>JAKWJD010001755.1:56976515-57379652 GCA_027705065.1 Solanum peruvianum | reverse complement strand
TCTATCCTTGTACCAGAACGTGGCACCCGATCCTCTATTTCTATCCTGGTACCGGAACGTGGCACCCGATCCCCTAATCTTACCACTTTCGTTCATCAAGCCTTCTTTTATACCAAGGCATCATCATTAACAAAGTAGATTAGGGTTTCTTTTCAAAATTTGGGATTCAATAGCTTCATCATGCTTACTTATCACAATTACATAATCATATTCATGCAAACATACCATTAAGCATATAGAAGGGTTTACAATACTACTAACACATATCATTCACTATTAAGAGTTTACTACGAATAGTGTGAAATAACCATAACCTACCTCCACCGAAGACTAGTGATCAAGCAAGAAATTCCCAAGCTTTGTTCTTCTTCTTCCTCGTTCGACTCTCTCTCTCTTTCTCTTTCTATTTTCTTATTCTTATTCAACCCTCTTTCTTTTACCCTAATTAGTATATAATTAAGTTTGAAAGATGGCATTAATAACCCACTAATTAACTTAAGGTTACCTCTTTTAACCCCCAATATCCCTGTATCAGACTTATTAATATTAACCCTCTAACTTTATAATTAAAGAAGGAATAGTCCAAAACGTCCCTTAAACGTGTAAAGAAATCCGACTCCAACGGGATTACGCACCCTGTGACGGGCCGTCGTGCCTGCGACGGTCCGTCCTGCAGGTCGTCGCCAAGTTCAGAGACCCAAATTCCACCAAAGGTCTGTGACGGTCCGTCACGCCTGTGACGGTCCATCCTGCAGGTTCGTCACGAAGTTCAGAGAGTCGATTTCAGTACCCAATTTCAGAATTTCTAAGTATATTAAAACGAGACCCTGCGACAGTCCGTCGTGACCATGACGGTCCGTCGTGGGGTCCGTCGTTTCAGCCAGTTTTCCAGAAATAAAATCTGCTGCTCAAAACGACTAAACAGGTCGTTACAATAACCTACTCCACCAAAGAACCAAAACCAAGAAAACTACAACTACTCTCAATGCCTTTGCCTTCCTCAGCGTCTATGTCTATATATCTTTTCAATCTGAAGTCCAAGTCGCCTACCTCCTTCTTTCGTTTCACGCTCTCCCTCGCTCGTTCTCCCTTTCTGTTCTTTTTATTTTTCTTCTACAGATTCTTTTTCTTTTACCCTAATTATCATATAATCTAGTATGATAAAAGTAACCCACTATTTATTTCCCTGCTATCTTCTTTAACCCCCAACTAAATAAATTATTAAACTTACCCCACTAATTTCATAATTATAATCATGAATAGTCCAAAACACCCATTTAAATTTTAGCGGAAGTCCGACCCAGGGTGGGAGTTACGCATCTTTTGACGGTCCGTCGTATCTATGACGGTCCGTCCTGCAGGTTCGTCACGAAGTTTAGAGAGTTAAATTCAGTAGTGAGGTTATGCAACTTGTGACGGTCCGTCGTATCTATGACGGTCCATCCTGCAGGTCCGTCACAAAGTTCAGAGAATTGATTCCCGTACTCAGATTCCAAGAGTTTAAGTGTTTTAGAACGAAGACGCTCGACGGACCGTTGTGCATATGACGATTCGTCATACTTGCCGTCAAGGGTAGTGAAGAGAGCAGCAGAAGAATTACACAAGTATGGGACGACGGAGTCCATGACGTTCCGTCGTGACCACGACGATCCGTCGCTAGGTCCGTCGACTCAGTAAATATTTATTAAAAACAATTCTACTGCTCAAACCGGCTAAATGGGTTGTTACAGCAAAATCTAGTAAATTTGAAAACACAATGTACAAACTAATAAACCTTACCATACAAGTAGCATGTGCCTTTTTTATAAGCATTTCAAAAAAGAAAAAGGATTGTCACTGATCAAGTTCACCAAGCTGTGTCGACTACTATAATTATTTGGACCAACTTCTTCACTTCTACTATTTTCTTCTCCAATCTTCTTATCTGCAACAACTTGATATAAGTATAACAACTAGTACGATATACTACTAATGGATTCACTTAACTCATATCTAATGAAGCAGCTAAGATGTTTATTTGCCTTGATCAATTAAATTTGCATTAGTTTGAAGGGAATTAATTGAAATATCTTCCTCGATTACATTAGCATTCGCATAAAGGTTAACTAGAATATCTTCCATTTCTTCCTCGATTACATTAGAATTAGCTTGAAGGTTAAATGGAATATCTTCCTCTTCTTCATCAATTACATTAGCATTAGCCTGAAGGTTTATTGGAATATCTTCTTCAATTACATTAGCATTAGCTTGGAGAACTAAAATATCTTTCTCGATTACATTAGCATTAACTTGGGCAACTGGAATATCTTCCTCTTATTCATTTGATTCAATATCTTGATCTATTAGATATTTAATTTCTGTTGTACTTTAATCATATATAGAGAAAACAAAGTGAGAACACGGGTTGTATGTGAAGATTAATAAGCTCCTGATGCTTATTGAGTAATAGTCACATAAATCATTCCATCCTTTGGATAGACAAATGGCCTTGAGAATTTTCCACTTCAATATCCCATGCTTTTCCATGGGGAGTCTCAAGAAACATGGGGTTAAACATGTTCTTGCAATGTCTTTTGGCAAATACTACGGGAATCCTCTATGTGCAAAAGAAATGGCAAATTCAGTTTCATACAACATAATTAGTTTGGACAAAATCAACAAATAACAAGGACTAAAATTACAATTAATTAGTCACCAGACATTGTAATTCATCTAATGAAGTAATAGTTTGGATGAACTTGGGGTTGTTGGGAGAAGAGTTCCTTAAGGAAGAGCCACGGAACTTGTTTGCCATAACCGATAGTTGGATGGGAAATTTTTGAAGAACTTGTTTATTATACATAGGGTTGTAATTCACATGAATGTGACTTATTGTGATTCACATGAATGTAAATGTAATGCAATGCTTGTCTCATGAGAAAAGCAGACACTCAAGTGAATGTGACTACTATTTCTTTGTCTTGGAATGCTTTTTTCTTGTTCTCTCTTTGAATTCTATTTAAAACGCATTCACCTAACCCTATTACCACTTATTTAAACTTGCACTATCAATCTACTTTTTATTTAAATAACAAGTGAATTTGGGCGATTGTAGAAACATATTTATATTTATCATATCATCTTTTTTAGGATATTAAAATGAATTTAAGCAATATATTTTTTTATGTTAATTCATAAATGTGAATTATTTAAAAGGTATATGTAGTGTATGAGCATTTTTTAAATCAAAACATATAATAATACAAGTTTGCTACTCCAATCCAAAAATAGTATGTAAAACTTAAATTCTTAAAAATTAATCCATAGAAAAATTCAAATATAAATTATATATTTCAAATAAAAAAAAGGGCAAATGTATTCTGAAATACTAGAATAGGGAAAGCCCCCTACTGTAGCAATGGTGCGAGTCATTTCTTTCTTCTCACCACAAAGGGAGAAAAGCACCACCAAGACAACAAGAAAGAAGAGGCCCTAAGATATAGTACATAATGGATACCTTTCAACTTTCATGTATTAAGGACTAAGGATTACTTCCGTTTCATTAATTTTGTCCCCATCCCAAGATAAGGCATTTGGATTTGTCATGTTCAGTTTCAAATACAATGATAGTTATAACAGGCTTAAAACAGTCAAATTAAAACACTTAAAGAAATATGGAATTATCAATCCAGTAGTATAATAATTCATCTTCTTTATTTAGGTTAGGGTACAAAATTGAACAGTAATATAGATAGTTGAATGATATTTCTGAGTTTAATGCTCCTTTAGTCTTGCACAGTAAATCAGGCATTCCATCAACTAAAATAAGAAAGAGAGGCATAGAGATCCAGTTATACATTATCTCAAAAAGGAACTAAAATAACATATAGTAGCTAAATAAAATAAACGTAGGAGTTCAAAGTAGGAAACTAAACAAGTGATCAAGCAATCTTAAAATCATTCGGTAGAAGGAAGTATTATGACATTGAACAGAAGTCTGAATCCATTCAAAGACGCAAACATCGCCAACTTTTAGGTTGTTGTCGAGCACAAACTCCTTACAACCAGAATTAACTTTGCATTTGCTATTCCAAGAGTGCATTTTACTTGTCTATTGCTTGAAACTTTAAATACATTGTCACTTTGTCTAGTGGGGAAAAATTCAAAGCTATTGAAATGTTGTTCTTTGTCCTTTGAAGGATGCATTATAATATGGAACATAAGATTCATCATGTAATAATAAGTCATGGATTGCCTTAGATAATATATAACTATATAACTATATATGTATAAATATATATATAATATAACTATATATATATATATATATTATATATATATGAATAACTATCTTACCGATTGCATCGAACCTTTGGCCATAGACATGAATTATAATTGCATAAAGCTTCAGAAGAATGGATTTTTAGATGTAATATTTTTTATTTTTGATATGTCGTAACAATTTTCTAATCTACCACTCTCCCCATACAAAAAGATTTAGCTTTTAGGACATGTCTCGTTGTGCCTTCACTGAGTTCTTTCGCAATTCAAGCCAACACGACTAAAGTATTTATTGACATGATCAAGAAAGTACCTTTAATACATCCTAAAAATCTAAGTCTATCATTTTTAGTATACACTTGAATACTTTAGAGTGAACTATTAACTCACCTTTAATTTTTGAAGTGATGATACATCGAAGTCTCCTTTCTACTTATTTTCAAGATTCAATTTCCTTCTATGAACTATTTTGGATTGAGAACGTGGAACTATTTTATGCGTTCATTTCCTCTCAGCTGCACGGAATATATAGTGACATCTAAAAAGGTCTAACTAATCTATTTAAATACACTGACATAATCAGTTTTAACCTATTGTATAGCACAAATGACATCCAAGTTAAGAGAATTCTCCCTTATGATATCCCCGTGTCATATTTAACAGACAAGGATCCCTTTCGGTAGCATGAAAGACTAAATCGCCACATATATCCCAGAAATATTTCCAAGCAAATACGAAATATATGAGCTACCAAAAGAGATGGAGATGGTAAATTGAGTATAACAACATTCATTAATTGGAGGAGGTTGTTCCTCTCCTAATCATCGGTCTCGAGTTAGAGGTTTGAGTATGAAAAGTCTTTGGTAGGAAAAACTTTTATCCGAATGAGCCTATGCGGTGCGAATATCTTATTTTTTAATAGCTATAATTAATACAATATTTTGTATTAAGTCTAGCGATAATGTTTGGTAGATAGAATTAATATAATGTTCGGTTGCAATCTAGCATTAATTGTAAATGTTTCACAGCACAACCGTTATAGAAAAAGCGGTTTTAAAAAATGTGATCTACAACTTCACAAACAGAGATAGTGAAATATTGTACACTCTACTATTACTTTGTTACCTACATTTTGTTTAAGTTCCCTTTTGATATACTTCCTCTGTCTTAATTTATCTGACATACTTTCCTTTTTAGTTGGTCCCAAAAATAATGACACATTTTTATGGTAAGTAACAATTTAGTTATACAATATCTATTTTACCCTAAATGAAATGATTTACAGCCATGTAAATTTGTATCATTCATTTTGGACCATAAACTTTAAAAGACTTTATTTCTTAAACTCTCTATTGAGTCAAACTACCTGCCATAAAATAAGACAGAGGGAGTACTTTACAATAATGTACCATCGGACAATAAATTAAAGGATCATATAAATATATATAATATATATATATATATATATATATATATATATATAATACATAATCTTTACAAAATGAAGTCCTTACTATTATACGTTCTTAGACAAATAATAGTAGTCGAATACAACTCGAAGAATTGTAGCTAAAAATATTGCAAGGAATGAGGTGTTGGACCTTCTGAACATGCAAAACACTAGCAGTAATCAACTTGAAGCGGCACGTCTCATCATTAGCTATCTTGTTATGCTTTCGAAATTCAGCCCATCCATTTTTTATGATAACCCTTGGCCCAGTATGCACTATTTCCACTTCCCGCTCTTTTTTTGCCTTTGATGTTAACTAGTCTCATTTTCTTCATATTATATATGCATGTCCTTCAACCGAATTCCATTGAAATAGTCTTATAAATATATTCAGCATGTGAACATGATCGTTAGTTTTTTTAATAATAATAGTATATAAAGGCATGAAAATTTAGCTAACGAAAAAAATAAAATGTCAAAAATCATTGAGCCTTACCTTAAAGGATTAAGAATTCATTAACTAATTAATATTAATTCGACTTACTTAAACTTTGACCAAATTCACCAACTAAATTCAATTTAACTGAATTTTGAACTTCCTTTCTTTTTCCTTAACTTTAAGCCCATTTGGAGGCCAAGTTTTTTAGTCTTTTTATTTAACAAATCAGCAACCCACTCTCAACAAAATACCCAATCCCAAAAATAAAGGGAATTTTTTTAAAATATCAATGTATTAACATTTAAGAGTGCTCATTAGAAACACTTTTAATATTTAGTAAAAATGTTAAAATTTTAGTTTGTTATTATCTTATTTATGTTTTTATGATTTGATTTTATTTAAAGAATTCAATTTTTATATAACAAATTAGAGAAATTTAGGGGTGAGAATTATTTTTAAAAAGGAACAAATTCTCAAAAGTCTCATCACTACAATTTATCAAAATACACCAACTTTCATATCTTCCTTCTTCTTTCACCATGCATTCTAAAAAACACGCTTTTCACCATTGTTCTAAAAACACGTTTCACTATTGTTCTAAAAAAATTCAATATCCAATTTTCTTTATCTTATTTTGTTTCTAAACACTTTTATTTATCACAACAAATATCCACTTTTCATTAATTATTGTTATAAAAATTACAGAATCAAAGAAAAACTACATCTATAAAAATTTCAATATCCAATTTTCACTAATATTATTATGAAAATCACGGAATCAAAAATTTTAATATCCAAATTTCACTAATTATTTTATGAAACTTTATAATAATACGTCATAATTTTATCTATTAAATTTTAAAAAAATAGAAATTTGAACACCTATAGTTTTATCTGTGATTTGGCATACTTTTCTCACAATGTATTTGTTTTATTTTTCAGAATTTTGTATCCTTGTTTAAATAGTATCTATTCCAATATATATACCATTTGTATGTATACTCATTCTAGTTTTCATGTAGGATTTTGTATAATGAAACTTGTATTTCTTTATTAGTTAGTATTCATTCCAATGTGTATGTCAAATAAATATGTAGCTATTTAAGAAACATATTTGTATCTGTATGTTTTTTTCACTGTGTATTTATTTTTCTCTTTAGAATCTTGTTTCCTTTTCCAAGTCATATTTATTCCAATATGTATATTATTTGTATTTGTATTCGTTCTAGTTTTCAAATTGTATTTTGTGTAATGATGTTTAGAATATAAAAATAATATGATGGAAAAGTGAGAATGAAATATAAAATTGAAAAAGAATATGAGAATCGCGGTCATTCTTACATAAATACATAACTATTTATCTTACCTTTGAGATGAATATGAATTAGGGTCAAATAAAGATTCATAAACATGCAATATGAGATTTTGAATGCATACAAATATTAATAGCATACGTACTAGTTTGAACACAAATTGATAAAGGATATGAAAATTTGAAGAAAAACCTATAAAAAATAAACTAACAGAATGTCAAATAAAATACATAACGAGTTGACATACTTTTGGATGAATACAAATTAGGGACAAATAAAAGTTTCATAAACTATCCAACATTTTTCAACTAACTCAAACCTATATCTAAGCTAGAATATAATGGGCAAGCGTCCTCGAAAGAATGAGGGCCTGCAAAATCCGGATGAATGCTCCACGTCTGAATAGCTTCAGCGTCGACCTGTAAGCTCTAACGTCCACCTGTTCCTGCACCTAAAAATGTAAAGTTGTATGGGATTAGTATACACTTGTACTAAGTATGGGTATATTCAAGCACACACCAAGGACATGCATGATTAAGAAGAGCTCTATCCTATCGATATAAATTATGGAAAGTCAAGTCAGTGGACTTGCCAATTTCGGATTAGGAAAATCATGCTATGAGAGTAACATGCATCATCATACTTATCATTTTGCAAACAACATAACATATTACACATATCATATCACATAGTTTATATCATTCTTTCATATGCCATGAGACATTGGAATCATGGAGTTGACATTAGGACTTCCCAAAATGAGGGGTCAACATATGGAACCTCAACTAGGTAGCCTTCTTTAACAAACACAGAGTCTGCTTCATTGATTCATACGTACTTCATTTTCATTCTTTCATATACTAGTGCAGCCACCAGTCATACGTAGGATGTAGTTTAAGACACTCAACGGGTTCGTTGTGCAATGACCAAGAATAACCTAGTGTGATTACTTAAGTCTAGCTCACCTCTTCATTATCCTATCCTAACACCTTTTGTATAGTTCATTTCATTATGCGCATTCCTTGAGGCTGGCCTCATTCTTTCTTTGGGAACTTTAACCTTAAACGACATACATCGTGTGAGCATCATAAAATCCACTATGTAATCCCCACAAAGAAAAGAGGTGGAATCACCATCCAAAGTGAACCAAAACATGCTAGCATATATAGGGAATCGAACCCTGCTAGATCCCTATATTGGCAGTATAGGTTCAAAGACTAGGAGATATAAGGAGACCCATACCCGGCATGCCAGACACTCTCATCTCATGAGAGTTACATGACATCATAACTCATTAGATGATTTCTCATCTCATCATTAATATTAAGTATGCATTAACTTCAATACTTTCATTAGAGTGTTCATAGAGACTAGTCTCTTCATTAGCTTTACACTCTCATGGGTGAGTACGTTTTGGTAACATTTACTTAGGCACATTTGAGATTTCTCTCCTTGTTCACATTAGCCTCTTAACATATTGTCACCTCATTCATTAACTTTAACACATTTGCTTTTCATAATAACTCACCCCTTCACGTGAATGTTCAGTTCATTATATGTCAATGTACTTGGCCATGTAGTGTGTCTCACACACTTACTTAACCCTTCTAGGGTTACATCATTTTATCACATACATCTTAGACTCACCTACTTTTAAATGTGTGCTAGACTTATATGTCCACACATACAAGCCATGAGGCTTCATTCATAGTTTGTCTAAGTGATTCATGTTTAACCAATATTATGTGGTACAAGACTTATATATCTTTAGAGGCAGTATTCATTGAATATTTACTTACAAATGACTTAAGTGTCAATACGGAATTGGGTAAGGGAACCCAATTTTGAATCCCTTGGACAACACAATCTTATTTTAAACTTGATAATTGCATTTTTAAGATTTGGGGGACCCTAGTTCGTTCCCCATCAACCCCATAATATTTCCTTTCTTCTTTCTCCTCTCCTTTTTCGTTTAAGTCAATAAGGTTGTTGGCTCAATCCCCCACAAGCTCATTATTTTTCTTTTAATTTATCTCTTAACTTTCTCACCTATCCAAGAGGTTGTGGGTTCAATTCCCACTCTCCACATTTACTTTCTCCTTTTATTTTTCTCCAAACTCTATCATCCATTCAAGAGGTTGTAGGTTCAATCCCCAGTCACTACATCTATTTTTTCTTGCAATTTTCTCACGAAACTTTTATGAAATTTTCATTTGGTGAGGTCATGGGTTCAATCCCCAATGACCTCACATTTTAAAAATAATTTAAACGAAGCTCATTTTAAAAATTTTCATTTGTTTTAATCTTTTGTTGATTTTTTTTGTAGTTTTGATGTAATGATGCCTTGAGTTAAATCCTTAGTGCTTTCACTTATTTTACATTCATTTTTCATTGCATTTTGTACCATTTTGTTTGGCCTAACCCAACCTACCAAATGCTGGAAATTTGTTCACTATTTTCAGCCTCTTTTTATCATCATTCATATGTTAATTCTTAAGGCATTTCGTGGATCATTTGGTGGATCTTTAAGTGTATTCTTTTTATGATTATATTCAGCCAATAATAACCATTACATCCAGCAACATTCACCACTTTTACACCTCATGATTTACACAAACATTCACACATAAATTCAACCATAAAAACATATAATTTTTCACATACTTTCAGTTGACATAACTTAACATGCTTACAATTCCAAACACATTATCACTAAAATCACACTTCATACTTAAACTACCAACAAACATACCAACAACATGATCTCTAACCTAGTTCACATCGAGATCAAAGGGATACTTGGACAAGAAGTTCGACAAGAACGAAGTCCCTAGTTTCAAGATTCATTGAATTCATTGGAAAGAAATTCTCTTGAAGAAAGGAGTCCAGTAGAGAAAATCATACCTGATTTTAATGTTATTCAACCCACGACTTGATCCCCAAAAACCTTCTCCAAACTCAGGTCCAAATCCCGAAACTCCAACACAAACCCGACGGAACTTTGCTTTACATTTTTGGTTAGCTTGTTTGTTTATATTTTTCGTGAAAGTTCTTATGTGTGAAGAACTTTTGTAGCTTTTCTATTTATGTGTTTTGGTTAGGCAGAGAGAACGTGAAAGAAACAGAGAGAGAGGCAGATCGTGAGAGTGTATGAAACGTGAAAAAGAGAGAGGTTCCTAACGATTAGGATTGTAGTTGAGACTTAGTCAAAATAAGGTTTGTTCAAATGTTAAAATCTGATTTTTTTCTAATTATATGTTAAATGACCGTAATTCCATTACAAAAAATCATATTATAAACCTCAATTTAATCCACTTAAATGTCGCTTCCGTCGAGGTTCGAACAAGCGACGCCCCACCGCGAAAACGGGTCTCTCTGGGTCGACCCGACCAAACAGCCCCATTAATTAATTAATTAATTAATAATCTGATTTTCCTTTTTTCTCAAACAAGAATTTAAATATTAATTAATTAATTAATTCACCAATATAAATAATCAAGTTAAATCATTGTTACTACCTAGGTTCGAACCTGGGTGGAGCAAGATTTTGCTCAATAGGCAATTTCGGCCCTTTCTACCCAAAATGAACCTCCACCTTATTAATTAAATAATTAATTACATATTTAGGGTAATTACGATACTTTCCTTATCTTGGAAAAAGACCATTTTACCCCTAGACCCTCTAAACTTAAGATTTCCTCATTTTTAAGTCCGGTAAAGACTCATCCGAGTAAATCTTCATATTCGGGAGCCCTATATGGTTGGACCCAAACTTTACTAACTCAAATAATTCCAAAATTTAGTTGGCTTAGATGTCACAAGGGTTCAGAGGTCTGGTTCTACGCGCATCAATCCGTGTGAACCCGGTCTAATCATTGGCATTCTAGACACATTAAGCATTACTTAGCATATCAATTTTTAAGGTTGTTACAATATGAGTCCTATGACGTACTATGTTTATGTTTCTATTGGAATGGATAGGTTGACTTGTAGTAGACTTATTTTTTCCTCCGTGCTACTTGAATGTGATTGTACATGTGTTAAGATGATGATATGTGTTTCTTGTTTTGGTAAACCTATGTCCCTTTACTTGATACATGAAGAATATGAATATGACTCTTGACTTAGTAGTCTTAAGCACCTTTGTCATGTATATGTATGTATGATTAAAATATGACCTTGAACATGGTTAAGAGGGTCATTAACTTGGAACCTTCAAACTAGAATGAATGTTATGATATCCTTGAAGTTCAAAGTTGTAATGGTATTTTCTTGTGCGAATGATGGTCTTAGGGATAGGTTGTATGGAACGGCAAGAAACCATTGCTAAGAAAGTTATTGAGCTATCCTCATTGACCATTGAGTGGCAGTCCTAGTACCTCTTCATATGCCCTTGTGATTGAACATACTTTATGAGAACATGGCTAGCACCGAGTGAGTATGCTTGGGAGTGACTCTACTTAAGTTGAGACTATAGTATAAATAAACCCTTGATATTCCTTAACCATGTGCCTACATGGGATGTGTCCTAGTTCTATTTTTGGCAAGTAAAACACCCTCCATCAAAGTAGGGTAGACTCTGAATTCCATGCCTAGCTAGTATGTTATATGTCAGTGAATGCCTATTTTCATCATGTGGGATGCCTTTTAGTATTGGAAAAGCTTTACAAAGTGTAGGTAGTGGAATGGGATGTTATCTATACATTGCACGAGTAGCTTTGAAGATGCTAGGATGAGGGTTCCCTGGGTCTTCCAGAACATTATGTGAAAGTCCTTAATTGTTGAATGTCTCTTAAATGGATTAATTAACATATTTGACTTAAGTTAATGCATGTAAATTAAAAGGTACTTATCTAGAGTAGCTTTAAGGATTGCTTAGGTAGGCTTGAAGAGGGTGCATAGGCGGTCTCTTCATGCCTTACTCAGGAGAGTCTTAGAGTAATTCTAGGTAGGGTGATGTGCTTATATGGTTAGAGGTGATGTTGATGCTATAATGTGGATTACTTGAAATGTGACTTATGTGTATATGTTGACTTGAAGTGGTTGCTTATACTTGTGATGAGATTTTCTATCAAAAAGAGCATGAAAGTATATCATAACTCAAATGTCCTTTTAGCATGATTTTATTGCATGTTACCATATTTAGTGCATTCTAATGTACTAATTCCATATACTGCCTTATCTCTAAAGGTGTAGGTGGAATTCGAGAGGAGTCATTTGAAGTGAAGCTTGGAGTTAGCATCCATTCAACCAAGTTGTGGTATGTCCTCAATTGATTTGAGGACATAGTTATGTTTAGCTTTTCTAGTTATGAGACATTGTTTTAGACTTTGATATTTCCTATTATGTTAGTTTATGGGTTGTGACCCAAGATATTCGTGTGTCTAAGATGGCTACAAGAGACTTAGCCTTTTCCTATGATTTTCCACAAAAAACATTTTGAAGTATTATTCAATTATTGTGAAAAGTTTTAATTCCGTACTACTTTTCACACATAGATATGTGATGAATGATGTTTCAGTGCATGTGCAAACCTTTGAGAGATCGAGTACGCTGTGGGGCGACTTGAAGGATGCCTTATCTACTAGAATGTACTTTGGGTCGTGACAGGTTCTCCTCTCTGTTGTAGAGAAGATAATTAACTCAGCATGATAAAACTAGTACACAATCTTCATTTTGATTGAACCTCAACAAAATTTGTCTTGGAGCAAGTAAGAATATTAAACAATTTCCCTTGGTATCAAGATGTTTCGATAAAATTGACCTTAATACCTTCAAATCAGGTGCATTATGGGATAATTTCAACACCATTGCTTGATGTATCCCTCTTCAATCGTAAAGTCTTGCTTTTCCTCCATTGAAAATGTGAAAGTAAGTTCTCCATAAATTATTTTTATTGATTTACAATTGTTTTTGAGTTACTTAGGGAAGATTGTTTAGGATTTATAGTATTGGAATTCAAAAGGGTGCCGTATGTGGTGGTTTGTGGTGGTGGGGCGGGTTAAACACCCTTGGAAAGAGGTCGTCAAGTGGACTTAGTAGCCATGGATGCTGCCTGCCGAACTAGGGTTAAAATGTTGCTTGCTAACCTCCATGTTTTTGGTGGTTGATTGTTGTTTTTACCTTAAAAAAATAATTCTACATTTAAGCATGAAGCATTGGTTATTCTCATCATTCTTTTAGAGCAGGTGAAATAGAGGTAACTGAATCTGGTTCATATGCATTAGGATAACAAACAAAAAGTAAAAATAACTAAATCATCAATTTAGTTCTACACTTAAATATGATAAATATGTAATGGAAAAAATTGGTTACTATTGATTAGGAAAGAAAAAAACCAAGAGGATTGTACAAAATAAGGATTGAGCAAAAACAGAAGTTGCAAATGAATACGAACTAAAATCAAAATAACATAGATCATATCTTATTTATAACGAAGTACATAAATCACTTGTATAGAATAATTACATGTCAAACATGGTAAATCAAATTCAAATACTATAAAAGATTTACAATTTCTACTCCTAACAGAAAGTATCAAAAACTATATGCATGCCTCGACTTAGGTCACAAACTTCATATAAGGAGGTGGAAATCATAAAACATAAGTAGGTTTCTTTCTAATAGATTGAAAGTAGTATATAATTTCCTCAAGGAGTAGCAAGTTTGTAAGGTGAAGAAATTGAAGGAAGAGTTGGTTTAGGTAGTTCTGGAATTTCAGACTTTGGCATATGTGGGACTTTTAGCTTCGGAAAGTCAGAGTCTTTTGACTTTTGTAGTTCTGGGATTTCAGAATTTGGCATAGTTGGTAATTTTATCTTTGGTAATTCTGGGATTTCAAGCGCTGGCATAGTTGGTACTTCTTTCTTTAGATGTTTAGGGACTTATGCCTTTGGTAGTTCTGGAAATTAAGATTTTGGCATAGTTGGGACTTTTAGCTTTGGAAGCTCAGGGACTTTTGGCTTTGGTAGTTCTAGGATTTCAAGCTTTGGCATAATTGGAACTTTTAGCTTTGGAAGCTCTGGGCTTTTGGCTTTTGGTAGTTTTGGAACTTCGGGCTTTGCCATAGTTGGTACTTCTAGCTTTGGAAGTTCTTCTGGAATTTAAGGCTTTGTCATAGTTGGTACTTCTGGCTTTGCTAGTTCTGTGATTTCAGGCTTTGTTGTAGTTTGTATTTCTGACTTTGACGTAGTTGGTACTTAAGGATTTAGCATTGTTAGGACTTTTAGCTTTGGAAGCTCTAGGACTTTTGGCTTTGGTAGTTATCAAATATTAGGCTTTGGAATAACTAGAGGGAGCTCAGTCTTTGGCGATACAGGGATTTCAGGTTCTTCCAAATGAGGAAACTCATATTTTAGTACTGTTGGAATCTCAGGCTTTGGCATAATAGAAATCTCGGGTTATGGTATAGCTAGGATCTCATGCTTTTGCAAAAGGCGTTGGTATAGTTGGTGTTGGTAATGTATTAGCATTTTAATATTAATATATAATATTAGTTTCCTTAGTTTTGGGGATTGAAATATTGATGTTTGGTTGACTTTCTCATATGCTAGAGAAGTAATGACAATTAATTCTTGCTTAATGCATTACTCCATTTTGAGTTATTGCATAGCATTACTTCATTTGGAGTTATTGCATAGAATTAGTCCATTTTCGAGTTAATGCAAATGTTATTGATTCTTTGTTGCATGTCGCCAACGGTTGGCTTTCACCATTCAGCCAGCAGAAACTTTTGTAACTTCTTATATATTATTTTCTTTCTTTATTTCTCCATTATACCTTATAACCTATGTAACTCCTAATTCCATTTGTCTTTACTATTTACCACCCCATTATCTTCTTATTCGTCACTGGGAAGTCTTTCTCAATTATAAATAGTGGTGGTCTTCATTTGGTTTAGTACACACAAGAAAATAGAGAGTGCAAAAAGTTAGTCAAAAAGAGAGTTCTTATTAGTTGAAGGGAGATGTTCTATGTGGATCTTTGGACTCAACTTTTGTCTAGAGTTATTGAGTTATACTTTGTGTTAAGACTATTGTATCCTGGAGGGGACGAGTAAAGAAGGACTACCGCTGGACCGGTGGAAAACATTTGTTTCAGTGGGCTTGAATCTCCTTAAAGAGAGCGAGATATTCGCGTCTCGGCCAGAAGAAAATTTTATTTCTACATTTTATTTTCAATTATAATCTTGTTTATTTTATTATATTGTAATTTTTTTCACTAACAGTTGGGACCTCTGCCTTTTTTATGGCTAGAGGAACTTGATTAGTCTTTGGCACTTCCGGAACTTCTGGCTTTTTCCTGAGGAAACTCGAGTTTTGGCATTGTTGGAACCCAGGCTTTTGCATAGCTTGAATCATGGGTTTCGGCGCATCTGGAATCTCATACTTTTGTAAAGTCGATAATTCAGGATTTTGTACAGTTGGCATTTTAGGGTTTGACAAATTTGGCAACTCTGTCTTAGGGAAAGTTGGTAGCTTAAGCTTTGGAACAACGGGGATCTAGTCTTTGGCAGAGTTTGGATTTCAAGCTATGGAAAGGTTGTAAACTTGGTAGATCTGGTTTAGGCATCTTAGGGACAAGCGTATCTAGGAGGTGGAGTACACCGCACCAGTTATGATCCATGAATGAAGAATAAATTAAACAATGCAAGTAGTAAGAGGGAAGATAAGTGGTAATGTTGACCCATTTTTATGTAGATGGTTGAGAAGAATTGGCATTAGGGACACCTTAATAACTTAATTTACTCTACACCCAATTAATTTATTTTTGGTTTATTTTCTGATGTTGGCCTTTAAAAAAATGAAAAAGTGTGGGGTCATGGGTCTCTTTGGGTTTTTAAAAACTTGAGGTATACTTTTTAATGTGGGGTCATGGGCTTGTTTATTGTTTTTAAAACTTGGGAAAATGTATATCTTTAAAAAAATATATTATAATCCCAACATTTTACCTAATTTTATATTAAAATCTGATTTAAATGGTTTAAATTTGATTTCCGACGTTTCTTCTTCTCAAGTGCAAGGCCTCTTAATCTTCCCCTTACACCTTATACTAGTGTAATCATCTATTTTGTTCCCCATACAGTTCTCAACCATTAACTTATACAAACTTTTCAACCATTTCATCATCCTAAACGTCTCTTAAATCTTCATTTGTTTTATTCAATCTTTTTTCTAAGTTCAAAGCTTTCATCTTTGGTAAGTTGAATCTTCTGTAATAGTGTTTTCGGTAATTTTTAGTCGTATTTGGTTGTATATTTTGTTATAGTAGTGTAATGATTTAATGATTCCTTTCTCCGGACTTGTTTTTATTCATGTTCTTGTTTAGGACGAACTTTTCTCCATATTCCATGAATATCTGTGGTCTCTAATGACGTTTTTGTTTGGATATAAATATTTTACCTATGTGGTTTCTTAATTTTTTTTAAAAAAAATTATTTTATCTCGCCTATTGATTTTGAAATTTTGTCTTTTGTTGTGGATTGTTTTTTTCTCCGTTGTATTTTTTTGATTTTGTTGATCTTGTTTTTTCTCATTACATCTGTTGTTACACGAAGTACATTGTTTTTCATTGCACTGTTTTGTTAGATCGCCTTGTCACGACCCAATTTAGAATCATGACCGGTGCTAATGAGAAGAGTTCCAAAGCAAACCTTAACCAACATTCTACAGAAAATCCAATTGAGTTTCCTCTGTTTTTGGGCCTATCCTGAACTTGCTTATAACAAAAATCAATAACGCAGCCAACCAATCATCTTTTTCCCACCTTATTCATCAATAAACTATTTGAAGAGTAAACATACTATTTCTAACTCCAAAACATAAGTATCATACTAGACACCAGTTTGCAATACGAAAGAATACTCATAACTTCTAATAAAAGAAATGACTATGGAGCGACTCTAAGAATTTCAACAAATGTCTATAACAACTAATATTCTTGTTATCCACGCGAACAAGTGCGGGGCTCACTGAAAATTATCAACTCGAAAGCTCTAGACCTTACCAAAGTCACTTGTATTTCTGTAAAAAATATAGTGAGGAATTAGACTCTAGCTCAGTGAGTAATAATACTAAACCACAACCATTTTAACAAGGGACAAGTCAGAAACATGCTAGTGTAATAGTCATGATGATGAAATAGTGATCTTTCAATCTTATATGCCTCATATAAGCATAATCAGTGTAAATACATAATAGCAAAATCAATAAAAAGAACATTTTCATATAAAATCTTATTTCTGGGAGGTTTCCAAGGATGTTACATGTAATCAGAGTGGTCTTCTCTTTAAGAATTCGTAATGGAGTTAAATATTCATACCAGTAGATCCCTACTTGAGGGATATCAGTAACAGAATACTAGTTCCACATCCCACTAGCAAGGGCTTTATCATAAATCAGTAACTACAAGATGCACCAGGTCTAACGATCCCGCCGTCAGCTACGGGATTCATCAAGGTCTACTCCCATTTATATTCTTCTTGTAATCACTAAAAGCATTTCAAAATCAAACAGAGCACTTAAATCTTATCAAATAATATCATTTCAAAGTTCAACCATCATCTGTCAAAATACTATTTCTCAAATAAGTGTAAAACCTTTTAAATAATAGAAATCATATCTTGTAAAAAATGAGATCATCTCAAATTAAATAATCTTTTCAGTATCATATCCATTAAGAGACTTGTCCCACAGGCAAGTTCAAAACGTTCAGTAACACATTTACTTTATAAACCATGTGAAAATCATGCAATTTATAAAACATCAATTGTGGTAAGATTACTACTCACATTACTTGTGCTGAAAATACCAAGCTCGCCACTTGAGAATCCGTATGAATCACTTTGTTTAATCTATAATAACATTCATATCAATTTCGTATTAACCTCTTTATACATGCTATTTCACAATAAATTAAAATACCCAGCCCTAGAAGTTCATGAATGACTCAAAATCTGACCAATCACCTAATTGGTGCTTTAATTACACAAAACAACCTCCCTTTGATTAATTTCACATTGTAATAAACCAACATAACCTTGCTGCCACATTTTCTTAATAGCAAGGTTTATAGTTCAAATTATTAGTGCACTCCTTCAAATCATGAGAATTTGACAATTCCCTCTATTTTTTTAACTCACGAATTCTCAAACTCTCAACCCCAGTTCTATAGCTATAGGAAATTCAGATGAAATCTATAGCTAAGTTCAGAAGCTTACCTTCCTCTTCCGCTTCTCTCTTTATTTAAGAATCCAAGCTTATCAATTCTCTTCCTCGCTCCTTCTCTCTTCCAAATCTATTAAATTGCGATGGTGGAAACAAGTTTCTCCAGTGATATGGAGCTTGAGTATGTTGGCTTGTTCTTGCATCTGCTTTAACTTTTTCTCCATTCCTATTCACACAAATAACTAACAAGTGAGAACCGACAACAATGATGAACGTAGGAAGGAAACTATTTTTTTCTTCATTTTTCTCTGCTAAAAAATGCAGCGTGGCTGCCTAGGGCGTTTAGCCCAATATCTTTTCTTTTCCTTTTTTTTAAACTAAGACTCATTTACCCTTAACTAAAATTATGGGGTATTACAATCCCCTAAACTTTGATCGACTTTAGTGGCATTTTCTGTCAATCGCATTGTTGGGATCTGTTGTATCTGTTATTTGTTTTGCATGTTTTATTATAGGTTTCCTCTGTTATGGCTAAAACTAGAGGTGGGGTTGTTAAACGATCTGTTCCTAATACTTCTAAAAATAAGAAAAGAAAGGCTGAAGAAATTTCAAGATCTTCAATAAAGAAAAAAATTGTAGTTGAAGAACCCAAGTCAACTCGGGTTCGGATACGATGGCTGAAATCAACAACTATGAGGATAGTAGTGCCCTAGCTGTTGGGTTTTATTTGTCCTGATTTCCTAACATAAATAGGTTTTCCTTTTAGGAAAAGGTTTTGGATTGACTAATCCTTTTTCTAGTAGGAAAAGGTTTACGACTCTATAAATAGAGCAATGTTCCTTCTAACTTAATCAGCATTCATAATGTAGTCTTAAGGGCTTTGAGATTTTTGGTTAGGGGGAGAATTTATGGGTCACAAGCTTGATACGTTATCACTTGTGTGAACCTCCCATGTATTCTGAGTGAATTTGGTTGAGGTTGTTTCTCTCTGTATTTTGTACTCTCATATTTATAGTGAATTGCTCATCTCCTTTGTGGATGTAGGTCGATTGACCGAACCACGTTAAATCTTTATGTCTTTTGGTATATTTCTCGTTGTCTTCTTACTCGTGGTCTTTTGAGGTTTGCTTTGCTAGCTTCCGCGTTTACATCTGCTTATTCTCGATCCTAACAAGTGGTATCAGAGCCAGATTCAATGACGGAGTCAGGTTCAGTGGTTCGATAATCGATGATTGAACCAGGTTAGAAAGAGGTGTTCATCTTGGCGGGTGTAGTTCTAGCCGCAACCTTTTTGACAGTAATGAAGATTTTGTTGGAGAAATTGTTTCAGAGAGGTTCTCTGTGTTGAGACATAAATTTTGCAAAGGAGATTATTGAGAGGAGAAGCAAGTTGTTCAATATTAAGTAAAGAAGGTGGACAAATTTATTTTGTCAGAAATTCAGGCCAAGGGGGAGATTTGTTGGGTTTTATTTGTCCTGATTTCTTACCTTTAGGAAAAGGTTTTGGATTGAATAATCCTTTTTCTAGTAGGAAAAGTTTAAGGACTCTATAAATAGAGGAATGTTCCTTCTAACTTAATCAGCATTCACAATGTAGTCTTAAGGGCTTTGAGAGTTTTGGTTAGGGGGAGAATTTATGGGTCACAAGCTTGATACGTTATCACTTGTGTGAACCTCCCATGTATTCTGAGTGAATTTGGTTGAGGTTGTTTCTCTCTGTATTTTGTACACTCATATTTATAGTGGATTGCTCATCTCCTTTGTGGACGTTGGTCGATCGGTCGAACCACGTTAAATCTTTGTGTCTTTTGGTATATTTCTCGTTGTCTTCTTACTCGTGGTCTTTTGAGGTTTGCTTTGCTAGCTTCCGCGTTTACACCTGCTTATTTTCGATCCTAACACAAGCCAAGTTGATAAAATGGTGTACGATGCTAAAACGACAAATAACTTAGACCATCAATAGAGGGAAGCTAACTTTGACTACATCAGATTCTAAGTAATATGAAACAGAGAATGTTTCTAGTCACAATGGAAAGAGGGAAAATATTTAAAGTTTCTAAATTTAACCAATGTAGAAAAAATCAATAAGCTTAGGATTTTACAATAACAACTATCAAATGAAAATATGCATGCTATTATGGAGACTTAGACGAACGACGATTTATTAACACAATGGACAGATTCGACTTGACAAAAATTCCAGCACTACAAGATCATAACAAACAAGTTCAAAGCCAAATGGATTTGTTTAGATAGGACTACAATCTTCAAGAAGTAATCTGTACAACTCGTGTTAAGGGAATGCTAGATGGAGTCTCTAAGGAGTTTTGAGATTTCATTTGAAAGACAATGGGGCTAACAACAGGACATCATACATTGATGACTATTGCATATCTTATTGACTAATAATAGGAAAACCATACTAAAAACGAGCAGAACAATCAAACTAAACAAATTCTAGTGAAACCAAATGAAGATATTAGCACATTACGATCATAATCACATTATATAACACCCAACTAATGTTCACATGTTCATAAAATGCTAAAGAACTAAGCATAGGCAGTTATTTGAATGAAACAATAAGAACAACTACAATTAAAACTAGACAAGGAATATTTCACAACCCACTTCATCATATTAATTTTGGCACGCCTTAACTGAAAACAAGTTATCACTCACATGACGACTTGTGTTATAATTCATACCAAAGTATTAGATGTCCCACACTTTTCATTAATTTAATGTAAATCATAGGGAAACGGAAAATTCCGCAACTTAATCAAGATTCAAGAATTTAGACGCAAGAGAGATAACATTTATTCTACTTTGAAAAATGTGAACAACACAATTACACAAAGCATATCAAATTGCTAGCTAACAAATCAGATAATTATTGAACTTGCTAATGCATTTTTTAGATTAAGGATATTCTTCAGGCAAAATCACTATCCATATCAATCCTTGTGTGGATAATCAAACAAGGGTTTTGACGTCAAGATTCAACTTTGAACTCGAACAACGACTCGAAGAAGAACGGAAGCAGAAAACAAAAGATAACTTAAAATCTATTTCTCAGACGATTTTTAGATTTGTTTTTTGGACGTTCATCGATGTAGATCGATCTTCATGGATTCTGGATATTTATGGATGATTTTTATATATTTTTTTCCCTTCTAAGAACCAAACGGTACCCTTTTATAGCAAAAATCATAACCTCTATTGATCTAGAAGTCAAAATTTTTGAATTCTTTTGAAGCCAAGTTTGAGAAAGAACAGAGAAAATAATAATGAGACAGAAGAAAACTCTCTAAAGAATCGACCTTTTCAGGTCGACTTGAGAGGGTTGAGTGACTGATGTACCATTTTCCGGTGGCCTAGAGCCGTTTCTGACGAAGGGGATGAGGAATTACGTGGGGTGGCCATGGGAGAGTAGCCTGGAGTGTCTGAGGAGGAAGTTAACTAGTTGGCTCAGGTCTGACGAATTGATGGGAGAGGACGTCTTGGCAGCCATAGGCGATGGTGCAGCTATCGTAGAGAGTAGTATGAGGGAGAAGGTGGGAAGCGATGGTAGAGAACGGAGTTCTGGGCGTCTAGAAAGGTGAAGAGAGCGTTGTTTTTTTTCTTTTGGGGAAGAAGGTTACGAGCGTATAGGGTTGTGGTGGTAGAGTCTATGTTGAAAAGTCTTGTTTGATCTCGTTCATCCGATCATTTGATCGGACGGTTAATAAAATAAAGGGTTAAAATAATTAATTAATAATATATATTATTATTATTATTATTATTATATTATTATTATTCTATTATTATTATTACTATTATTATTATATATTAAAAGATGAATTAATTAAAGTTGTTGGATTAAAATGGAGGGCTGAGATTAAAAGTTAAGAAGCACAATCCTTGTGCTCGCCCACGTGGAACACATGAATTGGCCGGTTTAAGGGGACTTGAATTGCCAAAATTGCTTAAATTAAATTCATTTAAATTATAACCCTTTCTTTATTAAATAGTCATAATTGGTTAAATAAAAAAAAATATTTTATAAGATTAGCTTATTTGATAAAATTGGTTATTTCCAAAAATAAAATTACTAGAAATTAGTAACTCATTAATTATTTAAGCTTTCCAAACTTTACAAAAATGTTGAAATTATTTATCGCATTAATAGAAATTATATTTTATGGAAAAGTCGAGTTAACCTTTAAGAAAAATATTTATTTGACGTGAAATTAAAAAATGAAAAATTACGTAGTAATATTTATATAATGTATTTAATTTTTATAAAAAATAGTATGTATATGAATAAATTTACCCGATAAACATATTCTTTTTTAACAAAAAATTTATAACATAGATATATTTTATTTTTATTCTTATTATTGTTATTATTATTATTAAAAATTTAGTTAAATAAATGCGGAGAGCCAAAATTGGCTGTCAACACCCATTTACAATTTCTTGAAGTTGGGAACCTACAAATCTTTAAGACTCAAGAATAATGTCTCCCAAAAACTCTTAGAACTCAAATTAGAAAAAAAAAATCTAAAAAATAGATGTAAAAGCTACAAAATTCGATACTAAGTTACAACTCTTAACGAGTATTTATAGTTTTCGACAATTTGTATTGCAAAGGATCACTTGGCGCAGTTAGTCGGGATCGTCGATCAACTCGGTGATCCGATCTTCAGTATATTTCATCGTCATCTTGCATTTGGCTTCAACATCTTCGCGTTCTGTAAAATTGAACGATATAGTACTGCTTCGCGGAACTATTTGGCGACACGCCGACTGCTCCTCTTCACCGCCGATTTGATCCTTTTCATCAGGGCTCAACACTCTGGAACATTAGGCGAGATTAAGGTCATTCGGTGACTCACCTAATGGATTAGGCGATCTTCAGGCCTTCATTTCTTCGTTCTTTCACCTACCTTGTTCCTTTTTTATTAGTTTTGTCCATGCTTTGTCTCCAAGTCTCAATACCTGAAACTCAAGGTTTTTCATCGGTTATTGAGATAAAATATACATTTGAAGACACCAAATCTATCAATATAACCCTAAATGAGTCCAAATCGTGGACTCATCAATGACCGTATATAAGTTGAATTACAAACCATGTGTTTCAGCGTTATCAACGTGCAACAAATTGTTCGAATAATAATGTAGTTGATTTATTCATCAAGTCTATACTAATTGCAACTTTCGACAACATGATGCACGAGATTGGAATGAGAAAATTCAAGTCTTTAAATTAATGTTTTTATTAGTGAAGCTTAATTAATATGCCTTGTACTCTGTTTCCCATATAAAGTTGTCATTGGAATTTTTGTAAGATCTTTAATGGGATCGCTTAAATGCGTATTGTTAGATTTTCTTTTCTTTCGTTAGAGTGTTTGCATTAAATTTTTTCTAACATTTGACATATAAAAGAAGTGCTATAAATGATAGTGTATGTCTATTAAGTTATAATAAAATGTTAGAAACCCTAACTTAAAAGATCCAATCAGTTTTGCTCCATAAATAAGGCCTCATAAATTTCTATTAAGATTAAAACGTCTAAATCTGAATACACATCTGAATATTAAGATGTGCATTAATATCTAAATGTGTAAATCTGAATAAACATCTGAATATTAAGATATTGTCTCTGAATCTGAACACTGAATTATTGAGACTGTATTCAATATCTGAATATACATATAAAATAAAACGCTATATCAAAATATTATAAAACTCGTATTTTAGTAAAAATAATTTTTTTATGGAAGTAAATGCTGAACATTCTTATCGTAACAAGGTAAGATGATTTATCTGTTAAGAATTTAACATTAAGTTACATCACATTAATATGACTATTCTTTGCATTCAACAACTTTGACAATCTAATATAATGCAATGTAAAATAATTTATACATAGTAATAATATAATGTTTAGGAAAATATTTTATTATATAATGGACATTTGTTATTGTTATCAATCAAATAATTAATACTTTTTATTTTCTAGAACCGTGTTAAATATTATATCATGAAGTGTTTATAATTCAAATGTATTGATTAATTTATGAAAGTAAAATATGTATATTAAGTTCGTAAGAATTAAGAAAATTATAACGGGTAAGCATGTAATTAACATTAATTAAATAGAAAAAAAATTATGAGTCATTATGATGTAGTTGAATTAAGATATGAGTCTTATTTTTGAGTATAAATGGTATTAAGAACATGTTACAGACCTGATTCATTCAGATGTATTCAGACCCACTAAGTACCTTCTAAAAAAATAAAACAAACTTAATGAATTGAATCTAAATAATTAAGATTCAATCATTGAAAATAAACACATTGAATAAGGCGAATATAATTGATTAAAATTCAGACCCCCATTAAATGCAAATAAATAAAGCCTAAATATCATTAACAAATAAATCACATAAATTTATATTATATTTTTTCTTGGTTAATTACATCTTAGTCCTAAATAATTAAATGGTTTAAAGTTAAAAATAAATATTTTAAATTTTTTGCATATCTGCCTCTTGGATTTGATTATCTTTGTAAAAGATAAATTGCATTTCATCCTTCTTTTTACCCTTTTATTTTCCTTTTTATTTCTTCCTTACTATTTCAAACCTCAAAAATCTCCACTGCCGCGTAGAATACGATACGCTTCTTCTTTTCCCAAACTAACAATGGACGACTCATTAGGCAAATTCTGCAAAACCATGGCCATTTTCTGTAACAATCTCGAAAACAGCTGCAACGCTCTCAAAGAGTCAGTGAATCGTCGCCCCATACCCCTTGGTATAGCTTACCTACAGTTTAACCTGCTTTTCTTTGTCTTCTTTCAAAATAAATCTGTACAGTCTAGCTTTGTACAGATTCAGCTTCGACGACCTTTGTACAAAGCCTGAACCAGAGAGTAATGTCACTAAGCGGTGACCTCAATGTGCTGGAGTCCATGTCTTGTGGAACGGTGTCGTTCGAGGAGCTGCTGGGCCATTGCAATGAAGTTTTCAAGAAGAACCAAACTGATCTTCTGTCCCTTCAGGATTTTCTCCATAATCTTGGCTACATTGCTTCTGGTAAGTAAAATCAATCAATCAATGTTATGGCTGTTATTATCATTCCATTGCTACTTTGCTTATAAAGTTTTTGCCCTGGCAAATTAGAGATCTAAAACTAGAGGTTTTGTCAATTTCACACTGGTTGAAGCCGGACCTTTTTTTTTTTTTGGTTATTTCCTTAGTCAAGTCTACACTGATTATGAGTGATTTAGGTCTTTTGAGTGTCACATGACCATTTTGAATGTCCTGCTAAGTTTTCCATTAAATCTACAAAAGATTTTAACATTGGGATATGCTCATTGGAGCTAGTACTACTCTGTTATAATTATTTTAAATGTTTTATCTTGTAGTTTTCTCTTTCAGAAAACAAATACATAGTTTTTTTTTTGGTGTAGGTGCTGTATTCCTGTCTACGTTTTTGAATTGGGCACATAGGTGTGCCGAAGTTCGACCTCTTTTGAAATCTTTAAAAAAAATAGAACTGGATCATGTGACAAATAACCATGTTTTAGCTTTACATGATGGACAGAAAAATGGTCCAAGCTCCCACAAGTCCAAGGGAGGAAAAAGCTCTAAATTCAATTTTGTAGTGAGATAGGAATTATTACATATTGAAGGGTCAATTTTTGGGTTGTAACCTGTAAATACATGAAATTGCTACAAGACTGACTCTTGAAGGTCAATAAATCTGGTAATTTCACAGTATGAACATTTTCGTACTTAATTTCCATGTGAGTTAAATTTTAGAAATAATTGTATCAAGGAATTTTTAAAATTTTATGTTCGGGAATTTCCATAGAGCTAGTATCAGGTTTCGGTAGTCTGTACCATTTACTTTATCAATGTGTTGCCTGGTGACAAATCACCAACTCAGGAGTCTTTAAGCCTCGATCGTTGTACATTAAACATGTTAAATTGTCATATTGGGGAACATTAGAAATTCTGGTTATCGTTTGACATTCTGCCTTTCGCTTTGAATGATTAATCATCTCATTTTGTGTAGTAATTGCTTATTGACTGGTTTGCTATTTTCCTTGCTCCACAAGTCAATCTTATTGGTGAAGATAGTGAAGGAGAAGAAGAGGACCCTAATGTTTCAGAAGATTTATCTTATGACTGCAGCTTAGACTTCAAGAAAATTGAAGATAATCCTTTGTATCCTTTATGAATGTTTTATCTAATCAAACACAAATGTTGTTTTGAATCCTTCTAAACTTTTATGCTCTTAGCATAATAACAATAGTGGATATTTTTACTTGGTGAACTCAGTGCAGGTCCATGTTCAACATGGCTTTCCTCTGCCAAGAAAATTAGGTGTTTTGCTTATTTTCATTTTTCCTGAAAAAAATGAAGCGAAATAATGTGACGAAGAAAGAGTTGTGGCACCATCAACTTGCATCCGATTATATTTTGAATGATTACTAAGAAGTTGAGGTGTGTGACCTTTCCCCGGACTATGTGTGAACCAGGGATGCTTCGTACACTGGGCTTCCCTTTTAAGGAGATTTTTATGAGTGCTTCTTAACATTTTTAGGCTGGATGATACTCTGAATTTGCAGAACCTTGGTCTCTCTGATGTTTGCCTAGCTACCATAGCATCTGAAGGTGAGTTTTAAACTCAGGAATCAAATTGCCATATCTTGATGGGATATTAAGAAAAAAATTCGAGGTGTGCATTGACTTGTATATATATATTACATGTGTTGTCTTCAACCCCAAGGGGCATCACCAAGATGTATCTGGACATAATTGTAAAAACTATTTCCCCATTTTCTTTCAAACCCTTTAGATTTGTGCAGAGGAAGAAAGTTTCTTGATGCCTTTGCTTTATTATTTTTTTTTTTTAATGATAATTTATAACTTGAGATATTTTCTTTTGTCTCTTTGGTATTTTTTGTTTGCAGCAAATACTATATATGAGAAAGAGGGATGCTATCTATCCACCGAAAAGAAACAGGATAGTAGAGATGGTACAAAATTCACATTCCGCATCATTAACTTTGTAAAATTAGTATAACATGGTGTCTAAGATGTGTTTCTTGCTTTCTGAACATAGGGAAAATGAAGGAGGAATTGAAGTCATCTGAAGATATTCAGTCACTGATAACTGTGTCAGAAGATGATTATGAAAACCTCCCCAAACATATGAAGAATTTAGCTTCATGGCAGGTGTGGTTTCTGTATTGGTGATCTCATTTACTTGACAGTCTTTTTCTAAGAAAAAAAGAGCTTAAGAGTAGAAAATGAGAAGACCAAGGAATATTTTCAGTTTATGAATTTAATTGTATTTAGCCATATTTCCTTTTTAAGATTTTTGTTCTTTTCATCCAGTATACAGTGGATTAAGCACTAGGCAGCCCCAAGTATAAATTTTTGATTTTGGTCTTTTAAATTTTTTTTCACTTTAATGAAGCAAGCACTTTTCTTAACGCTTTAATTGAACTGTTGAGTGGGGTCTTGTCGTTTTTTTCCGTTTTGCACCTCCATAAACACAATGATAAGCATATTATGGGAAACAATTAGGTTAGTTGGGCTTATCTTGAGTCCAATGGAAGAAGTGGTGAAATAATCCTTTTTATGAAACAGAAGAGCTGTGGAAGGTGAGGTTCTCAACTTTGGGACACAAAGTATTGCATGCAAATTCACTTTAGTGACCTAAAACTACACTTGGCATATCATAGGGGTTTATGCCTCAAATTATAAAATTGGTAGGAAACAGTTGTGGTGGGAACTTGTTGTCTCCATAAGAGTGTGTTCATGACCATGAGTTGTTTATGACGACTTTAACATCACAAGACTTGTTAGTGAAATAAGGGATGGTACTGAAAATATTAGAGTTATGCAAATTATCTAACTTAATAGTAGAATTAGAACTGGTTGATTTGATGAGACACAAGACGGAGTTAATGATAGGCTGGATGTTTGGAGACAAACCATGGAGTCGAAAATGTTTAGCTTGAGCAAGACTAAGACAAAGTACTTGGAGTGCGAATTCAGTGACGTAACTCATGAGGCAAATTGGGATGTGAAGATTGATACATAAGTCATCTCCAAGAGAGGAAATTTCTTGTACCATGGGTTAATTATCCAAGGAAATGGGGAGATTAACAACGATGATACACATCGTATTAGAGCAGGGTGGATGAAATAGAACCTCACATCTAGTGTTATTGATAGGATTGTGCCACCAAGACTTATTGTAAGTTTTATAAAGTGATTGTTAAACCAACTATGTTATATGGGGGCAGAGTGTTTGTCAGTCATGAACTCACATCCAAAAGATGAGAGTAGCGGAAATGATGTTGTTAAGATGGATGTGTAGACACACTAGGAGAGATAGGGTTGGAAACAAAGATATTAAGGATAAGGTAGAAGTGGCCTCCATGGTGGACAAGATGAGGGAGGCGAGGCTGAGATAGTTCGGAGATGCCTAGATGCGTATTGAGGAGGTGTGAGAGGTTAGGTATGGTTGATCTAAGGAGAGGTAAAGGTCAGCTGAAGAGGCATTGGAGAGAGGTAATTATATAGGATATGACACACCTACAACTTACCAAGGACATAACCCCTAGTAAGAGAATATAGAAGTCAATGATTAGGGTAGAATGTTAGTAGGTAGTTGAGCCTTGTCTTATTTTCATTATCAGTATTATTAGTAATATTACTGTCCTACTATCTCTTTGATTATATTTTTACTTGTTCTTTCCTTTGTTTTGGTTATCGTATTATTTTTTGTTGCTACGGTTCTTTCTTCCATCATTTTATACATGACTTCTTCACTACTGTATCTCCTCTTTTTAGTGATTCTGATATGTTTTACTTGAGCCAAGTTTTATTGGAAACAGCCTCTCTACCTTCGCAAGGTAGGGGTAAGGCTGCATACACCACCCTTCCAAGACCTCAATTGTGGCATTACACTGTATATGTTATTGTTGTTGGAACTGGTTGATCTTCGTTTGGTGGTGGTATAGGGAGAACAATCATGTAGCTGCATCGAGACTTGATAGATTTCTTGTTTCAACTAAATGGGATGTGGAGTTCAATAACATCACACAACCCTGCTACTTTGAACTGTCTGGTCATATCCCAATTTTGTTACAATGGGGGAATGGGTGAGCAGGAAGGCCTATTTCAAATTCCTGAACCGGTAGCTTGAGACAAAGGGCTTTGGCAGAAAGTCAAGGTGGTTGGTGGCTGACTGGATTATATACTGGCAATGAAGTTAACACTGTTTAAGGCTAAACAGAAGGAATTTAATTCTAATAATCATGAAATCCAAGAGAAGAAAAAGAAAGACATGTTAGATCAAGTATTACAAATCGACAAGATTCAGGAGTAAAGGAACCTTAATGATGATGAACTCCTTACCAAAGCTAACTTGGAGATGAAGTTTGAGGAAGAGAAATATCTTGGAGGCAAAGATCCAAAGTTTTATGTTTAAAGCAAAGAAGATAAGAATACAAAAGATTTTCAAAGAATGACAAATGCGCGTAGAAGGTTAGTAATCTATATGAGCTGCTAGTTAATGTAGAAGAGATCACTGATCTAGAGGGTATTTTATGGAGTTCTATCAGAAGCTTTGTAATTAAATAGAGGTATTGAGGCCTTAGTTTACTCACTCCCTCCATTTCAATTTGTTATCTTACTTTCCTTCTTTGGGAATCTCAAATTGGCTATCACGAACCCAAAAACTCTTGCGAGGTCCAAAAGTGAGACTCCTCCTCAGTTCCTGTCCCCGAAACATTTGGAACTGTTCCAGGATACATTGATACTGAAGATTCCCTGGAATGGAAGTAGCCAACATCAAGATGTTTATAATGAAGTCATCACATGCTGATTTCGCAGATAATGGTCAGTTGGACAACAATTAGCCTTGGAAACAGATCTGGAAAACTGAAGCTCCCTTCAAGGTTGCTTGCTTTGATTGGTTTGTGTCTAGACAGGCTTGCTTAACTCAGAATAGCTTAAAGAGGAGGAATTAGTATGACTTCCAGGTGCTACTTATGTTACGCAGATGCTGAAATAATATTCATCTATTTTGTATTGTGGATTTACTAGCCAGGTGGAAATTATTTCTTAACATGATTGGTCTTAGATGGACTATGCCTAAGTCCACTGTTGAGCTTCTGATGTGTTGGCACAATCAGGGTAGCAATGTAAGATAGAAGAACTGTTAAAATATGATTCCAGCTTGTATTTGGTGGATAGCACTGAAAGAAATTTTTTTTTAGGTGCTTTAAGATAGGTGAAACGCGATTCAGAAGATAAAAAGCTGAATTGTGTAATATTTATCACTTTTGGTGTAAGTAAGTTTTTGAAACTAGAATCCTTGTATGAAGAACAAGGATAGGTTTTTATACGTTTTTCAGGAATTTGGTACCACCATATCTTTCGTATTGAAGATTAATATAACTGTTACTTTTCTTAAAAAATAAAAATAATGGGCCAGAATGTTACATGCTGAGTTAAATCTTAGATACTGAATTGATACTAATGTCACTAATTGGTTGCAATTAAACTTTTTTCTTGTGTTGTATTCTTAGCTATTAGAGTGCTTTTGGGACACTTAACTATATCTTAACTTCAATATAATCTGTGATGTTCCATTTGGAGTAATGCCGTTCCAGTTTCTAGACATTCAGAAACTTGTAGAAGATGATAAATTCTTATTTCTAAGTTGCTGTGCTTGTTATTCACCTTGAACAGCGAAATGTTTTCTGGAGTGCTGTAATGCTTTTCTACTTCTTCTTTCCTTTGTTCCATTTTATCATTCTTGTTCCCTTGCATACATATTATATGGCTTCCGCTCATACACTAAAGTTCTGAAATACTTCTATAGGAGTTAGTTGTTGCTGTTGAGAAGATGAACTCATTCCTTGACACAAAAAAGACCAGGCCATACTCCTTCCAGCAAGCTGAAATTGTGGAATTAGGATTAGGTATGTGTTTTTCACTTTCTTCCCTTTTCATTTTGTATTTGTGTATATGTTAATTGTAGACATGGAAGTGCAGTTGTTATTAAATGAAGATCTCCATTCTAGAGCATTAGTTAATTATTCTACATAATTTTAGTGGTTCCAGAAACTGACACCAAAATTATGTAGAGCAATTAACTAATATACTAGAGTGGAGATGATCTCTATCAGACTTACGAATGTAGTGGACGAGACTATTTCTACTTCACAGAATGATCTTGTGGAGTAGACAGATTTTTGATGTAGCATTTGTGGCAAACGAAGTGGTGGTTCAAGGAGAAAGTAAGGAGTGCCAAGTGTGTTGTGCATTTGATCTTGAAAAGGCCTACAATCATATGAATTGGAGGTTTCTAGAATCTATTATGCTATAAATCGGATTTGGCAAGAAGGAGAGGACATGGATTTACGTTTACCTAAATTTTGAATTGTAGAGTTAGGGCCCTTCCGACTACCTATCTTGGAGTACCATTAGGTGCATCGAACAAAAATCAAATGGTGCAGAATCTGGTTCTTCAGAAGGTTGACAAGAGTCTAGCAAGATGGCAGAAAATATGTCCAAGGGTGGGAAGCAAGTGCTTAGTTAGATCACTCTCGAGCGTTCCCACTTACTACATGTCCTTGTTTCTTGCTAAATATCGCTCACTGAAAAGCTGGAAAAGATGTAAAGAAATTTCCTATGGGATGCGCTGGCTGGGGCAATGAAGTTCCACTTGGTGCTGTGGGTGACCATCACATCTCCTAAAAAATGAGGTCTTGGAGTCAAAGATTTAAAGGGTTTTAATAAAGCTTTACTGAGCAAAGGGCTTCGGAGATTCAGGTTGGAGGTACAAGCGTTGTGATAGTGTTTTTGGGTGGGGGGGGGTGATAACTGGTCAATATGGGGTTATGGAAGGAAGGAGGGTGTGGAGCACTAGAAGTATCACTTTGCCTTTTGGTTGTGGTTTGTGGAGCAATATCTTGAAGGGGTAGGATGTTTTTTGGGATAACATCTCATTCAAGGTTGCAACAAGAGGAGAGTAAAGTTAAGGGCCATAAATGGTGTGGGGACTTAGTTTTAAGGGTGAATTTTAGAGTTCGTACAAAATATCTTTTCAAAGAGACTGGACAGTTAAACAAATTAGGGGTTGGATTTGAGATGTAGAATCAAATTCCACAATGGGGAAGTGGCTAATATTTAAGATCCAAACCTTAGGATTTCATTTCATGATGAATATACGTGGATTTTTGTAGTGAAATATTCTTTTGAGTTTTGACAACTGAGGAAGTTATGGGCACCATTGGGTGTAGTATCTAGAAAACCATAAGACTGTGTCCCCAGTTCAGCAATAACATCTTTATCACCATGGGTAATGGTTTATAACTGACTTTTGCAATGAGGTGTGGATTGGAGAAGATAGTCTTAGAAACTCATTTCCACATTGGAATGCCAAGGTATCCCAAGTTTGGAGTCAACAAGGTTGGGACCTCTTATTTAGAAGAGCATTTAATGACTGGGAAATTGGAGAAGTTGCCAATTTAATGGAAGTTCTCAACTCACATCCAGCATCTGTGAGACATGACAAACCTAGATGGAAACTACACAACAAGGGGGTATTCATAGTGAAATCATGTTATTAGAATCTTAACACACTACGAGCTAGACAGATGGCCTTGGAAGCTAGTTTGGAAGACCAAATACAAAGGTGGCTTGTTTTACTTGGTTAGTTTTGAAAGGCATGCCTAACTCATGAGGCCTTACCGAAAAGGGGCTGGCAAATTTGCTCAAGATGTGTCATGTGTGAGCATGAAGAAGAACTCAATGATCATGTATTCCTTCACTGTAAGGCTTTTAGGTGTTAAGTGGGTGATGCCTAACGCGACAATGGAACTCTATGTAGTTGGAAAGGCATTGGCAACAAAGGAAGAAAAGAATTTTGGTGGAGAACTATCCCAGCATGCATATGGTAGACTCTTTGGTAAGAAAGGAACTCAAGATGCTTTGATGGACAAAAAACTTACAGAAAATTAGAATGAATTGTATAAGCCTTTTGTTTTTTTTGGTGTAAACAAAATCTGATAAGGGAGATAGTAGAATTAGTTTATTTTATAGGAAACCAGTAAAGAATACCCTGCGGGATGTAAGTTTCCAATTCATCTTTTTTTGGATGATGAATCTTTTGGTGTGAATATATGGTTACCCTTTTCTCAAACAAATATTGTTTTGAGTTTGTAAAGATTTCACTCAGGCCTAACTCAACCTCCAAAATTAGCTCATGAGGGGAGGTTTTCTAAGTCCATATAATGAGACCAAATTTCCATTCCTCTACCGATATGGGATTCTTAACACTCCTCTGCACGCCCATACCTCAACTAGAGCGTGAACACTTCTAAATATGGGCCCAACATCGCTAAACAACAAATTGAGATGGACCTGACTTTGATACCATGATGGAGTGTGTGAACATCTCATCTAAAAAGATATGGTGCCTGGGCCTAACTTAATCCCAAAAACTAGCTCTCATGAGGGGAGGCTTGTTCAAGACCAAAATGTGGTTGCTAGATTTATTAGGCGTTTAGCCATGTGATACCATATCACGATATGATATCGTGAGATAGAATCAGCGTTTGGATATGCGATTTTACGCTGATTCCATATCATTAGATGTGATATCATATTCTCCAAAAACCATGATATGAAATCATATGGGAATACCATATCATGATTTGAGTTATTCTAATACAAAAATTGATCCACTAGTTTATATTTTGTTAAAACAACCCCACATTTATATCTACTAACCATTTATTTCACATGTAAATAAAATTTATAATCACATCATTACTTTTTAAAATTTATTATTCTGACCAACATATAGTCACTTTAACCCACCGTTGAGTAATAAATCTAGAAGAGCCCGTGAGAGGTGTTTCATTTTTATTGAAATATTGATGAAACAATTACATAAGTGGAGAACAAATAACTTTGTAATAATTTATTATACGATTTTATGATATTTTGTTTATTTGATGATATTGTATAAACTATTGGGGCTATTTTATTAGTTTTAGAACTTGTGAGATTTTTATGTTTATGTGAAAATATACAACACCAATATTCCATATCGCATGTCCAAACAACAAAACTTCAATTTCATCTCATAAATCCATTTCATGATACCATATTGAATGCCCAAACGGGCCCTTAGTATAGAAGCTAAATATTGGGCTTATGTGTGGACAGTGAACTCATATGGATCAAGCAACTGTTGTAGGAGTTGAATTTTGGAGGTACTAAAGATGGAACTTGTGTGTGATAATGAAGCTATTCTTAACATTGCGTCAAATCCAATATTTCACGAGAGGACCAAACACATCGAAATTGAGTGTTATTTCGTTAGAGAAACTGTATTCTCAGGAAGCATCTTCACAAGGTTCGTGCGGTCAAGTGATCAATCTGTAGACATTTTTACCAAGTCCCTAGCCGGTCCCAGAACAAGTTATACATGTAACAAGCTTAGTACATATAATTTGTATACACTAGCTTGCCGGGGGGTGGGGTGTTAGAATCATATGAACGTTCTATAGCATATGTGTAAATATAATTTACTCCTATTTAATTAGGTATTGATTTGTATTGATTTCTTTTCCTTTTTAGGACATGTAAACTTGCCTATTTAGACTCCAATAGCTTGTTGGAATAATCATGCTGAATTCTCTCTCAAACTCGTCTTGTCACAACATCTTAACAATATCCTCCAGTATCGTTATGTAAGACATCTAATAATATCCTCCCGTGCCTTTATTTCTCACAAATCCGTTTCTGGAGAAGGATATGGCTTGGGATTATCTTTTGGCAGTTCTGGTGTTTACTGGTTTGCCTAGAACGCTAAGATTGGGATTTTTCAGCATTTTCATGATATGTCATAAACTGAGTTCTGCTTGGGGGTGATTACTGTGAGTGAGAACTCTTGAATTTGGAATCAATGGCACCACAAAAGAGATCGAGCTGGCAGTACGAGTGGGATAATGTCTTACTGTGAGTCTGTGAGTTACTCCATGGTACAGCTTGATCCTTCTTTGCAGGGCGGGCTCCTAAGTGTTTGGAAGTTAGTGATTATGATCACTCAATCACAAATTGATCTTCACAATAAAGTTATCAATATGCTTTTGAAGTATGGTAGTAGGACAAGCTCCTTTAAATTTCTTTATATATGTGAGATGAAGACGTGAATTTGTGGCATTTGATGGTAAATGGTTATGCATTGAAGTGATTGGGAGTCCATGATTTGGATTTGTATGTTCAGATGAGGGAGCTGCATTTGAGCCCACAAAAGGAAAGTTTTCTTGAAGATCTTGGGTTTGTGCCTTTCATGAAACTTCCCAGCTATTTGAGCTTGAGTGGTCTGTCTATCTATTTGTTTCTTTGTGGTGGGACTAGAGCTATCTCCAAGAACCTGACCAAACAGTCTCTGCATATCCATTAACTGGCAATTCAATACAAGAAATATCTTTGAGCATGCCCTTATTGATGTTTGCACGTTGTAGAAGTTAGCAGTCTATGGGAGTTTTACCGGGGATTCAAACCAACTTTTCTGTTTGCTGCTGTAACTAATGCTGAGCAAAGGGAAAAAAGCATGACCATCATGTTCAGAGTTTATTCTCTCAACAGTTTTCTTCCTCTCTTGTTGATCCAAGTTCAGCTCCTCTGAATTGCAAGGCTCTTGGTGTTACTTAAGGCACACAAGAAGAAGACCGAACCAACAAAATCTCGTGGTTTCAAGTGTGTAATGCTTGCAAAGAGATGGAAGTGTTTGATCCAGAAATGCCTGTCCATGACTTTGTGCTAAAGGTTAGTGTTAAGGGTAACATACCTGTTGAAAATTCAATAGTTGGAATGTATAGGAATGTTAGAAATGTGGGTGATTGTGAGAGCAAATTTCATGATACAGAGAGCTATAAGATCACTTGGAATATAGCAACTGGTAATGCATGTGGAACAATTAAAATATATATGCCTATATATGAAGAAAAAAGTGAGAATTTGAACTGGGAAGATTGGATCTCAGAGCTCATTCCAATTTGAACCAAAAGGATAACAGGAACCATGCATTTCCTTCAAATATGCTCGAGGCTACTGGAATTGACATGGCTTTGTCAGAAGTACCAGATTTATAAGTTATACTAGGAGTTCAAATTGGTCTTATTGGTGATAAGAACATTGTGAAGCCAACAATTCAGGAAATGGAGAACTTACAGTTGGATTTGTTATTTGCAGAGACCACAATGCAACATTAATGGTTGAAGGGTATTGTGATTTTCTTCTCGAGGACAAGTTGGTTGAAGCTACAGATGTAGGGCAGAATGCTGTGTGGGTATTTGGAAGTAGGTGGAAACTTTAATGCATAAATGCGGAAGGACAAAATGCTCGATGCCGTCAAGCTATCTCCAAAAAAGCTATATGAGCTACTCAGAAAAGTTGTCGGCGAGGAGTTAGTGGAAGTGCTGCAAATTGAAAATAAGATTCCAAGAAGAAAGGCCCAATTATTATTGGAAGAAAGTATTAAAAGCATACTGTCAGAGGGATTATATCAGTAAAATGCAAGGTTTTGGGTTTACCGGAACGATTTGTAGTTTCTAGAGAATGGTGCTGGCATTAAATAAAAGAAGACACAAGAATCAATTAGGAAAATGCTCTTGTTTACAACTTGCAAGATTCATTCAAAGGCACAATAGCTATATTTGGTGACTTCACAATTTCCACTTGATTCTGGCAGTGTTAGGTCTTTTATTTTCACACTATCACACTCTTGAGGACAAGGGTCTGAATCTGATATGATGTAAATTTCTAGCATGTAACTGACTCACGTGAATAAGCTCATTTAAGCAAAATTACTTATGGCTTAGCTTTGCAGTGCATTTTAGCTTTTCTAATAAGATGTTTTCCTTTTATGGTAATCATCTTTTTGCAGAAATATAGCCATAGTGTAGCTTAGCTCTTAAACTTTGTTTTCCCTTCCCTGCAGTACTTCTCTTACCTTCAGTGAGCTCTCATTCACATGCAGTTAATTAGCTCTATTATATATAAGTCATTGCATGTTGTCATATTGAGCTGGCTTGTACTTGCGTGAAAGTATGTGTGCTATTTTCAACCGATGTTTACCACACTTGAATATTTATTCACAAGGAAATGGAAAGAACCAATAGTTGTGCCCTGTCCAGTTAAATGAGTTTATTTGTTTTTTTCGTTAGATTTATAAGTAGGCATAGAGTGACTGGTTGTTTCTTGATGCAGGGCATAAGGCTAGATCCTATCTGCTGCTGCTTATAAGAATGAGTCGAGTAATAGTGGAGACAAGTGGTGGTTTGATTTGTTATAGAATCTTATAGTGTATAATGAATGAGTGCAGAGATAAAAACAGTATTGACATTAACGTGTTAGCAATATTTAGCTGAAGTTAATGGTTAAATGTTTGTATTACGTTGTTCGAAATTCTCCTGTATTTATTAACTCTACTGCATGGGTAGTGTCACATTGATATTTTATCAACTACTACTATCTCTTACCAGCTCAGACATTAGGCAAGTGAAAATAACATTTTCACTGATTACAGGTAATTACGTTGATTTTTCTGGCTAAGCAGTTGCTTTTTGTTGAATGTAAATTGACTGCGGTTACATTTTAAATTGGTGTTAAAACATTTTGACTTTTTCCTTATTTTTCTCATAGTTATAGCTTAAAAGAGAGTGAGAAACTTAAGATAATCATTATAATATTAGTTTTATGCGTATTTTACCATGAAATGTATTTTCTTATTTTTCTCATAGTTATAACTTTTTTTCTTACTCTTCCCTTCTTTATTTCTTCCTTCTTTAAAAATTAGCTGCATTTTTTTGATGAAACACTACCATCTTTTGTGTCGCCATTTTTTGTCACAATATTTTTTTACTATCATTTCTTTAGAGGTCATTTTATTTGAATACAAGTTATGATGAGATAAGTTGTGCTGATTTTATTTTTTATTGATTGTTTGATTTATTTGTACTAAATATAATATTTATTAAATATTTGCTAAAGCAAGTTTGTTTACAAAAACACCAACTATCTTATTTAACTATTTGAATATTTTTTATTAGAGCTTTAGTTAACTTTCCAGATATTTCAATTTTTTTTGTTTTTTGTTTTTGTTTCTTCCGTACTGTTAGCTTTTTAGGAATTTGGTTGTAGTTGTCTTTATTAAGGAAAAATTACTAAAATACACTACTTTAATTATTTAATTTCATTATTTCCTACTGATGTATTAAATTACAAAAATCCCTTTTATCCCAAATGATACTAATTAAATTTTATACATTAATTCATGTCCAACGCATAAAAAGATACTCAAATTCACAATTTAAATAGATACTTTAATTTTTATATACTTATCAATAATTAATATAATATGATACTTAAATAACAAATATATGACAGTATGATACACATATACTATTATTTGATACCTTAATATATACGAAATATAAGTAAAATAAAACAAAGAATCATTTTATCATGATCACCAAAAAATGATACTTAATAAAATTAATTGAATACTAACAAATATATTCAAAAATCATGATATAAGATTGAAAAGATACTTAATACAACTCATCTTATACTAACATATAAAAAAACAGTTAACATGATACTTACAAAATACTAATTGAAACTATATATATAAACGAAATATTAAATTTAAATATATTCTTTGATACATTAAATTTCATGTCCAACACATGAAAAGATACTCAAATTTTAGCTATAACAGTTATAGAAAAAAAATATTCAGTCATTTATATTAAGTATCATTTCTATTTATAAAGTATCCAGAATTCTTAAAAATAAGGGATTTTTGGTAAATATCAATTGATAGGGATAGAATGTAATTTATCATTTACAATATGTCATTTGCCTAATTTTTACCTTTATTAAGTCAATAAAAAGCCTGACCCATGTGGTCATATATATATTTTTTTAAAAAAAATCAATCTTAAAAACAAAACATCCATCTTTTTATCTTAATTATTTTAATGTATGTGCCAATTTTGGAGACGTCAGTACTCCACTGTAAAAATCCAAACCTAATTAAGTATTTCAAGTTTAATTAAGTTGTATTAGTATCAAGTTGTTTAGACTAGAAACTAATTAATTATGCTACAAATAATTTGTTGTGGTAGTAGAAATTAACTGAGATGTGACCAAACCACATTAACTAGTATGAGTTCTTATCATTTTCATATTTGAACTGCACTTTGGTGTCCCACAACTTGGACCAAATGAAAAATCACGGACATTAAACTTGAAGCCACCAATTTTATTGCTTATTGGGCATCAAGGTGTAAGTATATAATATGAAGATACTATTGAATTTTTTTACATTTCGAATAATTTTATAAACTCATTAGATTTCAAGATGACTATAATTCGGAATTAGAATTCGGATTCTTACAATTTTGAACAATTTATTGATTCTTTTCAAAATTATCTCTTAAAGTTATATAAAAATAAATCAATTGATGATATTTTTAAACTTTGAATTTGCTCAAAGAACAATAATTTTTTGCTATCAACAACCCAGCACAATTAATGAAAATAACTATAAAAGAAGATGAAGAGTAAAGAAATTGGGGAAAAGGGTTTGCAGAACGTAGAGGGGTGGGGTGGGGGTGAAAGGGAGGTGTACAAATAAAAAAATGGATAAAAATAATTCAAAAAGTGAGGGAAAAAAAAGAAAAATAGAAGGAAGAAAATCTATGTTTTTAATTAAATTAATACGTGTCAAACATTGTTCGATGGGTGATTATGCAAACGACCCTCAAAATGAACTAGATTGGGCTAGATCTTCACTTGTGTTTTAAGGGTTGTTAACTAGCTTATTTAATGTGTTAATGAGTATTGAAGTTAGTCCAGTTGAGTTTGAAGACAAACGTCAAGGAACGATCAAGACGTTCATGACTAGTCATCTATGTGCTTGCATGTGTTCTAGTGTGTCTTTGCATGTTGCATGAGTTGTTTGGTGAGTAAATTGATTGAGGAGACCCTAAGACCTAGATGAGCATGTTTAGGAGTTTGATGTCCGGGTACGACTCAACATGGGACACACGAGGGGCCCTAGAGGAGGACCCCATTTTCTAGCCTCGAAGCTGCCAGGCAACCTCCTTGGCAGTGTCAAACGACGAACCAAACGATGGCTCGTCGACATGGTCCGTTGATTGGACCTGCAGGCCTGCACATTTTTGAGCTGCAGACCCAAACCACAAACCCCCATTGACGGGACGTTGTCCAAATGAAGGTCCGTCATTGTAAGGCGTTGTTTGGGGGTGAGTTTTGATAAATTCACCCCAAGTCTTTTAAACTGTGAGGACAATTATTTTAGAGTTAGTTGTGTATTTTAAGAGTATTAACGTGATTAAACTCTCTTTAGACCCTAACACCTAAATGAAAACCCTTTCCCTCCAAAGTTCTCTCCAAAGACCACCATGGAAGGTCAAGGTCAAGATGGAGCTACGATAATGGATTCTAATGGAGTTCTTCTTCAATTCTCTTTGGAGTTCTTGTAATAAGATGTGGGAGTTATTTATCTAAGGCTTGCCATCACCTTAGAGCCAATTTCAAAGTGATTTTCAAAGATCTCAAAGTTTATAATAAAGTCCAATTTTCACTCTAAGTCATGGGTTCTTACATGAAACGTTTTCAAACGATTAGATATGATATAATTGATGTTTTCCAATGAAAATCTCCATGAACCCTTGATCTTCTCAAATCTCTAAATTTGGCTTATGAATGGGTTAATTTCTTATAAATCTTATGATGATAAAATTGAGTTTACATTATGTTGTGATGTTGATTTCTATTGTTAATTATACTATTATATTGTGAGTTGATGGAGATGTTAAGGAATGGTGATCTTGGCTATTGAAAGAAGGTAAGTTGACCTAATTCCCTTAGTTAAGATAGAATTGACATAGAATTGTTATTAATTGGTATGGTCCACTTATGGTGGTGATGCTTATGTGTTTAATATGATTATAATCATGGACTTGTCACCATTATTATGTGAATTTTAGTAGTATCATGTTAGCGCCTATGTGAAGGTACAATGTGAAATTGTTTATTTGAAGTAATGTGATCATGTAGGAGATATTATGGCATATATGAATATGTAAAGTGAAGGATGATGTGATATATGTGTGATCTTGTATAATGTGAATGTATAGGGTGGAAGTACTCATGTGATGTCTATATGATCTTGAATGAGTGCTAAGATTATGATATTTCTCTAATTGATGATATATGATGACGGAAGACTAAGAAGAGTCTTATGAATGTTGTATATTATGTGGTAGACTTAGTGTCCCTACTAAGTACTTGAATGATATTGAGTAAATGATATGATGAATGTAGAGTCATGATTTGGTAGACCTAAGTCCCTCTTCTTGATAAATGAAAGTTATGTGAATATGTGATCTCTTGACTTGGTAGACTTAGGAACCCTTTCATGTATGTGTATAAAATTAATGAATAGAAGTCTAGGATAGACCTAACATGGTGCCCTTCTAAGGATGACTAATATAGGACCTTGAATAAGAAAAGAAGGTTAAGAATATAGTTCCTTGAACATGAAAAGAAGGTTAAGAATGAGGACCTTGAATATAGAAAAGAAGGTTAATAGAAGCCTTGAAGTGGAAGACTGTAATGGTGCCTTTCTCGAGTGGAATGATAGACTTAGGGGTAGGTTGGCAGGAACGACATGAAATCATCTCAAAGGAAGTCAAAAGATCTATCCTAATAGTTCTTGGTTGGAAGCCCCAGGGGACCCACCCTTGGAAGAAAAAGTATTAAGAGTTGGCAGGGCAAAGTGATGGTACCTTCTCTAACACACCTAGGGAATGATTACTCTATAAGAACAAAGGCAACACACTGAGCGGATATGTTTGTGGTAGTATCTCTACTTAAGTTGAGACTAGAGTACAAAGAAGCTCTTGATATTCCTTAACCATGTGCCAACATAGGATGTGTCCTAGTTCTACCCTTGGCAAGTAGGAACACCTCCACGGGGCAGGATAGATTCCGGATTCCATACCTAGCTAGTATAGTCTATGTCGATTAGTGCCTATTCTCATCTTATGGGATGTACACTCTAGTTATTGGATAAGTTCTACAATGTGTGGGTAGTGGAATGAGACGTTATCTACACATTGCACGAGTAGGCTTTGAAGATGCTAGGTGAGTTCCCTAGGTCCTTCAAAACCGTTACGTGAAGTCCTCTAACTGGTTACTTGTATCTTAAATGATTTTAATGAATAAGTTTCTCTTTTAAAGTAGGTTCTCTTAATGTAGTATGTTTTCTAGAAAGGTTCGTATATGGGGTAGCTTTGAGAATTGCTTAGTAGGCTTGAAGAGGGTGCAAAAATTTATCTTCATGTATTACTTAGGTGAATCTTAGAGTAACATTAGGTAGAGAGTCTAAATGATGTAAAATCTTATCTTATTGAATATGTAACTAAGTGATATGTGATGAAAATGAATATCCTTACTTTGGGTAGTCTTAAGGATTACATAGGTGTGCTTGAAGAGGGTGTATGGGCGGTCTCTTCTTGTATTACTTAAGTGAGTCTTTGGATAACCTTTAATAGGGGGTCTAAATGCTTATATGGATTTTACATGATTATGGTTATATCTTGTTGAACATGGATTATGTATTATGTGTGATTGTTGACTTGTTTTATGTCTCTTAAACTCTTATTATGAAGGTTTTCTCAAAATGTCATGAAAGCATGTTTCAATATTAAATGTCCCTTTCTCATGGTTTTGCATGGCTTCCATACTTAGTGCATTCAATGTGCTACCCCCTTCTTTTTCCTTTTGACTAAAGTGTAGGGATTGGAAGTCTTGATATGCCATGGATGATGGATATGTTTCTAAGGTTTGAAGATGAAGCTTTGGTAAGTCCTTATAGATTCGAGAACAAAACCCACATGTTCCTTTTATGTCTTTTAGTCTTTATTTCAAGTCTTCTATGGACTCAGTCCCAATGTTGTACATTCAAAGTATTAGACGGTTTAAAGAGACATGGTAAAGTTAGATGTTTTTAAAAGTCTTCTGCTTGTGATTAATGAAAGTATTCTTCGTGTATGAAAAAGGTTTTAAATTCTTACTTATTTTGGGAGTATATTATGCAATGATTGATACGAGAGGCTTGTATGAGACTTCTCGGAGTCTCATACGCCCGTAACTTCCAGGGGGTACCATTGGGTCATTACAGATTAATACTTTGCTTTTCAAAATTGGGGCTGGTCCAAAAATAACGTAATAGTACAAGTTCAAAGTTGTTTAGTGGGTTATTGGATTCCCACAAGTTCAAGTATGTTCTTCAAAAACACGTCTTACTTTCATGGGGTAATAATGTATTATCGTTATATCACATGTAATCATCTAAACTATCTTAAAAGAAGAGAAAAAACATAAATTTCCTCATGAAATTATTCAAAAATTTTAGTTACACACTTAATATAACATCTCATAACTCGAACTAACTGACAATAAGCTAAGAAACCAAGGATAATCAATTTTGGGAATAAGTAGGGAAATCTGGAAGCTTTTCAGCTTTCGAAAGTGAGTTTTGGTCATTTTCAAACGGTCATAACTTCCAGATCAGGAGGATTTTGCATGAGTTCTTTGAATGGTTGTAAATCCCTTGGGAATATCTTTCTAACGCCACCGAGTTTGCGTAAATCCAATGTCGTATGAGGGAGATATGCCTTTCGGAAGTTGGGTTGTTGAGCTGAGGAAAATCTAATTCTGATTTTATTAAGGGTAAGCTTTCTTTTCATCCTAGTATTTCCTAATTCATTTTTAGGTTATATTAGGGTAAAACCAAGTCCCTAGCAAAATTAATAACGCTTAAGGCTTGGGAAAAAAGAGAAAAGAAAAGGAACATCAAGAATTATCCAAGAACGCCAAGATCGTTGCATGGATTTCGTTGGTGGTGATCCCTATAGAGGTATGTGAGATCATTCGGTATTGGGTCATTTTACCCACACCCAATTTGTTTCAATTCAGCAAGTTAGAGTATAGGAATGATGAATATGGGAGTTCTTGATAAAAAATTCGTTAAATTCTTGTGGGTTGAATTGTAGTGTATCTCTAGTAGATTTGATTCATATTTCCGGGTTATTTTCGGGTCTAATCTATTGGTCAATGAGGTAATTAGAGATCCTTAAGTGTTTGGGGTGGGATCCATGAAAGTGTAGGAGGTTTAGAGATGAAAGCGGAGGTCTCGTCAGACAACCCCTGGGGTGTCGCACCTGCCAGAGCCCTCTGGGCAAGGTTTGTCTGGAAGGCCCTAGCGCACCGAGCCTGTCTGAGTGCCCCAGACCAGAGTCTGTCCGACAGGCTCTGGCGCTCTGCGCCTCTCAGAGTGCCAAGACCCCCTAGAGATCCCGTTTTTTCCCTATTTTTTCGTACTAGTTCCTAAGTGATGTACATATCATTCCTAGTTTCCAAAACTCTGAAGTGAATTTAAACATCATGATATTATCCATAAACATGATATCATGATCCTTGAATTCGTAATCCAATTCAAGAAAAATTAAGATCAAAGTCAAAGAAGTTAGGAATCAAGTTTAAAAGTTAAGAAGCAAGTCAAAGTAAGTTCTTAAAGTCTTTAAAGAGTTTTAAACAATCATTTTAACTTTGATTTAAGGCTCAAGTTACAAGTTGAGTAAAGAGTAAATAGTTGAGTTAAATTCTCAAAATTTATAAGGGAACTGATACGCTCAAACTATACTTCCCTAAAGAAGTATAAGCGGTCGTATCAAGTAGAGAATCCAAATGTTAGGTTGGGATTGATCCCACGAGGAAAATAGTTTAGACTTAACTTTAATCTACGATTACTTCTATTTAGTCAAGTCCTTTCCGGAAACAAACAATTAAAGGGGGGGATTGTTTTGTGTAACAAAAGTAATGAATGAAGTATAAGTAAACAAGTAGCTAGTTCAAATATTTGATGTTTATCAAATGATGAGAGAAACTAGTGTGTAAGTTTTCCTCATAGGTTCATAACGCAGTAACCCTAGCTATAACAACTATTTCCTAGTAGCTTGCATGCAAAGTGTTAAGTTATGTATCCCTAATTCCTTGGTCCAGCAACTAGTGAATTTCACTCCGCACCTTGGTCCGGCTACATGTGTGTACTTTACTAAACCTTACCTTTTACCTCATATTAAGCATCATAATCGATGTATGACTAAGTTATTACTTCGCATAAATCGACTCTAGCCTATTAGATAGTGTATACTAAATCTACGTTGATAATTCTTTTCTTATTATCTACTTCCTTGGTCTGGCAAGAAGCAACAAGGCGAGTTCTAACATTGGCCATCGTTAAAAAGACATTTTAAACGAAAGAATTATCAATACATGTGTAACAACCCTAAAAATGAATAGGATCAAGACTTAGGGTGTCAAGAATGCTTGCGATTAAACCAAGGTTCACACGGATTGATACGCGTAGAACCCTTACTACAATCAAGTCAACTAACTTGGGGAGTTAGTTGGCCTTGGAAAGGTTGGAACCAACCAAGTAAGGCTCGCGAAAATGAAGATTTAATCGAAAGAGTCTTTACCGGACTTAAAAGAAGAAATTTTATTTTTTGAGGGTCCAAGGGTAAAATGGTCATTTCCAGGCCAAGGGTAATATTGTAATTACCCTGAGGAATTAATAAATTAATTGGTTAATTTAATTAAAAGAGATTTTCGAATTGGGGGCGACCCAGAGTGACCCATTTCGCAAATGGGTTGCCACTCGGGTTCGAGCCCCACTAGGAGCAAGGAATTCATGATTTAATCATCAATTAAAATCTATTCATTAAGGGTAAAATGGTCCTTTCACTTATTAATTAAAATGAATCAGATTTTTATTAAGTTGATTAAATCTTATTTTGACTAAGTCTTGAATTTAGTCTCCTAATCCTAATAACTCTCTCTCCCTCATGTTTCTCAACTCTCTCTCACGTTCTTAATCTCTCTCTGTCACGTTATTCTGCCAAACACAACCAAAAACCAGAAAGTACATCAAGAGTTCTTCACACTTGACGAACTCACAAGAACTTTTAAGTAAAAGACAAAGTAATCAAAATGTCAAGGCTAAGAGAGGTTCGTCGAGTGGGGTGTACGTTGAAGTGAATTGGGTGTGGTTTGGAGGAGTTTCCGAGAAGAAGCTTCACACTTGAACAACATCAATAGGTATGGGTTTTCTCTCCTGGAATTCTTTCTCCAAGAGTACTTTCCTTCGAACGTTTCTCAAGCTCTTAAAAACTAAGGTTGTTCCCCTTTGTATAACCTTATCCATAGCTCCCAAACGAATTTGTAGGATTGGTATGTTGTGCTACTAGACTTAGGCATGATTTACGTACTTATATTAAGTGTGAACATGTTTTATGTGAGGAAAATTATGAAAACGATATTCGAAGTGTAACCAAAAATTGGTGTTGTGTGTGCATCGTGGGCAATGGCTTTAGCCACTGTTATGGGGTTGAATATTCATGTGTTTTTGGTGTATTTTATGTGTGTAAGGTGTGTGCAATGTTTTGTTCATTATAATGAAAAATGTTGGGTTGAATAACACTCTTTTAGCTAAGTAAACTCATGAAAGAGGTGACTAAAAATGAGTGAAGAATGATAAGAAAAATATTTCCAGATTGCATACTCTCCCATAAGGTTAAATTCTGGGTTTTTAAAAAGGTAAATAAATAAGTGAGGTCAATGGGAAATGAACCCAAGACCTCACATGTTGAGAAGGCTGAAAAATAAGAGAAAAATGTGAAGGAGCTAAGGGGAATCGAACCCCTTAGATACTGGTTTCGTGAGGCAAAGAAAAAGGAAAATGGGGGCTGAGGGATTCGATCCTAACTCCTGTTTTCGCGAAAAAAATAAGGGAAATGGGGCTGGTAGGGAATCAAACTCGCGACCTATAGGGAGGAGAAGGAAAAAAATTTAAGTAAATAATTAAATAGGAGGCGTGGGACTCGAACCCACGACCTCCCAGTACGCGCGAAGGGAGAGGAAATAATATAAAAAGAAAATGCGAGGCGTGAGATCAAACCCACGACCTCAGCGCTGAAGGGAGAGGAGAAATAACAAGGAAATAAAGTGAGGCTGTGGGGATTTGATCCCACAACCTCACTTCACTCTCCCATATAAGTAATTAAAGATAGAGTGTCACGACCCAAAACCGGGCCGCGACTGGCACTTACACTTCCCTCCTATGTGAGCGAACCAACCAATCTACACTCTAACATTTCAATATAATATCAACAGTAAATAATGCGGAAGACTTAAACTCATTAAATAAAACCAATTCATTAACTTCTAAAATTCAACATCTATTATTTCCCAAAATCTGGAAGTCATCACCACAAGAACATCTATGATCAAATGACTAAACTAAGAGTATTCTAAAAGCTAAAACAAGTAAAAGCTAGTCCATGCCGGAATTTCAAGGCATCAAGACATGAGGAAGAAGATCCAGTCCAAGCTAGAAGCATTAGCTCACCCTGAAGATCCGGTGTGACGAAGACTGGCTAGAATTACTGTTGAGTTGAAGACGACGGCACGTTTGCTGCACTCCACAAATAACAAAGAAGAAAACATAAAAGTAGGGGGTCAGTACAAACACAAGTACTGAGTAGATATCATCGGCCAACTCAAAATAGAAAACAATATATATACCAAGTAATATCATAAAATCAACTATGATACTCAACATGTAGCAGCAACAAGTACTATATCATTAACAATTACCGTCAAGTTCACACATGAGGACTCAAGCCTCAATACCATACTCATTTGGGAATTAGATTCATTAGATTGAGTATATTAGCATCTTTCAAGATTCATTATCTTATTCCCCTCATGTCGGTACGTGACACTCCGCTCCATATACTATCCTGGTGTCGGAACGTGACACTCCGATCCGCATTCTATCCTGGTACCGGAACGTGGCACCCGATCCATATACTATCCTGGTGTCGGAACGTGACACTCCGATCCTCATATACTATCCTGGTAACCGGAACGTGGCACCCGATCCATATACTATCCTGGTGTCGGAACGTGACACTCTGATCCTCATATACTATCCTGGTACCGGAACGTGGCACCCGATCCTCATTCTATCCTGGTACCGAAATGTGGCACCCGATCCATATACTATCCTGGTGTCGGAACGTGACACTCCGATCCTCATATACTATCCTGGTACCGAACGTGGCACCCGATCCCCTAATCTCACCACTTTCGTTCATCAAGCCTTCTTTATACCAAGGCATCATTATTAACAAAGTAGATTAGGGTTTCTTTTCAAGATTTGGGATTCAATAGCTTTATCATGCTTATTTATTCACAATTACATAATCATATTCATGCAAGCATACAATTAAGCACGTAGCAGGGTTTACAATATTATCAATACATATCATTCGCTATTAAGAGTTTACTACGAATAGCATGAAAACCATAACCTACCTCCACCGAAGATTCGTGATCAAGCAAGAAATTTCCCAAGCTTTGTGTTTTTCCTCTCGTTCGATCCTCTCTAGCGTTTCTCTTTCCTTCTCTTTGTTCTTTCTATTTTCTTTATTCAAACCTTCTTTCTTTTACCCTAATTAGTATATAATTAAGAATAAAAGATGGCAATAATAACCACTAATTAACTTAAGGTTACCTCTTTTAACCCCCAAGTAATTAGACTTATTAACCTTAACCCTCTGACTTTATAATTAAGAGGGAATAGTCCAAAACGTCCCTTAAAACGTGTAAAGAAATCCGACCCAGACTGGGATTACGCAACCTGTGACGGCCCGTCGTGCCTGCGACGGTCCGTCCTGCAGGTCGTCGCAAAGTTTAGAGACTGGATTTCCACTGAAGAATCTGTGACGGTCCGTCACGCCTGTGACGGTCCGTCCTGTCATTCCGTCACGAAGTTCAGAGAGTCAATTTTCAGTACCCAATTTCAGAATTTCTAAGTGTTTTGAAACGAGACCCTGCGACGGTCCGTCGTGCCCAAGACGGTCCGTCGTGGGGTTTGTCGTCTCAGCCAGTTTTCCAGAAATAAAATCTGCTGCTCAAAATGACTAAACAGGTCGTTACAAAAGATACCAATTTACCCATCGTTCGTCCTCGAACGATCACAAGAACAAAAACAAGGGCGAGAAGGAGTACCTGAATCTTTAAACAGATGTGGGTATCTTTCTTGCATATCGGCCTCCTTCACCCAAGTGGCTTCTTCAACCGGCCGATTCTTCTATTGCAGCTTGATGGATGCAATCTCCCTTGACCTCAACTTGCGAACTTCTCTATCTAAAATAGCAACTGGTTCCTCCTCATAAGACAGATTCTCATCAAGCAAAACTGAATCCCAACGGATAATGTAATTTCCATCCCCATGATATCTTTTCAACATAGACACATGGAATACCGGATGCACTCCGGACAGCCCTGGAGGCAAGCTAACTCATAAGCCACCTCCCCTACTCGCTTAAGTACTTCAAAGGGACCAATATACCTTGGGCTTAGTTTACCTCGCTTACCAAACCGCATCACCCCTTTCATTGGCGAAACCTTCAACAAGACTTGTTCACCCTCCATGAACTCTAAGTCTCTAATCTTTCGATCTGCATATCCTTTTTGCCTACTTTGCGCCGCTAAAAGCTTTTCTTGAATAGCTTTCACTTTCTCTAAAGAATCCCTCAAAAGGTCAGTACCCCAAGGTCTAACCTCAAACGCATCAAACCACCCAATGGGAGACCTACATCTCCTACCATACAATGCTTCAAATGGGGCCATGTCAATACTTGAGTGATAGCTATTATTGTATGAAAACTTCGTAAGGGTAAGAAGCTATCCAAATGGCCACCAAACTCTATCACACATGCACGAAGCATATCCTCCAACACTTGAATCGTTCTCTCAGACTGACCATCGGTCTGAGGATGGAACGCAGTACTAAGGTCCAACCTAGTACCTAATTCCGCATGCAATGTTTTCCAAAACTTAGAAGTAAACTGTGTACCTCTATCTGATATGATGGAGAGCGAAACTCCATGCAATCGAACGATTTCTGAGATATAGATTTTGGCTAACTTCTATGCATTGTAAGTCACCTTGACCGGAATGAAATGAGTAGATTTAGTTAACCTATCAACAATCATCCAAATAGAGTCATACTTACCCATTGTCTTTGGAAGACCAACCACAAAATCCATTGCAATTCTCTCCCACTTCCATTCAGGAATGGGCATTCTCTGAAGTGTTCCTCCGGGCCTCTGGTGTTCGTACTTTACTTGTTGACAGTTTGGACATTTGGCAATAAAGTCAACAATGTCGCGCTTCATTCTACTCCACCAAAAGTGTTGCTTTAGGTCACGGTACATCTTGGTTGCACCCGGATGTATAGAATACCTTGAACTATGAGCCTCTGTCAGAATAGTGTTGATCAAATCATCGACGCGGGGTACACATACCCTTCCCTTAATCCTCAAAACACCTTCCTCATCGATTGTTGCTTCTTTAGACTCTCCTTGCAACACTTTATCTCGGATCCGGATCAGTTTCTCATCATTAAACTGCTTTTCCTTAATCTTGTCAAGGAAGGAAGATCTTGACTCCACGTAAGCCAAAAATCCTCCCTTCTCATTTATTTCTAACCTCATAAGGTCATTAGCCAGAATCTGAACCTCTCTAGCCAATGGGCGTCTAGAAGCTTGCAAGTGAGCTAGACTTCCCATGCTTCCCGCCTTTCTACTTAAAGCATCTGCCACAATATTCGCCTTCCCCGGATGATACAAATTAGTGATGTCGTAGTCCTTCAGTAGTTCCATCCATCTCCTCTGTCTCAAGTTCAAATCTTTCTGAGTAAAGACATACTGTAGGCTACGATGATCCGTGTATACTTCACACTTAACCCCATATAGATAGTGCCTCCATTGCTTTAATGCAAACACTACCGCAGCCAATTCCAAATCGTGGGTCGGATAGTTACGTTCATGCACCTTTAATTTCCTTGAAGCATAAGCAATCACACTCTTCTCTTGCATTAGCACTGCACCCAAACCAGAATAGGATGCATCACAATAAACAATGAAGTTCTTACCCTCTACTGGCAAGGTAAGGATAGGTGTGGTAGTCAACAAAGTCTTGAGCTTCTGAAAGCTTTCCTCACATTCGTCCGACCATACAAATGGAACATTCTGCTTAGTCAAGTTAGTCAATTGGGAAGCAATAGAAGAGAATCCCTTGACAAATCGACGGCAGTAGCTAGCTAAACCAACAAAGCTCCTTATTTCTGACACATTAGTGGGTCTTACCCAATTCTTCACTGTCTCAATCTTAGAAGGATCCACCATCACTCCTTCCTTAGAAACCACGTGCCCCAAGAAGGACACTGCATCTAGCCAAAACTCACACTTAGAGAACTTGGCATAAAGCTTTTTCTCCCTCAACATTTCCAATACAATTCTCAAATGCTCCTCATGTTCCTTCTTACTTTTAGAGTATATCAGTATATCATCAATAAACACGATCACAAAGAGATCCAAATATGGCTTAAAAATCCCGTTCATCAAGCTCATGAACGCAGCAGGGGCATTCATAAGACAAAAAGACATCACTACAAATTCGTAATCGCCATACCTGGTTCTAAAAGCAGTCTTTGGCACATCCGTTGCCCGTATTTTCAATTGATGATAACCGGATCTCAAGTCAATCTTAGAGAAGACACAAGCACCTTGTAACTGATCGAACAAGTCATCAATGCGAGGAAGAGGATACTTGTTCTTAATAGTTACCTTATTCAGTTGTCAGTAGTCTATGCACATCCGAAAACTCCCATCCTTCTTCTTCACAAACAAAACCGGAGCACCCCAAGGAGATGCACTTGGTCTATGAAGCCTTTGCTCAACAACTCTTGAAGTTGGGCCTTTAACTCTCTTAACTCCGCGGGAGCCATTCTATAAGGGGGTATAGAAATGGGGCGAATACCCGGTTCAAGATCGATACAGAAGTCAATATCCCTATCTGGTGGCATACCAGGAAGATCTGCAGGGAACACATCCAAAAACTCACGGACTACCGAAACCGACTCAATCGAAGGTACTTGGGTAGTGTCATCCTTGAGATGGGCCAAGAAAGCTAAACACCCTTTACTAACCATTTTCTTAGCACGAAGAAAGGAGATGATACGCACCGGATTGGAAGTGTAGTCCCCCTCCCACACTAACGGGTATGTCCCAGGCTTGGCTAACATCACAGTTTAAGCATTACAATCCAAGATCGCAAATTGCGGGGAAAGCCAAGTCATACCCAGAATTACATCAAAATCAACCATTTCTAAGATAACCAAATCCACATAAGTGTTGCTCCCCGCAAAATTCACCAAACAAGACCTATATACCTTTTCAACTACCACAGACTCTCCCACCGGAGTAGAAACACTAATAGGCATGTCAAGTAATTCACAATGCAAATTTAGATCATTAGCAAATGAGGAAGATACATAATAAAATGTGGATCCGGGATCAAACAATACAGAAGCCATGCAATCACAAACCAAAAGCTTACCTGTGATGACAGCATCAGACGCCTACGCTTCAGACCGCCCAGGGAAAGCGTAACAATGGGCCCTATCGTTTGTCTGTCCATTGCCCCTACCATGTTGTGATGTAGTGGCTCCAGTTTGCCCATCACCTCGGCCGTTTTGGTGACCACCATTACCTCGACCACCGCGTCCTCCAGAGTGACGGCCTCTTCCATAACCACCTCTACCTCTAGCTATTGGGGGTCGATTACTCTGTTTTGGACAATATCTCTTAATATGTCCAATCTCCCCACATCCATAGCACTCTCTGGGTTCATGCATAGGTCTCTCAGAGAAGTGTTGACCGGTCTGAGGTGGACCCCCAACTACAGTCTGTAGTGAAGACTGAATGGGTCGAACTGAGTAACCTCCGGAACTCTGTCCTCTAGAGTAGGAACCACTAAACTCACCTCCCTTTCGAAACCTTTTTGATGTAGTTGCCATGGTGAAGTCATTTGGCTTCACTCCCTCTACCTCTATCACGAAGTCTACCACTTCTTGGAAGGATTTTGCCGTAGCCGCTACCTGTAAGGCCGAAATCCGCAATTCTGACCTCAACCCTTTCACAAACCGGCGAATCCGCTCTTGCGGACTGAAACAGAGTTGAGTGGCATACCTTGATAAAGCACGAAACTTAGCCTCATATGCATTAACCGACATTCTGCCTTGCTCTAGGCTCAAGAATTCATCTCTTTTCCTATCCCTCAAAGTCCGTGGGATGTACTTTTCCATAAACAAGTTAGAGAATGTTACCCAAGTCATGGGTGGTGCCTCTGTTGGTTGACACTAAACATGTGATCGCCACCACATTTTGGCGTTCCGTTGGAACTGATAACTCACGAACTCAACACCAAACCGTTCTACTATACCCATCTTGTGTAGTAGCTCATGACAGTCAACCAAAAAATCGTAAGCATCCTCAGATTCAGCACCCTTGAAGACTGGAGGTTTCAATTCAAAAACTTACTGAAAAGTTCATGCTGATCATTTGTCATTATAGACCCAGTAGTCAGACGTGGAAACGTGCCTATGTCCAATGAGGCATCCATGCGGGGAGCCATAGTAGCCGCATGTTGTATCTCTGAAACCGGAGGTGTGGTGCAGAAACCACTGGAGGTGCCTGACCGTGATCAGATAACCCGCTAAGATAAGCAAGAACCTGATTGATCATCTCGGGGTAGGTTGGGGTGGCGATTCCTCATTCTGCTCTTGTTCAGTTTCCCCTTCCTCACCCTCTCTTACTACCTCCTCAGTCGGTGGAGGAGTCACCGCCCTAGCATCAGATGGACTAGGTGCTCGTCCCTCTCCTCTAGAGGACGTCCTCCCACGACCTCTACCACGGCCTCTTGCCGCTGTTCCCCCTCGAGCCACAGCCCCAGTGGCTGGCTCAGTTGTATCTTGCCTTGCTGGTGTTGGTGTTGGTGCGGTCGTTGCTCTAGTTCTAACCATCTGCAAAATAGAGTGAAGATGGTCAGATACCAATTTGTATCACCTAGATACCAATTGGATTCAAGTAGTAGCACGAAAGAAAGAAAGAATGGAATTTTCCTAAAGTCTTATAGCCTCTCAAAGAAAAGTAAAGGCGTCCCCCTACCGTTCCTTAAGACTCTACTAGACCTGTTCTTATGTGATGAGACCAACGAACCTAATGCTCTGATACCAAGTTTGTCACGACCCAAAACTGGGCCGCGACTGGCACCCACACTTCCCTCCTATGTGAGCGAACCAACCAATCTACACTCTAACATTTCAATATAATATCAACAGTAAATAATGCGGAAGACTTAAACTCAATAAATAAAACCAATTCATTAACTTCTAAAATTCAACATCTATTATTTCCCAAAATCTGGAATCATCACCACAAGAACATCTATGATCAAATGACTAAACTAAGAGTATTCTAAAAGCTAAAACAAGTAAAAGCTAGTCCATGCCGGAATTTCAAGGCATCAAGACATGAGGAAGAAGATCCAGTCCAAGCTAGAAGCATTAGCTCACCCTGAAGATCCGGTGTGACGAAGACTGGCTAGAATTACTGTTGAGTTGAAGACAATGGCACGTTTGCTGCACTCCACAAATAACAAAGAAGAAAACATGAAAGTAGGGGGTCAGTAAAAACACAAGTACTGAGTAGATATCATCGGCCAACTCAAAATAGAAAACAATATATATACCAAGTAATATCATAAAATCAACTATGATACTCAACATGTAGCAGCAACAAGTACTATATCATTAACAATTACCGTCAAGTTCACACATGAGGACTCAAGCCTCAATACCATACTCATTTGGGAATTAGATTCATTAGATTGAGTATATTAGCATCTTTCAAGATTCATTATCTTTATTCCCCTCGTGTCGGTACGTGACACTCCGCTCCATATACTATCCTGGTGTCGGAATGTGACACTCCGATCCGCATTCTATCCTGGTACCGGAACGTGGCACCCGATCCATATACTATCCTGGTGTCGGAACGTGACACTCCGATCCTCATATACTATCCTGGTACCGGAACGTGGCACCCGATCCATATACTATCCTGGTGTCGGAACGTGACACTCCGATCCTCATATACTATCCTGGTACCGGAACGTGGCACCCGATCCTCATTCTATCCTGGTACCGAAACGTGGCACCCGATCCATATACTATCCTGGTGTCGGAACGTGACACTCCGATCCTTATATACTATCCTGGTACCGGAACGTGGCACCCGATCCCCTAATCTCACCACTTTCGTTCATCAAGCCTTCTTTTATACCAAGGCATCATTATTAACAAAGTAGATTAGGGTTTCTTTTCAAGATTTGGGATTCAATAGCTTCATCATGCTTATTTATTCACAATTACATAATCATATTCATGCAAGCATACAATTAAGCACATAGCAGGGTTTACAATATTATCAATACATATCATTCGCTATTAAGAGTTTACTACGAATAGCATGAAAACCATAACCTACCTCCACCGAAGATTCGTGATCAAGCAAGAAATTTCCCAAGCTTTGTGTTTTTCCTCTCGTTCGATCCTCTCTCTAGCGTTTCTCTTTCCTTCTCTTTGTTCTTTCTATTTTCTTTATTCAAACCTTCTCTCTTTTACCCTAATTAGTATATAATTAAGAATAAAAGATGGCAATAATAACCCACTAATTAACTTAAGGTTACCTCTTTTAACCCCCAAGTAATTAGACTTATTAACCTTAACCCTCTGACTTTATAATTAAAGAAGGAATAGTCCAAAACGTCCCTTAAAACGTGTAAAGAAATCCAACCCAGACTGGGATTACGCAACCTGTGACGGCCCGTCGTGCCTGCGACGGTCCGTCCTGCAGGTCGTCGCAAAGTTCAGAGACTGGATTTCCACTGAAGAATCTGTGACGGTCCGTCACGCTTGTGACGGTCCGTCCTGTCATTCCGTCACGAAGTTCAGAGAGTCGATTTTCAGTACCCAATTTCAGAATTTCTAAGTGTTTTGAAACGAGACCCTGCGACGGTCCGTCGTGGGGTTTGTCGTCTCAGCCAGTTTTCCTGAAAAAAAATCTGCTGCTCAAAACGACTAAACAGGTCGTTACATAGAGGGGCTGTGGGGGCTCGAACCTACCACCTCACAGCCTCCTCGGTGAAATTTAAAAAGAAATAAGGGGGTTGTGGGGGCTCGAACCCCCAACCATTTGGTTATCTAAGAGTGAAATTAAAATAGAAAACTAATCCTTCAATGTAAATTTTGAGATTTAATTTAGAGTTCTAATGTTATGAATATTAGAAATAAAATTAATGAAAAATATAAATGAGATCCAAGTGATCCAAGATTTGGGTTCCCTTGCCCAAATTTTCGTATTGATGCATAAGTCATACGTGAGTAAAATATCCAAAAATAATGCCATTTGCTTAGATAAAAAAAATTAAGATATTGGCATATATAGAAGATATATAAGTCTTGTACTACATAATCTTAGGAAAATAATAATCACTTAGCAAACTACGAATGAAGCCTCATGGCTTGTATGTATAGACACATAAGTCTAACATACGTTCAAAAATAAGTGAACCTAAGATGTATGTAATGAAAGGATGAACCCTAGGAGGGTTAAGTATGAGTGTAAGATACACTAAGTGGCCATGTGCATTGGCATATGATGAGATAAATTATGAAATGATGAAATAAGCATTCACGTAATAACAGGTGAGTAACTATGAAAAGCAAAGGTGCTAATAATGAAGAATGTGGTGACAACATGACATGAGGCTAATGAATATGATAAGAGCAATCTCAAGTGAGCCTAAATAAATGTTACCAATACGTACTCACCAAGGAGAGTGTAAGATAATGAAGAGACCAGTCTCTATGAACACTCTAATAAAAGTGTTGAGTTTAACACACTAAATACTAATTATGAGATGAGAAATCATCTAATTAGCTATGTTGTCCTCATACTAGAAGCCAACTTCCATGACGTATGAGGTAAATATAATGGAACTTTATACTGAGCACCGATAGGCTAGCTGTGAGCGGTGATGCCTTCTTTCGGGAAGGGCGAAGGTTCACGTAACTCTCATGAGATGAGACTGTCCGGCTTGCCCGGTATGGGTCTCCATACTTCTCCTAGTCTTTAAACCTATACTGCCAATATAGGGATCTGGCGGGGTTAAATTCCCATATACGCTAGCATGTTATTGAATTACTTTGGCCGGTGATTCCACATGTTTTCGGTTTGGGGAAGACACTGGATTTCATGATGCTCACATGATCTATGTTAGTTAAAGTTAAAGTTCCCAATGAATGAATGATACCAGCCTCAAATGAAGCATATAAAGAAATGAATGATATCGAAGGTGTTAGGATAGGATAATCAAGAGGTGAGCTAAACTCAGGTAATGACATTAGGTTGTTCCTGATCATTGCACAGCAAACCCGATGAAAGTCTTGAACTACATCCTAGGTATAGCTGGTGTTCACACTGGCCTATGAATGAAATAAAATGAAGTACGTACGAATGGATGAAGAACTACATTCTGTGTTTGCTAATGAATACTCCCTAGTTAAGGTCCCATATGTTGAGCCCTCATTTTGGAGAGTCTTAATGTCAAGTCCATGACTTCCAAGGTCTCATGGCATATGAATGAATGATATGAAAGAAGCTATGTTTTATATGTTATGTGCTATGGTATGTACCATATAAAATTTACGTGATGTGTGCAATATGATACTTATGTGATGCATGTTACTCTCATGGCATGATCTTCTTAATCCAATTTGGAAAGTTCACTAACTTTCCTAATCTCGATTTGGCAAGTCTACTAACTTGACTTTCGAGAATCATGTTGTTAGGAAAGAGCTATTCTTTATCATGCATGTCTGTGGTGTGTGCTTGCATATACCTATACTTAGTAAAAGTGTGTATTAACCTATACAAACTTTACTATTTTAGGTGCAGGCACAGGTGGACGATAGAGTTACAAGATCATCGCTGCAGTTATCCGGACGTTCAACATTCATCCGGCTTTGGTAGGTGCTCATGCTTTCGAGGATGCTGTTGTTTTATATTCTAGATTAGTTTTAGAGTTGAGCTAGTGGAGCATGTTCCACTATCGTTTCTTTCCTGTTTTTATACAGACTATATATTGGTGCCACTTCGGCAATTATACACTTAATAAGAATTGAACTGTTTCTTTCAGTTGCTTATCTCTTAATGTTAGATAGTTGATGGTGAACAATTACGTATTAATGAGAATGTTTTTTATAAGTATGTCAAGAAAGAAAAAGTTTCAAATTTTCCGCTAAAATTAACCTATGTAAAGTAAGAATAACGTAAGTAGGCTTGTCTGTGACCTCTGAGAGGTCAACGACGCCGGTCTTGCCTGGGGTCTAGATTCCGATCGTGACAACATGCAAGACACTAGAATTTTTATTTTAGCTAGTTCTACTTTGTTAGTTACCCATGGTTCCCACAACCCTAGTTGTGAATTTAGTTACCCATGTTAAGAATTACACAATTCATATTGATAGACAAGAATTCATGTACTTACTTTAACAAGTTTGAAGAAAATATAGAAAATCACTTGAATTGATCAAAATATTGTAAGAATCGATTCCGAAAAAGTGAAGTATATTTCAAAACCCAAAGTTCAACAACCAACAATACGAATCTCAAATCTAACAAAGAGTCTAACCCCAAAAATGAGGTTTTAGTCCTATTTATAGTAAAAGAGTCCTAAAAAAGAAGGGAAACCTAAATAAGGAAAACTTCTGTTCAAAACGCGTCTCGAGTCGACGACCTCACCGACGGACCATCGACGCCTCCATCGGTCCATACTTCAACTCTTTTTCTGCTGCGATCTTCTCCATCATTATGTTAGCATCGACGGACCCATACGATGGTACGTCAATGGACCTACGGTCCGTCAATGGCCTACGTTGCTCCATACTTAGAAACTTTTAAAAATCAGGTACTGGGACTACATTCTATTAACACCAACGATTTGCCAGGACGCTCCATCGATGAGACGATGAACCGTCATCCCTTTTGTATCCCCACACTTAGTTAGAGTTCCTCGATCTTTCCTTAGTAGCATAAATCTTCAAAGGATGGTTGCCACCTACGGACCGTCAATGGCTCCGTAGGTCATCACTTCTGCAAATTTCAGCACAATCTTCAGTGTTTTCGTTCTGGATAGTTTTCCTGCAAACACAAAGAAAAATACATTAAAACTACTTCAAAGAGGCCTTAGAAACACACAAAACTTAAGGAAAAAGCATTGAAAGTACCGTGAAACCACGATACATCAGGAACTAAGTATTCCCTAAGAGTTGAGTTCAAGTCAAGTAAAGAGTAAGAGTTAAGTTCATTTCTTAAAGGCTATATGGGAAACTATGTATTTTTCGACAGGTTTATAAATGTTTCACATTTAACTCTGGAGGAAACTAAGATTTTCAAAAGAGTTTTTAACAAAAAGGGAAACTTTGATTCCAAAAAGGGACTTTTTAAAGTAAAGGGCTCGGTAAATTATCTCAACCCAAAGGAACAAAGTTTTATTAAAAGCATGAGCTAAAGTATATTTTAGGAGTATTATTGAGCACTGATGTGGGGATGAGAGTTCATATTAACTCAAGTCTCCATATAAACCATGAAGTCATCATGAGAATTGACCGTTCATACTTTTTAGATGATCACGTAAGTTTATCTAGTGCATCCACTAATCTAAGTAACGTCTTATACCAATGGCATGGTATAGGATGGTCCTTGGGAAACATGAGGTAAAACGTTATATCATCACTTATGCTTAAAGTGATGATTGTCGATTATAAAATCTCCCACAAACGTTATATTACTTTCATATATAAGTAGAGTTGAGTTTGTTATTGCATTTGTTTGATGAACTAAGTTGTTTTATTGTTTTACAAGCTTTATATATATTACATGTGTTTCAAATTGTTTTAGGTACATACTTCGAGTTAAGCATATTCTTGAGTTGAGAAGAGCCAAGGTAAGTTCATCTTAATCCCCTCAAGCTTAAGTCGTCGTTTAGTTTTCCAAATCACATACTCGTACATTCAATTTACTGATGTCAGTTGACCTGCATCATTTCATGATGCAGACGTAGATAACCATGATTAGCAGGCAGCGCACCGTTGGTCCAGTTGAGCACTTCACAGTCACTTGGTGAGACTCCTTGCATTTCGGAGGACATCCCTTGTTGCTTTTCTAGCTTATTTCATGAGGATGTTGTGGGCTCTGCCCCAACATCCATCTCATCAGTTTCAAGACTTCATAGATAGTTTAGAAGTTCGGTTTTGGAGTCTAATTTATCTTATATTTCGTATGTTTAAGTAAAGAGACGTATTATCAGTTTGGCCAAAATAATTATTTAAGTTATTTGATGAGAATGCTTTTAATTCTTTATCTGAGATGAGTATAGTCTTCCACTGAGTTAAGTAAGCCAAACCAAGGGTTCGCTCAAGGCCAGCAATGGTTGTTGGGTGCCGACCACTTCCAGGGTGTAGGCTCCGGGCATGACACTTAAAGTATCAGGACGACCTATTACACACTCAATCTTGTTTAAAGTGAATTTAATACCCCCTTCCAAAGACAATATCAGTTTTTGTATGAAAATGTGTTATACATGCGCTTTTACACGTAAATAAGACTATTTTAATTTTTAAAAAAAATCATTTTTGCTTAATAATTTTTTAGACTTTTGCAAAAAGTAGAAACCTAGGCTTTCTTTCCTTCTCTCACCTAACGTTTCTTATTTTTAAAATTCATTTCTTCTTTAATCTTCATTATTCATATATTGAAGGGAAAACAAAATTTTGAAGAGAGAACATGAGACACTTAGACAATTATAAAGTTAAGTGATGTTGGAATCGACAATAGGCAGTGGGCAACACCAATATTGTCGGTGAAAAAAATAAAAACTTTCAGACCTGTAAAAGTTCTTCTGTAATCTTGATAAGTATGGATGATAATGAAGCATTTCATTAGTATTTTTTGTTTGTAAAACAAATATGTTATTGATGGCTTGAGACAAAAATAACATTGTGATGGTTGTAGGTGGTGCTCCGGCGAGAATAAAGAGGACAAAGATAGAAAATTAGTTTCTTCGATGAATTTTTGAAAAGTGTAGGCAATGTAATCATAAATCTTATGAATAAATATCATATGATTTTAAATGGAAGCCAATATCTTTCTCATAATTTTTTTGATACTCTTCTCCGGTGAATCCTCCGGCGAGTTCGAGTAAAAATCATGAACATTAAGTAAAAATTATTCACTTTTCAGTGGAAATCAACATCCTCCCCACTATTTTTTATTTCTTTTTAGAGTTATTTCTTAATATAGAGTGATGGATATTTGAATAAATCATCAATACTGACAAAGAATTTGTGAAGAAGAACTTAAAAAATAATTTTTAAATGTAAAAGATTTGAAGAAATTGGGTTCACCACTAAAAAGAAAAAAAATGACACAATTTATTTATAGAAATTATAATAGTTAATTATATAATGACCAATAAAATAGTATTACGTGTTTATATTTGTCATTTAACATAAATTTTCTTCTTCTCACGCACCTTGAGGAATGTGAAGACACTTTATGTGCCATGTCAGCTTCTAAGGGGATATTAATATCACTTTGAATAAGATTAGGTGTGTAATAGGTCATCACAATAATTTAAGCGTGTACCTAACTTTTTGAAACAAGTTTAGGGGGGAATTTATGCCTTTTCTCGTAAAAGAATGAACTCTCTTACATGAATATTAAATTACTATACTACCCCCAACTTAAAATACCAATTAAGTATATATTTTATATGTTATATAATACTATATTCATTTTATATTTATTAATGCGTTCTATATTATATTAAAAGTGACACATTTTCACATTGATGGGTAGTGACTTCTTTGAAGGGTTGTGACTTATTTAAAGAGTTGTAATTTCGATGAGTTATGAGAATTCTGAAGGGTTGTGACTTATCTGATAAGGCACGATAAACATATTTTCATACTATCATTTGTTGTCTATAAATAGAGAGATTTTCTCACTTTTTTAATCTACGAATTTTGTAAGTTCTATATTCTTTTTCTTCTTCTTAAAACAAGGAAGATTATCAGAATCGTTTAACTATGCAATTACACTATTTTTTTTTGGGTAAATCAGGAAGATAAAAAAAAGTTGATGCGACAAGGAAAAGAGAATAACTCAACTTCAAACGAGATGATTACCTAGATAATTAATATATACCTATGTCCACTGTCACAAATATACTTTGCGATAAGGCACAAGTACCCCTAGATGACTATGACCGAAATTCCAAAGACAAACCTTAACTAAACTAAGATCCTTTTACTCCCGAACTTATTATTTTTTATAATTTTATACACCTTTTGTATTACGTGGAACACTCCATAAATTTGCATAATTGAGCACGTGGAAGATATTTGGATGCTACTCACGTAAGCTAAAGAGGTCCACAAAATTATAAAAAAAGATGGATTCAGGGGGTAATAGGACCTTAGTTTAGTTAAAACGTGTCTCGGAAATTTTAATCATAGTCTAGTGGGATATTTACACATTTTCCCGTATACTTTTGTAGTAACTTCTACTTAACAAAAAATTCTATGATTTAATGTTACACAGACTACAAGTTGGTGATCAAGTTGCGAAAAACCTCAAACTTTTGGAGAAAAAAAATTTGATCAAAAACTTATTTAAAGTGTTCAAACTAGATTTAAGAAGTACTCCTTCATTTACTTGAAAGACTTTCTGCGGAATCAGAATCGACAAAGCTGAAATTCTATGGTTTCAATTCTTCCTAAGTGATTAAGTCACTCTGCTTCTTTTCAATTGCGGAAGTCTCCAATTTCCTTTTCCAATTTATTTGTTATACATACTTTTTTTTTGTTCAGTTTAATATAGAATTTTCTTTTTTAAAGGGAGAGGGGGACATGTTTAACACCATAAAGTCACAATACATTTTTATATATTTTGGAGAAAAGATAGATGTACCTCCCTAAATTATGACCCAATCCCAAAGACATTTTAAATGAACTAAGAGTCAGATACCCTCTGAACTAATTTCTTTTCGTAATTTTATGAATCCTCATTTGGGAACATGTCACTTTTGTTTTAAAAGTAAAATATATTTATATATTTTTCAAAAGTAAGTTGAAATTATAATAATGTTATTAACATTTAAGAGTTTGTTTGATATTGGTATTGAGAGGTCAAAAACACTTCCTTTTTAAAAGCTTTTTTTAAAAAAATAAACGTTTGATAAATTAGTAAGACTGACTTTAAATAGAAGCGTGTATATATATATAGATAGATATGGATAAACATATTATATATATTAGAAGTATGGTTGGCATTTGTTTTGTTGGTTGTCATGGCTGTGTTATTTATGTAGGATATCTACAGTATTTACATAATGCTACATTTTGACAGTTACTCAGTGCCATTCAGAAAGCATCTGTGAAATAAGATGAAAACTTAATTTAGTATATAGTTACTGTGAAATAAGATGGAAAATAAATTTAGTATATAGTTACGAGAAGAAGTTAAATTGTTTAAAAATTTATCAGTGATTGTAAAATTTAAATACCTGTCAATGTCTTAGAAGTAGGCAACAAAGTCCACGCTATCAGCTGCAAAAGTATATGCCATCAAGACAAAAAGGTGTTGCCAACCATATTGCAAAAAATTATTATTATAAAAAAGTATTTCACTAAAACAAAAGGAGAGTATCAACTGTTGAAGAACTATACTGTTGTGATATCAATATACAATCATCAGTTTTAAAATCAATATGACAATTGTACGTATGAATTAATTAGTAATTAGTTTTTAATTCACAGGCTTAACAATTGATGAACTTTCAACCATCAAAATCTGACAACATTTTCTTTTTGGTTGTTATGCTAGTTGTTATTTTATGGTGCATCAAAAGATTTGTAGTTGGAAAACAATGAGAGTCGTGTAGAGAGAATATCTTTTAGTCTTATTTTATCATGATTTGCTTCAGCTTTCGTTTACTGCTTTCTGGAGTTGTTGGTGCGGTGATGGGCAGTGGCAGATTGCTGGCAATATCTTTTTCGGTGATTGACATGATAAACAGTTTTGTTGAAGATGCATTCTTATTTTTTTGCAAACAACTTCTTTATTTGGATGGTAAATGTCTTCTCTAGCAGTTTGTGTTGCACTGATATGAATAACAACAATTGTTTCTGAAAGACGGAAGGAAATCAAGTAAGATTAGATTTTTAAGAATTAAACGAGAGATTTTAGAGTGTTTTACCATGATCCAACGTATGTCAGGAATTTCTGCTACAGTAAAAGACAATAGTTCTTCTTCAATTTTATCTGAAATTATGGCTGTTGTTGAACCAATATCATCTTGGATGGTTACTTCAAACTAACATCTGGGCAAAAGTCAATATGGCTATGTTCAAAAATAATTTTTTTAATAGAAAATTGTTGTTTAGTTAGCCATCTTTTGATAACCCAAAAAATATCTATTGCACATTGGATAATGTAAGAGATTTCATAACAAGGGTGTTATGATTATGCAATTATTGATTTCACTGATATGATTCTCATACCTAGGTGTGAGATGTGTTGGTCGACGGCAGGTTGTACAATAAAATCTTCTCTGTGACCAAGTTCTTGGAAAAAATTGCTTGCAATCGGAGTAGACTAAGACACAGAATTTTGAGTTTCATTGAATATTGATATTTGAGCTTGCACGTGGAATATTTGGCCCTAGGCATACATATGAAATGGTAAATTGTATTAACATTTCAATTCATAAGCAAATTTAAGATGTAGACGATGCGTATACCAAAGGTTGTTGCTGGATGTTGACAATAGGCACTATGTGTTCTCAAGGAATGGAATGTCGACCACAGGGTCAGAGAATCTTATAATACGAGGGTTAAATGGCACAAATAAAAGAGAGCTTGTAGTTGTGGTGCTTTTTGTTGCGTATGTGCTGAAAAGCGATTTTATTTCATCGAACCTGTATGTAAAAAATATTAAAGATGTGAATACATTTATTTGTTTATGGAGAGGTGTATTTTGAATATGATGTCTTTAGTGCGATAGCTTGTGGGTATGGGGGATCAATATGGATTGTTGTACCAAATCTATTTGAAAGGCCTGCATATTATTTAATAGTTGGTGTTAATTCGATCAATATGTGTTGAAATTGTTAATATGTTTACTTTACCTGAAGATGATTTTGGTTTGGCCACTTTTCTGGCAATAATTCAAGCATCTTGTATTTGAATGTTACCTTGCTATGGTATCTGGCTTGATCTAAGGATCTAAAATTTCACTCAATTTGGAAATTTTTTTTTGGTGCATCTAATTCTTGATTGATAATGTTGCCCAAAAGTGAAAAGAAAACAATAAATAGGGAGAAAAGGATAAGTTGGATACTACATTTTTGATAAAAAGTTTCCAACTATGGTGTGGATTATTCTAATTTTCGGATGCTTCACCATATAATAGTTCGATCCAGTTCGCGTTCTTTTTTGGTTCACTCTTTTTATATCTTCGACACACAAGGAAGGACACGGTGGGAAGGAAGCAGCCTTAGCCTCTTAGAGTATCGAGTTAATCTATTTGTAGTGTATTCCAAATTGAGTGAAATTTTAGATCCTTAGATCAAGCCAGATACCATAGCAAGGTAACATTCAAATACAAGATGCTTCAATTCACAGAGAAGGGAATTTTTTTAAAAAAATATTTACTTTCCCAGAAAGAGGGTCAATCAGACACCTACATCACATTCGGAATTTCAACTTTGATGAAAAGGAAGATGACATGACAAGTCATTAATAAATTCAGTTATGTGACACAAGCTCAAAGAAAACAGAAGGATATAAGATGGTTCAACAAACGTACATTTACATTCACGGTAAGATAAAAGTGCATTAGTATATATGGTCATTATGGATGGGTAATACCGCAAGTTGATATTACTGAAAAGCATTAACATCTATCACATCTGCTGCACCAAATCAGTAATTTCAAAGACAATACAAAAGACATGACATTTCTGAGTTTCAAAAATATATGTCATGTCTTCCTTATTAGACAGTCCAGAAGGTACAAAAAGGGGATGGTATGCCAGATTTTCTTTTTGATGAATTTGTCGACTCTACAAACATTTACAGAGAGACATCTCAATGTTTCATGCATCTATTTCGTTAATGGCATGGAAAAACAATTTTTTTATATGTGGTGCACACATTTTGATTGTTGCGATAACATTTTTGCTTATTTATCATAAATAATAAATTATACTTATTTAGCACCAAAATAAGAAACAAAAACTATTTGTACAGGAACTAAAGTAAATTGTATACTTGTATTAGACACAATTGGCTTATGGCGGAATCTGCAAGAAGATAGTTTTCTGATGATCCAAAACAGAAACTGTTATAAAATACAAAGATGCGCTGGGGTGATTTCCAAAGAAAAGTTTGGAATGACTTGAAAAGGTTGTATGTTCACTCCCTATTCAAGGGAACTTGTTATATATAAGCAACTGTCAAAGATTGTAAATCTAGGGCAAGTTTAGCAGGTATATTAAGTCAGTCAAAATTCATTTGGCTTGAAAATTGCATTATTATTTTGTATATATAGTAGACTATGAATTCTTTGGTATTAATTTGCTCCTACTTCAAAGGTAGAGAGGCCATTTCCGATATAAGTTGATAAAACCAATAATACTACACAATGCAGACATGCAAAAGAGAACTTTACTTACATTAGATAACTTGTGAATGCATTGTTCCACGAGTAGCAAAACAACAGTAAATATAGTCAACACATAAGCAACAAACCATGTTTGTGTCAAGGTTGATGAACGAAATTCTTTATACAAATATTTTTGTAACTAATCTACCAGAATTTCAGATTTATCAACTTTAAATCAGATCAACAAATTGTACTAATTATTGATTGTTTGTCAGTTCATTTGATTGATATATTCTGCTGGCAACATAAAAACTCAGCTTTCTTTCATTTTTAATAGTGCAATAAATCAAGAATCATCCAAGACTTAACTTTCAAAAAGATGTTTTGACTGTGATTTGGACTTAAACGAGCCAGCCAAAAAAAAAAACACAAGAAGAGGCAACTTAAAAGTGACAGTTGGTATATAGCTATAAAGGAAAAGATGATCGCACATGTTTTAGCATTTCGAGTTTTAGATAACAATTTTCAGTTTTGAAAAGTTGGAAAGTAAAATTTTACTTACTCATAGTCGATGACAATGAATTCTTGAATTTTGCTCTGCATTTGAGGCATATGATGGAGGGTTACCATTTATCACGAGGGCAAGAATATCTTGTAGAAATTAAAGAGTTATTAGTAAGTTGTAATAGTCATGAAAAATGAATTATATGTGTGGTACATATAGTGTTAAGATATTTGAGAAGTACAGAATTCAGAGCCTATAGTTTGATAGTCAAAACTGTTAAACGATGTAGTTTTTAGCAGCGTCGGTGGCATCAATGGTGGTTCAGGGGGCATAACTTGATCTATTAGTTCAAAAATTATGCCTTTATCAATTGTCCAGCTGAATTGATGAAGATGATTTCCATACGCCTTGGTTGACTCAGAGACAAATGCCCCCGATAGCAAATATGTTTGGAAAGGAACAAACTCATTTACATAATATGAGATATATGTACCATATATGATAACTTGTATTTGACTTTCCTATTAGAAATTTAATGAAGTTAGAAAAATATAAGGTAAGTGAAATAACATATAGTTAGTATAGAAATTCAAAAGTGCTTTGAATTGTATGGGAATAATTATTTTTTATAGGGTATATAAAATTTAAAGCATATGAAATATGGGTGGAGGTTTACCCATGGATGTGATGGCTTAATCAATAGAATGAAGATTACAATATAATATGTAAAAACTGATTTTGCAAATAATTATTTAAGGAACACATCAACAACATTAAGCAACACTTTTAGCACAAAAATTAATTTTCAATATCAGCTCACAGATTTATCAGATTTTTCTGTGCGTTTACAAAATCAATTGACAGAGGATTTTGTTAAGCATCTATCCTCCCTCACTATTTGTATAATAATATTTCATTTATTCTAAATATTTACATGAGAGTTCGCTTAAAGAAGCAATTCAGTTTCTTAAATGGATTGGTATCCACACAGATTTCAATTCAATTTTTTCTATATTTCGCAAAGAAAATCAACAACATCGAACCCAAACAGTAACTAACTTTCCTACAACACAAATTATGTCTACAAAAGAAAGAGGAGTAAAACATAGATTTAAAATGATAAAACGTGCTACATATCAAATTATATCGCATATTAATCAATTAACGTATCTCATATGTTTGTTACGTCTCATTTAAAAAATTTATTTTATTATTTTTCTATAATAATTTTATATATTATTAGTTTATATTTATATGTTTTTCATGTATTCTTTTGGAGATTAAAAAAAACAATAATACTTTTGCAAGATTAGAAAAAACAAAGTCCCTCGTTTAATAATAATTATTCATGCCCTATACTATTTTTGAATGTCCAACAACACTTGTCCACTTTATGGAATAAATAGGCAATTTTATATATAATTTATGGTTACTTTTAGAGCAACTTTCACATATAGCGAACACAAATCATATTTGTATACTATAACTATGGTTTTCATAAGCTCCATAGCTAACATAAATATGTATATTTAGTTATAACTATTCCAAATGATTTAATATATAATTAGACACTAGCTATAACTATATCAAACGATTAGTACTCTACCAATTTCACACTAGGCCGCTTTACTAATTTTTAGTGTTTACTCACAACCCAAAAATTGAAATAAGGGATTCTCAATTATAGCTATTGATTTTAATTTTAATTTGTAATCATAAGTTGTAGTATTTGTAACTTGGTAAAGATTCGTAATTTGATTAAACATAAAAAAAAATTCATACTATATTTTAATGGTAACAGTAATTATAGGCTTTTGTACTATATTTTCTCTTATTGATGAAATTTGTCATTATCTTTCTTCTTTCACTGTATCAAAGTATTTAGAGAAGTGAGAAGGCATATAATATTTTAGAGATACTTTTTTATTAAATAAATCTAAAATCAAATATATAATAATCAAAAAATAATAAAATAAATCTTATTAAATTATATTAATTTAGCATATTTAAAAATTAAAAATTGACAAACTAAATTAATAATACACAAATTAAATCGAATCAATCTATGCACTCAATAAATGGAGAAGCTAGGATAAAGATGCGGAGAAGAATGTTCGAGATTTGACACAAGCGTGGCAAGCTTTGTCATGGGGAAATGACACTTTTCTTGTTTTGGCATGCATATCTGCCACGTCAAAGTTTTTAGTTCTATATGAAATTCTCATCCCAAAACACAACAAAATTAGATTAGATTAGATTTGAACAGCTCGAAAATAATTGAAGGAGAAGCAATATTTATATTTATAAAAATATAAATAAAAATAAAGAGTAGAGAATTAGTGATCAAACGCGCGCGGCAAGAGAGAATACATGGAGGCGGAGACAAGTGCAGCTAGTGATACTCCTGTTACTAGGAAGAAGATGATAATGGTGGCTATCGATGAGAGTGAAGAGAGTTTCTATGCTTTGAAATGGGCATTAGATAATTTGATCAATGATCCTTCTATTATCATCACTCTCATCAATGTCCAAATTCCTTTTACACCCATGGTTTATCCTGCTGGACCTGGTATGTATGTATTTCTACTTATTGGATCAGATTTTTATCTAAAAAGATAAAAAATTGTATGCAATTAAACTAAAATATTTAATTTGGGAGGGAGGGTGAAGTAAGTTGTTTTTTTTTTTTTATATTTATAGTTGTCTTTGCAACACCTACTGTTGTTGAAGCTGTGAGAAAAGGACAACAGGAGAATGCAACTAGAATACTCTCTCGGGCACTCCATCTCTGCCAACAAAAGATGGTATCACAATATATTTCTGGTTGCTTTTATATATATATATATATATATATATATATATATATATATATATATATATATATATATATATTTGTGCTAATTTTATGATTGGGTTTAGGTGAAGGCGGAGACTCTGATTGTAGAAGGGGACCCAAAAGATATGATATGTCAAACTGCACATGAATTGCACGTTGACCTTCTAGTAATCGGTAGCCGAGGACTTGGCAAGATTAAAAGGTTCATTTTCTTTTCGCCCAACACATTCATTACATTATTGGAATAGGATTATCCCATGTAAATATAGAATAAGCTCAATTCTTTATATTTATAAAGTAGCCATATTTAATTTGTATGTCTTCGTGATATATATCGAAGTATTTTCACCAATAAATCACGGTTGTGCGACAAGTTGAATTTCAGGAGGAAATATGTGGGAATAATTAAAGTGATAATAGCCCAATCTATGAAATATGTTTTAAAGCTTCCACAATTCTCTCTCTGCATACAACACATATATACACATTACTTGTGCGAGAATATCATCTGCAAAGGTAAGGTGGATCTTATGATAAGACTGAAGAGAACAATCTGCCTTGAGCTTTTATTTTACATTCATACTTAATAAAAAAAGAGCTTAGGTCCCTGAGTCAAATATGAACACCCCTGTTCCTCGATGGACTTTCGTTGCTTCATCTCCATATTCTTTTACACATGAAATTTCTAAAATCTGACATGTTAAAGTTTTCACTAAATTAACAGAGAATCTAAATTATAATTGAGGCATATACCAGAGATGAGACGTCCTTACTTGTAGATTGTATGTGCAGCATATGAAGTTAATTGCTCTTGTTAGATTGTTTTTGTATATAATATTAAGGTTGTTTTGCAGGGCTTTCTTGGGTAGTGTGAGCGACTATTGTGCTCATCATGTGCAATGCCCTATTCTCATTGTGAAGCCACCCAAGGAAAACGCCAAAAGCAGCTAATTAACAAGGATATATCATGTGCCAGTCTATGAACAATGTCATTTACTTGATGATGAATAAACACAAGTTCATTGAGGATTATAAAACTTATGTATATATTAATTATATTATCAATAAATGGAGGTTGTATCTGTTGTCTCAATAGCTAGCCCAGTCCACAGGCAATAGGTTTTTGGGTAAAAGCCAGTCGTCACAACTAGTGCAATCTGAATATTTGACCCTCATTCCTCTGGTAACGTAAGTTGCTGCAGCCTCTTCTGTATTTGGTTTTAATAAAATATAACAATTCTAATTAGAGATATGTAGCATTACAACCTCGATGGAACAAATGGAAAGGGCAGTCCTTGGTCTTTTTAATCACGTCTTCCACCTTTCTTTTTGTGTGCCTCTTCTCCTCGATTTCAGCTAGTACCGTAGTCCATTACTACGAGAATGTTGGTGATAAAGCAGAACAATATATATCTGCTTTGTTGATATTTTTCATGAAACTCCCATCGGTGTTAATTTTGATCACTCTTGCATATGGTCTCTCATTATCTACTTTACTTGCCTTCATTTTATGTATGTTTCAAGCTTGCAATAGTCTCACATGTTATCAGAAGATTGTTGTGCCATTGAATTCCATGCCAAGAATAGTGTAGCCTGATATTCCATTCTTTGGCAAGATTAATGTTGTCACGACCAAAACGAGCCGCGAGTGGCACCCACACTTATCCTACTATGTGAGCGAACCAATCAATCTAAACCCAACATTTCAACCATAAGAAACAGAATATAATGCGGAAGACTTAAAATTCAATACTTATTATTCCCAAAATCTGGAAGTCATCACCACAAGAACATTCTATCCTCAAATTACTAAATCTAAGAGTATCTAGGAAGCTAAAATAAGTAAACAGATGGTCCATGTCCGAACTTCAAGGACATCAAGACATGAATGAGAGAGAATCCAGTCCGAGCTAGGAACAATAGCTCACCCTGAAATCTGATGTGATGAAGACTGGCTAGAGTTGCGGTTGAGTTGAAGACGACGGTACGTTTGCTGCACTCCACAAATAACAAAGAGAAAACATACAAGTAGGGTCAGTACAAAACACGAGTACTGAGTAGATATCATCGGCCAACTCAAAATAGAAAGCAATATATATCAGATAATATCATAAAATCAACTACAGTACTCAACAGGTAGCAGCAACAAGTACAAGAATCATTGATAATAACGCCAAGTACACCCATGAGGACTCAAGCCTCCATACCATACTCATTTGGGAAATAGGTTCATTAATTTGAGTATATTAATATAATTCAAGATTCATTCTCTTTACTATCCTGGTGTCGGAACGTGACACTCCGATCCTCCTCATACTATCCTGGTGTCGGAACGTGACACTCGATCCACTACTACTATCCTGGTGTCGGAACGTGACACCCGATCCATTAATACTATCCTGGTGTCGGAACGTGACACCCGATCCATTAATACTATCCTGGTGTCGGAACGTGACACCCGATCCATTAATACTATCCTGGTGCCGGAACGTGACACTCGATCCATTAATACTATCCTGGTGTCGGAACGTGACACCCGATCCATTAATACTATCCTGGTGCCGGAACGTGACACCCGATCCATTAATACTATCCTGGTGTCGGAACGTGACACCCGATCCATTAATACTATCCTGGTGTCGGAACGTGACACCCGATCCATTAATACTATCCTGGTGCCGGAACGTGACACCCGATCCCCTAATACTACGTGTCAGTTCGTGACACCCGATCCATTAACCTCATTCTTTTAGTTCATCAAGCCTTTTTTTATACCAAGGCATCATCATTAACAAAGCGGTTTTTAAAGGTTTAAGATTCAACAGCCTCATCATGCTTATTTATCACAATTATATAATCACATCATGCAAGCACACAATTAAGCATATAGAAGGGTTTACAATACTACCCAATACATATCATTCGCTATTAAGAATTTACTATGAAATAGCATAAACCATAACCTACCTCCACCGAAGAATTGAAGTCAAGTAACTACTTCTCCAATGCCTTTCCTTTCCTTATTGCCTCCGAACCTTTCCAATCTATCAAGTATATATATGCACAATTTGTAAGTTAACGAGTCTATAAACACTCATATTATTCTATGTCTACCCTAGACCCAAAAATTCACCTTATTTTATAATCAACTTCCCAACGATCAAACCTAAGGGTAAGTCTTAATTCCTTCAATTAACATATTATTTATTGTAATACCAATAATATACTACACTCAATAGTTAATTTTGTATATCAATATATCAAAACTTTTATTCATAATAAAATACATAATATATAAAACTGAAAGTCACTGGTGTCGAAACCAGTGACAATCAAACACCTCAAATCAACATCTTATTCTCGTCACTTTACACATGCATATTGCACTAACTAATTAATTGCACCATGTAATTTCTTTAGAAATTATTAGGAATCAGTAAGCATCATCAATAATTAGTGACCAAAAACCTTGTTCCTCCAATTTCAAACCTAACGCTAACAACAAGAAATTCTCACCCTACAATTTCACTCCCAATTTCCGTTTATAATAATAATTTTACTAGTACACATTAATTAGGAACCAATACATATGAACAATGATTCAATACCTTGGATAGCGATTTTTCTAGGAACTTAGCGGCTTCAATTTTCTTTCTTTCTCCTCTTTTTTTTTTCTTTTCTTTTCTTCTACAGATTATTTGTTACCCTAATTATTATACTCATATAATTATAATAGTGATAAAAGTGACCCACTATTAATTATAATATTATTTCTTAACCATTTACTAAATAAATTAGTAAAACTACCCCACTAATTTCATAATTATAATTATGAATAGTCCAAAACCCACTTAAATCTATCGGAAAGTATTTTCTAACATAAAAATTTCTAGTGCTCAAACCGACTAAATGGGTTGTTACAATAGATACCAATTTACCCATCGTTTGTCCTCGAACGATCAAAGGAAGGCGAGGCAAGAAAGGGTAGTTGTCTCAAAAGCTCATTCGAAATAGTAGTACCCTTGGTCTTATATAAAAAGTGTTAAACCAATCAATTGAAGATCTACACCTCCTCACAACAATGCCTTAAATGGATCCATCTCACTACTCTAGGAATAATTATTGATGTATGTAAACTCAACTAACAACAAAACTATTTCTAATAATGGACTTTTCAACTGATCTATTCTCCAACTAGACCTTGACACAACCATCTGAACAAATATTATCTAACATAACCATTATAAAATTTTAAAGCAAAAGTGGCTACAACCAGAAGTGGATTTTAACCAACTACCACACACTCATAATGCACAAACCATCACAGATCTTATCAGGATTTTCTTTTCACAACACAATCTCATCACAAGCTTAAGTGATGAAAATATTAGCTTTAGACATCGATTACTCATCAAGGGAGAGTCAACATATCTAACCCTGGGAAGAATAATATCAAGTAAACACCAACAAGGGATACACTTCAAAATGCAGAACCTCTAACATTACTATTAGGCAATTGTAACTCTTCATAGCAACTCTTATATAGATTCTCATAAGCAAGTTTGTGCGTATAGAACTACTGATATACTTTAGTTATTCCAAACAACATCAATTCTATCATAACTAAAATATCAAGTTTGCCCAAGGATCCTACCCTATCAAGAGGACACAAGAGGATCTTTACATCCGATTCACCACTAGAAATCAACCCATAGATGTGAAAACACGTGTGGACGTAAAAAAAATGAATCATACTCTAAATCACACCCGAAATGAAGTAGTTGTTCACGTAAGAGTGTATATAACCAAGGTCGAATAACTTCAAATATATTTTTTTTCAATAGTTTCCATATCAAACGTCTTCATTCATCTGACTCTATCTCTTTGATTTTCTAGCTATCCACAATCACCAATTTAGTCCCTATTATAATTGCGCAGATACTTACTTTATCGAACCCTACATCCACTGAAGTCGACACTTTTAGTACTAACAAAACATCATAACCACATCGATCATCTACCTTACTCCCAAACTACCATCCTTATCTTTTATCTAAGCATTTCATGACAATTACGAATTCCAAACAAGGCTACCAACATTATTTAAAATTCGATAGTACCTTTTCATCATGATAAACTATTAAATCAAACCATAAGTCAACCTCACACCACTTCCACATATCATGCTTTAGCTATCCTTCTAAACCATCACATACCTCATGAATTTATACGAGAGGTCTTATTCTTTCACTCTTCTCAAATTCTTTTCATGGTGCAAATTATAAATATCTCGCTCCTTCAATATATCAAACTCTTGTTTATCTAGCTTACTTACCGATCTCAGTTTTACTAATAATCCATGACATTTTACTTCACACTCTAAATCAAAACTCTGAGGGTAAACCCTTCCTTAGATCCTTTAAAAATCAAAAGTAACAACTTTATGGTCTAAAGCATGCACAAATTCTTTCACGTGCTCAATAACGATGCAATCAATCGTTTCTCATCTTACTAATTTATACCTTGACAAAATACCACCAGAAATTCAGACTTATAACAAAATAATAATAATAATAATAATTTGAATTATAAGTCCAATTGTGTAACACAATGCCCTTAATTATCTACATTTGCTTACACTTTGAAGATTTTTACGAATCACCTTATCTTAGCTTATCATTGATTACCTCTCCACCAACCATACCATATGCTTCACTAAAAATCCAACCCTACTCATTTCTAAATTCAACAATACAACAGAACCTATCATCTCACTCAAGTTGAACGTCTGTACACTCCTCTCTTAAGTTCTATTCAATAGCTTTAACCAAGCTGATTAACATGTTATGCTATTACCTAACCAAAACAAATAGATGAAATCACGCAATATTGAACCCAATTCTCGATCCCTTCGAAGATACATTTTTAGTTCTTACAATCAGAGAAAATAATTCTGCTCTCACTTATTTTTCTTATGGCTACACATCCCACAAGTTTTATCTTATTTTAGTTATGATTCCAGCTCCTTTAAATTATATTCGAGTGTGCCTTAAATCTCCTAAAATTTATCATACCACCACATTACTCACTAAATAGTAGAAATATCAACCTTAGATACTCACATGTTTTTATCACCATACAAAATTTATTTGACCAATAATTTGTATTCTATAATTTGCATCTCCGTCACCATCCATCACTTACTCCTATCACCATCATGTATTTGTAAGCCCTTTTCATCACCACAAAGTCAAATTTTTTTTCCTCGACATGACACCTTAAACTCAGATATAGTAATCAAAATGAAGGGACTAACAATATATTCACTTTCTTAATAAAATCTTCATTTTAATTCACCCAAAGTATACCCACTAGGATTTTCTTTCCCTATAAGTCTGTCATGCTAGTATCAATCTACCTTTTGAAGCTTAAGATAAAACCACCAGTCCTCACTCAAAACCCTCAAGATACATTGCACAGTTTAAGTTGTGTTAATATTTGTACCAAAGATCCACCACTAAAGATTTTCTTTAAAATAATGCTCAACCACTAAAATTTTCCTTCAAAATAATGCTCAATCTAAGTTCGTGTAGTAATAAACTAGTTGGTTTCTCAAATATGAGTGCAACACTAAATCTTATTATCTGACCATGTCGTACAACTTGTAACTCCTTTAGTGATTAGTATTCATACTTGACAATCGACGTACATGTTTCCACATAACCCTAGTACTGCCACACCGTGAAAGTCCATTAGATACCTTACTAGAACACATCATACCTGTCCATAATATCGTACCCAAATAGCCCACATATTTCTACCCATTGAATAATCACGAAACATTATCGAACATGTTCTCTCTCTGGACCAAACAATTTGTTTTACTTCTTAGATCAATTCAATAACAAAATAACACACTTCCTAACTCTAACCAAGTAAGCATCGATGACTTTCTCTAATATACCCTCACTCTATGAAGTCATAGTAGTGTCTTTATTAACCGACACTCTACACTACCACCACATTTTGCGATCGAGAAAATATATCTATTTCTAAGGACATATTTTTTTTCTTTTTGTTGTTGCTATTTCAACTTCAAATACTCTAGTAGTACCCATATTTGAAATAGAGTGAAGAAGTTCAGATACCAATTTGTATCACCTAGATACCAATTGGATCCAAGTAATAGCACGAAAGGAAGAAAGAATGGAATTTTTCCTAAAGTCCTATAGCCTCTCAAAGAAAAGTAAGGGTGTCCCCCTACCGTTCCTCAAGACTCTACTAGGCTCGTTCTTGTGTGATGAGACCAACGAACCTAATGCTCTGATACCAAGTTTGTCACGACCCAAAACGAGCCGCGAGTGGCACCCACACTTATCCTACTATGTGAGCGAACCAACCAATCTAAACCCCAACATTTCAACTATAAGAAACAGAATATAATGCGGAAGACTTAAAACTCAATACTTATTATTCCCAAAATCTGGAAGTCATCACCACAAGAACATTCTATCCTCAAATTACTAAATCTAAGAGTATCTAGGAAGCTAAAATAAGTAAACAGATGGTCCATGTCCGAACTTCAAGGACATCAAGACATGAATGAGAGAGAATCCAGTCCGAGCTAGGAACAATAGCTCACCCTGAAATCTGATGTGATGAAGACTGGCTAGAGTTGCGGTTGAGTTGAAGACGACGGTACGTTTGCTGCACTCCACAAATAACAAAGAGAAAACATACAAGTAGGGGTCAGTACAAAACACGAGTACTGAGTAAATATCATCGGCCAACTCAAATAGAAAGCAATATATATCAGATAATATCATAAAATCAACTACAGTACTCAACAGTAGCAGCAACAAGTACAAGAATCATTGATAATAACGCCAAGTACACCCATGAGGACTCAAGCTTCCATACCATACTCATTTGGGAAATAGGTTCATTAATTTGAGTATATTAATATATTCAAGATTCATTCTCTTTACTATCCTGGTGTCGGAACGTGACACTCCGATCCTCCTCATACTATACTGGTGTCGGAACGTGACACCCGATCCACTACTACTATCCTGGTATCGGAACGTGACACCCGATCCATTAATACTATCCTGGTGTCGGAACGTGACACCCGATCCATTAATACTATCCTGGTGTCGGAACGTGACACCCGATCCATTAATACTATCCTGGTGCCGGAACGTGACACCCGATCCATTAATACTATCCTGGTGTCGGAACGTGACACCCGATCCATTAATACTATCCTGGTGCCGGAACGTGACACCCGATCCATTAATACTATCCTGGTGCCGGAACGTGACACCCGATCCATTAATACTATCCTGGGGTCGGAACGTGACACCCGCTCCATTAATACTATCCTGGTGCCGGAACGTGACACCCGATCCCCTAATACTACGTGTCAGTTCGTGACACCCGATCCATTAACCTCATTCTTTTAGTTCATCAAGCCTTCTTTTATACCAAGACATCATCATTAACAAAGAGTTTTTTAAAGGTTTAAGATTCAACAGCCTCATCATGCTTATTTTATCACAATTATATAATCACATCATGCAAGCACACAATTAAGCATATAGAAGGGTTTACAATACTACCCAATACATATCATTCACTATTAAGAGTTTACTATTAAATAGCATAAACCATAACCTACCTCCACCGACGAATTGAAGTCAAGTAACTACTTCTCCAATGCCTTTCCTTTCCTTATTGCCTCCGAACCTTTCCAATCTATCAAGTATATATATGCACAATTTGTAAGTTAACGAGTCTATAAACACTCATATTATTCTATGTCTACCCTAGACCCAAAAATTCACCTTATTTTATAATCAACTTCCCAACGATCAAACCTAAGGGTAGTCTTAATTCCTTCAATTAACATATTATTTATTGTAATACCAATAATATACTACACTCAATAGTTAATTTTGTATATCAATATATCAAAACTTTATTCATAATAAAATACTATAATATCTAAAACTGAAAGTCACTGGTGTCGAAACCAGTGACAATCAAACACCTCAAATCAACATCTTATTCTCGTCACTTTACAACATGCATATTGCACTAACTAATTAATTGCACCATGTAATTTCTTTAGAAATTATTAGGAAATCAGTAAGCATCATCAATAATTAGTGACCAAAAACCTTGTTCCTCCAATTTCAAACCTAACGCTAACAACAAGTAATTCTCACCCTACAATTTCACTCCCAATTTCCGTTTATAATAATAATTTTACTAGTACACATTAATTAGGAACCAATACATATGAACAATGATTCAAAATCTTGGATAGAGATTTTTCTAGGAACTTAGCGGCTTCAATTTTCTTTTCTTTCTCCTCTTTTTTTTTTCTTTTCTTTTCTTCTACAGATTATTTGTTACCCTAATTATATACTCATATAATTATAATAGTGATAAAAGTGACCACTATTAATTAATAATATTATTTCTTAACCATTAACTAAATAAATTAGTAAAACTACCCCACTAATTTCATAATTATAACTATGAATAGTCCAAAACACCCACTTAAATCTATCGGAAAGTATTTTCTAACATAAAAATTTCTAGTGCTCAAACCGACTAAATGGGTTGTAACAAATGTATGTTTAGATTAGTGATATATATGTATATTAGCTTAAGAATGACCAATAATGCATCCCGGTTGATTGTTGTTAATATGATGATAATAATAATAATATGATAAATCTTAATTTATCAAATTTCTTCCAAATATAATGTAATACCCCAAGAGGGCCGAGTTCAGAAGTTGAAGGTACCAACCCATGCTGGCCACCTACAGTCTGTGGATGGGAATACAAATCGTAGGTGGAGTCTGTGGTTGACCACTCTAGTACTTTCCAGAAGAGGTCTGAACCACGGTCGGATCCGGTCGGTGGAACCAATGTCGTGGTTGGGGCCCGTGGTACAAATTGAGTTTCTGACCACGAATGACAGACAGTCCGTCATCAGTGGCCGTCGGTGGGCAGCTGATAGTATTTTTTGGGCATTTGAGTCTTTTTTTAATCAATTAACTCCTACACTGCAACATCTTGCCTTTCATTAAGGATTAGAACTCCGAAATTTTTTAGTATCTTTCAGTTCGCCAAAATGAACTCTCTCAAATATTTCTCTATTTAAAACTTGAAGAAGACGAATAATTCAACTTAGGGTTTCAATGAGCCTCAATTACTCCATTGAAGATTACTATTTGGTTTTCAATACTTAAAATAGCGGGAATTAATGAAATGACAAATATTTTTTATTGTGAAATTGTGATTTTTGTATTAATTCTCTAAAAATGAACATTAAAAGGGCATATATTTAACTTTGATGAATCACATATTATTACATATATTTTTGCGATTTTGGCTATCAAGAAATAATTGAAAGAAGATAAACTTACAAAAAAGAATTTATATATAGAGTTCTTGAACTTTGTTAAAGCCGACAAACGTTAATCTTTTGAATATAATATAGAATTTTGAATCATATGTATATAGTGTAGAATAGTGAGTACAGGAAGAACATGAGAAAAAAAAAAAGGACGGAGGGTTCTGCTATTGTCATTTTTGTATACAGCAGAATATATATATAATATATATATATATATAGATATATATATATATATATATATACACGTAATTATAATTTAACACAAGTGAAGTTGAAGTAGTGATTTTGTAATACGTATATTTGAATACATATGTATATATAATTATAGACAAAAAATAGTATACGACGAACATGAGCGAAAAGAGATTGATGTTTGTGTTATCATCATTTTGTATATAGTAGAATATTTATATACATAGACACTTGTTTATATGTTGTATAATACAAGTGAAACGTGTTGGGAAAACGCGGACAAACACACAAAAGTATATATGGTAAAAGTAATGGAAATAAAATGGGGAAAATAACGACACCAAGAATTTTACGTGGAAACCCTCTGAATAAGGGAAAAAACCACGGACTAAGAGGAGCAATTGATATTACTATAGTAAGGAATTTTACACCGTGTAGTCACGAATACAATACTCAAAGTGACTACTACCCAACTCAAAAGGAACAACACTCTTTTGGTTTCCGTCTTACTAAATATCGCTCACACTCTATTTTTCTTCACATACTATTTTCTTGTATAGTATATGGAATACCTCACTTTGCTCTCAAAATGGTTTTTCTCTCTAACTTGGTGTGTTCTACAAATGAGCAAGAATGCTCTATTTATAGAAGGATAAAAGCATGCCTATGTCACTAATGACATATGTAAACATAGCAAGTCAAGAATGGTTGCAAATCTTACCAATTTGCCAACTACAATCTTTTCTTTTCAACTCAATTACTATTCATTTTTAACAATTGCTTGTACCAATTGAAGCTAAAGTTGACTAAAAACAATGGGATGGATTCAACAAATCTCCCCCTCCAGTCCCATTTACTGAAAGAAGGTATCTTCAACTTCTTTAGAGAGAGCTCATACCCACAAGTTCTTTGCATAACTCGAACTTGTCTTTCGGTATCATCTTGGTCAACATATCTGCAGGATTTTCACTTGTGTGAATCTTTTTGACGTGAAATGATTCATCTCCACTTCTCACGAATCCAATGATATCTGACGTCAATGTGTTTTGTTCTTGCATGGTACGTGGAGTTCTTGCTCAAGTCTATTGCATTCTGGCTATCACAATAGACAATATACTCCATCTGATTCAAACCAAGCTCTTGAAGAAATCATTTTAGCCATATCATCTCCTTGCCGGCTTCAGTAGCCGCAATATACTCAGCTTCAGTTGTAGATAGTGCAACACACTTCTGCAACTTTGACTGCCATGATATAGATCCCCCTGAAAAAGTAAACAAATATCCAGTAGTGGATTTTTTGTTATCAAGGTCACCTGCCATATCAGAATCTGTATAGCCTTTCAAGATTGATTTGATGCTCCAAAACACAAGCATTCATCTGAGCTTCCTCTAAGATACCTGAGTATCCATTTCACAGCTTCCAATAATGCTTTTCCCGGATTTTCGAGAAATCTACTGACAACACCAACTGCGTGAGCAATATCAGGTCTAGTGCACACCATTGCATACATTAGACTTCCGACAACAGAGGAATATGGAACTTTGGCCATGTTCTCTTTTTCTTCCCTAGCTGTAGGGGAACATCTTCTTGCTCAAACTTCATATGACCAGCAAGAGGTATACTCACAGGCTTCGCATTCTTCATATTGAAGCGCTCCAATACGCGTTCAATGTACTTCTTCTGGGACAAATAAATCTTCTTTTATCTCTAAGACGAGTAATTCTCATGCCCAAAATTTGTTTGGCATGACCCAAGTCTTTCATAGAAAAGACTTACATAACTCTTTCTTGAGCCGTCAATCTTGGAAGTATTCTTGCCCACAATAAACATATCATCCACATACAACAAAAGGATGATAAAATCATTGTCAGAAAATTTTTGTACAAAATACGCAATGATCTGAAGAAGTCTTCTTATAGCCTTGCTCCTCCATAACATATTCAAACTTTTTGTACCACTGTCTGGGAGCTTGTTTGAGGCCATAGAGACTCTTTTTGAGTTTGCATACAAAATTTTCTTTACCATCTAGTTTGAAGCCCTCAGGTTGTTCCATTAAATCTCTTCTTCTAGGTTCACCGTGAAGGAAAGCCGTCTTCATCTAGGTCACCGAATGTCTTCACCATCTCGCTCAATCTCTAAATTAAGACTAGCAGCCAAACCTAGAACTGTGCGAATTCGAGGACATTTTCACAACAGGAGAAAATATTTCGTCAAAGTCAATACCTTTCCTTTGATCGAATCCTTAACAACCAATCTAGCTTTGTACCTGGGCTTCAAGTGTGTTCTTCAAGTTTAACTTTGAACACCCACTTGTTCTTCAAGCTCTCATGCCCTTGGGCAATTTTACCAACTCATAAGTGTGGTTCTCATGCAAAGACTCATCTCGTCTTGCATGGCTTCAATCCATTGATTTTGTGCTCATCTTCCATGGCCTCCTATAACATTCAGGTTCTCCCCGTCAGTGAGTGTAACACATACTCATTGGGTGAATAACGGGAGGAAGGAAGGAAACCTCTGTCTTGTGGACCTCCGAAGCGGAATATTTGATTCGTCCACAACTTCATGAGCAACAGGATCATCAATAATAATATCATGGTTATCATCAACATCAACATGTTGATTTGATACATGATTCTGGGTGTCACCATGATTATCAAACCCAACAACATCATGCACACTTGTGTGAGGAACTTCATCATGATGAACTATACCATCAAAACTTGAAGATTCTACCTTCTCCGCTTTGTCAATATCTTCAATTGTTTGATTCTCCATGAAAATAATATCACGGCTTCTCACAAGTTTCTTTTCAATTGGATCATATAGCCTGTAACCAAATTCATCTAGGCCATATCCAATGAAGATGCATTGCCTTGTCTTGGCATCTAATTTTGACCTCTCATCTTTCGGCACATGTACAAAAGCTTTGCAACCAAATACTCTCAAATGGTTATAGGAAAAATCCTTTCCATACCAAACACTATTTGGCACATCACTTGCAAAGCAACATCAGGAGATAGATTAATAACTGTGCAGCGGTCAATAAAGCCTCACCCCAAAATGAGTTTGGCAACTTTGCTTCAGAAAGCAAACATCTAACTCTTTCCATCAAGGTCCTGTTCATCCTCTCAGCCAAACCATTAAGCTGAGGAGTCTTCTGGTGTCTAATACCTTGATGCTTGCAGTATTCGTCAAATGGTCCACAATATTCACCACCATTATCAGTACGAATACATTTCCATTTCTTTCCAGTTTCTCTTTCAACTGAAGCCTGAAACTGCTTAAAGACACCTAACACTGGTCTTTAGTCTTCAAGACATAGACCCAAAGTTTTCTCGAGCAATCATCAATGAAAGTGACAAAGTAAAGTGCACCACCTAATGTCTTTGTCTTCATTGGACCACATAAATCAGAGTGCACTAACTCAAGCAACTCTGTCTTTCTTGAAGGAGGGTAGGACTTAAAGGAAACTCTATTTTGTTTACCAGCCAAGCAGTGCTCACATTTTTCTAATTTAGCACTTTGGAAATTTGACAATAATTCTTCTTGGATAGAAAACATTAAGTCCTTTCTCGCTAATGTGGCTAAGCCTCTTGTGCCATAATGTTGAAGAGCTATCGCTCTCAACTGCATTCACCATATCAACACAAGCAGAGGTCGTAGTCCAGTATAGACCACGACGTTTGTTACCACGAGCCACAACCAAGGATCCCTTAATGAGCTTCCATTTTCCATCACCATTGGTACTAACATATCCTTCATCATCTAAAACACCAAAGAAATTAGGTGCAGACGAACATCAGGAGCATGTTCACATTGTTCAAAAATAGTTTAGTTCCAATACTAGTTTCCAAACAAATTGTACCAATACCAACCACCCTAGAAACAGTTCATTACCATATTCAAGGTTCCAAAATCACCAGGAGTGTAGCAAGAAGAAAAAAATCTTTCCTTGATGTCACATGAGATGCGGCACCAGTGTCCACAACCCAGCTTGACTCATCACAAGCAATATTTGTCATGTTTGCATCAAGAACGGTAACAAGATCTTTCGGTGGTGACGGTGGCTAAGCAATTTTCATTGACATCTTGTTAGTTCTCTTTGTTTTGTTCTCCTCTTCTCTCCTCTTCAACTTCCTGCAGAACTTCTTTGTGTGCCCTTTCATGCACAATGATAGCACTCAATATCCTTAAGTCTGCCTTTGGATTTGCTCCTATTTTGTTCTCTATGCTGAGAACCACAAGTTTTTTTTCTCCCCCTGGGGCCAGTTATCAGACATCCGACGAAGAGGAACCTTGAGTTTTTCTTCTCATCTCTTCGTTCAAGACACTACTCTTGCGGAATCCATAGAGATCACACAATCCGGAGCAGAATTTGACAATGACGTTCTAAATGTTACCCAAGAATCTGGTAGGGAACCAAGTAGAAGCAAGCCTTGAATTTCTTCATCAAATTTGATGCCCATAGCAGATAATTGGTTCATAATCCCCTGAAAATTATTCAGATGGTCTGTCATGGGGAACCATCATGATACTTCAAACTCAACATCTGCTTATTAAGAACATTTTGTTGTTGCCAGTCTTTCGAGCATACAAACTTTCAAGATGCTCCCATAGGGTTCGAGCATTGTTTCCCCAGAAATATGGTTCAACACATTATCGTCGACCCATTGCCTAATGAATCCACAAACCTGTCTATGCAACAGATTCCACTCTTCATCTGTATATTATCAGGCTTTACAGTGGTAAATACTGGTTTATAAAAATTCTTGACATAAAGCAGATCTTCCATTTTCCCCTTCCAAATGGAGTAATTAACACCATTCAAAGTAACCATTCTACTTGTGTTGGCTTCCATTGTTTTCCCCAAAAAATATAGTTATCGCAAATCAAAGTAAATCTTTTCTGATGAGGAAGTTCAGACTGTGCTGCAACCACAGAGCATACTCAGATAAAAACTTGGCTCTGATACCAGTTTGTTGGGAAAACGCGGACAAACACAAAAGTATATATGGTAAAAGTAATGGAAATAAAATGGGAAAATAACGACACCAAGATTTTACGTGGAAACCCTTCTGAATAAGGGAAAAAAAACCACGGACTAAGAGGAGCAATTGATATTACTATAGTAAGGAATTTTACACTGTGTAGTCACGGATACAATACTCAAAGTGACTACTACACACTCAAAAGGAACAACACTCTTTTGGTTTCCGTCTTACTAAAATATCGCTCACACTCTATTTTCTTCACATACTATTTTCTTGTATAGTCTATGGAATACCTCACTTTGCTCTCAAAATGGTTTTCTCTCTAACTTGGTGTGTTCTACAAATGAGCAAGAATGCTCTATTTATAGAAGGATAAAACCATGCCTATGTCACTAATGACATATGTAAACATAGCAAAGTCAAGAATGGTTGCAAATCTTACCAATTTGCCAACTACCAAATCTTTTCTTTTCAACTCCAATTAGTATTCATTTTTAACAATTGCTTGTACCAATTGAATAGCTAAAGTTGACTAAAACAATGGGATGGATTCAACAAAACGTTGATTTGAAATATAATATATCTGGATATATAAATATTTTACCCAATCTAAAAGGTTTATTTACAAGTATAGTTGAATACACTAATATTGTACTTTTATAAGAAAATATTAGAGTTAACACTATACCTCAAAAGTAATACTAAGAAAATTGATCGAAAAAGATTAACGTTTGTCGGCTTTAACAAAGTTCAAGAACTCTATATATAAATTCTTTTTTGTAAGTTTATCTTCTTTCAATTATTTCTTGATAGCCAAAATCGCAAAAATATATGTAATAATATGTGATTCAGTCAAAGTTAAATATATGCCCTTTTAATATTCATTTTTAGAGAATTAATACAAAAATCACAATTTCACAATAAAAAATATTTGTCATTTCATTAATCCCCGCTATTTTAAGTATTGAAATATCAATTTTCTATGAAAAATGGTATCACTTATTCATGAAAAATTTTAGGTAAAAAAATATATTTTCTTATCATTTCTCTGCTTGAATTTATATGTAGAAAAATACTTTATCCGCATATCTCTTAACTTTCATCTTTTGAAGAAAGCGATTTGAGTGTAATGATGTTGAGATCTTTTATCTTAATATTCAGAATTTTTCTAAGTTTAACAAAGACTAAATCTCCTTAAATTGTTGGTGCATGTAATATAACACAAATACAATAAGATAAAGTTGATAAAATAATAAAAATAAATTAAAAAATATATTCAGACTGAGGCACAGATATTTAGTATTTTTTAAGAGATTCAGGCACACTATGTAATAACCTACACCGATGCAACAATAACACATATGACTTGTCCTCTCCAGGATAAAATAGTCCAACAACATCGTACAATTCAAGCAACTTTTTCAGTGTTTTTGCATGCTTATTACTTACCTCTTTTCGTAGCTTCCTTGTATCTGCTATATAGTGTTGGTTCGGGTGGCATGCTTCCTGAGGAAGTCGAATGAGCTTTCAGTTGGTTTTTCATTATTGACGCAAGTGGCACATGAATTTCATTAAGGGTGTCCCACAAACTTTTAGTAGTATATTTTTAAAAATAAAATGATAATTTAAATTATCAAAAAAAATAATCAAGTTAAGCAATATTTAATTAAATATAAGAATTTTTTTGATAGAATTACAAGTGTATAATTCAAAACTAACATAAAGAAAATAAACTACTATTGAAAACATAATTCAAAAATATTTTTACAATTGTACTCGACGAGGTTTCATATCCTGAAATGTTTTTATAATAGACTCATTAGAAATAGTACGAAATACTTTCTTTTCTACGTAAGACACTATACAACTGTCTAAAACTCATCATCCATTTGGTTTCGCGAGTCATTTTTAATAGACTTCATTGTCGAGAGCTCTTTCGACGGTTGCAGTAGCAACTGTTAAAGCAAAGCAAATTTCACTAAGAGAAATATAAATGGATAATTTAAGTTTTTCTTTATCTCTAGCAATTCTCTTGAAAGTTCACCAAGTCCACCTAAATCATAGAATCATTTATCAGTATCACGTACATCGATAATGTAATTGACGAGCTGATTTTGAAGGATGCCCATACTAAATTGATCAAAGTCATTAGGATATAGTTCAAATATTCTCATTATTTTTTCGATGTCAAAACTAGAAAATAAATTAACTGGATTCAAGCAAGCTACTCCATGAAATAAATCACTTGTCACCTCATTGAAACGATCATTAAATTCTTGGAGTTGCCAATCAATTATCTTATGAAATACTTCCACACGAAAATGATGTAAAATAGTATGATCAACAATTTTATGTCGTGATCTTCCAGAGTTAGCATAAGGCTCATCAAAATTGAATATCAAGATGTCATGTTTGATACAAAATAAAGATATTTTATTTATATGTGGCACTCATCCATCGTCTATTAGTTTTTGAAGCCTTTTCTTGGCTACTTCAACAAGTATCATGTTGTTTGCAATATCTTGTTCATTTTACTGTAGTGATATATTAAGATCATAAGTGTTTCCCAAAATATTAAGTTGGTTATTTTGTTATAAAATAAAAGAACAAGAAAAAATAAAGAGAATTATTAAGATTCTATTTTTAATAATATGGTGATATAATGTGGTTATTGTTTCTCCTATTTATAGAAAAAGAAAACCTAAAAGCATTAAATTTTAGGAAATAATTCAATTTTAAATTGGAAAAAAATAATTAGTGTGTTAGAAGGGATTCAACGTCTCTAGATGGATTAATGACACAATTGACCAACACGCTACAACATATGCTAAAACTACGCATGTATTTTAATTAATTAAATTCAAGAAGTCAAAAATAATTAAAGAAAAATGAAACACCCTGCGGGGATCAAACCCGAGCAAAGTGTAGGGATGCGCCAGCTATTGACAACTTCTTTGCGTCTTACGTAGTTATTTTAGGGAATTACACTTTTATATATACCACATTAAATTTAAAAATTTTAGGTATATATATAGCATTTTTTTCCAACTTAGGGTGTCCAAGCCTACGAGGCTCCGCCCCTGATTGTGGCTTAAGGTATGAAAGAATCGACTTTAATAAACATTCCGAGATTTTGATGTCAGTGAGGACTTTGTATATTCCATTAGCTTCTAAAGGGTACTTTTGGTCTAGAGTGATTGTTGGTTTGAATTTCAAAGCTTTCGTTTTGAGTTTGTATGGTTTAAGTATTTTAACTTTTGAGTTTTAGCCAAGTGCTTGTTTTTCCGTTTTCGTAGTGTCGTTGATATATTGGCATCAATTTGAGTCCCTTTATAAGGAAAAAGCACCCGAGTTGTTCTTGTATGGTTTTTTCCTTGAAGTAGGTTACAATTTTCCTTTTCTTAGACTTTGATTATTTATATTAGGGAAAAGGGTCTGATATACCCCTCAACTTTGTCATTTGGAGCTGATATATCCCTTGTTATGAAAGTGACTCATATATACCTCTACTTATAAACAATGTCTCACATATACCCTTTTCCTCTAACGGAAATGAAAAAAAAAGATAATTTTAATCTAACTTTTTATTTTTTTTTCACATATATAATCCATACGAGTAAATTTAATCCTCGTCAAACATATTTTTTTGACTTTTTTTTTTTTGTTCAATGACTAATTTAGAATTATTATTTTGATAATCAATTTATTTATGTTTCACTAATATTCTTGTAAAACTTATTGTAGATGACCAATTTTTTTTCTTCGAATACGAAAATCAAATTACAATATAGACAACAAAATAGTTTAAATCTTTTTTCTTTAAACAAAGGAATGAAAGAAAAACATAAAATAAGAACAAGAAACTCAATAATTATAATAAAAGAAGTCAAAAAATAATTTATGCATTAAAAAAATTAAAAATACCTTGAACTTTGATAGATAATCATATATATCCCTAAATAATTTTTTAAAAATTAAAAGTAATAAATATAAATTAAAACTAATTTTTTAACTTCCGTTAAATAAAGGGTATATGTGAGCATTTTGTAACGGCAAGGATATATGTGAGCCGTTTGTATAACGGTAAGGGCATATATGAGTCACTTTCATAACAAGGGTATATCAGCTCTAAATGACTAAGTTGAAGGGTATATCAGACCCTTTTCCCTTTATATTAATTGGATTGTTAGTAGTATTGTACGATCAGGTTGGAGTTTATATTAGTTTGGACTTACTTGATCCTTAGTCGATTTATGACCATTGTTAGGTTGCTTAGTGTATTTTTTAACCGGAAGACATTAGCTTAGGTTGATCCTTGTTGTTTGTATCGTAAAGTATCCTTAGAAATGGCTTCTAGGTAGCGTGAAACTTAGGTTGTTGCATGTTTTGTTTGTATTAAATGGTTTGATTATTATGTGGTACTCTTGAGCTTTTAAACTTGTTGATGTTGTTTGTTGGGCTCGAGGATGTGATTTCGGACTAGTTGAATTTTCAAGTAAGTACTTTAATATTGTGACAGGAATTACCGTTTAATTAAAGGTTTGGAACTTGTGATGATTTTGATTGTTGCACTTGGATAATTATCTTTGAAGAAAAACTTGGATTGCTAAAAAGGGGAGTTTATTCGGCTGATTTTGTTGTCCTCGAGGCTTTTATGATTTAAAACGGAAAAATACACATTTACATAACTGTCCGTACTTTCGGCCATTTTTTATTACTGTCAAGTCTGAAGTACCATTTGGGGCGGCCCATCTACTTAGTTTTGGGCTACATTTTGTTTTATTTTTTAAAAAATAGGAAAAATTAGCAATTAAGTCATAATACCTAACATGTTTAGTAAAAATAATAACACATTAGAGTATTTATTTAAAATATCAAAATGACAATATTTTAGAAAATAATATGTATTCAGATTTGAGTTTAACTTGTATCCACCGTCAGTGTATACTTTTTTACACTGATATATACTTTTAAGGCAAGTTTCTTTTTTATTATTAATAGCAATATTCGTACCCAGCAATGTGCGAATAATATTATGTAAGTAAAAAATGTCTAAATTATATAATTTGACTTATTTAAACAAATAAGATTATAGATATTTAGTAAAATCTGAGTTGTCATTTCATTATTATATTAATCATTTATATCGTCCAAAACATGTTAAGCATCATCATTATATTAATATTTCACTTAATAATTTGATGTGTTCACCCATATTTGATAAATATACATTATATTATTTATTATTTCTATTTCTATTATTTACTATATAGAAGAGTCACGATTAGGACGATCAATGACAATATTGTAATTTTAAACATTATTTATGGTCAAAGTTATAGCTTTGTAATTGCATAATTAGTGGTCAAAATAATTTTCTAAAGAATCCAATAATTTTTTTCAAGAGTCATAAAAAGTTTTATTTCATGTATGACCCCCACATAATCATTTGTTTTATTTTTAAAATTAATTTGTACTTGTTTGATTATAATAATGTAAAAATATTTATACAATTTAAATAGTTCATATATGTTTATAGCTACTACAAACATATTCAATATAACCTACCATCTATCATGATATAATTTTCTTTTAATTATATAGAATTTTTTTAAACATAAGTATTCATACACAGGGGCGGAAATATTATTTATACACGTTTTAAAATAAATTTATATGTATATATAGTAGTTGTTGAACCCCCTTCGGCTATCTATTTCTACATATATTGAACCCCTTATTGAAAATCCTGGATCCGCCTCTATTCATACAGTTTTAACAGAAAAGGGTAAAAGATATCCTTAAACTATCCGAAATATTTCATATTTATCCTTAAATTATATTTTTGCTCAAAACTCTCCTTCTCGTCAAACTATTCGGTCAAAAGTCCAATTCTTATTAAAGAAAGTTGTTAAATGTCATGTGAATGCCACATTGCACGCCCATAGGGTTTCACTGCCACATAAACTAAAAGGAAAAGGATAAAAAGTACTCTTAAACTATCTGAAATAGCTCAATTTACCTTTAAACTATATTTCGGCTCAAAACTACCCTTACCGTCAAATTATTGGGTCAGAAGTACCCTTCTTATTAATGAAAGTTGTTAAATGCCATGTGAATTCCACATTGTACGCCAATAGGGTTCCATTGCCACATAGACTAAATTCTTTAAATCTTTATTACTCTTTTTCCCCTCATTACATTATTTTCTAGAAATTATTTTACTCCTTCTCCCTCATTTCGCTGCTGAGAGTTGCAAAGTTTTCTTCATCGCTGGGTTTCAAAGTGAATCTTCGTGGTTGTAGGTTAGTAACTCTTTTTTCTTATTTTATCTCCAAAATAATTTTTTTATCTTAAAAAATTGTGACTTAAATAAGACAAAAAAAGTATCATAATTCTAAAGAGATAAAAAAAATAAAGTTGATAATGTAAGAATAAAAAAAATGACGTAGTTTTAGTTTAATAAAACACATAACCAATTAATGGAATAAATTTTGAAATTGTATAAATATATGGAAACAAAAATTAATTTGGCATAGAATTATATATCAGATACATATGAAACTTCCACAATAGATAAACTATATATTGACCTTCATATAATAGTAAGTTGCAGTTTGTAGTCTTGATTTGTACTTCTTGCAATCTTGAATTGTTATAAATTAGTTTCATTCGTCGAGAGTAAGGAGCACATTAAATATTAGATTTTGAATGTGTTACAACTTAAAAATAAATGTTTTCTCAATTGATGTCAATACTTGAATTTGAAAATTAAAATACTTTATTACTTTATATAAATTAAATTTTTTGATTATTATCTGTAAAATAGAGTAAAAAAATACTATAAAATAATTGTGAATTATTTTCATTGTACATTTTTTTAAGAGGCAAAATAGTTACAAAAACTTAAATTTTATAAATATAAATTTGATCTAAAGTTTGTACTCACTCCCTTTCGATTTATATAATTTTAATTTAACTTAACATGAAGATTTGTTAAAAGAAAAACACTTTTAAAACTCGTGGTCTAAAACAAACCATAGATGTTCATATGACTATAAATCATCTTACTAAGAATAAAATGAATATTTTAAAGTCAAAATGTTATTTTAATACATTATACATCATTCTTTTGAAATTGACTACAAAGACAAATATGTAACATCAATTATTTTAAAGTAAAATTTTCATAAAATTCATAGTGTATAGAGTTAATTACATTATATCCCTACTTTTTTCAAATTACAAAATTTTATTAGAATTAAATAATTTCAGATAAATCAACACATGCGGATTCAAATTACAAAATTTTATTAGAATTCAATAATTTCAGATAAATCAGCACACATGTGGATACATCGATCGTGATATATTGCTATTGAGGAAACTTACAGACACATAGCTCACGGATGAATTCGAGAGGGAAGGGGTGTATTCGAGAAAGAACATGGATGTATCCGAGAGGGAAGAGATGTATCCAGGAGAGGATCGGGATGTATTCAAGATGAGATGAAGATGTATTCAAGAAAGGATAGGAATGTATCCGAGAGGAAATACTGACGTGTCTGACAGATGATAGAAATGTACAAAAGAGGAGATTTTGTAATTTTTTTTGAAAAGTATAAAACTTTAGAAACCATGATATAATAAGATATTAATTTGGATAATTTTTTAACTTAAAATTGAAAAAAATAATTAGTATATTGGGTCCGTGAACGGGTCTTCAATTATATATATGCATATGTATAGAAGAGTGAAGTGGTAGGATTACCAAGGGTAAAAATGTAATTTTATACTAACAAAAAATCTATTAAAAAAGATAGCAAGAGAAACAAATAATTCTAGAAACATCTCTTTGTATATGAAGTGAATGATGATCAAGGGTAAAAATGTAATTTCATACTAACAAAAATCTACCAAGAATAATAACAAGAAACTAACCAGTTCTAGAAACATCTTTGGTTAATGTTATTTCTATCAACTTATTTTGTTATAGCTTTACCTTTTTTATGAGTTATTGTGATATCTATTCATTACTCTATTTAACAATTATTTTAATTAATTCCTAATACTTTTATATACACTATGCTTACTAAAAATGTCTACTTTAACATAACAATTCATTACTTAAGAATATAGTTAATTATTTTCACCTTATTTTGACTCTAATTAATATATCTGAAAAAGAAACAAGTATGATAAAATTAACAATATAAATTAGATTGAAATTAAAAAATAAGTAAAATTACTTTCAATTTTTAAAAATATATTTTAAAAGATGTTCATATGTAACTTTACAAAAAATGAATTGGATGATATATTTGTATTTAGAGTAAACTATAAATGTTTATTAGATTTTAAAAGTGTAGTTCTTCATTAAAATCTATAATCAAGTTTGTACTTTTACTTGATTTCAATTATATTAATCTAAGTATGTGAACTGATGTAAGTTTGATTTTAAAACTTGAGGACGATCTAGGGTAATATGATCATTTTATACATATTTCATTTAAAATTTTATAAATTGTATTCTTAAACTCATTAAATATTTTTTTTCAAGTGGTAGATTTCCTCTACAAGATACACGACTTCTCTAAAAACTAAAAATTATAAGACTTTTCTAAAACTAATTCTATGACACAAATAAATAGACATTAACTCATCATTCATTCCATTCACTCCTCAATTCTCTCCCCTCTCATGTCTTATACCAATAAACTTCTCGCTCTTTATTTGCGTCCTGAATAGTATACACTCCGAAATAGATCTCTTATTAAGAAAATTCAATAATGTAGTTTTTTTTTTCAACATTAAGAACTACATTTCCTATCAATTATCTATATAATGACCCTGCTTTTGTAAAAATAATTTTAAGACAAAAGTAGAATTCACTATTTCTTAGTGGACGCATCAATTAGACTTGTCAATATAATCAATTTTCAGCAACATTCAACTACTCAACACTTTTCAAAATCCTAATAAATCAGTTAACATGTTAAATTCAATATCAATGACAATTACTTAATCAAAATGCTTAATTCAAAAAGAATGCAACCAGTGAGCAAGCTCTTCAGAACAAAATTTTCAACAATTTCAAAAGCATATTATGTTCTCTTTCCTTTGGTTCTCTTTAGACTTTTCAAAATAATGGTGTTGTTTGTTTTTGTGACTGTGACACGGTTGACTGGCAATTGTTAGGCAACCAAAAATCACAAGAAATTTTGTGATTGTTTATTATGAGTTTGCTTAGCCAACTTATAAATAATCACCAAATTATTTGTAGTGTTTCTAACCACTACCATAAACACATATTTATCAAGAAAATATAAGGTGTTTCTATCTATTAAAAGTTATTTTTTTGTAACAGTGGCATGACAAGCCGGGAAATATCTTATATTTTAGCTTTTGATTTACATAGTGATAATCTGAACTTGAAGTATTTCAAATGTTATGATGGTTGCTTCGTTCCTTAGAAGCCTTTATTGCACTGTACACAATGCATATGTACTTGGAACTTTTTGCAATTTTCTTAACTTTGAATTATCAAAATTGGCAAACTTAAATGTTTCCTATTTTTTTTAAAAAAACTATTTATATTTATTTTTTTATTATATTATACAGATATAAATGATATTGAACTTTGTGCTATTTTGGTGTTTCATATTTTGAAATTCTGTGTGCGCCACAAAAGATGGAAAAATATGAGGCTGCTAGTATAAAGTGTTAGTGAATAACCTAACATAAAGTATGAATCGATTCCTTAATTTATTGATTTAGCTTATAATAATCTTCTTATTGGGATCATTATGTATGAAGTACAACTGAGTTAGAGTTGAATTGTGATATGAAAACTTGAAATTTGTAGATTTCATTTTAGAAAGTTTAATTGCGTCGTGGTGTCTATTTTATATGTCCTAAGAGTTACTATGGTGAAATTTATCTATTCACTATGTAAAAACATAGTTGATGTCATTTTCTTTAAGATTGTGTTAATATGTACTGGTATTTGGTGTTGTTTCTGCAGTTGATGCAAATCTTAATCTTAATTGCTAGCATTAAATGAATGTGCCACAATATATAAAGTAGGCCATGTATCGTGAACATTTTGACAATTATGATATTTAGTGTGTTCATAGGAAGTAGACACAAAATAACTTCAATCATATCAAACACAACCAATCACGGATTAGCTAAATTAAATCGTGAAATATGCAACTTATTACAGAAGTTGTTTGAAGTATTTTATTTCAAAGACAAAAAAAGAGAAGTTAGCGACAAGACAAATTTCGTTTTTAGCGTTTTAGGATGTAATTCCTTCATCTACAAATTTTATTGAAATTTCTATAGAAATAACTCAGTTGTCAGTTGGTAAGTTTTGCAGAAATTTCAAAGATTTTTTTTTTTGAATTTTCAAATAAATGTGGCAAGGTGAATGATTTTAGTCCTTATATAGTCCTGTAGGACGTTTTAGTTGTAAAAAAGTTTGAAAATGCTTGTCTAGCAATTATTTTTCATCATTGTGTTGTATATTCTATACGTCTAAACTCAAAAGAAATGCAAAGTTCTTAGTATAGTCTGCAAGATACATTAGGGCAGAACTCTTTCGCTTTCCACCTAACTTGCTCGAATTTGTGTGAGGGTGTTCGATATTGATGTGAATTTACAGGTCACATTCTTGTTTGAGCATGGGACATGTCATTACTGTTAACCACCAACAAGAGATAAATTTTCATACTTGATCGTCTTAAATCATCATTTGGAACTTGTAGGTACTTTCCGACACAGCTTTCTGATTTTTTTTTGGATCTCTTATTCTTCTTCTTCTATTTGTGGTCTTCTCTAGCAGCTTGCATGAAGGACCAATTTCATGTGAATTTTATGATCATGCCAACTAATGAAATTAAGAGATCTGGCGTATATTTGGCGTACTACATAATTAGATTGTTTGGAACATGTGATTTTTTTGTTATTTTAAGTCCTCATTTTTTGGTGATACACTTGACAATCAGAGCCTTTTTCTTACACTATATAACAAATATAAGCTATAGATTGTAGAGGAGAGGCTGTTTCTGTTTCTGATAGAACGTCGACTTAATAAAATAATAAAAAATTCAAAGCAGTTTGAAAAAGGAAGGGCTATGTTAATTAAAGTTTTCTTCTTTCACTATTTCATGGTCTATTCTCGCAACTACTAAAATGTCAATATATTTTTATTTGTTTGTGGGTATTTGAATTTTGAACAAATTTATTGAAAAAGGAAGACAGTTCAGTGAATGCTTACTATGAATTGCGATAGTGAAATAATGCATGGTAGTAAAAATTTAGAGTTCTCGAGGAGTGTATGATCTCTTGATTGAAAATATTTTTATTTGATCGTGAAGGAATTTAGATGTGGAAAAGAATAGGACAATTTTGTTTAGCCAATTGAAATTCCCTTAACTGGAAAATTTTGTCTACCAAAGAATTGTTACAGTGTGGAGACAGTAAGAAAATGTTAGCTTGTCTATTATGCCTACAATTTCAAGAAAGTAGAGGAACGAGGCTTCAAGGTGAGCGTTTTACCTCTGTTAAGCTTTTTATGTTTACTTTGAATATATCATATGTGCTTGAGTATATATTTGTGCCGCAAGAATAATAACTATTGATAAGAGAAAGCTTAAGCTAAAGAAATGTATTGTATCTTGTAGCACAATGATACAAATTCACAGTTTTGACTATAAGTCGGAGAGGAAAGAGTTGGAAGAAAGAATCAGAAAAGCTAATGTGAAAACAAGTCATTCAAAAGCTCTCGCTTCGATATGGAGGTAATCTATTTTGAAAAGCCTCTTGAACTTTTAGTAATGTTGAAAATTTTCAGTAAACTTTTGTTATTTTCAAAACATTATTACACTTGTGCACATAGGCCTTAAAGTACATGTGTTTTATTTTAGTACAAATGAAAAATTGAAGCAATTCTAATTTTCTTATAGATCATAAAATTTCCACAATATGGAATGAAAAGTGGGTCCATGTAAATACTCAAGACCTTATCTTGCCATGAACTCTCAGGACGTCACTTTGTAGTATGGGCTCTGCAAGTTTTTGTGTAGCTCCCTCTCCTTGATCTCAAATTCTACCAGGGAGCATCGTCAATTGAGCATAAGAGAAATTCTAATGACGTATTTATCGTGGTGAATTTTTTTTTTTAAAAAAAATGACGTATTATCGTGACATTTGTACTTCGGAGACTTTTCTGTATTTATAAAAATAGTTATGTTTGACAATATTACTATAGCTTATGCACTTTTATTGTATAGCAATAATATTTGTTTGTCACGACCGGGATCAAGACCCCAGACGTGACCGGCGTCGTTGACCTCTCAGAGGTCGCAGACAAGCCTACTTACGTCATTCTTACTTTACATAGATTAATTTTAGCGGAAAATTTGAAATTTTTGATTCTTTAATCATACTTGCTAAATATTCTTAATATTTCGTAATCGTTCATCATCAACCATCTAACATTTAAGAGATAAGCAACTGAAAGAAATAATTCATTAAGTATTAATTGTATATCGGCCAAAATAGCACCAATACAAATTCTGAACCAAAACAGGAAAGAAACGCTAGTGGAACATGCTCCACTAGCTCAACTCTAAAACTACGCTAGAATGTAAAACAGTAGCATCCTCGAAAGCATGAGGACCTACAAAAATCCGGATGAATGCTGACGTCCGGATAGCTGCAACAACGAACCTGTAACTCTAGCATCCACATGTGCCTGCACCTAAAAGTAGATGTTTGTATGGAATTAGTACACACTTGTACTAAGTATGGGTATATGCAAGCACACACCAGGGACATGCATGAGGAAGAAGAGCTCTTTCCTAACAACATGATGTTTGGAAAGTCAGTGGACTTGCTAAAATGAGATTAGGAAAGTTATGCCATGAGAGTGACATACATCGTTATAATCATCGTATTGCACACAACACATAACATCTTCACATAGCACATAACATATAACACATAGTTCCTTTCATATTATTCATTCATATACCATGAGACCTTATTATCATAGACTTAACCTTAAGACTTTCCAAAATGAGGGCTCAACATATGGGACCTCAACTAGGGAGCCTTCTTTAGCAAACACAGAGTCTGCTTCATTCATTCATACATATTTTATTTCAATTCATTTATAGGCCAGTGCGAACACCAGCTATACCTAGGGTGTAGTTTAAGACTTTCATCGGGTTTGCTGTGCAATGATCAGGAATGACCTAATGTCATTACCTGAATCTAGCTCACCTCTTAATTATCCTATCCTAACACCTTCAGTATCATTCATTTCTTTATATGATTCATTTGAGGCTGGCCTCATTCATTCATTGGGAACTTTAACTTTAACCGACATAGATCATGTGAGCATCATGAAATACAGTGTCTCCCCCACACCGAAAAGAGGTGGAATCACCGGCCAAAGTGATTCAATAACATGCTTGCGTTTATGGGAATTTAACACCGCCAGATCCCTATAGTGGCAATATAGGTTCAAAGACTAGGAGATGAATGGAGACCCATACCCGGAAAGCCAGACAGTCTCATCTCATGAGAGTTACGTGAACCTCCGCCCTTCCCGAAAGAAGGCATCACCGCTCATAGCTAGCCTATCGGTGCTCGGTATAAAGTTCCATTACATTCAACTCATACATCATGGAAGTTGACTTCTAGTATGAGGACATCATAGCTCAATAGATGATTTCTCATCTCATCATTAGTATTTAAGTGTTTTAAACTCAATATTGTCATTAGAGTGTTCATCGAGACTAATCTCTTCATTATCTTACACTCTCATTGGTGAGTACGTATTGGTAACATTTACTTAGGCTCATTTGAGATTGCTCTCATCATATACATTAGCCTCACATCATGGTTGTCACCACATTCTTCATTATTAGCACCTTCATTTTTCATAGTTACTCACCTCTTATTATGAGAAAGTTCATTTCTTCATTTCATTACGTATATCTTAGGTCCACTTATTTTTGAACGTATGTTAAACTTATGTGTCTATACATACAAGCCATGGGGCTTCATTTATAGTTCGTTAAGTGATTCTTATTTTCCTAAGATCACGTATTAAAAGACTTATGTATCTTGTATATATACCAAGATCTTGATTTTTGATCAAAGTAGATTACATTATTCTTGAATATTTTACTCACGTATGACTTATGTATCAATACGGAGGTTTAACATTATAACTCTAAATTAAATCTCAACATTTTCATAAAATAATAAATTCTCTATTTTAATTAGAATTCTAAATTAAATCTCCATCAATACATGAAAGAATTAATTTTCTATTTTAATTAGAATTCTAATTCAATTCTTTTTTTTTTAATTTATTCATTAAATTCGTCTCATTAAAGAGGTTGTGGGTTCGAACCCCCACAACCCCCCTTATTTTCCTCCTTTTTTCGCTGAAGAGGAGGCTGTGAGGTGGTGGGTTCGAACCCCCACAGCCCATCTATCATTAATTTATTTAAATGGGTGAGCAACAGTCAGGTTGTGGGATCGAATCCCCACAACCTCACTTCTTTTCTTAATTAATTTCGCCACTCCTTCAGCCTTGAGGTCGTGGGATCGATTCCCACGCCTCGCGTTCCTTTTCTCTCCTTTTTTTTTCGCGCATAGCTGGGGGTCGCGGGTTCGATCCCCTCCCCCAGCATTCCCTTTTTAATCCTTTTTTTTGTTTCTTTTCGCGCGTGGCTGGGGGTCGCGAGTTCGATCCCCCCCCCCCCCAGCCCTCTTTTTATTTCTTTTCTTGGCGAATTTCGGCGGTCCCTGTCCCCAGTTCGAGCCCCGCCTTCAGCACTCCTTTTTATTTATTTTATTAAGGAATGTTTTGGTGAGGTCTCGGGTTCGATCCCTGAAGACCTCACCTATTTTTTTTTAACTCGTTTTCTGCTCAATTTTTCCAGAATGCGTCTAGAACTTATTTCCAGGTTCTGGGACATTACTCCATAATTTTGCACATCATTTTTACGGGTTAATTTAGCATTTGTTTCTTATACATTCGTTAATGTTCTTAAGACAAGTTTAGGGGGATGATTTGATCATTTGTTGTGACTAGAATTTATAGCCTTTCAACCATGTGAATACTACGATTTTAAGAGCCTCTAATTGCCCATAAAACACGAGAAATCTCTAATCTATTAACATGCTAAAGAAAGACTCAAAGTCATGATCAAAATCTTGCACAAATACATACATATCTACATTCATATTTTCCGAAAGACATAAAATATAATCACATCATCATGAACACATACTCGAAACGAGATTATCACCACAAACAAGTATCCCTAAATTCTATCAACAAGAATACCCAACCTAAGATCATAGGGAGCTAGTGACAGAGACATGCAACGGGGAACAACCTTAGTTTCGAGATGAATAGTTTGAATCGTAAGGGACCTCTTGGGAAAGGAGACAAGAGAGAAGAAAACCCATACCTTAATCGATGTTCAAACTTTAATGTTGCTGCCCGGAAAACCCCTCAAAACCACTCCCAATTCACTTCAACGTACACCTCTCTCGACGAACCTCTCTTAGCCTTGACGTTTTGATTACTTTTTCTTTTGCTTAAAATTTTTTGTGAGTTCTTCAAGCATGAAAACTGTTGATATTTTGGCAGAAATAATGTGAGGAAGATGGAGAACGTGAGAGAGAGAGTTAAGAAGCGTGAGAGAGAGACTATTTGGATTAGGAGACTAATTCAAGAATTAGTCAAATAACATTTAAAATAAATAAATACAAATCTGTTTTTGATTGATTTATTTATTTATTCATTTAAAACGTGAAAGGACAATTATGCCCTTAAATACCTATTTATTCTTATTTATATAATATTTTTTTTCGAATCGTTACATTATCCCCCCCCTTAGGAACATTCGTCCCCAAATGACACTACCATTACACCTCATAATGCCAATCAGATCATAACTTAATTGCTATGTACAATCAGCCAATAGCAACAAATACGAAGAGATAAGGAACTATAGTCTTACGAGTAGGAAGCCTAACCTCAAGAGTTGAAAAGATGTGGATATCGGGATCTCATGTCGGCCTCAGCCTCCCACGTAGCACCCTCAACAAGATGGTTTCTCCACAATACCTTCACTGTGGCAATCTCCTTGTTCCTCAGCCGCTTGACCTGTCTGTCTAAGATCTCAACAGTTATTTCCTCATAGGACAAGTCTTCACCAACCCCCAAACCTTCTAAAGGTAGGATTGATGCTGGATCACCTAGGCACTTCTTCAACATAAAGACATGAAAGACTGGATGAACAGAAGCTAGCTCCGCAGGCAATGCTAACTCATAGGCCACCTCACCCACGCGCTGTAGGATCTCATATGGCCCCACATACCTCGGACTAAGCTTCCCTTTTCTACCAAATCGCATCACCCCTTTCATAGGCGATATCTTCAAGTAAACCTGGTCACCAACGTTAAATTCTAAGGGTCGCTTTCTGTTGTCTGCATATGACTTTTGTCGGCTGTAAGCAGTAGCCAACCTGTCCCTAATCATTCTAACTTTCTCCAAGGCCTCATGAATGATCTCTGGACCCAAAATAGATGACTCTCCAACCTCGAACCACCCAACTGGAGATCTACACCTCCTACCATACATTGCCTCAAACGGTGCCATCCCAATGCTGGAGTGATAGCTATTATTATACGAGAACTCTATCAAAGGTAGATGGTCATCCCAATTACCTCTAAAGTCAATCACACATGCTCTCAACATGTCCTCCAATGTCTGAATAGTGCACTCTGCCTGCCCATCTGTCTGAGGATGAAAGGCAGTGCTAAGTTTCACCTGCGTGCCTAAGCTTTTCTGGAAAGATCTCCAAAAATGCGAAGTAAACTGAGCTCCTCTATCTGAAATAATAGACAAAGGAATCCCATGCCATCTCACAATCTCATCAATGTAGAGTCTCGCGTAATCCTCGACCCTGTAAGTAGACTTCACAGGGATAAAGTGGGCAGACTTAGTCAATCTGTCCACAATAACCCATATAGAGTCATGCTGCCTCCTAGTCCTCGGAAGACCAACTACGAAGTCCATATTAATGGCCTCCCATTTCCAAGTCGGAACCTCAATAATCTGAGTCAGACTACCAGGCTTAAGATGCTCTGCCTTAACCTGCTGACAATTAGGACACTTAGCCACATAGTCTGCAATATCCTTCTTCATGCCATCCCACCAATAAATCTGCTTAAGATCATGATACATTTTTGTGGAACCTGGATGTATGGAATATCTTGAACCATGGGCCTCTGTAACAATCCTGGTCCATAAATCATCTACATCTGGTACGCACAACCGGTTCTGGTATCTAAGTATGCCATCATCTCCCAAAGCAAAGGACTCGTTCATTTTTAACAACACTGAGTCCTTCATCTCCATCAACACAGGATCAAGATGCTGACCCTTCTTGACTTCCACTATCAGGGATGATTCAGAACTAGGGTGAACTGAAACACCTCCACTAGTAGAGTCAACCAACCGCACACTCAGTCTGGCCAGTTTGTGTACCTCTTTCACTAGCTCCTTCTTCTCATCATCAACGTGGGCTGTACTCCCCATGCTCATCCTGCTCAAAGCATCAGCCACAACATTAGCCTTACCTGGATGGTAGTGCACATTCATGTCATAATCCTTCAGCAGCTCCAACCATCTGCGTTGCCGTAGATTCAGCTCCCTCTACGTGAACACGTACTGGAGACTCTTATGATCCGTGAACACATCCACATGTACTCCATACAGATAATGCCTCCACAGCTTCAATGCAAACACCACGGCTGCCAACTCCAAGTCATGAGTGGGATAATTCTTTTCATGAACCTTGAGATGTCTGGAAGCATAGGCTATCACCTTACCAGCCTGCATAAGAACACATCCCAAACCAATCCTAGATGCATCACAATAGACAGTGTAATTCTCGCCACTCTTAGGCAGAGTAAGCACCGGGGCTGAAGTGAGTCTGTCCTTGAGCTCCTGGAAACTCTTCTCACAAGTCTCCGTCCATTCAAACTTGGATTTCTTCTTTGTCAAGGCTGTAAGTGGGGCAGCAATGGAAGTAAATCCCTCCACGAACCTGCGGTAGTAACCAGCCAATCCCAGAAAGCTACAGATATCGGTGGGTGTAAGAGGCTTTGGCCACTTCTTAACGGCTTCAGTCTTTCTGGGGTCCACTTCTACACCTTGATCGGACACAACATGGCCCAGGAAGGTCACTGATCTCAGCCAGAATTCACACTTGCTGAATTTGGCATACAACTGATGTTGTCTAAGTACCTGCAAGGTTAGTCTCAAATGTTGTTCATGCTCTTCCTTGGTCTTAGAGTAGATGAGGATGTCATCAATGAATACTTTGACGAAAGAGTCAAGGTATTCACGGAAGACTCTGTTCATGAGGTCCATAAATGCAGCAGGTGCATTCGTGAGACCGAATGACATAACCAAGAACTCATAATGACCATAACGGGTACGAAAAGCTGTTTTTGGGACATCCCCATCCCTAACCCTAAGCTGATGATACCCTGAACGAAGATCAATCTTAGAGAAGAAACTAGACCCTTGGAGCTGATCGAACAAATCATCAATTCTGGGAAGTGGATACTTATTCTTTATAGTGACTTTGTTGAGCTGCCGATAATCGATACACATTCTAAGGGTCCCATCCTTTTTCTTTACAAAGAACACTGGAGCGCCCCAAGGGGATATGCTCGGCTGAATGAAACCCTTATCAGTGAGATCTTTTAACTGCAGCTTCAACTCCTTGAGTTCTGCTGGATCCATTCTATAAGGAGGAATTGAGATTGGTTTAGTATCAGGTTCTAAGTCGATACCAAAGTCAATCTCTCGAAGGGGAGGGACTCCAGGCAAATCTTCAGGAAACACATCTAAGAATTCATTTACCACAGGCACCGAGTCTATGGAAGGAACATCATGATCTAAATCATTAACACTCACTAGATGACATAGTAACCCTTTGGCCATCATTTTATTGGCCTTAAGATTTGAAATCAAGGGGTTAGGACGAATCGGATTGTACCCCTCCCAGACTAACTCTTCTCCATTAGGGAAGCGAAACCTCACCACCCTACTACGACAGTCCAAGCAAGCATAATAGCTGTGAAGCGAGTCCATGCCAAGAATAATATCAAAATCATGCATGGGTAACTCAATCAAGTTTGAACACATAGCCTTGCCACTCACAACTATTGGGCAATTCTTGTATACCCTATCGGTTCTCACATTTTCTCCTAAAGGCGTACTAACCACTATAGGATCATGCAGAACTTCAGGTAGTATTTCAAAAGTAAGGGCAAGCAGAGGAGTCACAAAGGAAAGCGTAGACCCTGGATCAAGTAAAGCACAAACAGAAGTTGAGAATACTTGCAGCATACCTGTGACCACATCAGCGGACTTCTCCTGCTCCTCCCTACCTTTCAAGGCATAAAATCTGTTCCTCTTCGGAGGCTCGGCTGCTGCTGCATTATGTGGGGTAGGCCTAGGCTGAGCATTACCCCCAGCTTGACCTTTGTTCTAGGGACAGTCTCTGACCATGTGTCCACTCTTACCACAATCGAAACAGGCATTAGTGCCCTGTCTACATTCTCCAAGGTGAGTTCGGCCACACTTAGTACAAGTCTTCTTTGGACACTGCATCTCACCTCCATTGCCCCTCTTGGGTTCGGGTCTGCCTCCTCTAGGCGTTGTATTTCTCTGAGGGTCAGAATTTCCAGCACTCTGTTGCCCCTTCTTGAATTTGGGCTGCTCGCGGACGCCAAAATTGTTTCTATGGCCTCCATGGCTGGGACCTGCCTGATCTTGAGGCCTAGGCCTCCTAACATCACGTACACCTCTCCTCTTTCGGCTGTCCTCTACCTGCTGGACATGCACCATTAATCTAGAAAGGTCCATATTATCATGGAGCATCGCAGCCCGACACTCCTCCTCCAGGTCTCCATTGATTCCTGTGAGGAATCTGCTCATCTCCTCCCTGCTGGTAGAAACCAAGGGAGTAGCATACCTGGATAATTTCAACAAAGTTAAGTACTCTCATCATTCTTGTTATCAAATACTAAGGGAAGTACATACCTTGATAGCTTCACAAACTTCAGGGAATACTCCCTGACAGTCATAGATCTTTGCTTGAGGTTGATGAACTCCTCAACCTTGGCCTCTTTCATCTCTCTAGGGAAGAACCTTTCCAAAAATGCTGTCTTGAACAGCTCCCAAGTGACTGGCACCCTTCCTAGGACACGGCTATCTCGCCACATTTTGCACCAAGTCTGTGAAACATCTTTGAGCTGGTAGGAAGCCAGCTCAGCCTTCTCAATATCAGTGGCCCCCATGGCCACCAGGATCTTATGCAACTCATCGATAAATTCCTGAGGATCTTCTGAAGTCTTAGCCCCTGTGAAAATTGGAGGATTCATCCTCGTGAAATCTCGCAGTCTGTCAGCCATGCTGCGAACCGGTGGGTTTTCCCTCTGAACATCCTGCCGGTTGACTTGGGCAGTCATAGCTTGGGCCTGCATCGTGATGGCCTGTGCCATCTGGGCTAGAGATGCCCTCACCTCCGCATCAGTCAACGCAGCTGGGTTAACTGGCATGGCCACTCCTTCAGCTGGAGCCTGGGGTGGATTCTGATTACCCCTAGCTGCTGCTGCTCCCGTCCTCAGACCCTTAGTTCTCCAAGTGTTCATTCTCTGAAAACAACAAGGTTGATGTTAGACACGTTCGTAACACCAAGAATTCAAACATTAGGAAAAGCACAATAAGATCAGAAGAAGGGAAGTATTTCCTACGCATCATGCAGTCTCTAATCCAGGATAGTGGTGCACTTCACTACCATGACTTAGAAACTACTCAATGTGGTTGATGTGAACTCATTATTCTAGGAATTTAACCTAGCGCTCTGATACCAACTTTGTCACGACCGGGATCTAGACCCCAGACGTGACCGGCGTCGTTGACCTCTCAGAGGTCGCAGACAAGCCTACTTACGTCATTCTTACTTTACATAGATTAATTTTAGGGGAAAATTTGAAATTTTTGATTCTTTAATCATACTTGCTAAATATTCTTAATATTTCGTAATCGTTCATCATCAACCATCTAACATTTAAGAGATAAGAAACTGAAAGAAATAATTCATTAAGTATTAATTGTATATCAGCCAAAATAGCACCAATACAAAGTCTGAACCAAAACATGAAAGAAACGCTAGTGGAACATGCTCCACTAGCTCAACTCTAAAACTACGCTAGAATGTAAAACAGTAGCATCCTCGAAAGCATGAGGACCTACCAAACTCCGGATGAATGCTGACGTCCGAATAGCTGCAACAACGAACCTGTAACTCTAGCGTCCACCTGTGCCTGCACCTAAAAGTAGATGTTTGTATGGAATTAGTACACACTTGTACTAAGTATGGGTATATGCAAGCACACACCAGGGACATGCATGAGGAAGAAGAGCTCTTTCCTAACAACATGATGTTTGGAAGTCAAGTCAGTGGACTTGCTAAAATGAGATTAGGAAAGTTATGCCATGAGAGTGACATACATCGTTATAATCATCGTATTGCACACAACACATAACATCTTCACATAGCACATAACATATAACACATAGTTTCTTTCATATTATTCATTCATATACCATGAGACCTTATTATCATAGACTTAACCTTAAGACCTTCCAAAATGAGGGCTCAACATATGGGACCTCAACTAGGGAGCCTTCTTTAGCAAACACAGAGTCTGCTTCATTCATTCATACATATTTATTTCAATTCATTTATAGGCCAGTGCGAACACCAGCTATACCTAGGGTGTAGTTTAAGACTTTCATCGGGTTTGCTGTGCAATGATCAGGAATGACCTAATGTCATTACCTGAATCTAGCTCACCTCTTAATTATCCTATCCTAACACCTTCAGTATCATTCATTTCTTTATATGATTCATTTGAGGCTGGCCTCATTCATTCATTGGGAACTTTAACTTTAACCGACAAAGATCATGTGAGCATCATGAAATCCAGTGTCTCCCCCACACCGAAAAGAGGTGGAATCACCGGCCAAAGTGATTCAATAACATGCTGGCGTTTATGGGAATTTAACCCCGCCAGATCCCTATAGTGGCAATATAGGTTCAAAGACTAGGAGATGTATGGAGACCCATACCCGGCAAGCCGGACAGTCTCATCTCATGAGAGTTACGTGAACCTCCGCCCTTCCCGAAAGAAGGCATCACCGCTCATAGCTAGCCTATCGGTGCTCGGTATAAAGTTCCATTACATTCAACTCATACATCATGGAAGTTGACTTCTAGTATAAGGCCATCATAGCTCAATAGATGATTTCTCATCTCATCATTTGTATTAAGTGTTTTAAATTCAATATTGTCATTAGAGTGTTCATCGAGACCGATCTCTTCATTATCTTACACTCTCATTGGTGAGTACGTATTGGTAACATTTACTTAGGCTCATTTGAGATTGCTCTCATATATACATTAGCCTCACATCATGGTTGTCACCACATTCTTCATTATTAGCACCTTCATTTTTCATAGTTACTCACCTCTTATTATGAGAAAGTTCATTTCTTCATTTCATTACGTATATCTTAGGCCACTTATTTTTGAACGTATGTTAAACTTATGTGTCTATACATACAAGCCATGGGCTTCATTTATAGTTCGTTAAGTGATTCTTATTTTCCTAAGATCACGTATTAAAAGACTTATGTATCTTGTATATATACCAAGATCTTGATTTTTGATCAAAGTAGATTACATTATTCTTGACTATTTTACTCACGTATGACTTATGTATCAATACGGAGGTTTAACATTATAACTCTAAATTAAATCTCAACATTTTCATAAAATAATAAATTCTCTATTTTAATTAGAATTCTAAATTAAATCTCCATCAATACATGAAAGAATTAATTTTCTATTTTAATTAGAATTCTAATTCAATTCTTTTTTTTTTTAATTTATTCATTAAATTCGTCTCATTAAGGAGGTTGTGGGTTCGAACCCCCACAGCCCCCCTTATTTTCCTCCTTTTTTCGCTGAAGAGGAGGCTGTGAGATGGTTGGTTCGAACCCCCACAACCCCTCTATCATTAATTTATTTAAATGGGTGAGCAACAGTGAGGTTGTGGGATCGAATCCCCACAGCCTCACTTCTTTTCTTAATTAATTTCGCCACTCCTTCAGCCTTGAGGTCGTGGGATCGATTCCCACGCCTCGCGTTCCTTTTCTCTCCTTTTTTTTTGCGCATAGCTGGGGGTCGCGGGTTCGATCCCCGCCCCCAGCATTCCCTTTTTAATCCTTTTTTTTGTTTCTTTTCGCGCGTGGCTGGGGTTCACGAGTTCGATCCCCCCCAGCCCCCTTTTTATTTCTTTTCTTGGCGAATTTCGCCGGTCCCCTGTCCCCAGTTCGAGCCCCGCCTTCAGCACTCCTTTTTATTTATTTTATTAAGGCATGTTTTGGTGAGGTCTCGGGTTCGATCCCTGAAGACCTCACCTATTTTTTTTAATTCGTTTTCTGCTCAATTTTTCCAGAATGCGTCTAGAACTTATTTACAGGTTCTGGGACATTACTCCATAATTTTGCACATCATTTTTACGGGTTAATTTAGCACTTGTTTCTTATACATTCATTAATGTTCTTAAGACAAGTTTAGGGGGATGATTTCATCATTTGTTGTGACTAGAATTTATAGCCTTTCAACCATGTGAATACTACGATTTTAAGAGCCTCTAATTGCCCATAAAACACGAGAAGTCTCTAATCTATTAACATGCTAAAGAAAGACTCAAAGTCATGATCAAAATCTTGCACAAATACATACATATATACATTCATATTTTCCGAAAGACATAAAATATAATCACATCATCATGAACACATACTCGAAACGAGATTATCACCACAAACAAGTATCCCTAAATTCTATCAACAAGAATACCCAACCTAAGATCATAGGGAGCTAGTGACAGGGACATGCAACGGGGAACAACCTTAGTTTCGAGATGAATAGTTTGAATCATAAGGGACCTCTTGGGAAAGGAGCCAAGAGAGAAGAAAACTCATACCTTAATCGATGTTCAAACTTTAATGTTGCTGCCCGGAAAACCCCTCCAAACCACTCCCAATTCACTTCAACGTACACCTCTCTCGACGAACCTCTCTTAGCCTTGACGTTTTGATTACTTTTTCTTTTGCTTAAAATTTTTTGTGAGTTCTTCAAGCATGAAAACTGTTGATATTTTGGCAGAAATAATGTGAGGAAGATGGAGAACGTGAGAGAGAGAGTTAAGAAGCGTGAGAGAGAGAGGACTATTTGGATTAGGAGACTAATTCAAGAATTAGTCAAATAACATTTAAAATAAATAAATACAAATCTGTTTTTGATTTATTTATTTATTTATTCATTTAAAACGTGAAAGGACAATTATGCCCTTAAATACCTATTTATTCTTATTTATATAATATTTTTTTCGAATCGTTACATTATCCCCCCTTAGGAACATTCGTCCCCGAATGACACTACCATTACACCTCATAATGTCAATCAGATCATAACTTAATTGCTATGTACAATCAGCCAATAGCAACAAATACGAAGAGATAAGGAACAAATTCGAATCGTTACATTGTTTATGAGAATTAAACTACAATTAGAAAAGTCATTGGTCGTTCTTTCAAAATGATATACGTTGGGCCATGCATAGCACGATCATTTCATATCCAGTTACTTTACTATTATATAGAAGAGTGATAATTAGGAAGACCAAGGGCATAATTGTAAATATAGACTAAAGTAAGAGTAAAGTTATAAGCAAAGTAGTATGAGTAATTGTCTTTCCAAAACTCTAGAAGCATCCATGATCTCTCTCATTCCTGACAAAAAAGAGGCAACACCATTTCTACAAGCAATTATTCATCTTCTCAACGGGGAGTCTTCAATGCTAACAATTTTAAGTTTATGTTTTCTCTCAAATTTGTGGTAATATTTCTTCATTTATTTTTAATTTTTTTTCTCATACTTTTATCTTTCTTCATGCTTTTGATTTTTATCACATGATCTGGGTGTTCCAGCAATATCTCGTCCGAGAGTGTTGCATGCATTTCTTAAACATATTGAAGTGAAAAGAGACTGAGTCTTTTCGAGAGAATCAATTATGGAAGCTTGTTCCATTGGCTTTGTTTGAATGTTCATTGGATGTCTAAGGTCAATTATAAGGTGAAAATATGATTTAGAACTCTTTTTGACTATCAAATTAAAGCGGCACTGGTCCCTCTGTTTTTTGCATCCAATAAAACTAATACTTTTATGACGAAGATTTTAATGAGAGAGGATAACATATTGATATATCAAAAAAGCTTAAAAACTGCTCTGGAACACCATCGACATAATTTTTTTTTCTATTATTGGATTTTTCTCCAAGTACTTTCTTTTGTTAAATTGTTTCTTTTAAATGTCTCTATGGCAGGTTTTTTTTATTTATCATGTATTTTTTGGAAGAGTTTATCCATAATTTTTATCTATCATTGATATTGACTTATCAAATATTTTTTCTTAGGTTCTTGTGTTAGAAGACAACCAAGGAGGATCTTGAGTTGGCCTTGGAATCAAACAACTTAAATATGCATGTAAGATATTGGCTTTCAAAACATCATCTCAAGTACCATGTGCCTGATGCATACGAAGCTATGTAAGTTTTTATCTATTTGGTCAATATTTGGCATCCACAAATGTAGACATTTATCACTGTTCATATTCTATTATAGTAAGTTTCAAGCTTTTTCTTTTTATTCGTTGAACTTATGTATGTTTGAGGCTTTTTAAAGTTTCATAACTGAATAAACCATTTTATAGCTATTAAAAGTAATGGATTTTTCAGTTTATCGCTACTTACTAACAGTGATATGTATGTATCTAACTTCTTAATTCCTTTATGAGACGAGGTAGTTCATTATTGACTTGAGTGGTATCTCCAACTCTTTTTAATGGAGTAATTAAATTAAAATGAGCAATACTTTCAATAATTTCACTGTTAAAACTAACCAGCTCTACTATTTTTTTTTTTAATGACAGAGCAGTTGCTTTATTGGTGGAAGCTGTTGATCAGACAAATTAATTAAAATAAAATGAATTGCATTGCTGTGTCAATATGTAATTTTTTGATGTACTTTGCACTATTAAGAATAATTTTTTTGGTGGTCAAATCAACATAAAGTATCTATTCTTTCTCTATTCTTCCACGATCGTATCATCTGGCCCTCTTTCATTCTCTAAGATCCAACCTTATCCCGGTGAGTGTTGGTTCGATTTTTGAAGTTTTTCCTTAATCTATGGGTGTATATACATGTGTTGTATAGATGTAAATCTCTATTATTGTATTGATCAATTGGAGGAAATTTTGGCACATTTAATGCGAGAGAAGAGGAAACAATTGACAGAGATGTCAGAGGTGATGGAAATAATTATACATATTTTTTTATATATCTCTCTAGAAATTTCTAGTCATGCTTTAAATAAACTTTTAGGTTTCATCTTCTCTCTCTCAAACACTTCATCTTCAGTTGAAAGTTGAAACTCGAATTTGTTCATGTAAGTTTTCAGTAAATTCTTCTAATTTCTTCTTCTTCTTCATTTTTTAAAATACTTGTTAACCTTCTAAAAGTCCTGGCTTTTTTATTGTTTGTTTGTGTAATGTTATTATTCAAAATAGTTTTTGTTCAGACGGTTATTTTGTATCCTTCTGTACAACTTGTTTTTTAGCTCGATGCATTAATGGTTGTTTGATTGTTCGAGATTATGTCTTCTAACATTGATTTTAGACTTTCTATCTAATTTTTTGAACTTGCATATATTTGTTAAATAGTTGTAACAAATAAATAAGATTTGTAATCTCACAAGTGCAAGGTCAAAATGATGTGGACTTTGATACCATCCACCCATAGTAATGGTCAATACGACATAGAAAATTAAGAATTAAACTAGATTCTGTCCACTTATAGGGATACAATATAATTTCTATAATGGACACAACTGCATAAAAAATGGGCAGTTTAGTTATGGTAGAAAAACAAGTCGTCTACTTTGCATGTATGTTATCATTAGAGATTATTAAAAATTAATTAGAGTATGCAAACAACTTGATGAAAAAGTTAGTACTTCTCTTGCTATCTGGCTTAAACAGATGATAGTCAAAAGATAGAGTAATATCCTTGAAAAAGTATGGATATTGAACAGAGCAAAAAACTATGCTGCCATTGAACATATTGCAAAATTTAAGTCGGTATAACTTGCTACTTTTTATAAGCACTCTAGGCAATTGAAGAATGTTAGGTACATTGAGTATAAATTTTTGATTGCTAACTTAAATCGGATCGTGAGAATGCAAGCCCCTTCCAATTGATACCGTTTGAATACATATCTTGAAAGAGTTGGTTTTGGTTCTTGCGGAATCAAACTAAATGGAAGATGAATTAATATGAATATTTGGTAGGAATATAATTAGTAGGAAATACAAGTCAAAGATTGTATCTTGGTAGGTGAAAGTTAGGCAAACCATAAAATGGTTTGCTATCTTAACCTTGACAATTTTGACACATAGCGATGTCATGGATGACATCAATAGGATGAATTTATTCCTATAAATAGGTAGCTCTTAATTCATTTTCAAATCATCTTTTCACTTGCCTTCTCATCTTCTAAGGCATTGTGTTCTCTCTCTTGTAGTATTTCACTTATATTCTTTGTATAGTGAAATAAATATTGGTGCAGTTGTTCTTTGATGGACGTAGGATTATTTTGATCCGAACCACGTTAAATATTGTTGTTCTTCCTTGTTCTTTAGTTTCACGTTTCCTCTAACAATTGGTATCAGAGCAAGGTTCTGTCTGAGTATGCTCTGTGGTTGCAGCACAGTCTGAACTTCCACATCAGAAAAGGATTACTTTGGTTTTCTGTAGTTCCGAAATACATTGTAGTAGAAAAGGAAGAACAAGAAAAAAAAAAAATGAGTTCCATGAAGTTTGAAATTGATAGATTTAGTGGGCGCAACAACTTCAATATCTGGAAAATCCAGATGATAGCGTTACTGCAGAGGGAAGGTTCAATCCATGCTATTGACGGAAAGTACCCCGATAAGATATCGGATTCCGACAAGGAAAAGATTGAAGGAGATGCATTGAGTGCAACCCAATTGTCCCTTGCACCTAACGTACTTTGTGAAGTGAGTACAAGTACCGAAGAGACGACCAAAGAGTTATGGGAAAAGCTGGAAGGGCTTTACCAGGACCAGTCAGTGACAACAAGGATGTTGTTACAACGGCGTCTTCATACATTTAAGATGGATTCAGGTACTTTGTTGCAAGACCATCTAGATGCGTTCAATAAACTTGTGATGGACTTACAAACTGCTGGAATTAAAAAGGACGAGGAGACACTTGCATGTTCTTTACTATTTTCATTGACTTCAAAATATCGTGATATTGAGAATTCAATGATGTATAGCAAACAACCTATTAAACTTGAGCAAGTGCGGCAAGCACTAAACTCTTGTGATGTGCGGATGCATTTTGAAGGAGACAAAAGTGACGAAGCTAGTGGACTCTTTGTAAGAGGTCGTACTAGCCAAAAGGGAAGGAGCAAATCGAAGTACAGATCAAAGTCTCGTGTGAACAAAAAGAATGCGGAGTGTTGGGGCTGTCACAAGAAGGGGCACTTTGAACGAGATTGCCCTATGTCGAAGTCCAAAGAAAAGGCGAGTGCATCCATTGTTGAGAAAGTACATGATAATGATGATGATTATGTACTAACAACATCATGCAATAATGGAGTCTATGACAACAAATGGATCTTAGACTCTGGTTGTACTCTGCATATGACATTCCGAAAAGATTGGTTCAGCAGCTATGAAACAAGCAGAGGAACTGTATTAATGGGCAATAATGCAACTTGTAAAATAGTTGGCATTGGTTCAGTTCATGTTCGCTGCCATGATGGAATCATGAGGACTATTACAGAAGTCCGTCATGTTCCTGATCTAAAGAAGAATTTGATCTCCCTGGGTACTTTAGATAAACAAGGCTATAAGTACATGAGTGAAGGAGGAACTATGAAAGTGACTAAAGGGTCTTTAGTCATGTTGAAGGCCAAGCTGGAGGATGGCCTTTACACACTTGCGGGAAGCACCATTATTGGCTCTGTAAATGCATCTACAGTGCAGTTATCTAATGATGACAAGGCAAAATTATGGCACATGAGACTAGGCCATATGAGCGCACGAGGATTGGAGATGTTGAGCAACCGCAACCTTTTGAATGGTGAGAAGATCAGCACACTTGAATTTTGTGAGCACTGCGTCTTAGGGAAGCAGAAAAAGGCCAGCTTCAGCACTGGCAAGCACGAGACGGGAGGAGTGCTAGACTACATCCATTCAGATTTATGGGGTCCCTCTAAGCTTCCATCAAAGGGAGGAAAGAGGTATCTTCTCACATTCATTGATGATTTTTCACGAAAGGTTTGGGTGCGTTTCCTGAAGACAAAAGGTGATGCTTTTGAAGCATTTAAAGAGTGGAATTTGTTGAAAATCAAATTGAGAGGAAAATCAAGTATCTTCGCACGGACAATGGCTTGGAGTTTTGCAGTGAAGAGTTCAATGATTTCTGCAAGGTTCATGGGATCGCAAGGCATAAGACGGTCAGGCACACACCACAGCAGAATGGAGTTGCCGAGAGAATGAACAGAACTCTTCTTGAGAAGGCTCGTTGTATGCTCTTACAAGCTAAGATGTCCAAAGTATTTTGGGCTGAAGCAGTTCATACTGCTTCTCATATTGTCAATCGGTCTCCAGCATCAGCGATTGACTTTAAGACTCCGAATGAGGTCTGGTCAGGTGAACCCTCTAACTATTCATACTTGCGAATATTTGGGTGTCCAACTTATTATCATGTTAATGAAGGTAAGCTTGAACCAAGGGCTAAAAAGGCCATATTCGTAGGGTATGTTGATGGAGTAAAAGGGTACAAACTATGGTGTTTGTCTTTACTCAAATCTGTAGTTAGTAGAGATGTTACCTTTGATGAATCCTCTATACTTGATCCTCGTAAAGTTTCTGTGGAGTTATCTAGAAACGAGAACAACGAGCAGGTGGAGCTACCGGTGGAGCTTACCAAGAACGGGATCAAGAGACTCAAAGTGATGAGTCAAAAGATGCAGAAGAACTTGCTTCAAATGAACCATACACAATTGCGAAGGGAAGGGACAAAAGGCGGATACGGAAACCGGAACATCTTATAGAGCAAGAAAATCTGATTGCACAAGCGTTCGTAGCTGCAGAAGAAGAGATTAAGGATCTCGAGCCCTCTTTGTATATTGAAGCAACTTCTTGCAAAGATGCTGCACAATGGCAGTTGGCCATGATGGAAGAGATGGAGTCTCTTCACAGAAATGAGACAGGGACTTAGTTAAAAGGCCAAAGGGGTAAGGACAGTTGGATGCAAATGGGTCTACAGAAAGAAAGAAGGTATTCCAGAAGTGGAAGCTGCTAGGTTCAAGGCGAGATTGGTTGCAAAGGGTTTCAGTCAGAAGGAGGGGGAATTGACTACAATGAGATATTTTCTCCGGTCGTGAAACATAGCTCAATTCGCGTGCTGCTAGCATTGGTTGCACAATTTGATTTAGAGCTTCAACAGCTTGATGTCAAAACTGCTTTTTTACATGGTGATCTAGAAGAGACAATCTATATGGATCAGCCTGAAGGTTTCCTAGCTGAAGGAAAAGAAGACCATGTATGCCAACTGAAGAAGTCTTTGTATGGTTTGAAGCAATCCCCTAGACAGTGGTACAAGAGGTTGATACATTCATGACTACACATGGATTTTCGAGGAGTGCATTTGATAGTTGTGTGTATCACAAGAAGATGTCTGGTAACTCTATGATTTATCTTTTGTTGTATGTTGATGATATGCTTATTGCTGCTAACAACATCACAGAGATAAATATTTTGAAGAAACTGTTGAGCAAGGAATTTGACATGAAGGATCTAGGAGTTGCAAAGAAAATCCTTGGAATGGAAATTTCAAGAGTAAATGGTGTTGTACATCTTTCTCAGAAGAGGTACATCCGAAAATTTCTTGAAAGATTCAATATGGGTATGAGCAAGCCTGTAAGTACACCTTTAGCTTCTCATTTCAAGCTTTCAGAGTTACAAATGCCTCAATCTATGGATGAGGTGGAGCATATGTCAAGGTTCCTTATGCGAGTGCAGTTGGTAGCATTATGTATGCTATGGTATGCACACGTCCAGATATTGCCCAATCTGTAAGTGTAGTAAGCAAGTACATGGCAAATCCAGGAAAAAGGCATTGGGAAGCTGTCAAGTGGATATTGATATATCTCAAAGGAGCTCCTGATGTTGGCCTAACCTTTTGGAAAAGTGAAGGTATTTCAATTCTCGGTTATGTTGATTCTGACTATGCAGGGGATCTTGATCGAAGGAGGTCCACAACTGGATACATCTTTACTCTCGTTGGCAGTGCCGTAAGTTGGAAATCGACTTTACAGTCGATTGTCGCTTTGTCTACAACAGAGGCAGAATATATGGCAGCAACGGAGGCAGTGAAAGAAGCTATCTGGTTGAAAGGTTTGGTGACAGAATTGAGTTCAGCTCAGCTTAAATCAATTCTAAAATGTGATAGTCAAAGTGCTATTCATTGATTAAAAATCAAAGATTTCATGAGCGCACCAAACACATTGATGTCATATTTCATTTTATTCGAGATGTCGTAGAAAAGGAGCTATCAAGGTTGAGAAGGTTATCACAGACGATAACGCTGCAGACATGTTGACCAAAATAGTCCCGCTTGCCAAGTTTGCACACTGCAAGGACTTGGCGGGAGTATGCATCAATTGATGCAACTCTAAGAGAACAACTGCTAGGTGGAGCTGGTATGTTCAACAAAGGTTTGATTCTTCTTGTTTCTTACAATGGGATTGCCCAGTAAACTTAGAAGTTTTGGCCGGAGTTGTTTATACGCATGCTTGGAACACAAACCAAGGTGGAGATTGAAAGAGTTGGTTTTGGTTCTTGTGGAATCAAACTAAATGGAAAATGAATTAATATGAATATTTGGTAGGAATATAATTAGAAGGAAATACAAGTCAAAGATTGTATCTTGGTATATGAAAGTTAGGCAAACCATAAAATGGTTTGCTATCTTAACCTTGACAATTTTGACACATAGCGATGTCATGGATGACATCAATAGGATGTATTTATTCCTATAAATAGGTAGCTCTTAATTCATTTTCAAATCATCCTTTCACTTTCCTTCTCATCTTCTAAGGCATTGTGTTCTCTCTCTTGTAGTATTTCACTTATATTCTTTGTATAGTGAAATAAATATTGGTGCAGTTGTTCTTTGGTGGACGTAGGATCATTTTGATCCGAACCACGTTAAATATTGTTGTTCTTCCTTGTTCTTTAGTTTCACGTTTCCTCTAACATATCTTGCTGCTTGATGTCATCTTATGCCATTCAACAATATATTGGTTATCATTTGTATTAGTCGATCTGGGGCATCTTAAGTATTTGTGAATGACAATTGATTCGGCTTGTTTCTTCAACTCCAGGGACTCTCTTTTCGTCGGAATCCATGTTGACTGAGTCGGTTGTTTCTTCAATTTGTAATTCACGGTGACTCTCCTTATAATTTACGTTCTCTTAATCCATGTTAGAGACAACTTATACGCACCTCAACTATTTCACCAATTACTTATTACCTCAAACCAAATACAAATACATGTTAGCTCTACCCGATAAAGCTGAAACAATTAAAAGAAAAGCTATGAAAATAGGGGGAAAAAATTCTCATTATAATTCATCAAACAAAAACTTAAGTAACTACAACACTAAATTCACTTTTTTTTTGTTCATTTTCACTCTTCTTCTGTTTGCCTCTATCTTCTTAATTTATTGATTTCTAAATTATTATGGATCTTAAGTCCATAAGATCTTTGTTATAGTTCTTTAATATTTATTCATACTGACATTTTGTATATGTTTTAAATCATTATATTTGCAATTTCTTATCTTAATTTAGATAGTTGTATGATCGTGTGTTTCTGTAACATTTTAGTGTGTGGTAAGTATTGCCCCTTCTAATTATTATCTTTATGGCTATGAAGTTTTAGCCATATGCATTATGCGGATACATTACTAACCAATATGAAATTTTATTTTCTTATATGTTATTTTCTATGAGACTTCATAAAATATTTGGACCACAAAGATGTCAAGTAATAGAAATCATAAAAATGCACACTCTATTGCATCAAAATACCTTGCTACCTCCTTCACTGTTTATCTACAAAAAATATAAAATCAAATGATCTACCTACGTCTATTTCTACATGCAATAGGAAGTCAAATATTTTGTTTGACTACATAAACTGGAGCCACTAGCTTGTACAATAATCTAGCTTAGTAATATATATGTGATTTTTCTTTAAAATATCTGCTCCTCGAGCTAATTAAATGTTCAAAGGTTGGAAACTTTGACTTATACATAAATTTTTCAAGCTATCAGTTTGTGTAGGCCTATATTAAGAATTGTTGAAGCTAAAAAGTAAAATCAATTTATAGCGTTATGTCACGAATTTAGAGTATTTGCTAATTTTTCGTGTGACCCTCGACGACTTACTCACTAATCTTTCAAGATCTTGTAAGTTCAAGGAAGCCTTTAAGACTTTGAATGCTAAGAGAATGCTTTGAAAAACTTAAAAAGAACAAAAAAGAGAGTTTTCAAGAAGACTTTTGTATCGTTTTGGAAGATTGCTTTACAACTTGCTTGGTGCCTTTGCAAATGAGGGAACCTCTATTTATACTACTTCCTAGGGACTAAATTGCAATTTATATTTACTTTACAAGTCCCTAAAATAATTACACTTTGGTCCCTTTTCTAGAGAATTCTACAATGATATGGGACCTTCCCTAACCTTCTTGAGACTTCCAAAAGATTCTAGAGTTCTCCACACAACTCTAGAACGTTCTGCCCTTATCTGGACGCGGAATCAGGCTGGAATTGTGGCGGGACGTCACGCGCTCCCCCACCTGATGATGCAATGACCGCGGCACATTGCTTCAAGAACTCATAGACTTTGTCTTTGAATTGCCACAGTCTTCATATTTCTCCCATGTGGCCTCCTCTAAGTTTGTCCCTTCCAATGCACAAGGAACATGGTGCTGGCTTGTTGACCTTGCTTCCGTTTGGCTTGTTAGTCTATGATAACCTCAATTTCCCTTTCATGTGAGGCAGTGATTGTTATGGGTGCCCGTTATGATCGGTTAAGGCTTGGATCTTCCTTGTCCTCATTGTACGGCTTGAGGACGCTTGCATGAAACACCAGATAAATCTTGAAGTATGGAGGTATCTCGAACTTGTACGAGATCTTGCCCACCTTGGCAACGATCTTGAACGGACACTCATATTTACACACTATGTTTTTATGGACGCCCCTTAGTGCCTTGAATTGTCTCGGGTTGAATTTTACCAGGACCCTGTCACCTTCTTTATAATCTGTGGGACGACGTTAGCGGTCGGTGAACTTTTTCATCTTCTTGGCTTCCTTTTCCAAGCAGGACTTGGCAGTGTCAAGCTGCTCCTCCCATCCCTTGGCAAGATGGTAGTCACCCAAACTCTTACCTTCAAAAGAAGCTGGCAACAAATGCGGAGTTTTGGGTTGTTGTCCTATCTCCAAATCAAATGGTGTGCGCCTGGTGGACTCACTCCTCTACAAATTATAGGAAAATTACACCATGTCTAGGAGTCTGGTCCAATCCTTGTGATGCACACTAACATAGTGTCTTAGGTAGCACTCCAATTAAGCGTTGACGCGTTCGGTCTGGCCGTCAATGTGCGAGTGCAAACTTGTGGAGAAGTGAATCTTCGTGCCAAGTATCTCAAATAACTCTCTCCAAAATTTCCCGGTAAAATAGGGGTCTCGGTTGCTTATGATATGTCTCAGCAGCCCCCAATATTTCACCACGTTCTTGAAGAATAATCGAGCAACTTCCTTCGCGGTGCAACCGGCTGTGGCGGGCATTAAGGTAGCATACTTTGAAAACCTGTCCACCATGACCATGATCGTACCAAACCCATCGGACTTGGGCAAGGAAGTGATGAAGTCCATAGTCACGCTCTCCCGTGGGCGTTCTGCTACGGGTAGTAGGTCTAGTAACCCTCCTAGTTGCCTTTGTTCCACCTTGTCTTGTTGGCCTCAAGGCAAGTCTGCACATAGCACTTGATATCATCCCGCATGCGTGGCTACGAGTAAATAGCCTCGAGCAGCGCACCCTACGTTGCTGCCCTGGATTCCCCGCCCACGGTGTATTGTGGTTTTCCTTAATTATACACCGCCTGATAGACCCAAACTTGGGTACATAGACCCTTCGGCCGGTAGTGAGCAAAAGTCCATTTTCTACCCAAAAGCGTCTGGTTTTGCCTTGGGATGCCGATTCCATCAGCTTCTTGGCCTCTAGATCGTGTTGCATACCATCCTTGATTGCATCTTGAATGTCACAGTGAGCTGTAGTGATGGCAGCAAGCTCGCCTTCCTGCTTAGCGCGTCGGTCACGACATGGCCTCTTCCTGGCTGTATTCCAAGACGTAGTCAAACTAGGCCAGTCTTGCCATTTAGCCTCCTTCAAAGTTTTATTTTTGATTGGAAGTAGCTAGTGTCCACGTTGTTGGTCTTGACTACGAACATGGAGCCTAGTAGGTAGTGTCTCCACGTGCGTAGGCAATACAAGATGGCCGTCATTTCCTTCTTTTGCACGATGTACGCCCATTCAGCCGCATCTAATTTTGCGGCTCTCGAATGCTATTGGGTGTCAATCTTGAATTAGGTATCCCCCAATGGCAAAGTTTGAGGCATCTGTATGTAATTTGAAGGTTTTGGAGTAGTCGGGCAGCGTCAAGACCGGCTCTTCCGTCACTGCGACCTTGATACCTTCGAACACTCTTGGCACTACTCGCTCCAAACCCATGACTTATTCTTTTTTAACAATTCGGTCACCAGAGCGGCTTTAGTGGAGTAGCCACTGATGAACCTACTATAGTAGTTTGCAAGTCCAAGAAAGGATCGCAACTCGGTCACTAGTGTGGGCACCTCCCACTCCTGGATCACTCGGATCTTTGTCTCGTCCATCCATAGTTCGCCTTGGCTGATGATATGTCCTAAGAAGTGTACCTCGTGCTGAGCGAACTCGCACTTCTCTCTCTTGACATAGAGCTGGTTTTCTCGAAAGACTTGGTAGACTCTCCTAAGGTGCTTTACGTGCTCACTATGTCATCAAAGTACACCACCACGAACTGGTCCAAGTAGGGGTGAAAGATTTTGTTCATCAGCGTGCAAAAGGTGGCGGCGGGTGTGTTGGTTAAGCCGAAAGGCATCACTAACCTCTCGTATGCTCCATATCTGGTCACGCATGTTGTCTTCGGCTCGTCCCCCTCCGCGATGCGCACTTGGTAGTAGCCTTTTCGGAACCATCTTGGTGAAGTATTTGGCCTGCCCAAGTCTATCAAACAATTCTAAAATTAGCGGGATATGATATTTTTTCTTTATTGTCACCTTATTGAGTGCCCTATAGTCGATGCATAAGCGCAATGACCCATCTTTTTTCTTCTAGAACAACACTGGCGCGCCATAAGGTGCCTTGGATTGACGAATGTGACCGTCTTTGAGGATCTCCTTCAACTGCTTCCTTAGCTCCTCTAACTCGGGTGGATCCATATGGTAAGGTGCATGTGTGGGTGGCATGGCTCCGACCTCCAACTCTATCTTCTTATCTACCTCGTGCCTTGGAGGTAGAGTCTTCAGCAGCTCGTCCGACATCACGTCCTTGTTTTCTTCAGGACTTTCTCTATGATCGGTGGCAAGGACTCCATAATACCATTGTCTTCTCCCGTACTTGCAATTGTAGCCAATAATATTGATTCCCCTTTCTTTAGGACCTTCACAATGTGCATGGCCGATAAGTGGGTGTGTCCTTCCTTCTTCGGCACCATGACTAGAGTTATTATACATGACCCTTCCTGCTCCATGACCATGAGTTGTTGGAGGTAGGGGTCGATTATCGTGTGGCAGCGCTGGAAGAACTCTTACCCGAGGATGATATCAAATATATCTAGAGGAGCGACGGTGAAGTTCATCTTTCCTTGCCACTTCCCCAACGTGATGCTCCCTCCTTGGGCGACCCCACACACGAGAGTTGGTGGGGCATTAACAATCTTGAGGCGGGTGTTACTTGGCACGTAGTTCAGCCCTGACCTCTCTGTCGCCATCTTGGTCATGATGTTTGCTTCGTCCGCGGAGTCTACCATGGTACGAGCTGGTATTCCATTTATGGAGATGTCTACATACTGCGTGCTGAAATCTCCCAGCTTTTTTGTCTGCTTGGCTATAGCACTGCATAATCCTGCTATGCCCAGTTGCGTCGTGCCTGCGTCTTGCCCTTGCTCTGGTGCATCCTTCTCCTTCTTTTCTCGTAGGATGGCACCAAGGTTCTTCATCTCGGGGCACCTGGAATAGCTGTGTGGTCTACCACATATGTAGCAGCCATCTCCTTTATTGGTCCCGCTTCTACATGTAATTCTGGCTCACGAACCACTTATTGTCCGTCTTGTGGGGTCGTGCTGTTTGGGGTGTGTCTGATGCTCCTTGCCTCGGCTACGATCTCCCCCACTTTTTGCATGACTACTTCTTGCATCCCTTCTCTTCGCCTTGTTATGTCGTTCATGCTTGAAGTCTGTTAAGGACTCGACTTGTGCGATGGCTTCGTCTATGGTCTTGACCTATCGCCGCTCCAACTCTGTCTTGGCCCAATTCTGTAGTACGTCCATGAAATGGAACATAATGTCCTCATCTGTGAGGTTGGGAATTTGAAGCATTAGAGTTGTGAACTCATTCTTATATAGCTGAATGCTTCCCGTTTGCTTCAATTCCCTGAACTTGCGCTTAACCTCGTACACGGCGTTGTTAGGGAAAAAGGCTTCTTGAATTCTTCACGGAATTGCTCCCACCTGTTGATGGTGACGTCCCCTTCCCAATCTCGGCCTCTTTGCGCCTCCACCATAGCATAGCCATCTCGGACAGATAAAAAACGGAAGTGCTGATCTTATTTTCGCCGCTTCTCACCCAACTACACTTGAAGTAATAATTCTAGTGCCATAGAAAATTTTCCACCTCTTGAGCCTCACGCACGCCTTTGAATATGGGTGGCTTGGGAGCCTTGACCTTGGCCTCCCTATCACGGTCGGGTGATGTAGATCGTCCAACCTCCACGCCTTCCATGAGTGCTTTTACTTCGGCCTTCAGTGTCTCAATCGTGCTAAGTGCGTCCACAAGCCGACACTTCTTTACCTTACGGTTTTCTTTCCATCATCCATACGGATGTTGGTGGTGCTGGCATCGTTTATGTCTCCTTTGGTAGCCATTCCCTTAGTATCAAACCTCGCTCAGATACCATGTTGTCACGGACTTAGAGTATTTGCTAAGACTCCGTGTAGCCTTCGATGACTTACTCACTAATCTTTAAAGATTTTGTAAGTTCAAGGAAGTCTTTAAGACTTGAAACGCTAAGAGAATGCTTTGAAAGACTTAGAAAGAACAAGAAAGAGAGCTTTGAAGAGGGATTTTGTATCTCTTTGGAAGAATGCTTTATAACTTGCTTGGTGTCTTTGCAAATGAAGGGCACCTCTATTTATACTACTTCCGAGGGACTAAAGTGCAATTTATATTTACTTTACAAGTCCTTAAAATAATTACACTTTGGTCCCTTTTCTAGAGGATTCTACGATGTTATGGGACCTTCCCTAGCCTTCTTGAGACTTCCAAAAGGTTCTAGAGTTCTTCTCACAACTTTAGAATGTTCTGCCCTTATCCGGATGCGGAATCATGTTGCAATTATGGTGGGACGAAACAGTTATATGTGCTTTATGGATATTCTCATATCGTAAATTGAGACTTGAACGTTCATATCAAGTATATAATAAAGTGCAAGATATCATATTTGTAGATGTTATCTTAAAAGTAGATAAGCTTTAAGGATACTATAATGAACATATACAAAGAAGCACTATTTCAATTTAAAAAATTGGCTATAAAATTGTACATATATCGATTTTGTATATGAAAAATCAATATGTTTCAGTTGTTCTTTGGATTCTGTATATGTTTGATGTGATAAGTGGGATTTGTGGATCTGGCCAACCAAATTAGGAAAAGAAGTAATTTAACAAGGTGATTGAATTGTTTATTTAAGTGATTCGTCATGGGTTAGAATGGAATCCCAGAGATAAGAGTACGAATCGTTTTGTCTTTCAAATTAACATGTAATTAACTATAATTTGTGGATATAACCACCCCACACTAATTAAGATTTAAAAAGAATAGGAAGAAATTAGTTGTGAGAAAATTCTCTTTTCTTTGTGTTTTACATCACTATAAAGATGCATATATATACACAACTCACAAAATAGATGAACAACAAACTGCATGAAGATAATGGAGAACGTGACTGACCAACTATGAAATGTGTCCTACTTTATCTAACTAACTAAGTGTCCCACTTTGTTTTAAAAAACTAAAAAATAATTACAAATAATAAAATAAATATATATGACTGATCTTCCATAAACTTAGGAAACCTCTGCCTTCTTCATCGTAAATGTTTCACCATTATCTACACCAACTTCCCCCCTCAAGTTGGAGGGGGAGGAAAACATGCCCAACTTGCGCAGAAGGTTACTGTGAAGAGGCCCTGTTAAGGGCTTGGGGCATAAATCAGCTAATTGAGACGAAGATAGAGTGAACGAGAATAGTCATTTAATGAATGAGTAAAACCTTTGAAATTTAAGACAGAATTCAATTTGACATACCATTGCCGAGATGCTTGTCGAAGCCCGTAAAGGGATTTCTTCAGCCTACAAACATGATTTGATAAAGGAGGAGTTAGTCCGACTGGTAATTTCATGTACACCTTCTCATCTAAATCTCCATGAAAGATGCATTATCCACATCTAGTTGAAACAATCCCCAATTCCTTTTGACTGTTACAGACAAAATACACCTAATTGTAGTCATTTTAACCACCGGTGAAAATGTTTCATTGAAATCTATTCCCTCTCTTTGTATATCGCCTCTGATTACCAATTGAGCTTTGAGTATTTCCACTTTTCCATTTGAATGTTGTTGGATTTTATAGACCCATTTACAGGGTAATGCCTTTCTCCCAAGAGGTAACTCTACAACCTTCCAAGTTTTGTTTAATTCAAGTGTTGCAATTTCATTAGCCATGGCATTTTGCCAACCTGGGTGCATCATAGCTTGAGTGTATCTAGTAGGTTCTTGGAGGTTTGAGATGAAATTATTGAATGTTTGATTTGTGAAAGACAATCTTGAAAAGGAAAACTGAGGAGGGGTAACAGATGAAAGAAAACAAGAACTGGTGACATTGGTGAGGTGCAAAGCTTTGCATATATAATCTTTTAGATAACTAGGCGTTTTATGAGACCTAGAAGATTTTCTAAGAATATTATCTATGACAATAGGAGAAACTGAAGGTGAGGGAATGTTTGCAGGAATAATAGGAGAAGATGGAGATTCGAAGACACCACGATGACGATCATCAGGAAAACCAAACTTAGTGGTAGGTGAAATGGAAATAGAATTGTCCTCTGTGGCCATCTTATGAGGAACTAAAGTAGGCACATGATCCTTAGGAACAATAATATTATCCTCATGTTGAAAAGATTTTTTACATTCACCAAGTTCAGTAGAGGCAAAAGGAAATATATTTTCATGAAATATCATATATCTTGAAACAAAATTTTATTGGTTTGAAGATTAAGAAACTTATAATCTTTCTTTCCATGAGTATATCCCAAAAACACACATGAAATAGCTCTCGATTAAAACTTTGCCCTGTGAACTGAAAGAGCGGAAGCAAAACACAAACAACCAAAACACTTAAGAATTTGATAATTTGGTTTAGACTTAAAAAGAATCTCATAAGATGTTTTGTATTTGAGAACTTTTGAAGGAAACCTATTAATCAAATAGGTTGTTGTTAAAAGACAATCACCCCAAATCTTAATAAGTAAATGCGATTGAAAAAGAAGAACTCTAGACGTTTCTAATAGATGCCTATGTTTCCTTTCCACAACTCCATTTTGTTGTGGAGTGGAAATGCAAGTTGTTTGGTGAATGATTTCCTGAGATAACAAAAATTCAGATTGCAGTTTTCCAATTCTTAATTCAAAAGCATTATCTGATCTTAGTTTATGGACTTTAGTGCGAAACTGCCGCTCTATCATGATTAGAAAAGATTTAAGTACTTTAAAAGCATTTGATTTGGAAGATAGTAAGAAAGTCCATGTTCCTCTACTAAAATCATCTACTATAGTGAGAAAATATCTGAAATTGTCATGAGTAGGATTGTTGTAAGGTCACCAAGTATGTACATGAATTAATTCAAAATTAGATTTTGTAGAAATACAACAAGAGTGAAAAGGGAGTTTGGACTGTCTAGCCATTGGAAAAATAATACATGGAGATTGAAAAGTTGCACAATGAGATACTGGAAAATACATAATTTTCTCATATTGATTAAAGGCATATGACCGAGTCTACAATGCCATAGCTTCTCTTCTACATTTGAAACAGAAACAACTAGAATTTAAAATAGGAACAGGATGGGCAACACAATGCCTTCTTGGAATTAAAACTTGATTAGAAATAAAACTATCCCTACAAGCTGCAGCATTAGACTTCAATTTTAGAATGTAGAGTCCACCTTTTTCTTCACCAATCTCTAGTGGTTGCTTTATTAAAGGGGCCCTATAGAAAGCAAGAATCAGGAGTGAAGATAACATGTCGATTAAGTTGTTTACACAACTTGTGGATAGACATAAGATTGAATTTAAAAGATGGAATATAGAGAACATTATGCAAGATCAAATTTTGCAGAAGATTAATAGAACCATAATGTGTGACATTAACTTTGTGAGAATTGGGAAGTGTCACCATGATTGGATTTCTTAATGGCTTAAAATTCGAAAGAAGATGTTTGTTAAAAGTCATATGTTCAGATGCACCACTGTCCAATATCCAAGAATTGGTGTCTATTTAACCAAAAATGCATAAGAATTGAAAAACCTTTTCATACCAGCACAATAGGCACCGTGGTAGCTTCAACATTGTTATCACTTTGTTGTCCGGTTTTGAATTATTGAAGTAATTGCAAAAGTTGTCCTATGTTCTCCTGAGTTATAGTTTTTCCATTTGAGAACCCATTACCCCTTTGATCAGCCTCATCCGCAGCGTGGTAGGCATTGTTAGCCAGAGGTTGGAATTTCCTTTGCTTTGTGAACTTGAAAATCTGTAGGAAATCCATGAATCATATAACATTTGTCAATGCTATGACCTGGCTTTCTGCAATAAGAACAAGTTCTTGAATTCTTCTTTAATTCAATAGATCCCTTTGGTGGTTTGAAACTGGGATAGTTTCTATTTCCTCCTGATTGATCTGTTGCGATAAAAGATGCAGAATCCCCTGGATAGACAGGAGAAGTATTGATTTCTCGTTGCTTTTCATCTTGGATAACCAAGGAATAATCTTGTCAAATAGAGGGTAAAGGGGATGACCACAAAATATTGCTCCTTACACCAATAAAAGACTCATTCAACCCCATTAGGAATTGTAACAACCTTTCGTCTTGATGGGCTTTCAGAAGTTTTGCCTTAGCACCACAATTGCACACATAAACACAAAAAGAAAAAGTGTTTAATGCATCTAGTTCATCCCATAAACTCAATTTTAGTGAAATAGCTTGATATACTAGAGTTACCTTGCACCACAACACTTAGTTCCTTTTGTAGCTGGAACGATTTTGCTCCATTCGTCTGACCAAATCTATCTTCTAGGTCACTCCAGAGTTCTTTGGCACTTTGGGAGTAAAGCACTGATTCAACTATCTCTTTACATAAAGAGTTGAGAATCCACGAAACAACCATGTCATTGCAGTGTAACCATGCCTTTTAAAGAGCCAAATCGGCAATTAAAATCGGTTGTAACCATCATTAAAGCCAAGTTTGTTTTGGCAGAGAGCGTATTTATTACTGCCCTCTCCATCCACCATAGCTTTCCATCAAACATTGTGGCAACGAGATTCATCCTTGGATAATCAGAGGGGTGAATATAGTAGGGATGAGTTGAATCAATGATATTATTTCCAGCAGAAAGGGTGGTTGGAGTGCTTTCAATAATTGGATCAAAAGTAGAAGATGTGGGTGCCATTGCAGAGAAGATGAAGAAAAGAGAAAATGAAACAAGGATATTAGGCAAATTATAAATCTGCTCTGATACCATGAAGGAATAGCAAGAAATTAGTTGAGAGAAAATTCTCTTTTCTGTGTGTTTTACATCATTGTACAGATGCATATGTATACACAACTCACAAAATAGGTGAACAACAAACCGCGTGAAGATAATGGAGAACGCGACTGACCAACTATGAAACCTGTCCTACTTTATATAACCAACTAAGTGTCCCACTTTGTTTAAAAACTAAAAAAAAAATAACAAATAATAAAATAAGTTTATATGACTGATCTTCCATAAACTTAGGAAACATATGTCTTCTTCGTCGTTACTATTTCACCATTATCTACACCAACAGAGTTATGGTTGAGTTTTAACAGGTAACAATTCTTTACAACCTATTCCTTTGAACATTTTGTCTCATAGATGCTTTAGGTGATTTTGCAATGATAAGTTTCAGATAGTTGATATCCATAAGTAATCATATCTTATTGATTCCATCTTTGTCACACTTGTGATTCTAGGATGTTGGTTACGATGAATTAAAGAGAATATTTGAAGTATTTTTGTGTGAAATATTATTATTGGTCCTCGTTTCACTTTACATACTGGTTGCGACAAAGTGCAAATGGCACGTCAAAAAGATTTACTTATTTATTTATATCTTTTGTTTGTTGATAAATATTTAACATTGGATTTTTAGTTCAAATAAAAAAATAGAGAGCTATAGTAAAATAGATAAATGTAGAAATGTTGATTTCCTAAAAAAAAAAACTTTATCGTGATCCTCTAAATTTTTTCTGATCCACTTTTCTTACGCTCCATAAATTTATGATCCTTAAATATGCTATAGTTGTTCTTTTTCTTCTATTTTTGTAAAAAGAACTAATCTTTGTGGATTTATCCTTTTGATATTTTTTCTTCTCATAATAATTATGTTGTTATTATTAATCAATTTTTACCATTTCAGATAGAAAACATTGAGCAGCAAGATATTCAACATTCAAATGAAAACGGTATTCACAAAAAAGTTGGATGCAACATACAAATTATCCATTTTGTCTTACCTCGAGAAACAAGATGTGATTCATAAATCAATGCCATCTACGACAATTCTTGTTACAGATGCGAAAAAAATGCACAATTTAACATCTTAGTTCAGAGGAATAAGAAAATTTAAGCATGGCAAGCAAATTTTATCCTTCCTCCCATAAACATGACATAAAAATGAAAATCCTCCCATGAAAAAGAATTAAAAGGTACTTAAATTATTTTATAAGTTGCTTAAAACTACACCTTTGCTATTGATAGAAAAAATATTATTTACTTATCTATGTATGTGTTTTCTCTAAATTCAACTCATCTCTAGAAACATTATTCCTTATTGTTTTGAAGTGCAGTTGGAACACTTTTTGTTGATATTTTGGAAACAGTTGAAATTACTTTTGTGGTTGCTAATGGATATCTTTTTTTGTGCTCCTTTGTTGCTGCCATTGGGTATCGTATTTTGCAAGCTTTTGATGTTTCTATTGGATGCCTTATCATAGGAGAAAAATTATTTCTGCACATACTATGAATTGACAATATCAAATTAAGTGATTACTCATTTGTAATAAAGGGAAAAGATGATGAACTTATTTTTAGTTACTTTATGTGTAACTTTCTTATCTTGCAGAAATATATACTTGTTCACTTTGAAAAGATAAAGAGATGATTTAATTTTTTATATCTGTTTTATTTATAATTCAACTAGGCTTAAGTGGCAAAATGATTTTTTTGGTTTTTAGAATCCTCCTTTTAGTAGACAAATCTTTAAGTGACAAATAGATTTTTTTTTAAAAAAAAACATCACTTTTGATTTCTTTTTTTTCTCCAGATATGTTATCTCATTCCCCTAAACCACCTTTCTTCATCTTCTTCTTCCTAAACTCAACCAAGAACATGAGAATCTCCCAACAGTTTCGTTCTAAAAAAATTCATTTTATATTTTCTTATTTCGTGACTGGAAATTTTTTATTTCTTAGTAAATTCATTCCAATTTTTTTAAAGAAAAATTCTCTTCTCCATTATATATATACACACAAAAAAATCTCCCATTATCCCAACCCATTTCCTTTATTTTTTTTTCTATTATGTGTTTTCTTTACAAAAATTCATTATATATGTAGTAGGAAATATAAATATAAAAATTCACTTTTTTGAAATATTTATCTCTATTGTAGTCGGTGAGGATCCGATAATTTTAAATGAAATAATTCTATTATTTATTTCTCCTCTAACGGATATAGTGCAAAAAAGTGAAAAAAATAAAATCATTGTGTATTTTGTATTAATATTGAATGATGGATAAAAAAATAAATTTGATTTTCAAGGAAGAAGAAAAAACTAAGTAGTTTACAAACCCAAAAAAATTATGTTTGTTTTCTCAAAATGATTTGGTGATGATTGATGAGGGGTGGTCAATGGTGGTAATTAAAGAAAAGAGCGAGGAGGAAGTAGTAAAAAAAAATCAATAGAGAGGGTAGGAAAGATTGCGGAGAGAAAGAGCGAGGCAGATGAAGAAAATGAAAAAAAAAAAAAAAGCTTCTCAAACGCACTTAAAATTCGTGTTGCACAATTACTATGTTGAGCCAGCAAAAAGTGTTTGTATAACACTGTGTAGCCTTATATAAAGTGTTTAAAATGAACAAAGTTTAATTAAAGTGTCTAAGTGAAATTTTATTTCAATTTTAAGATGTCACTAATGGATTCACCCTTTTGTTGTATTTATAGGTGTGTATTTGGTGGTCACATATTTTTAAATTCAATTTTACTTATAATTTTTTAACATATTTCCTTCAACATGATAAATATATATATATATATATATATATATATATATATATATATACATATAAATTTAATTGTCCAATTTCCATATTTAATGGTAATCACATAATTTGAAATTTCAATTTTGTTATTAAATAACATATCACTTAGTTTAAATATTTACTTTTAAAAATTTGATAAGTTCTCATCAAAAAAGAGTCTTAAACAGTTATGTAGTCCTAAATTACTCAAACTCTCCGCAAAACAAAGTCCTACGTGTTTAAATAATTTGGATTTTTTTTGCTATAAAGAAATAGTGTGGAAAGTTAATTTAAATATTTAATTAAAAATGATTGTTTGTCACAAAAAAGGTGTTGATTAAATTTTTTTTTTATGTTTTAAAATTAGTGCCTAACAATCTGCAATTTTCTTTGCTATAAAGGAGTAAATTCAATATAATTATTTTGATTAATAAAATTAATTATGTATTAACAATAACACTAACAGAAGACAAAGTTTCAACATACTCATCCATATAAATTAGAATGTCTTTCACAGTTCAATTAGTTTCCTAGCATGTAGTTATGAGGAACAACAAAATTTTTGTGAAGAAATAACAAAATATGTCATTGAGATGCATTTTTTTAATTCAGAAGATGGTCAAATATCACTGGAACACAGAAAAAATGAATAAGAGAATTTGTATAAACCACAAATGAAATCATTCACTACATAATTTTTCTTAATCCTTTCTCTGCCTTCTCGGTGCATTAAAACTGTTAGGCGTACTCAATTCTCACATGAATCATATTTCTTAAGATCTTGTTATGAACCTGCTTGTTGACTTCAACACTAATGGCATGTTTGGTAACATTTCAAACACGACCAATACATTTATGATAGAACTTGTGAGTCATTATTTTGTGAACTATTGATCTAATTAAAATTTTCTTTTCAGAGAAAACTAATATACAGTAGTGGGCAAGAAAAATGAAAGTTGAATAAATGTGGGCTTTGTTAAGTTTATATATTTTATTTTTAAAAAAACCGTCAGGTTAATTTTTGAAACCGCTTTAAATTTCTAGTTTGTTTTTAGATTGTAATTTATTATTTAATATAATTAAAGATAATTAATAATTAATTAATTGATATTTTAAAAATTATATAAAAAAAAAGCTATCACATATAGATGTTTCAAATAATTAATTTTCATTGAAGAATTTATCATACTTTAATCAGTTACAGAGGCTTACGGCAATTCAAATCCACTGTTTTCCAAATTATTATTATTATGTTATTTTCTAGAATTATTCTTTCAACAGATTGAATTACCTTTTCATAACCATATAAATACGAGATTGATGGATAGTTAGTTAAGGAGGAAAAAGTACCTAATAGAATTTTAATCCACTTGAAAGAAGAGTTAGATCTCATGCAAATTGCATTTGGAAATATTCAAAATGACAAATGGAATTGTGAACAAATTTCCCAAAGATGTGTTGATGTATCTTATTCTGAAGCTCCCAATAAAGTCTATATTGCGATTCAAATCCATTTCTAAATCATTGTACAATCTCATGCAATCGTCAACATTCATCAATCTTCATCTCAATCATACCACTTGTATAAAAGATGAAATAATTCTCTTCAAACGCTCCATTAAAGAAGGACACAACGAATTTAGAAGTATCATGTCGTTCCTTTCTAGTTATCATGATAACGAAGATTTTTACCATGTTTCTCCAGATCTAGATGTTCCACATTTGACTTCCACTACTTCATGTATTTTTCATAGATTCATAGGTCCTTGTCGCGGTTTAATTCTTCTAACAGATAAAGTAGAGACAGTATTATTTAATCCAGCTACTAGAAATTATAGGCTACTCCAACCTAGCCCTTATGATAGTCCACTAGGTTTCCATCGTTCTATCAATGGCGTTGCATTTGGTTTTGACTCAATTTCAAATGATTACAAGATTATTAGGCTAGCTGAAGTTCGCGGAGAACCACCTTTCTATTGTTATACAGTGATACAATGGAGAGTCGAGATTTATGAATTGAGCATTGATTCATGGAGAGATGTAAATCATGGCGATCTACCATTGCCTTATGTGAATTGGTATCCCTGTGCTGAGTTGTTTTACAAAGGTGCTTCTCATTGGTTTGGTAACGGTAGATCAATTGAGATGCTTGCTTTTGATGTAAGTACAGAGACTTTTCGAAAAATTAAAATGCCTCATACTTGTCATTCCAAAGACAGAAAGTGTTATGCACTCGTAGTGTTAAATGAGTATCTAACGTTGGTTTGTTACCCATATCCTGGGTGTAAAATCGATCCAGCAATAGATTTCATGGAAATTTGGGTAATGAAGGAGTATGGTGTGATCGAATCTTGGACTAATATTCACATTATTCCACCACTCGTAATCGAATCACCGTTGGCAGTTTGGAGGAATCATATATTGTTTCTTCAAAGCATAAGTGGACATTTGATTTCTTGTGATCTTAATTCTCATGAAGTCAAGGAATTAAATTTAGATGGTTGGCCTGAAAGTTTGAGAGTAACAATTTTCACCGAAGGCTTGACTTTAATTTCAAAAGAAATCCAACATAATAGTATACAACTTCAATAAAACTTCAACACCACATATATTCATTTGGAAATACTTTTACACTCTTCTTTATTCTTTTGGTGTTATGTAGCTTGATTTATAAGCTAGTCTAGTTATTACTAATGCTTATTGTGTCAATAAATATGTTTCCTTGTGTTTAAAATTTTGCAAAAGCTTATATAGAATTTTCTTTTCATGCACGATAGTTAATACTTAGTTTAGTTTAAACTCTTATGTTTCATAGGCAAATAACTTCAGCTTTTACAGTTTCTAAAGTTCATACCATTCAAATTTGTAAAAAATAAAATTTAAGTTGCTTACAAATCCAAAAATTAAAAAAATAAATCCTCATGTGATCACTCAAACTTATTGAAATTGCATAATAAAATCATACATTTATAAAGTTACTAACCGTTCGCATATTTACCCTACAAATTAACTATCACTAAAGAAATGTTCAAAACAATCTCTAAGCTTCGACACTTGAATTAATATACCATTTCATTTTGTTTAATGAAAATTGATCTAAGAAAGGCCTACGACATAGTGAGTTGGGAATTTCTGGAAGAGGCACTAATGGGGTATGGGTTTCCAACTAGGTTCATTCATTTGATTATGATGTGTGTAGCTTATCCTATGTTCACAGTCAAAATTGTTAGGTTATTAGCATTTTAATATTAATATGTAACATATTAAATTGTTTTATTTTGGAGTTATAAGAATGACTATTGGTAGGCATTTGAGTTTTAAACTACCAATTTAATCATTCTATTTATTTTTGACTTGGTAGCCATGTAATGTCATTACTTTTGGCTTTATTGTTTGATTCATTGTGAGATAAAAACATTCCAATAAACATTGAAATGGATAACTTCTACATCATCCATTAGCATTGATTATCCATCACTTTATTTCATTCTTAATTCCTCCATTACTCTTTGTAACATATGTAACTCCTTCGTAAGCTATGTAACCTATGAAACTCCTAAGGTCATTATCTTCACTATTTACTACCTCCATTATCTTCCTATTCATTGCTAGGAAGACTTCTTGTAGTATAAATAGTGGTGGTCTTCATTTGGTTTGGCACACACAAAAACACAAGAGAAAACAAAGAGTGAAAGAGTTAGTCTAAAAGAGAGTTCTTATAAGTTGAAGGGATGTGTTCTTTTTTGTGGAGCTTTGGACTCAACTCTTGTCTAGAGTTGTTGAGTTATACTTTGTGAAGACTATTGTATCCTAGAGGGGACAAGTGAAAGAGGACTACTGCTGGACCGGTGAAAACATTTGTTGAAGTGGGCTTGAATCTTCTTAAAGAGAGCCAGATATCCGCGCCTCAGCCTAAAGAGATTTATTTCTTCATTTTATTTTCAATTGTAATGTTGCAATTTTATTATCTTGTAAGTTTTTTCACTAACAATTTTAAGGAGATTCAAAGATGACTACAATTGAAAAAACCGCGGATGTCAAGATGGAAGATCTTAACAAGCCATTTCGGGCCAATGGTAACCATTTCAAGAGATGAAAGGGTAAAGTAATTTCCTACTTAAGTCTTCTCAATGTTTCTTATGTATTAACCGAGAAGAATCCAAATAAAGAAGACATCACCAATATGAATGATGATGAAACTATTTCTCATCTAGAGAAAGTGGAAAAGTGTGATGGTGATTCCTAAAAGTGTCGGTATTATCTTCTTAATTGTCTATCTGATAATTTTTATGATTATTATGATAGAACTTACTCTAGTGCAAAGAAAATTTGAAAGGCATTGCAGAGTAAGTATGATACCGAAGAGGCTGGAGCGAAAAAATATGCAGTTAGTAGATTTTTTCGTTTCGAAATGGTGGACAACAAATCAGTGGTAGATCAAGCTCAAGACTTCATCATGATTGTTAGAGAGCTTAGGTCCGAAGAGGTTAAAATTGGAGATAACCTTATTGTTTGTGGCATAGTGGATAAACTTCCACCATCTTGGAAGGAATTTCAAAAACTATGCGTCACAAACAAAAGGAAACCTCTCTTGAAACCATAATAATGAAAATCCGCATGGAAGAAGAAGCAAGGGGACAAGATGCACTTTTCAAACAGAAGAGAACAACATCACATCGAAGGTAAATTTAATTACTTCGAATAATGCTACTCCAGAAACTCACAAAAATACTTCTTTAAAGCCTAAGAAGAAAAAATTCAAGAAAAATAATGGTAGACCTCCCAAGAAAAATAATGGTGAAAATCACCAAGCACAAAATCACCAAGTTTAAGAAAAGGGACCATGCTTTGTTTGTGGCAAGAGTGGGCATATTGCTCGATTTTGCAGATTCCGGAAACGTGGTCCTAACCCTCAAGCAAACGTTACCGAAGAACCTTTTGTGGGGTGATTACTGACATAAACATGGTTGAAAATGTTGATGGATGGTGGGCTGGTTCTGGTGCAAACCGTCATGTCTGTTATGACAAATACTAGTTTAAAAGATATACTCATTTTGAGGAGCCCAAAGCCATCATGCTTGGTGATGCTCACACTACTCAAGTGCTTAGAAAGGGAGATGTTGAATTGTGTTTTACTTCTAGAAGGATATTAACATTGAAAGATGTACTTTATACTCCTTCTATGAGAAAAAATTTGATGTCTAGTTTTCTTCTTAATAAAGCAGGCTTTAAACAGATTATTGAATCTGATCAATATGTAATAGTGAAGAAAGGTATTTTTGTGGGGAAGGGGTATGCATGTGATGGGATGTTTAAGTTGAATGTTGAAATGAATAAAACTTCAACTTCTGTTTATAGCTTTCTTCTACTAAATTTTGGCATGCTCGTTTGTGTCATATTAATGATCGTTATGTTGGAATCATGAGTAGTTTCGGATTAATCCCAATGGTTAAAAATAATTTCGAAAAGTGTGAGGCTTGTAGTAAAACCAAGATCACTAAAAGGCCTCATTTTCAAGTTGAAAAAAAAACTGATTTGTTAGAATTAGTTCATACTGATATTTGTGAACTTGGTGGAATTCTAACTCGTGGAAGTAATAGATATTTTATCACTTTCATTGATGATTTTTCTATGTTTACATATGTTTACTTGATGAAAAATAAAAGTGATGCTTTTGAAAATTTCAAAACTTATCTCAATGAGGTTGAAAATCAGTTTGGAAGAAAAATAAAAAGAATTAGAAGTGATAGAGGCCGTGAATATGAATCAAATGAGTTTAATTCTTTTGTTAGATCATTGAGAATAATTCATGAAACTAGTCCTCCTTACTCTCCTTCGTCTAATGGAGTAGCAGAAAGGAAAAATAGAATTTTGGTTGAATTGACTATGCCATGCTAATTGAGTCACATGCACCTTTAAATTTTTGGGGTGAAGCTATCGTAAATGCTTGTTATGTGTTGAATCGTGTGTCTCATAAAAAGTCTAAATTGACACCTTTTGAATTGTGTAAAGGTTACAAGCCAAGTGTGGGATATCTAAGAGTTTGGGGTTGTCTAGCCTTTGTGAGGCTAATGGATCCCAAGATTACAAAGTTGGGTAAAAAAGTTACTACTTGTGCTTTTCTTGGTTATATTTCAAAATGTACAACCTATAGATTTTTTATTCTTGAAGATAATATTGTAATAGAATCTAGTGATGCTATTTTTCATGAAAATAAATTTCCCTTTGATACTAAAAATAGTGGGGGTCAAAGGATTGAACAAAATATTTTGTCACTACTTAGTTCTTCTACTTCAACTTTGAAAAATAAAGAAGTTGGTGATTTTGAGTTAAGAAGAAGTAAAAGAGATACAATAGAAAAAGATTTTGGTCCTCATTTTTATGTGTTTAATGTTGAAAATGACCCTCTAACTTTGAAAGAAACATTATCTTCACATGTTTCTATTTTTTTTGGAAAGAGACTGTAAATGATGAAATGAAATCTCTAATTTCTAATAAAACTTGGAAGTTAGTTGATTTACCACCGGGTTGTAAAACAATTGGTTGCAAATGGGTCTTAAGGAAAAAGTTGAAACCGGATGGTTCTATTGATAAATACAAGGCTAGGCTAGTTGCAAAAGGTTTTAAACAACTAGAAGGCCTAGAATTTTTTGATACTTTTTCTTAGGTAACAAGATTTTTGATTTGCAAATTCATCAAATGGATGTAAAAACTGCTTTTCTAAATGGAGACCTAAATGAATAAATTTATATTGACCAACCCGAGTATTTTGTTGAAGCAGGACAAGAAAGCAAAGTATGTAAACTTACTAAATCCCTATATGGCTTGAAACAGGAACCAAATCAATGACATGGAAAATTTCATTCCTACATGATTGAAAATGGTTTTAAAACAAATGAGTGTAATAAGTCCATATATCATAAGTCTTGGAATAATTCACATGTGATCATTTGCTTATATGTTGATGATTTGTTGATCTTTGGCTCTAACATGAATGTTATTGATGAAGCTACAAATGTTCGTAGAAGCCATTTTGATATGAAATATCTTGGTGAGGCAAAATTTATTCTTGGAATAAAAATAACAATAACATGTGAGGGGATTTTCCTTGACCAGTCACATTATGTTGAAAAAAAATTTAAAAAATATATATTTCATGATTGCAAGCATGTTTCTACTCCTTTTGATTCAAGTGTTCACTTATTTCCTGTTGAAAGTGAAAATGATGTAATAAATCAAAAGGAATATGCTAGTATAACCGAAAGTTTGAGATATGTGACTGATTCCACTAGGCCTGATATTGCATATGCAGTAGGAGTACTTGGCAGGTTTACAAGCAAGCCAGGTAATGAACATTGGCATGCTATAACAAGAGTTATGAGATATTTAATCGAAACGAAAAATTGTGGTTTGTTCTATAAAAAATATCCTATTGTATTTGAAGGCTTTTGTGATGCAGATTGGGAAACTTTGTCAGGTGATTCCTGTTCTACCACTGGTTATTTTTTTACTTTAGGTAGTGGTGTTGTTTGGTGGAGATCAAAAAAGCAAACTATAATTGCTAACTCTACCATGGAGGCTGAACTAATTGCTTTAGCTTCAGCTAGTGAGGAACCGAATTGGTTAAGAGATTTATTGTTTCAAATTCCTTATTTTGAAAAACCAATTCCTCCTATTTTAATTCATTGTGATAGCACCGCTGCAATTGGTAGAGTTCAAAACCGTTATTACAACGGTAAATCCAGACCTGTAAGGAGGAAACACAGTAATGTAAGATCGTATTAAAAAATGGTACCATTAATGTTGATTATGTCAAATCTTGTGATAATCTTACAGATCCTCTTACTAAGGCCTTAACAAGAGAAACGGTATGGAGCACATCGAGGGGGACGGGATTGAAGCCTACAAATCCTTGAGTCATATATGAGAAAACCCAACATGGGGACTAGAGATCCTATAACCAGGTTCAAAGGGAAAAACTAATCATATGATGACTTGTTGTGAAAAATGCACTATTTTTCCCCCTCCCTATGATGTGAGTGCATTGTTTCTTGTAGTTTGTGAAGGTTGAGTTGATAAAACTCTTAATGAATATCTATAGCCCGTATGGGTTGAGTGTTAATCTTACAGGATCACTCTCGACAGATTTCACCTATGTGATGTGTGAAAGTAGGTCGCTTCCTGTGAAAATGGGGCTTATTCTCAAATGCACTCATGAAACCGGGATAACACATGACCATAACGTGCTGGCTGTTAAAGCTCATGTCAAAACCTTGATTATTATGTGTGAGCAGTGATATTTTATTTCCCTTAAGTAGTCATAGTTCAACTCTAAGACCACTACCACTCTGGAGTAAAAGTTACTGTTTCACTAAGTGGAGGTTCAATGTAGAGCACACCTTCATTATGCATAGTAGTCTTCCTTCAACTGATATACTATCTTATCTAAATATTAAAATGAGTGGGAGATTGTTAGGTTATTAGCATTTTAATATTAATATGTAACATATTAAATTGCTTTATTTTGGAGTTATAAGATTGACCATTGGTAGGCATTTGTGTTTTAAACTACCAATTTAATCATGCTATTCATCTTTGACTGGTAGCCATGTAATGCCATTACTTTTGGCTTTATTGGTTGAATTCCTTGTGAGATAAAAATATTCCAAGAAACATTAGAATGGATAAATTCTACATCATCGATTAACATTGGTTATTGATCACTTTATTTCATTCTTAATTCCATCATTACTCTTTGTAACATATGTAACTCCTTCGTAAGCTATGTAACCTATGAAACTCCTAAGGTCATTATCTTCACTATTTACTACCTCCATTATCTTCCTATTCATTGCTAGGAAGACTTCTTGTAGTATAAATAGTGGTGGTCTTCATTTGGTTTGGCACACACAAAAAACACAAGAGAAAACAAAGAGTGAAAAAGTTAGTCTAAAGGAGAGTTCTTATTAGTTGAAGGGATGTGTTCTTTTTTGTGGAGCTTTGGACTCAACTCTTGTCCAGAGTTGTTGAGTTATACTTTGTGAATGCTGTTGTATCATGGAGGGGACAAGTCAAAGAGCACTACTGCTGGACCGGTGAAAACATTTGTTGAAGTAGGCTTGAATCTCCTTAAAGAGAGCAAGATATCCGCGCCTCATCTTGAAGAGATTAATTTCTTCATTTTATTTTCAATTGTAATCTTGCAATTTTATTATCTTGTAAGTTTTTTCACTAACAAAATTAATGTAGAGCATGGTTTTTTCGCTTGAAAAAGGGAGCTTGGACAATCCAATCCCATATCCCCACTACTTTTTGTGCTTGTCATGGATTATCTTTCAAGGTAACACTAATTCTGCTTCTAGAGTAATGGAGGCACTAAAACATTTTAGTGAATGCTTGCAAGCTAACATGGATAAGTCCAATTTTTTCCTGGCAAGAGTAGACGAACATATCTTAGATCAACTGATGAGGAAGATAGGGTTCATCGTATGTCCTTCCTATAAGATATCTAGGCTTACCTTTGTCTTCTAAGGATTGGGTAAGATGGAGTGTCAACAATTGAAAGACAATACAACATCAAAGATCACTAGTGCTTATTCGAAGCAATAGTCCTATGCATGATAGACTTCAAATGATTACTGTTGTCATTTTCCCAATACATAGCTTTTGGAGTTCTATTTCATATTGCCTCAGAGTGTATTAAAGAATATGGATGATATTGAAAGATTATTTGTGAGTTTAGAAAGAGGTAAACTAGAAATAGCTAATGTAGAATTGGACAAGTTAGTTTTAAATTGTGAAATTTTGGGTCAACTTCAAATAATCATAACTTTCGGCATAGGATGATTTAGATAGACCATTAGATATTAAATGAAAGATCTTTGAGTCCTCTTTCCAACATCACAGAGTTTGCTAAATTTAAATTCGGATGAGAGAGATATGCTCGTTTGAGTTTAATATGTCCAATTGAGTATTTTGGTCTTCTCCTTGCCCACACTTATTCCACACATTTTCCCACCCAAATTAGGGGTCAAAGATAATTAAAACCAGTTTACTCTAAAGTCTAAAAAGTTTGAAAAGTTAGGGCAAAGTTCAAGAGGATAAAAGGGAGAAAAACTTCATGCATTCAAGATTCTTGGCATTTGTGAGGAATTTTCCAGGGATTTGATCCTTACGAGATATGTAAGATTTCATCGTGATGGATTTTTTCACCCTCACACTAATTATGAAATTTTCATTAAATTTCATCCATGAAGATTCGTGTATTGAGATTCTTGATGAATTTCTTGAGGTTTTATTCTTCTTTTTATTGCAAATGGGGTTTTGATGAGTTCTTGAGGCGAGGGTTTTGAGGATATTTGAGTAGATTTTCCTTTTACTTATGTTGGGTATTTGAATCTAAGAGAGTTTGGACGAAATTAATTTATTTTATCCAAAAATTAAGAAGAAAAATTCATCAGAATATTCTAGGAAGGAGGTGGCGCGACGCGCCATGGATGTGCCAGGAGGGCTGGCGTGCCACACCTCCAGTGCGCTAGAAATGATGCTATGAAATTAGGGGTTTGCCCCCCAGGGTCGCCTTCCCCCATCCATTTTTGTCGTTCATTCCGTCTAAATTCTTTTAAAATGTATCTTTGCTCTCTTCCTAGTTGTAACTATCCAAACTCTATCTAATCATAGAGAAATTCATATATCCAAATCATGATTCTTGAATTCACATTTTCCAATTCAAGATAGATTAAAGGGTAAAGTTCGGGGGAGTTCTTTTGAGTCATTTGATAAGTCTTCCGCAAACTTTGAAAACTTGTTTTAAGACTTGAGTACTTGAATACGAGGATGAAGAGAGTTGAGTTTTGTTTTTCATAATGAATATATGGGAACTAAGTATTTCTGAGAGTAAATGCTTTTACATTTAAAATGAGAGGAAACCTTGATTTCTAAATGAGTTCATGAGGAGTTTTGAGCACTATCTCTTTTAAGAGAATCTTTTGAGTAATAATCTTAATGTTGAGGATGAGAAAATGTTTTTGAACATATTAGCATGAGTTATATTATTGAGAGTAGTATTAAGCACCGATATGGGAACGAGTTCAGATAACTCAAAGTCCTCATGAATCATGTATGCCAACCTGAAATAATTGGATGTTTTTAAGTTGATTTCCCATAAACCTATGCATAAGCCATGTTTTCTAACATATGTTGATGTAATGTGTGTCTTGAATTATGAAAGATAATTTATAAAAATATGCATGTCTTCTCTTTATTAAATTGATGTAAATGAATTTGAAGATGTTTTGACTTTGAAAATATGATGAAGCTAATGAATTATTAAAAAGAATGCATATTCATGATATACGTTTATGACTCATGAAAACTTACAAATGAGATTGTCTATATGTTCAATGAAGCTTGACCACCTGACATGAATGACATCTGGATTTGACCTCAATGTTTTTTGGGCTAATTTCCTAAATTAGGTTTGAATTAGTATGGTATCCGGATATGCCATTAATTATTAGAGACTACGATTTCAAAACTATTTTCAGTAGTATTAGGGGCATCTATGGCATGAAGTGAATGACTATGAGCCTTAGAAGCTATTATGAAAGATCGTGGATGATGAAAGGTTTTCTCATTCATGGTCTAAGTAGCTATCCTATAATAAAATAAGTGGCGACTACCCATGTCTTTTAAAGATAAGACAAGTCAAGATTAATAACTACTCTATGGAATTTATGCTTAACACCGAGAGAATATTGAGATGGAAGCTCTTCCGTGTTAAGGTCGAATTTTCTAGTAACAAACTCTTTTTCCCTTACATATGTGCCCCCATAGGATGATGTCTAGATATACATTAGCTGGTAGATCCACTTTAGCTTATGGTTCTACCTTGGCAAGTAGAACAATCCTTTTCAGTTGCGAGACACCGACGGATCTCTTTATGTCGCTTAAGGCTAATTCCCGCAAGAACTATAAACTAAGGTTACTTCAAGAATTGTATCTCACATGTGTTCAAATATTATTTTACTTGTATCGTTCATGATTACATTTTATGTTTTCTAACTCTTTTTTCTTATGTTTTGACTTGGCCTTCGCATATCACAAAAATTTTCTTTTTAGCACGACTATCATAATTAGTGCATTTTTGTAATAACACATACTCTTACTTACATTTCTTATCCTAATATGTAGGGTCCGACGATTCCAATCGGCACCTCTGTGGCTAGGATCTCTTAGTAGTTGAAGATTGAAGATTGGCGAGGCCTCATGTTTCGAGGACCAAGCCTTTTATTTCATTATGTCTTTTCATTTTAGTTTTGAACTTGATGTACGAGTTACATCTGGAGTTGTCTTTTGTACGGGATGTCTTTGAGACGATGTTAAAATTTCCACTTTTCTCTTTAAAACTTTTATATGTTGAAACTATCTTTTCTATGATCTTGTATGATGCATGCTAAATGACTTGTATGTGACCTTTGACGTCTTATACGCTATGTCATTTCTAGGGGTTACCTTGAGTCGTGTCATCTAAGGTCAACACAGATAGGAGTTCCGATTGTTATGTGCAAAAGAATGGAGTCCATAAAACCACTAATATGAGGCAAAAGCAATTGCTATTAGAAAAGCACTATACAATGTATATAAATGGGGATTGATAAGGTACGCGTGGAAACAAATTCTAGTAAAAATACTATCAAGTGTGGGACATTCAATGACAAATTGATAGTGGAGGATATCAAACAACTAGCATAATTTTGTCAAATTATGCTTAAACACATTTATAGAGAAGAAAATACCTTGGTAGATCATCTAGCTAATTTAACACATGGCAGAGAAGGAAGAAACAATAATTTCATTACATTAACAACTTTACCGACAAAAGTCAGATTAATCTTAAATTTAGATAAACAACAAGTTTCCAACTTGAGGATAAGAAGTCGAAGGATAACCCAATGCAACAACAACAGAAAAGACAAAAATACTATTATCCTATGACTATGCACATAGTATCACATTTGTTTTTAGGCATAACTGTGGAGTCCATCCCATTTTTTCTTTTGATCAATTTTTGCTATTCAATTGCTATAAGCAATTGTTAAAAAGAAATAGTGATAAGAGTTGATTGATAAGATTTGCAATCTTTTTTGACTTTGCTACATTTAACTGTGTCATTAGTGATATAGACATGATTTTCTCCTTCTATAAATAGAGTATTCCTGCTCATTTGTACAATACACCAGGTTAGAGAGAAAACAATTTTGAGAGCAAAGTGAAATATTCCATAAACTATACAAGAAAAATAGTTTTTGAAGAAGAATAAAGTGTGAATGATATTTTAGTAAAGTGAAAACCAAAAGAGTGTTGTTCCTTTTAAGTGTGTAGTAGTCACTTTGAGTATTGTATTCGTGACTAGACAGTGTAAAATTCCTTACTTTAGTGATATCAGTTGCTCCTTTTGGCCCATGGTTCTTCCCTTATTTAGAAGGGTTTCCACATAAAATTCTTAGTGTCATTATTTTCCCATTTTATTTCCATTGCTTTTACCATATATATTTTTGTGTTTATCTGTATTTTCCCAACAAACTAGTACAGAGCCAAGGTTTTTCTCACGACCCGAAAGTACCCCCTAGAAGTTATGAGAACCCTCCTTTCGTGACCGAGCATACTTGATCCTTTGGGGTCTTGTACAAGCCCTTTAACTATCGTTCATTTTATAAGACATGAAAACTAGTGAGAAATTAAAACTTTTCACGAACAATTTAAATAAAAAGGAAGTCTTTCATGAATACTAAGAAAATATCTTCGTCACAAGCCAAACATAAAGACACGGCATAAATAACTTAGGGACACGACCCTTTACATTTGAAAGAAATACATAATAATTATTTAACTAAGAAATTAAGAAACGGACTATGCCCTCGAATATGTGAGGACATACTTTGTCTTGAGTGGAACTTTCCCAAGCTTCACCTTCTAGACATCAACCTTCAAAATACTTCCAACCTATACCTATAGTATAGAAAAGTATGGGGTTAGTACAAATAATGTACTAAGTATGGCATATGCAAAAACATGTAAAAAGGGACATTTTAGTAAACTATATTTTCATGCCAAATAAGTATAACACTCATGAATTTAAAAGCAAAACATCATAAGAACTATCATTTAACAGTTAGATAAGAGTTTCCAAAATTATAAACCAAAAGAGCCATTTATAGTAGAATTTCAAAACTTACAGTGACTCTACTCACCAATTACAATGAACTCCTCAAGCATTTACAGTGAAACCATTTGAGCATTTACAATAAATCATTTAAAACATTAACAATGTATTCAACTTGAGAAATTACAATGAACTATCCTATTCTAAATGAGTGAATTTCCAAGGACAATCGAAAGAGAAAGTGAACTCATATTCCATAAGAGTTTCCCTACCTCAGGGTTATCCTAAGAGTCACTAAGTTAAGACATGAAGGAAGTATTAATATTCCTTCTTCAATACACACCAAAGAAATCCTCAAGACTACCCCTTTTGGCTTACTCAACTCGAGAGAAACAAGACCCTCAATCAATGGAAAGACATTAAAAGAAACCCATCAAACCACCAAAGTCTTCCCTTTCAGAATGCCTACTTAGTCCAATGAGTAGATGGCATCCCATACCACCACCTACCCTAAGTAGCACATTCTTTTAGAAGGTTTGGCACCAAGTCTTCCCTTTCGGAAGGTCCTACTTAGTGAAATGGATAGATAGCGTCTCATACCACCACCAACCCTAAGTAGTACGTTCTTTTAGAAGACTTAGTTCATCCATAAGTCTCACCAAGACTCCCCTTTTCGGATTGCCTACCTAGTGCAATGGATAAATAGCGTCCCATTCCACTACCTACCCTAAGTAGAACACTCCTTTAGAAGACTTAGCTCTTTCATTTTTTTGGGAGTTAGCATAACTGACATAGACCATGAGAGCTAGACATGAAATCCCGATATTAACCCCTATCGGATGAGGGATCCCCACTTGCCTAGAATGAGCTCATTCTCTTAGCTTTTACATGGCTTTCCAATAGCTACAACTATGTGGGCGCATAGTTAAGGAATAAGGAGATTGCTACTAAGTAACACATTATCTACTAACGAGGAGTACTCATCTCAAGAGGTATATTGGAATACAACATCTCAACTCACGAAGTGTAACCACCTCTTCTTCATATCCTCTCGGTACTAGGCATAACTTTCCAAGAATTCTAAACATTATAGACTATAGGTTAAGGATAACTAGTGAACACCACATCTCAACTCACGAAGGGCATTCATCCTCCAACCTATCTTAGAAAGCTCATAGGATGTAGTGGGTTGCTACTAAACACTTCTTCTCAACTCACGAAGAGTTTTCACCCCAAAACTCCCCTTTTGGACTTAACTTAGCTTCATTCATTCATTCAAGTGTGATTGTGTGTGTACATGTGAGCACACCTTGCACATAAGCTTCATTTCTTTTACATTTAATTCCTATACATGGTTAGACCTTCTTTCATCACATCACACCCTTTAACATTCATTACATAATCATTTAAGGCATCTTAAACATAATCCTTAACATACTTCTCATAACAAACTTCATAAAACTCTTAACAAGAATAACTTCATTTAAGCATACTCTCTAGCCTATTTTACATATTAGCTTCATAAGGAACATTTAACAAGAATAACATCATTTTCATCTTATTTCACATAACAAGCCTTCATGTTCTCATTCATAATAAACAAGTAACTTACATTCATACAATTCAAATAAACACCGCCACCAAGAAGGTGGACCATACCACTCAAGAACATTTCTAAATTGAAACTAAACAACGTAACCGAGTTACCATTTAATCCATGATTTCATCACCTATAACATTTTCTAAACATTTCATCATAATGTATCCCTTAGGGCAGTAGCTAAACAACACAAGAAAACCAAAGCTCATTCTCTACACAAACATGCTCATTTAACCCATTTCGTAAGCCAACATTTGAAGAAAAGCTTTATCATGATTTCATTGTATTTTTAAACTTAAAACCACCAAATAACCTAATAAATATAATTAATAAGTCATCCAAAACGTTTTCATGCAATACCTATATTTAGAGTTGAAAATAGAAGAAACTAGGGTTAAGAACCCATTTTGAAAATTCATTAGAAGGGACTCCTTGAATGGAAGAGAGTTAAAGGATGGCTACCATACCTCAAAGTGAAGGAAACCAAATATATTTTTATAAATAAGACATCCAACACATCCCCTTCTTGCCCTCCTTGAGTCTTAGCTCCAATGGTGACTTTGAGAGAGTTTTCTTTAAAGAGAGAGTGTGAATATTTGAAGTGGGGGGTCTTGTCTAGGTCTAGGGTTTAGAACTAACTTAATATAACCTAAAAAAACTAAAAATATCATCCTAGGTTCCTAAATACTTGGGGTGAATTTACATAATAAAACACCCCAAGTTGGCAGCAGTTTTCACAACTTTTGGAGGTGGCCAATCGACGACCCAAGCTACTGGGTGTCGATGAGTCGACGTCCCGTGCTGCTGGGCGTCGATGGCATCAGAGGCTGTTAAAGGGAGGGGCTGAGACTCCCACTAAGTATGTAACGACAGCCCCCCAGTCGAGGTACGTCGATGGACTTACGCCTAGTAGAATGCTCCGTCGATTGGGCAGTGTCCTTGGCAGCTTGGTCCAAATCTTGGGCCCTTCATCTAGGGCCCCTTGTGGGTCCTTGGTGGGGTCGTGCTCGACTTTAAGCCCCTAAAATAAGTCTTCTAGTTCTTAGGAACATCCCACCTTTGTTTCAAGGAAAATGAACACGTAAAACTCACTCAAACACTACAAGATGCAAGAACATTTTCTAAGGCACACCTTCCGAACGTCATGGACGTTCTTGGATGTTTGACCTCAAAATTTCACACACTGACCAAGAACACTAAATTAAATCATTTTAAATTCAAATTAATTCAATACACACTCATGAGGCTCTAGTTCACCCTAGTTCGTTTTGAGGCGTTACATTTTCCGCCACTTGGAATAACATTTGTCCTTGAATGACACTTAAACTTTAAAAACAACAAGGACTCACTTAGCATCACATAACAAATTGCAATGACGGTCAACACACTCAAAATCAAAGCATCAACTAGGAAGGAGCACCATTTCACATTTTCAAACACTTAGCACATAAGCAACTCTTACAAAATTTAAAATTTTCAAAACTCACCCTTAACCTTCTCCTATGGAAGAATTACCTTCTCCAACATTAAACATGCTCATATACAATACTTTTGCACACATTGAAACTTCAATTCAAGACAATCAAATTTTTCTCAAAATTCACAAAACTTACAGTGAATATCACTGTACATAGGCAACTTTGCATAACTTCACATATTCAATCTCACTTTCATTTCTTCCGTTATGGAGGAACTGTATTCTCCAACATTAAACATGCTTATAAACATCATTCCTAACCACATTGAAATCATTGTTCATGAAAATGCAATTTTCTCAAAATTTGAACTTCATTACAGTGAATTTAAAACATCACTAAGTCACATGCTTAAAAATTTCATAATGCACCTTCCAAGCAACTTTAACAAGATGTCATGAAACTATGAGGGAAAAGACCACACTAACTTACTCCAAAGAGACTAGGTAAGTTTCACTAAGTGCAATGTGAGAGTAGCATCCCAAACTACCACTCCCACTTAGTGACCCTTGAGGATTCTCTTGGACTAAATACATTACATGCATTTTTTCTCAACATTCATTCTCCCCCACTTAGGTCAAAGCCATCTTCAAGGCCTCATATTTCGAAGCAGCATTATGCCTCTCACAAGGTAAGAACTCTCACCACCCTCAACTCATGCACATCAAGATTAAACATCAACTTTACAAGTGATGCATAACACTTTCCTCTTAGGATTCAAGCCTAAACAAACTCTCTTAAACATCACTTCATTAACTCTTAGGCATCACTTAACTCAATTTCATGACTTCCTCACTAGACATTCATACCACATTTCCATCTTAGTGCAAGCCTACACCACAACATCCACTAATCACAAGAACAACTATGAAACATTAGTCACACAAAGGATTTCCTTCAATTTCTATAAAATCTCCACATTCTCTCAACATTCCTTCAATTTACACCTTAAAGCATATCTACCATTATTGAACATAATAACAAGATAACTCATTTATTCTCAGAGGCACTTTATTCATTCTTATAAATCTTACTATGCTTAGAACTAAATCACCATAAAGTTTCTAATCACAACACTCCCGACCTCATAATCCACACCTAGCCATAAATGGCATTACATCCCAAATTTCAAAACTGAACTTCACATCTACTCTTTTAGCCACAAAACCATCATAACATCAAACTCACCTTTTCTCTCCCTCAAACTTAGAAACATCTCCCCTTCCAAGAAATCACACCTAGAAGACTACCGGACAAAGGAACATAAAAGAGAGATCTTATAGATTTAAGTTCTATGGCACGATTCGAGAGTAATGAAGAAAGTGAAACTCTATCGTCCTACAGCCTCTTGTCCATGGATGTGTCGCGATTCACACCAATGACCAAGATACTACTAGACGTGGCTTGTGAAACTTTTAGACCTTAAACTATTTCCCAAAATCATATGCTCTGATACCAAGTCTTTCACGACGCGAAAGTATCCCCTATAAGTTAAGGAGAACCCTCATTTCATGACTGGGCGTACTTGACCCTTTGGGGTCTTGTACAAGCCCTTTAATTATCGTTCATTTCATAAGACATGAAAAGTAGTGCGAAATTAAAACTATTCACGAACAATTTAAACAAAAAAGAAGTCATTCATAAATACAAAGAAAATCTCATTGTCACAAGCCAAACTTAAAGAAACAGCATAAATAACTTAGGGACACGACCCTTTACATTTGAAACAAATACATAATAATTCTTTAACTAAGAAATTAAGAAACGGACTATGCCCTCTTATATGTGAGGACATACTTTGTCTTGAGAGGAACTTTCCCAAGCTTCACCTTCTAGACTTCAAATTTCAAAATGCTTCCAACCTATACTTATAGTTTAGTAAAGTATGGGGTTAGTACAAATAATGTACTAAGTATGGCATATGCAAAAACATGTAAAAAGGGACATTTTAGTAAACTAGCTTTTCATGCCAAATAAGTATAACATTCATGAATTTAAAGGCAAAACATCATAAGAACTATCATTTAAAAGTTAGATAAGAGTTTCCAAAATTATAAACTAAAAGAGACCATTTATAGTAGAATTTCAAAACTTACAGAGCATTTACAATAAATCATTTAAAACATTAACAATGTATTAAACTGGAGCAATTACAATGAACTATCCTATTCTAAATGAGTGAACTTCCAAGGCTAATCAAAACAGAAAGTGAACTCATTTTCCATAAGAGTTTCCCTACCCCAGAATTATCCTAAGACTCACTAAGGTAAGACATGAAGGAAGTATGCATATGCCTCATTCAATACACACCAAAACAATCCTCAAGACTACCCCTTTTGGCTTACTTAACTCGGGAGAAAAAAGCCCTCAATCAATGGCAGGACATTAAAAGACACCCAACAAACCACCAAAGTCTTCTCTTTCGGAATGCCTACATAGTGCAATTAGTAGATGGCGTCCCATACCACCACTTACCCTAAGTAGCACATTCTTTTAATAGGTTTGGCACCAAGTCTTCCCTTTTGGAAGGTCCTACTTAGTGCAATGGATAGATAGCATCCCATACCACCTCCTACCATAAGTAGTATGTTATTTTAGTTGACTTAGTTCATTCAATTCAAAGATGTCTCACAAGACTCCCCTTTCGAATTGCCTACCTAGTACAATGGATAAATAGCGTCCCATTCCGCTACCTACCCTAAGTAGAGCATTTCTTTAGAAGACTTAGCACATTCATTTCTTTTGTGAGAGTTAGCTTAACCGACATAGACAATGAGAGATAGATATGGAATCTCGATATTAACCACTATCGGATGAGGGACCCCCACATGCCTAGAATAATGTCATAAATTCGTTAGTAGAACGGGAAAAATTGGGGGAAGAAGTGACTTTACATTATTCCTAAATTCATACTAAAGAAAATTGACTAAAAAATGTTCAACTTTTCTTAGCTTTTACATGGCTTTCCCAATAGCTACACCTATGCGGGTGCATAGTTAAGGGATAAGGACATTGTTACTAAGTAACTCATTATCTACTAACGAGGAGCACTCATCTCAAGAGGTATATTGGAATACAACATCTCAACTCACGAAGTGTAACCACCTCTTCTTCATATCCTCTCGGTGCTAGGCATAAATTCCCACGGATTCTAAACATTATAGACTATATGTTAAGGATAACTAGTGAACACCACATCTCAACTCACGAAGGGCATTCATCCTCCAACCTATCTTAGAAAGCTCATGGGATGTAGTTTGGTTGATACTAAACACTTCATCTCAACTCACGAAGAGTGTTCACCCCAAAACTCCCCTTTTGGACTTAACTTCTTCATTCATTCATTCAAGTGTGAGTGTGTGTGTACCAACCTTGCACATAAGCTTCATTTTATTTACATTTAATTCCTATACATGCTTAGAACTTCCTTCATCACATGACACCCTTTAACATTCATTACAGAATCATTTAAGGCATCTTAAACATAATCCTTAACATACTTCTCATAAAAGCTTCATAAAACACTTAACAAGAATAACTTCATTTAAGCATACTCTCTAGCCTATTTCACATAATAGCTTCATAAGGCACATTTAACAAGAATACATCATTTTCATATAATTTCACATAACAATGCTTCATGGAATAATTCACAATAAACAAGTGACTGCACATTCATACAATTCAAATAAACACCGCCACCAAAAAGGTGGACCATACCACTCAAGAACATTTTGAAATTGAAACTAAACAACGTAACCGACTTACCCTTTAATCCAAGATTTCATCACCTATAACATTTTCTAAACATTTCATCATAATGTAGCCCTTAGGTCAGTACCTAATCAACAATAACAACACAAGAAAACCAAAGTTCATTCTCTACACAAACATGCTCATTTAACCCATTTCTTAAGCCAACATTTGAAGAAAAGCTTTATCATGATTTCATTGTAGTTTTAGCCTTAAAACCACCCACTAAACTTAAAAATATTATTAATAAGTCATTCAAAATGTATTCATGCAAGATCTATATTTAGTGTTGAAGATAGAAGAAACTAGGGTTGAGAACCCATTTTGAAAATTCATTAGAAGGGACTCCTTGAATGGAAGATAGTTGAAGGAAGGATACCATCTCAAAGATAAGGAAACCCACTAATTTTTTGTGAAGAAAACTTCCAAGACAGCCCCTTCTTGCCCTCCTTGAGTCTTAGCTCCAATGGTGACTTTGAGAGAGTTTTCTTTAGAGAGGGAGTGTGAATATTGAAGGGAGGGGTCTTGTTTAGGTCTAGGGTTTAAAACTAACTTAATATAACCTAAAAATACTAAAAATATCATCCTAGGGTCCTAAAAGACTTGCGGTGAATTTACATAAAACACCCCAAGTTGGCAGCAACTTTCACAGCTTTTGGAGGTGGTCAGTCGACGACCCAACCTATTGGACGTCGATGAGTTAACGACCCGTGCTGCTGGGCGTCGATGGAATCAGAGGATGGTCATTGGAGGGGCTGAGCATCCCACTAAGTATTCAATGACGTCCCCTCAGTCGACGGGGTGTCGATGGACTTACGCCTAGTAGACTGTTCCGTCGATTGGGCAATGTCCTTGGCAGCTTTGTCCAAATCTTGGGCCCTTCATCTAGGGCCTCTTGTGGGTCCTAGGTGGGGTCGTGGCCGGACGTTAAACCAATAAACTAAGTCTTCTAGGTCTTAGGAACATACCACCTTAGTTTCAAGGAAAACGAACACGTAAAACTCAATCAAACACGACAAGACGCAAGAACACTTTATAAGGCACACCTTCCAAACGTCATGAACAATCTTGGACGTTTGACCTTCAAACTTAACAAACTTCATACACTGTCTAAGAACACTAAATTAACTCATTTTAACTCAAAATTAATTTAATAAACACTCATGAGGATCTAGTTCACCCAAGTTCATTTTGGGGCGTTATAGTTTTATCTGAGTATTGTTTGTGGTTGCAGCAGAGTCTTAGATTCCACATCAGAAAAGATTTATTTTGATTTCAAATAACTGTATTTTTTTTGGAAAACGATGGAAGTCAAGTAGAATGATTACTTTGAATGTTGTTAGTTATGTCATTCAGAAGAGGAAAATGGAAGATCTGTTTTATGTTAAGAATTTTTATGAACCGGTATTTACTACTGTAAAGCCTGATAATAAAACAAATGAAGTATGGAATCTATTGCACAGACAGGTTTGTGGATTCATTAGGCAATGGGTCGATGATAATGTGTTGAACCATATTTCAGGGGAGACACATGCTCGAACCCTATAGGAGAATCTTGAAAGTTTGTATGCTCGAAAACTGGCAATAACAAAATGTTCTTAATAAAGTAGATGTTGCGTTTAAAATATCATGATGGTTATCCAATGACAGACCATCTGAATAATTTTCAGGGGATCATGAACGAATTATCTGCTATGGGCATCAAATTTGATGAAGAAATTCAAGGCTTGCTTCTACTTGGTTCCTTACCAGACTCTTGGGAAAAATTTAGAAATTCATTGTCAAATTTTGCTCCGGATGATGTGATCTCTATGGATTTCAATAAGAACAAAATCTCTAGGTTCTTCTTCGTCAGATGTCGTGATAATTGGCCCCAGAAGTAGAAACAAAACTGGTGGTTCTTAGTATAGAGAACAAAATAGGAGCAAATCCAGAGGCAGACTTAAGGACATTGAGTGCTATTACTGTTGCATGAAAGGCACACAAATAAGTTCTTCACGAAGATGAAGAGGGAGAACAAAAACAAAGAGAAAACTAAAGAAGATGACAATGAAAATTGTCTAGCCACTGTTACGACCGAAGATCATATTATTGTCCTTGATGCGGATATGATAAATATTGCTTGTGATGAGTCAAGCTGGGTTGTGGACACTAGTGTCACATCTCATGTGACATCAAGGAAGGATTTTCTTTCTCTTCATATACTCCTAGTGATTTTGGAACCTTGAGTATTGGAAATGAGATTGTTTCTAGGGTGATTGGTACTGATAGAATTTGTTTAGAAACTAGTGTTGGAACTAAACCAGTTTTAAACAACGTGAAGCATGATTTTGATGTTCGTCTGTACCTGATTTCTGTTATTGTTTTGAATGATGAAGAATATGTTAGTACCAATGGTGATGGAAAATTGAAGCTCATTAAGAGTTCTTTGGTTATAGCTCGTGGTAACAAATGTCGTGGTTCTATACTGGACTACGACATCTGTTTGTGTTGATATGGTGAATGCGTTTGAGAGCGATAACTCTTCAATGTTATGACATAAGAGAGTTATCCATATCAGCGAGAAAAGACTTAATGATCTAGCCAAGAAAAAATTATTGTAGAATTTCAGAAGTGTTAAATTAGAAAAATGTGAGTATTGTTTGGCTATTAAACAAAATAGAGTTTTCTTTAAGTCCTACCCCCCTTCGAGAAAAACAGAGGTGCTTGAGTTGGTGCACTCTGATTTATGTGGTCTAATGAAGACAAGGACATTGGGTGGTGCACTCTACTTTGTCACTTTTATTGACGACTACTCGAGAAAACTTTGGGTTTATGTCTTGAAGACTAAATACCAATTGTTAGGTGTCTTCAAACAGTTTCAGGCTTTAGTTGAAAGAGATACTGAAAAAGAAACTGAAATGTATTCATATTGATAATGATGGTGATTGTGGACTATTTGACGAATACTACAAGCATCAAGGTATTAGACACTAGAAGACTCCTCCTAAGACTCCTTGGTGTAAATAGTTAGATGTTTTCTTTCTAAATCAAAGTTGCCGAACTCATTTTGGGCTGAGGCTTTATTGACTGTTGCACATGTAATTAATCTATCTATTGTTGTTGCTTTGAAAAGTGATGTACCAAATGGTTTTTGGTATGGAAAAGATGTTTCCTATGACCATTTGAGAGTATTTGATTGCAAAGCTTTTGTACATGTGCCAAAAGATGAGAGGTGAAAGTTAGATGCCAAGACAAGGCAGTGCATCTTCATTGGATATGACGTTGATGAATTTCGTTACATGTTATATGATCCAATTGAAAAGAAACAAGAAGTCGTGGTATTATTTTCATGGAGAATCAAACAATTGAACATAAAAAGCAGAGAACGTAGAATTTTCAAGGTTTGATGGTATAGTTCATCATGATGAAGTTCCTCACACAAGTATACATAATGTTTTTGGGCTTGATCATCATGGTAACGCCCATAATCATGCATCGGATCAACATGTTGATGTTGATAATAACAATGATATTGTTATTGATGATCTTGTTGCTCATGAAGTTGTAGACGAATTAAATATTCTGATAAGAAGGTCCATAAGACAACGGTTTCCTTTCTCTCATTATTCACCCAATGAGTATGTGTTACTCACTAATGGGGGAGAACATGAATGTTATAAGGAGGTCATGGAAGTCGAGCACATGGATCAATGGATTGAAACATGAAATATGAGATGAAGTCTCTGCATGAGAACCATACTTATGAGTTGGTAAAATTATCCAAGGGCATGAGAGTTTTGGAACAAATGGGTGCTCAAAGTTAAAGTTGAAGAACACAACTTGAAGCCCAGGTACAAAGCTAGATTGGTTGTTAAGGGATTGGTTAAAGAAAGGGTATTGACTTTGACGAAATATTTTCTCATATTGTGAAAATGTCCTTGATTCATATAGTTCTAGGTTTAGCTGCTAATATTAATTTAGAGATTGAGCGATGGATATGAAGGCGGCTTTCCTTCACGGTGACTTAGAAAAAGAGATTTATATGGAACAACCTGAGGGCTTCAAAGTAGATGGTAAAGAAAAATTTTGTGTGCAAACTAAAAAAGAGTCTATATGGCCTAAGCAAGATCCTAGACAGTGGTACAAGAGTTTGAATCTCTTATGGGGGAGCATACTATAAGAAGACTTCATCAGATCATTGTGTATTTGTACAAAAAATTTCAGACTATGAGTTATCATACTTTTGTTATATGTGGATGATATGTTAACTGTGAGCAAGAATACTTTTAAAGTTGACGAGCTAAAGAAAGAGTTACTTAGGTTAAGCCTGTTAGTACACCTATTTCAGGTCATATGAAGTTGAGCAAGAAGATGTGTCCTACAGCTAGGGAGGAAAAAAACATGGACAAATTTCCATATTCCTCCGTTGTCGGAAGTCTATGTATGCAATGGTTTGTATTAGACATTATTTCTCACATTAGTTGGTGTTGTCAGCAGATTTCTCGACAATCCAGGAAAAGAGCATTGGGAAGCTGTGAAGTGGATACTCAGGTATCTTAGAGAAAGATCATATGAATGTTTGTGATTTGGAGCATCAGATTCAATCTTGAAAGACTATACAGATGTTGATATGGTAGGTGACCTTGATAACAGAAAATCTATTACTGGATATTTGTTTACTCTTTCAGGGGGATCTATATCATAGCAGTCGAAGATGCATTATCTATAACTGAAGTTGAGTATATTGCGGCTACTGAAGTTGGCAATGAGATGATATAAATAAAATGATTTCTTCAAGAATTTGGGTTTCATCAGATGGAGTATATTATCTATTGTGACAGCCAAAGTGCAATAGACTTGAGCAAGAACTCCATGCACCATGCAACAAAACACATCGATGTCAAACATCATTAGATTCGTGAGGTAGTGGAGGAGTGAATCATTTTCACATCAAAAGATTCACACAAGTGAATATCCTACAGATATGCTGACTAAGACAATACCGAAAGATAAGTTCGAGTTATGCAAAGAACTTGTGGGTATAAACTCTCTCTAAAGATGACAAAGATACCTCCTTAGAGTGAATGGGACCGAAGGAGGAAATTTGTAGAGTTGATCCTATTTTTTCTTTGGTCAACTTTTGCTATTCAATTACTACAAGCAATTGTTAAAATGAATAGTGACAAGAGTTGAAAATTACAGATTTGGTGGTTGGCAAATTGGTAAGATTTGCGAACTTTTCTTGACTTTGCTACATTTACCTATGTCATTAGTGACATACACATGATGTTCTCCTTTTATAAATAGAGCATTCTTGCTCATTTGTACAATACACCAAGTTAGAGTGAAAAACTACTTTGAGAGCAAAGTGAGGTATTCTATAAACTATACAACAAAAATAGTTTGTGAAGAAAAATAAAGTGTGATCAATGTTTTAGTAAGGTGAAAAACAAAAGAGTGTTGTTCCTTTTGAGTGTGTAATAGTCACTTTGAGTATTGTATTTGTGACTACACAATGTAAAATTCCTTATTATAGTGATAATTTTGCTCCTCTTGGCCCGTGGTTTTTCCCTTATTTAGAAGGGTTTCCATGTAAAATTCTTGGTGTCATTATTTCCTATTTTATGTCTATTACTTTTACAATATATATTTTTATCTTTGTCTGCGTTTTTCCAACAATAACAAATTACATGATAATGAGAGTGCACAAAGATTAAAAAACATAAATAAGAAAGAACCATCATAGACATAGTCTTAACACATCCAAATTACAAGTAATATACAAATCAAGAAAGGAACAACACAAGGATCACAATAGCTTTAGCAAAATCCTACAACAAAAACAATCTAAATTGAACATCAGTGCAACTGTAGGGGCACCAAAAATCAAACAAATCAATGACACAAAAAAGACTTAGAGCTAACTTGCTCGTAGAGCTATACAATCAACATTTACAAGTTAAGTATACATGATAAGGAAATATATTCAAATACTACGAATATAAATAAGAACACGAAAGTACTCATGTATTTAATGGAGGTTGGATATTTTAAATCTTAGATGCTAATGAAAACATAATAAAAGGAATTTAGAGGAAATTTAAGAAGACGAAGAAGGAATAATTGAGTAGTAAAAATTACTCACTAATTAAGACGGACACTCAAATCAAGAAGCACCATACCAAAGTTGACCCCTTTATCAAAATTTGGCATCAAAGAGAGTCTCAATAGAAGAGAAAAAACCCTCTGTTTTCCAATTTTGATTTTGGTAGAGCCGATCAAATGCTATGTTTTCTCTCTTTAGATTTTTTTGTTGTTAATTTATTTTATTTTGCTTACTTTTAAGAGAAAATTGTATATAATAGCAAACTATTAATTTAAATTAAATGCTATAAATATAGTTTGATTTAATTATACCCCATAACAAATTGTTGCTATGTCACCTCTCTCCATGTGAATCTCGCTCGCCACTCTCGTTCTCTACCTCGCTTTTCTGCTTTTATACAAACACAAATGCATAAAATGTGCATGTATTTGTATAAAGCGAGATAAAATTGTATATATACATATATTTTTGTTCCCTCTCTCTTCTCTCCCAGATCTCGCTCGCTGCTTTCCAGATCTTGGTCGCCATTCTCCCCTCGCCTCTCTCACTTATACAAACAGAAATGTATAAATTGCTATTCTGTTTGTATAGAGTGAGAGAAAATTATATATAACATTGCAAATATATATGTATTTGTCCTATGCACTTATAATGGATAAATTGAATGAATTGGTACATTTTAATAAATAATTACTGATTTTAGCGATACTTTTTATTTATTACCATTTATAGCAATACTATGTTAAATCTGCAATATGTATTAAAAGTGAATTATGTATGCAATATATATGTATTATAATTATTTTTTTGAAATATATTAAGTTTGTTTGATAAAAATTTAACACGTTCTGTTATAAGTGAATTAAAATGTGTGATAAATATATTACCCATCATTAAAATTTAAATTATATGTGCATAATAAATTGTTCTTTATAATATATATTAAATTTGTATTATAAATGAATTAAAGTGATCAAGTGAATTAATTTTTTTTACTATTTTATATTTAATGCTTTTCAATTCTGGCTAAAAAAATATCTCTCTCTATATAAAAGGTATCTGAAAGAGGGTCGATTTATTTTTACCGAACACCACTCTAGACAGTCTTACAAACGTCTGTAACACTCAGCCTACTTTACACCCACGAAATTGACTAAGTATAGAAATACTTAAGCAAAGTTAAACAGCAAGTAGACTTTACAGGAACCTGTCCCAACCTTTATTAATTTGTAACTAATACAAAGGAATGCTTCACGAATTAGTCTAAGGCTAAAAACACTCTGTCTAAGCCTTAGATGAATTTCCACCCTTAAATAAAAATTCTGCACAATGGCAGTTACATGCGGCAGTTACAAATGACACCTGTTCGACACTTGTCATCACAGGGTTCAAAACTAACTTTCCAACAACTATATTTCTAACAGATAAAATCTAATTCAAATTACATTCTTATCTACACGAAATACTAATATTCTAACACTTAGAATATTTCAGGCTTCATTCCAACACTTAGAATATTTCTGCCAGCTTCCAACACTTAGAATATTTTAGCTGTCTTCCAACACTTAGTTTTATTTCAGCAATTCGGGTGAACTACCTTTGTTCTTGACATTGTCAAGTATTCACAGCGTTGCCTTATCAAGTCAACATGTTGTCTTGCCAATTCCCTTAGCCCGCACGTAAGCCATGCACATTCAAAACTGCCTTGCCAACACCCAAGCACCTTGAACTTGTGTTGCACTGTTTTGCCATCATCCATGTCAAGACCAATGACCAAGTCCTTGACATGTCTGTACGTAGTTAGATCAAGTAGTTTGCGAGTCTAACAGACCACCCGCACCACTTGAACTCGATGTCCTCATCGAGACTGTTTTAAGATAGTCCTCGATCTGAGCATCAAACTGCCATAAATCTTTTGCCTTCTCCCAAACTGCATCGGCTGCACTCTTGACTTTCCAGTGAACCAAGAATTCAGTCTTAGTATTCTTCTTACTTGTGCCCAAAACCCGGTGATCTAGGATCTTCTCAATTTCAGCATCATACTGTGTAGGTACTCATGGAGGAGCTCTCTTTGACCTGTTTCTATCCGGATCATTTGCATCTTCAAAGTAAGGTTTCAAAAAACTCACATGGAAAGTGAGATGGATTTTCAACCTTTCTGGAAGCTTCAAACTATAAGCAACTTCGCCCACTCGTTTCACCACTTCGAATGGACCGTCATACTTAGGAATCAAACCCCGATGTCTGGTCTTACTTACAATCTGTTTCCAAATTTGTGGGGTAAGTTTCAGCAACACTTTGTCACCCACATTGAACTCAACTGAGCGACGATGTTGATCAGCATACTTCTTCATGCGCCGATGAGCCTTGCGCAAGCTATCTTGTGCCTCAGATAACATTTCAAGTATGTCCCTTGCAACCCTGTATGCTGCTGGACACTTTCCCTGATTTTTAGATTTGGTAACATCTAGTGGCGTCATAGGCTGTCTGCCTAAGACGATTTCAAAAGGGCTCATTTGTGTTGCAAACGACTTGTGCAGATTATAGCAAAACTACGCAGTGTTTAACAATATTACCCAATTCCGTTGACTTGCTGTCACATAGTGCCTCAAGTATTCTTCCAACAAGTGATTAATTCTTCCCGTCTGTCCATCTGTTTGTGGATGATTTGCAGTAGAAAATTTTAATTCAGTTCCCATCATATTGAACAATGCTGTCCAAAATCTACCAATGAACCTTGTATCTCTATCACTCACAATGTCAGCCAGAACACCAAAATACTTAACCACATTTTTCTAGAACAAATCAGCAGCAACTTCAGATGAGCATAATTCAGGAGCAACAATAAAAACAGATTATTTTGAAAACCTGTCAACTACCACCATGATAGATGCTTTGCCATCTACTTTAGGGAATCCAGAAATGAAATCCATGCTTACTGATAGCCATGGCCTTTCAAGAACAGGCAAAGGTTGCAGCAAACCTGCTTCCTTCTTACGTTCAGTCTTGTCCACTTGACAAACATGACAAGTCTTGACGTATGCATCTATATGTCTTCCATTTTCGGCTAAAAATAAACACGAGACAGTAAGGCTAACTTCCTTTCAACACCGGGATGTCCAGCCCAAGATGAATCATGCGCCTCTTTCATTAAGTCTTTGTGCAACCCGCCCTGATTTGGTACAACGATTCTCCCCCCTTTAAAATAGAGCAGATCATCCTCGATCCAATACCGTCTCATTGTGCCATCTTGCACTTGACCCATCCATTTAACATACAATGAATCATTTGCAGCACACAACCTGATTCTATCATAGAAATCAGTTTCAAGTTTTGAAATTGAATATACTGCAACAAATACTTCTTTTCTACTCAATGCATCAGCAACCTGGTTGTGTTTTCCTGGTATATGTTCCCACATGAAATCATATTCTGCCAGGAATTCTTGCCACCGTGCTTGTTTAGGACTCAACTTTTTCTGTGTTTTGAAGAATGTATTTGCTACATTATAAGTTCTTACCACAAATCGAGTACCTAGAAGATAAACTCTCCAAACTTGCAAACAGTGTACCACCGCAACCATTTTTTTTCATGTGTTGAGTATCTCTGTTCAGCATCATTCAGTTTCCTACTTTCAAAGGCCACTGGATGACCTTCCTGCACTAATACGCCACCAATTGCTTTATCTGACGCATCAGTGTGCACCTCAAATGGTAACTCAAAATCAGGCAATTTGAGTATAGGTTCAGATGCAATAGCATGCTTTATATTCTGAAATGCTTCATCACATCGTTCAGACCAAACCCACTTTGCATCCTTCTTCAACAAATCTGTCAAAGCCGCTGCCCTTTTTGAGTAACCAGCAATAAACTTTCTGTAATAGCTAGCCAAGCCAAGAAACGACCTCAAATCCTTCACATGACGAGGTGCCTCCCAATCAACAATGGCTTGTACTTTTTTAGGATCCATTCGAACTTGGTTTTTACTAACAAGATGCCCCAAGAACTTTATCTCTTGTTGAGCAACTCACACTTTTCCATCTTGATATAAAGTGCGTATTTTCTCAATTGAGACAAAACCAAATTAGATGATTAACATGTTCCTCCAATGTTCGACTATAAATGACAATATCATCTAGATAAACAACAACAAAGTCATCAAGATAGTCAAACAGTACATTATTCATTAAGTTGCAAATTGTTGTCGGGGCATTAGTCAGCCCAAATGGCATTACAAGGAGTTCATATGAACCATATCTAGTTATACATGTGGTTTTTGGTTCATCACCCTCTGCTATCCTAACCTGCCAATAACCTGCCATGAGATCAAGTTTTGTGAACCAGCATGCCTTACTTAACCTGTCCATCAAATCCTGCACCAACGGTAGCGAATACTTGTTCTTTATAGTTGCCTTGTTTAGCGCCCGGTAGTCTACACACATTCGCATTGTCCCGTCCTGTTTCTTTTGAAATAAAACAGGAGCACCATATGGGGCCTTAGATGGCTGAATCAATCCAGTATCCAACAACTCATTCAATTGTTTGCGTAATTCAACCAATTCCTTAGGATCCATACGATAAGGAGCCTGTGCCGAAGCAATCGTACCAGGCAACAACTCAATCTTATGATCAATATTCCTCCTTGGTGGTAATTTCTTTGGTAATTCAGGTGGCATAACATCAGCATACTGTTTAAGCAATTCAGCAACACAATCAAGCACTTCCATTTTAACATCAGGTTTCACTTCGACCAAGGCAGCCAGTATAGTGTCATAACCCTTCTTCAGCCCTTTGTCGATTGACATAGCAGACAACAACATTCCCTTGTCTTTCTTCTTTGCAACTTTATTAATGTTCCCAAATGGATGAACTCCTTTGAGAAATCCAGCACTGCTTACATTTATGACCATCACTCCATCTAAGTGAGGAAACGGAACAAACTGGAATTTTCTTAGGAAATCAATCCTAAGTATGATTTCAAAGTTACCAAGCGGCATCACCTTCAAGTTATGTTTTCCCACCCAACTTCCAGTCGACATAGACACACCATAAGCCATGCCCACAATGGCTTGTGCCTTAGCATTGACTGTTTTGACGTAGGAAGGGCTTCTAGACAACTTCAGCCCCAATTTTGTAGCAATTTTCACATCTACAAACGTATGAGTGACCCCTGTATCAACCATTGTCATCATAAGTTGTTCTTTCACTTTCATTTCTATATGAATTAAGGAAGCATGAGGATTCGAAGTACTAGAGATTTCTCCAACATTATTAATCCCTGTAATATGATTGAAGGACAATCCCAATGGGTTTGCCGTTGCAGCCACAATTTCTTCATCCTTCTCCCTTTGATTCATATTTCCAGCAAGCAAAGCATTCACTTTTTCCCGGTTTGGACAAGATTTGGCCAAATGAGGACCACCACAAGTCCAACAGCCCTTAGAATTTCCATCTTTGTTCTTTGGCCTGTCTTTCCCATCCTTCATTTGTGCCTTTCCTTTGTCATTTGTATTGTCCTTACGACTATCCTTTTTCCATTCCCCTTTCTTCTCATTCTTTTTCTTAGTTTTTGAAGTGGAGGGAACATCTGTCAAAGGACGAGTCGTACGGAAATCAACCAATGAATCTGCAGAAGCAATTGCACCGGGCAGATCTTTAACATTCTGCCTCCGTAGTTCGTTTTGAGCCCAGCCTTGAATACCCGAAATGAAGTTGTGTAATTTATCCTCATCAGACATATTTTGTATGTCTAACATCACAGAGGTAAATTCTTTAATGTATTCCCTCACTGAACCCGTCTGCCTTAGCCTTTTCAATTTATCCCTTGCAAGCCAAGACGAGTTGCTAGGAAGAAATTGATCACGCGTTTCTTTTATTAACTTATCCCATGTATCAATTCTAGGACGACCAGCACTTACATCATCTGCATTTCAAGTCCTCCACCAAAGTTTAGCATCACCCGTCAAATACATTGTGGTAATATTTAACTTGTCAGCGTTAGGCACCCTTGCAACAGCAAAATACTGTTCCATGTCCCAAATGAAGTTTTCCAGTTCTTTAGAACTTCTTGCGCCACTAAAGGCCTTAGGTTCTGGAATCTTAACCTTAGATGATTCAACACGATTGGAACTGAACATAGCCACAGCCCGACACAATACAACGAGCTCTGCACGAAGGTTCTCATTTTCCTTCTGCAGTCCCTCAAGTTTTTGCGTAGTTGTGGTACGAAAATCCAAGATTTCAGTGATATGATTATCAACGTTCTGTCGATATCCACCAATCTCCCCCTGAACTTTCTCAGTGTCAAGTCTCAAATCAATGATTTGTGTAAATAAATCCACAAACGTAGGGTCTCCCAAAATATCATCAGTAAACCCGACGAAGGATTCAATTTTTTGTGCCAGATCCCACAGTTCTGCGTTTTTCACCATCGTTCAACCGTGCTCTGATACCAATTGAAAGAGGGTCAATTTATTTTTACCGAACACCACTCTAGGCAATCTTACAAACGTCTGTAACACTCAGCCTACTTTACACCCACGAAATTGACTAAGTATAGAAATACTTAAACAACAAAGTTAAACAACAAGCAGACTTTACATGAACCTGTCCCAACCTTTATTAGTCTGTAATTAATACAAAGGAAGGCTTCACGAATTAGTCTAAGGCTAAAAACACTATGTCTAAGCCTTAGACGAATTTCCACCCTTAAATAAAAATTCTGCACAATGGCAGTTACATGCGGCAGTTACAAATGACACATGTCCGACACTTGTCATCACATGGTTCAAAACTAACTTTCCAACAGCTATATTTCAAAACAGATAGAATCTAATTCAAATTACATTCTTATCTACACGAAATACTAATATTCTAACACTTAGAATATTTCAGGCTTCATTCCAACACTTAGAATATTTCTGTCAGCTTCCAACACTTAGAATATTTTAGTTGTCTTCCAACACTTAGATTTATTTCAGCAATTCGGGTGAACTACCTTTGTTCTTGACATTGTCAAATCTTCACAGCCTTGCCTTATCAAGTCAACATGCTGTCTTGCCAATGCCCTTAGCCCGCACGTAAGCCATGCACATTCAAGCTGCCTTGCCAACACCCAAGCACCTTGAACTTGTGTTGCACTGTTTTGCCATCATCCATGTGACCAATGACCAAGTCCTTGACAAGTCTGTACGTAGTTAGATCAAGTAGTTTGCGGGTTTAACAGTATCCTAGAAATGAGTTAAATATATTTTTTAATATAAAAAAAAGTAATTAAGTGAGTTTAACCAAAAACAAATAAGTGGGGTAAAAAGCAAGCAATGAAATGTGATGGGGAAGGAAAGAGAACAAAACCAGTGGCAAGGGACAGGGTGAGCCGAATCCTTCACTCGGCCGTTAGACTCTAGTCAAAATGCATTCGCTTTGAGAAGGGGAGAATCTGGGGACATTCCGACGAAGAGATATGAAGAAACTTAGGTGGGCTATGGACTCCGGTGGATTTTGGGAATTGGACTTGTCGACACCAATAACTCTCAACGGCCAGGCCCGGCCAGTTCCTGGCGACCCATTGCCTTTGGGCTTATCCCGCGGTTCGAGGCTTTCAAGGTTCCAACAAATCGATTTCTTTCAGCGCTTCATGGCCATGCCTTTCATCCCTTCTTTCGCCGCCAACAGGGGCTTCTTGCTTCAACGGGTTCTTTCTCTTCCTATTGCTGAAAACTGGTATGTATGCTTTATTGGTGAAAACTGGTATGTATGCTTTGTTGGTGAAAACTGGTATGTATGCTTTGTTGGTGAAAACTGGTATGTTTCCTACTAGCTGTCACCTCCTACCAACACTTTTCCATCAAGGCTTGCACTAATTTTGTGCTCTTGTGATACCTGAAATAGTGTAGTTTGCCAATGAACTTGTTATGTTAGTTACAATCTGTTGAAGTAGTTAAAGTTGAAGTTAGCAATGATGTGGTGTTTGAACTGTTCAGCTTTTTACCTAAGCACCTTCTAAACAGGTGTGGGGTTTCCTCCACTTCCCCATTTCCCCCCTAGGTGGATACAACTGACCTTTTGTCTCTTATGGACATTAGAATAGTGTTACATTTAGAGATGTCATTTCTGGTTTTCAAGGACTTTAATGTGGTTATACTTTATTTTGTGTTCAACTATCATCTTGTTGCTAGTTCAAATTCTATTTCGTGCTTGCAATGTGAAGTTTCTGCAAGACTATAGTTCACTAATCCTCAATCATGCAGGTCTGTTATGCTGCTTGGTCAGTTAAATGTCCAGAGATTTCTTTCTTCTCTAAGAAAAAATAAAACGAAGCATCTGCCGGACCCCTCATGGCTTCAATCCATTAGAAGGAACTTTATCCAAAAATCCTTTTATGCCCTTGGCTTCTGTTCAGAGCTATTTCTAACGCCGGATGATACATTGATCATAAGTTTGGATGCTTATGGCGATGAGAAGGTGCCTCAAAAAAGAGCAGTTCTTCATCATAAGGCAAGCATGTATGAACTCTAAAATTTCATGACCTACTGATTGATGTCCTGTCATATTCCAGGTCTCTATGAGAAAATATCACTCTCCATATACTATTTTTGAATTCTCTGTTTAAAGTTGAAATCTTCTTTTCTCCGTTTCCCAACTAACTCTGATTTCATTTTGTAATTATATTTTCCAAGTGGGACATCACATTGATGTGGAAGTATAGTGGAAAGGTTTTTTTTAGTTATCGACACTATTTGTGTTGGCAAACAGTATTCCAAACACTGGTATTAATAGGGGAATATGAGAATGATATTTTTGAATTATTTGTAAGATTCGAATAGAATATTTCCTAAGTTAATTAGGACTCTTGCTATTTTTATTTTGTTAGGACTTTTGCTATTTTTTTTCTGTTAGGTATCTTACTATCAAGAGCTAAGTTGAAATAACACTTTTTTAGCATTCCCACACCAGGATCAAGGCAGATTAAATTAACTTTTAGCTATTGAGTTTGCCCAGTCCACATCAGTCATTTTAATATTGCTATGAAAATATTCTATTGACATTGTGAGAAACAGGGATGACAAACTGTGATAATCAAGAGGAACTTCATATTGCTAAATCCGGTGATTCATGAGAGGAGCAAACCCATGGAAACTGATTTTCACTTTTTTATATAAACATTCTAGAAGGAGATATTGTTAATTTCGTAAGGTCAAACAATCAACTTGCATATATATTCACCAGGTCTCTTGCCGGTGCTCAGTTAGTTATATATGTAGCAAGCTCGCACATACAATTTATATGCACCAACTTGGAGAGAAGTATTAAGAATTGTGAGAAATATGATGAGGAAATGAGTGAAGAATGTCTTTCTTAATGTTCATCCAAACTATAGTGTGTTTGAATAGTACATGCATTCTAAACTAGGAATCAAAAATGGCACAGAGTTGACTGATACTAACGAGATCAAAATAGAGATTACTAAGATCAAAACAGAGATTACTAATTTCTATCTGAAACTATCAGAGAAACTGAGAATTGGACGCCTGGTCTAAACTTACAAGGCATTGAGAGCATCAGTTTGGAGGAGAAGGATTGGTTACAAAGATAGTTCAAGGGAGAAGAAGTGGTAGAAGGAATCAAATTGTGTGCAAGCGACAAAGCCCCGGATCCTGACGGGTTTCCTATAAGCTTTTATCGGTACTTTTGGGAGATGCTCAAGGTAGATATCCTGAATACCATCATACAATTCATGATCAACAAGTCTTTGAGAAGAGCTTGAATGCCACCCACCTTTGTGTCTCTTATCCCGAAGAAAACAGAGACAATTGAGCTTAGGGACTTTAGACCCATAAGTTTGATAGGCGGGTATACAAGATTATAGCTAAGCTGCTAGCTGAGAGGTTGAAGAAAGTAAACAACAAACTGGTAAACAGACATCAGGTGGCATTCATAAAAGGCAAACAGATCATGGAAGCTGCCTTTATTGTTAGTGAATGTGTAGATTCTAGACCCAGAGGGGCTGACTTTGGAGTTACGTGCAAGCTAGACATTGAGAAGGCATATGATCATGTCAGCGGAGAGTTTTTGCTCAATATGCAAAAACAAATGGGGTTTGGTGAGATTGATTGAGGTCTGTATAAAAATTATAAATGGAGAACCTACTGTTTTTTTCCCTCAAAAAGAGGTCTCAGACAAGGAGACCCTTTGTCCCCTTTCCTTTTCATCATAGCCATGGAAGGATTCAATAGTATGATGAGGGTGGCTACTCAAAACTCTTGTTGCAAGAATTCAACGTACGCAGTTTCTCAGGAGTGGATATGCAGATTTGTCACTTGCTTTATGCTGATGACATTGTCATATTTTTTGAAGCTAAGGAGGAACAAATTAGAATTGTCAGAATGATATTGGTGTCTTTGAGGCGGTCTTAGGCTTGGCAGTCAATTGGAGGGAGAGTTGTATATATCCCATCAAAGAGGTTACACAGATCCAGGCGTTTGGAAAAATTTTGGGGTGCCTAATTGAAGAACTCCCAATCGTTTACCTAGGTATGCCACTTGGAAACAACCATATTGGAAAAATTGAGAAGAAGTTGGTAAACTGGAAATCTCAATATCTATCCTTTGGTGGGAGAACCATTCTGATATACTCGATACTAGACTCTTTACCAACCTATGTGATGTCCCTATTCCCTATGTCGGTCAAAGTGGAAGAAAGACTTGATAAATTAAGGAGGGACTTTCTTTGGTCGGGAATTAAGGAAGGTAAAAGAATACATCTTGTCAAATGGCAAACTGCTTTGCTGAGTAGAAGCTTAGGGGTCAGGGATCAGAAACTTGGGGCTACAGAACAAGTGCTTGTTGGCATAATGGTTGTGGAGGTCCGGAGGGACTCTTGATAAATTGGGACTTGCTTGTTGACTTGATAAATTAAGGAGGGACTTTCTTTGGTCGGGAATTAAGGAAGGTAAAAGAATACATCTTGTCAAATGGAAAACTGCTTTGTTGAGTAGAAGCTCAGGGGGGTCAGGGATCAGAAACTTGGGGCTACAAATCAAGTGCTTGTTGGCATAATGGTTGTGGAGGTTTGGAAGAGAGGATCAAGCACTTTGGACGAAGTTATCAGTAACAAGTACTTCCAGAATAGCCCATGGGTTTCTGATATGGTGAATATCCCGTATAGTATCTCTGTGTGGAGAACAATCAGAAACTAATGGAGTCAATTACAACACAATATTAGATACAAAGTGGGGAATGGGACCAGGGTTCTTTTCTGGAAAGATCAGGACTCCTTGATGTCTTCTTATCCAGATATATTTGGCATTATGGAGAAGATTCATCTCACGTAAATACTGTCTTCAAAATAACTGGATCATGATGAAGTAACCGGCGGTTTTGGGTGCTCTATTTGGAAAATTAGCAGAAGACTTTAGCCTTTTTCCGCCTCCAATATATCATTCAAAATTGGAGATGGGGTTAAAACTGATTTTTTGAATGAAATTTGGGTAGGGGATAGGGACTTGAAAGCCTTATTCCCAGGTCTCTATTGATTTTAAGTCTACGACAGATGGCTACAATGGCACATATATGGACCCCTCAAGGGTAGGACCTAATTTTCAGAAGGGCTCTAAATGACTGGGAGATTGGTAGAGTAGCTGGACTATTGCAGGTGCTGAATCCATTCCTAGGTGTCACAAAAGGACCTGAAAACCCAATATGGAAGTTGCACAAAAAGGGAGTTTTACAGTGAAACCTTGCTACTAGAATATGAATCATAATCGGAGAATGAGAATGGAGTGGCCATGGAAGCTAATATGGAAGATCAAAATTCCACTAAAGGTGTCATGTTTCTCGTGGCTGGTGATCAGGAGGATCAGGAAAGCATGTTTAACTCACGAAAAGTTACAGAGAAGAGGTATACATATTTGGTCAAGGTGTTATATGTGCGATAAAAAGGCAGAGATTAATAACCACTTATTCCTACATTGCTTAACAACTGTAAATCGGTGGCACATGCTCTTACGTATACTTGGAGTTAGCTGGGTAATGCCAAAAAAATCTTTAGACATGCTGAAACGCTGGGAAGGAATGAGCAGAAGAAGATCAAAAGAGAATGGTGGAAATATATTGGGTAAAAGTGCAGTTGTTTTTAAATGACCAGTCATACTAATGTTAACCTTTCTTTCCTTAACCTCTTTTCCTGCATCACATTTTAATAAGCACCAAGGGGATACTGGGGCGTCATCCCTAGTGTCAGTTATGCAGGCAACTAGTGTCCGTTATAACATCTGCATCATATATGTATCTACTTCACATCCAGTCATGTTTGATTTGTACTGATAAATAAACTAGTGACTAGTTATAAAGAACAATCACTTTTCCTTGGTTTGTTCTACTTCAAAATATTTTATGCAGAACTACTTTTATATCAGATTCTTTCCCTTTTTTCAGTTTCTTCATCATAATCTTACAATGGAGGCAGCTTGGCCAGGACTTTTTGTTGATGGGAATGGGAGTTACTGGGATGTACCATTCTCACTTGCACTTGATCTTGCATCAGCAACTCTCAACTCTGGTGCTAGCTACCATTTATTTTTCAATAATTGTGCAGGTTCACCCAAGCAGTATGAAGGTCAGCATAGTGATGAATTACCACCTCCTGCTGCTTTGCTTCCAGGTTTCACTGCCAAAGGTGTAGTTTCCTTGAAGAAAAATATTGACCTTTGGCGCAGTGAAGCGTCTATGCAAAAGATGGTGCAACCATATGATATATTCCTGTCTAATCCTCATATTTCAGCATCATGGATACTTGGTGAGAACTTCAATATCATTAATATAATTTCTTCTTTGTAGTTTAGAGCAAATATTATTGTTTTCACTTTGTATGCTGGTACTTTTCTCTATCTTTGCATATCACTTGTAAACTTGTTAATTTCTCACCAACTTAATATAGCTGCAGTTTTCATTTTCTGTTGGTGCTCTCGTTACCTGTACTGGTCGAGAGTTGTACAAGTTGAGAATTCTGGCAGATATATCCCACACCAGTTAAATCATTTGAAATAGATTTTTCTTTGTAACTAGGTGTGTAAGACCTTAAGTTAAAAATCAGAAAAAATGAGATCACTACGTGGGGTAAGTGGTTAATATCAACGAGATGGTGCAGGGTTGAACTGCGAGGTGGGTGCTCTACCTACTACTGTGAATCCGGTGATCGAAAGGGTGGAGAAACGACTAGCGGAATAGCAAAAGAGGTATTTGTAGAAAAGAGTAAGAAAGTTTATATCAAAAGATGCATGCTCCTAGCAAAATAATTGAAAGGTTGGATAGAATTCAGTGTAGCTTTTCATGGGACACGACGAAAGGTATTAGGCAACACATCTTGTGAATTGGAGAGTTGTCACTTCTCCAAAGGAATGGGGAGGTCTCAGGGTTAAAGGATCTCTAGGTGTTCAATAAAGCTCTGTTGAAGAAGTGGTTATGGAAATTTTGGGGGGGAGAATGTTTTTCGGAGGGGTGGTTGTGGAGAAGTAAGGAGAAACGGAAGGGATGCTGAAGGATCAGAAACATTATAACTCTGTTTGGGTGTGAGTTGTGGAGTATTATTATTAAGGGATGGCAAAGACTTTTGTGGACATATTTCGTTTAGGTTGGAAATGGTAGGAGGATTGGTTTTTGGCAACATAAGTGCTGTGGGGAGAATGAGTTAAAGGAATCGTTTCCAAATATCTACCGTGTTTCCTAACAAAGAGGGATGACAGTGCTACAAACTCAAAGGGTGTTATCCACTGGGACTTAAAATTCAGAAGGAATCTTCAGGATTGAGAGATGGGAGGATATCACAATTTGATTGAGCTTTTACATGGGCTAGAAACTCTTAACAACTTATCGGATATATGGAGTTGGAGGAAAAGTGGTGATGGTTTTTTTACTGTTAGTTCTTATTTTATGAAGCTACTAGTGAAAGAGGAATGTACTTTCCCCCATAACCCTATTTGGATCCACGGAGCACCAAGGAAGGTATGTTTCTTTTGTTGCCAGCGAGGGGAGCGATACTAATCTTAACAATAAAAGTTTGAGGACGAGAGGATCACTTATGTCAGTTGCTAATATGTCTAAGAGTGCAAGCAAGAATGTTGATCATATTTTATTGCACTATAAGGGGGCTAATCAATTATGGAGGGTGACCCTCTATTTGTTTTGGATGCTATGGGTGATGCTGGTATAGTGAAGGAGGCTTTGCAAAGTTGGACTCGTAGGAGGGGTAAGAAAAGCCCAAGGGCATGTAATGCCGCCACCTTAGCAATTATGTGGGTTATTTGGAAAGAAAGAAATAAGACGACATTTGAAGGGGTGGAAGAAGATTTTGTAAAGTTGCAAAGTAGTGTTTTCTGTCTAGTTTCTTTTTTGTGTACTTACAAAGTTCCTATATGTATAGAGGATTGGATCACTTCTGTTGAGAAGCATATTTGGATGTAAGTTCTCTTCTTTTGGTGTATGTCTTGTAAACGGGGTTTCTCTATTTGTTAATAAAGAACTATGTGTTAATAAAATTATTTACCTTTTAATTCTCAAAAAAAAATTAACTAATTATTTACCTTGTCCAAAAAAAATCTATCATCTATTGTCTTCATTAGATAATGGAATAGTTACTGAGTTATCTTTTAACCCCTATGACTAAACCTCCTTTTTACTGCACGTCTTTTCTCTTACCTTTTTTATGTTTTGTGATAATGTGAATGTCAAAATTGATTCTAATTTGTGATAAGATGTAGAAAGTGAGCTATGTGTGAACTGTGCATAATGCCACTTGATTGGACACTACTTAGAAATTACTTCTGACCTTATTTGCTTCATTTAACCAATTTGCATATTGTCAATATGTATACAACTCAATGCTGCCTTGTAGAAGGATGAGAGCTAAATAATCTCATCCTTCTCCTATTCCTGTGGTAGCTTACGTAGTTCATCAGTGTAGGTGCTGTTTTTTCTGCATATCTCGGAGAAAGTTCAATGAAAAGGCAACAATCATGCAGTTTACGGGGTCTGAAAGATTTTTACCTTCGAGCCCAAGTTTCAAATTCTGCTGTTTCAGTGGATTCATTTGCATCTGCTTCCCTCACTGCACAGCACGGAAATTTCCAAAGGCTGTTCCTGGATCTTACTCGTGTCCATACAAGCTTCGACTTTCCTTCAGGGTCAAAACTTCTTTCTGGATTAACTTCTGTAGCATACAGTCTTTACAATTCTCAAGTACCAAATGTTGAGGCACTACAAGCAATTTGTCCACGTGCTTCACTTTCTTTTCAGCAGCAGGTATCTCCTGTTCAAACATAACATGGCCCGCTAATTTTATGTTTTGATGAATTCCTCCCTTGGTACTGCTTTTATTACTTTAGTTCGGTAGAATTTGCTTATAGACAACATACATATTATATAATTTATTTTCAAAAAAGTAAGAACAGGGCATATATATTTTCGTGATAAAACAATTCTTTTTTATTAATTTAGGGATAACAAAAAAGCCCGTATACAAGAATTATACCGAAAGGTAGAAAACACTTGCACAACATATGACTCTACTGACAACATCCAATATTTTGTACAGCAGAGCATATATTATATAGTATCTAACTAGAAGTGAGTCCAAAAGTAGAGTTAAAGGTTATGTTAGCTTTGAAGTATCATGATATTTAAAGCATTTTGGTGAAAAGGAACTTCCCAAGCATGTTAAGAATGACAAGTTAGAAAATCTCTTAGGGTAGAGGGAATCAAATAGATCTAATATTTTAATTGGCTATCCCTGCGTGGAAAGGTGTAGTAGCTTATAACGTAGAATTATTTGCATTAATTGCTGCCTTAGATAGTGTTTAATAAAAAAAAAATATTTACAAAGTATTAATGGATAGAAGAAATACTATGGCCTTGTGCTTAATGTGATTCCTAATGTATAACCTCTTGAGATCTTGAGACATCTGTAGGTGTGAATTGTGATCACCTCATAGTGAGTTGTTCAATGTGTTTGTTTTGTATGGAATTTTTGTGTGATATTAACACATCAGTAAAAATTGTGACTTTCTAGTTTAGAAAATTGAAGACACAACGTTCTCACCTTACTGTGCTTCATTTACTATTATTTCCTTCAGTGTTCTGTCTGATAATATTCTGCCTTTTGTAAGGATTGAAAGTTAACTAGGGGATAGGAAATATGCCATATTCATCCTGGAGGATAGATAAAACAAGGGTAAGAAAGATAAGTCTGGTAAAAATCTGCGGCTTTCTCGGTTCATCTAACCTCATATTCCACCTCTCTAACCATCACGCAAAATCATATGTTGATGTCTGTAGAATCTCCAAATGGACACAGGTTGAACCAGATCACTAGAGTGGTCTCTGGAGATACTACAACCACTCTTCCCACTCCTAAGTACACAATCATAGGGATTCCAAACATAAATTTTTGTTATATACATTCTAAACAACACTCAAGGTTGTGGCTTAGAGGCAAAAAAAGTGGAACGGAAATCATGGGAAACCAGTGTTCAAATATGAGCATAGGCAGCTGATTTCATCTGTTGAAGCCTTAAGCTCTGATGAGCATATTACACGGTACATGTACTTGAGGGAGGTAGCAGCTATCCAATGGAACAATAGAGGTGTGCGCAAACTGACTGGAATACCACCATTATGTAAATGAACTTCAAAATTTGCTCACGCAACTTTATTTCTGGTATTTGTGTCTGTACGCATGTATTAACATGCAAATCATTGACATGCTAAATGACAATTTATAAGTCTTTTTGTTTAATTTCCTCTTTTGTATGTATATCACCTGATTTTGATTTGCGGTACATTGATGCAGATGATAGGACCTTTCAGCTTTAGAGTTGATTCGGAGATAGAAATTGATTTGAAGAAGGATTGGTATTTAAGTGTGAAGAATCCTGTATTTGCCATTGAACATGCTTTACAGGTTCTCTGGTCTGCCAAGGCTGTTGCTTGGTACTCTCCCATGCAGCGTGAATTTATGGTAGAACTTCGTTTCTTTGAAACTTAAAATCACCATCATCTCTAGTGGTATAAGTAATTCTAGCTATTCAGTGCCGGCTTATACATGCGTTTGGATATATTAAGTTTATGCCATTTTAAAAAATTGATTATGAGGTTATGTTTGGACTGCTACTCAAAATGTTGTGTCAAGGGAAAATTTTCAAAATGTCAATATTTTGACATTTAATAGGAATCATTGTCAATACTTTCAATATTTAGTAAAAATGTCAAAAAAGAAACAATTGTTAAAAACAGAAAGGATAAAATTAAGGAGAGAGGAAAATATTAGAAAGAAACAATTGTTAAGTCTTATAAGTTACAAAAATTTAAATACAAAGAGTTAATTGACAATATATTAAAATGCAACAACTTCTATCTCTTTCTTCTTTCACAATGTTCTAAAAAACACGCATATCACCATTAATCTAAAAATTCAATATTCAATTTTCTTAATTTATTTCTGTTTCTAAATACGTTTATTTATAATACATGATCATATTTGAAGCTGTTTATTCTATTAAGGCATCATTTTCACCTTATAAAATTACTATTTATCTTTATTTTTTTTTGAAATTTTATGAAGTTACTTATCTCCTTTTAAGAAATTTTTCAATATTCAAAAATAATACTCATGTATTTATTGTAGAGGTATTAATACATCTTACATATGTATTTTATTTTGCTTATTTCCAATATCACTTTGTATACCAAATAGTTTGTGTTTAAATTTAATATTGTATTCGTCCTAATGGTATACCATAAAGTTTGTTTTTAGATTTGATTTCGTATTCATCGTAATTATACCGTAAAGTTTTGTATTTATATTTTGATTTCGTATTTATTCTCAACTATAATAGCCAAAATGCAGTTTATATATGTATGCATCCTAATTGCATTAGTCAAATAGTTTTGTATTTTATTTTGCTCATTATATGTTTATACCTATTCATTCACAATTTTGAATAATCAAAATACAGGTTTGTATTTAGATTATCAGTTTGTAAAAATAAATTTGACTACAAACTACAAAACATTTAAAATACTTTCAAATAATTTGGTGAAACAACTCAATACTTAAATGCTAATGTAGATTCTACTAAATTTAAAATATAAAAATAAATAATAAAAAAAGATCGACAAAAATTATTTTAGATACTAAAAATCTGAAATATATAAATATTTTATGAGTATGTACACAAATTCAGATAAAAGTTTAAAAAAATGACGGAAAATCCTCAACACATACAATCCAAAACTCAACATAATGTGTAATTTTGAAAACAAAATCTCGCAAAATAAATGATGAATTCAAAAATAACTTTATCAATTGAGAGATTTTTTGATTAATTGATAGATCTGAACAAATTGTTACGAACTTGAATAATTAGCTCTTTTCAACAATGAGAGAAAATAATGGTGAAATTTTGATAAAAGAAAAAAAAAAAGAGAAAAGTGAATGATGCGGATGGTGAAAATTGAAAAGTTGATGAAAGAAAAAAAAATTTGAAAATAGAAAGATGAAAAATAAATTTAATGGTACTTAAAAACGTATGAAGAAGTGTAAATGGGTAATGGATGTAGAATTTGATTCAAATTTGAATTGTTTTGTGAAATAAAATTTGAATACAAATCACTTTCTAAAATATTGATATTTTGACATTTACAATAATTATTTTAAAGTGTAGATATTTATACTAATTAAATTAGAGATTGTGACTAGTTAGCTAATTTTCACTTGTTTTAATCGCCAACATAAGAAAAACTTGTTATTAATTTGTAACTGCTTATATTTTTGGAGAAACTAACCAAATACCCCATAAAAACAAAATAATTATAAATATATACCCCTTTTCTCGTACTCTACTATATATATATATATATATATATATATATATATATATATATATAACACACACTCACACTATATTGGTATCATTAAGAGTGATAATTTTGCCTAGCGGATACTAAATAAGTAGTCCCCCCGTTTCATCCTATGTGATAACATTCGATCGGGCACGAAGATTAAGAAATAATAAAGACTTTAATATGTTTATCAAATTGTCTTTCAAAATTCTCTCTCCTCATAAATGTATTAGAGATCCTTAAAATTAAGTGGGGCCAACAAGGATAAAAAAAATTGTATATTTAAATATTTTCTATAAAAAAATATGACATTCTTTTTGAGATTGACCAAAAAGAAAATGGTGTCATATAAAATGAGATGGAAGGAATTAGTATTATTAAGATTTCTCGTTTAAAAGTTGCTCATTAACCCATACTCAGATGGTTCTCATGGGTCCAACAATTTTAAATTCTGATACAATTTTATTGTGTTCGATTAGGAAATATGTTCAAGACCTAATGTAGCGATAAACACTTTTAAATAACCATAATTTCAAAAACACAATAAGCATTATCATATTTTTTTAACCTGCACAACAAAATAAGAGTCCAAGTTAAATATGAAACAAGTGACGTGTGATATTATTCTTCTTTCAATGTTCAACAATTAATTCAAGACATTCACAATTTAGTATCGGCGTTTAAGGCTTATTGAACATATAATAAGGAGGCAATCAAATATAATTGTTAGGGATATTAAAAGTAAAAGATCTTCTTGTAAAACAAATTCTGGTGCTATTCTTGTAAGTATTGATCATTTATTTTATGTTACATAATCAAGAATTAATACATCATCAAGTAACTAAAACTATTACAGAAACAACTATTGTTACCATCTCAATCAAATTCAAAAAATATTGAAGCAAATAATGAAGAGGTTATAGTTGTACTCCACAAGATGTGTAATTAACTTTTGGAGCAGTAGAACTCTCCAAACAACTCTCCACAACCCTTGACAACCGCTTCCATCGTCCCTTGCTCAAGCTCATCCTAGAAGACCTTATTTTCTTTCTCATTTTCAAAATGAATAGAAAATATCATGTATTGAGTTTTTTCTCTTAAAGATCAAAGGGAAGGCCATAAAATATTAATACGACAATAACAAACTTCACAACATCAACTCCAATGACCTTCAACTTAATATTTTTTTGCATAATTAGGTAATGTGAAATGATAGCAGTAAAATAAACATGTGCATACCAACACTTATTTTCAATTTTGAGACAACAGACATGTACATTATAAACGCTTTCATTCCAACCGTATGCAACGTCATGTTACTCCCCTCATGCTAGATAATCAATTCGCTTGCGAAGAAATTACAGATAGTACATGTAAATTACGCCCTTACCCGTTACCTGGTACCAAATACCAAATATTTCACAACAAAGAATAAGAAATTTGAGGCTTTCTAATACAAATATACGTTGATACCAATTGATACTTGGTAATGAATGCGAAGCTAAAGGCAATGGCAGATAAAGGAGCCAACTAAACACAATTGTTATCGGTAAACAAATTACATCAGGTAGCTTTTCTGCTTTATTTTCTCCTTTGATTGGAGAGACAGATATACATATGAGGAATTTTTGACAAAATTCTAAATAATATGTACCTTGAGTGAGATTTAATTAGCATAAGGAATTTTATATATATACTCCCAACAACAAACTCTAATTTTTTAGTTACCTTCATAAAAATCACAACTTTTCATAAAACTCGAAACTTTTCATTTTCCATTCACACCTTTTAAAACCCAACAATCCCCCGCATGAATGGGGAATGACTCTAACACAAAGAAACGGACAAGTATGTGTACTTTACAAGCAATAATTAATTGCATCCGGCTAAGTATGTTTTTCCTTGAACTTTTCGTAGTGAACATATGTCAGATATGCTCGATTAATCGGTAGATGGGATATCTTTGAAGCATTAAGCTTTGGTGTATACCTAGACAACCATATGTCACACACAATTACCCTTTTTATCGTTTATGGTTCTTACAGTTGTGTTTGTTTCATCAATGAACACCTCCTGGTTTCATGAGTGTATACATAATAGGCTTTTGACAATAATTCTCTTTGAAGTGGCTTACACTTCACACTCACATAGGTGATTTCTAACCGTGTCATCACATAGATATACTATTTGGTCAAGTCTTCTAAACTTAGAAAATCATTAAAAACTTTAAGAGTTATTACCTTATTAACAAGCCTTAATACATTAACCTCATACCTCAACATTGTCTTCATCATGAAAATGAATTCAGTTGATTGACAATGTCGAACCGTCAATCACAACTTTATTTTTCTCCTTGAATCTAGCTCTTGGGATCTCGAGTCTGCTAGATAGAGTTACCTCCATGATGACTTGTCCTAAGTCGTACACCTATTCCTTTTGATGATCTTTTAACTTTCTCTCTAGTTAGACCTTTTTGTAAGTGGATCCAACACATTATCCTTTGACTTTACATAGCCAATTGTGATAATTTCACTAGAGAGTAGTTATTTTATAACGATATTATGTCTATCTCTTATATGATAAGACTTACCGTTATACATCATGCTTCATGCCCTACCTATTGCATCTTGACTATCTAAGTGTATGTATAATGATGCCAATGTATTGGACGAAAAACAATATTTATGAAGAAATTCCGCATTCTTTCAACTTATTCACTTGCCTTATCTAGAGCACCTAACTTAGAGATCCTTATAGAGCTAGTGATACATGTCTTTTTGGAAGATTTCTAAGAGACTGATCCTCCACCAAGATTAAACACATATCCGCTCGTGGATTTTACTTCATTTGATCATGGTGATCCAAGTTGCATCACTATATCTTTTCAATAGTGTTGGATATTTTTATAACGCAAGACAAATTTTTAAATATGTTTTAAATAACCCAAAACTATTTTCATTGTCATCCAATGAGTTTGATTGGAATTACTCGTGAACCGACTCAATTTACTAATAACACATACTATATCTGATCGCGTACACTTCTTGATATACATCATACCTTCCAATACTCTAGCACAATCCTATTCTGAGTTACTTTTGCCTTCACTTATTTGAACTGCAAAGTTCACATTTATTGGAGTCTTGACAATATTGAAATTCAAATATTTGAACTAGTCAAGTTTCTTTTTGATGCAATGAGACCGTGACAATGCTAAACATTATGGAGTTCTAAGGATTTTTATACATAAGATTGCACCAGCAACTCCAAAATCTTTCATATCAAACTTGCTTTTTAGCATACATTTAGTAGCATTTGTGTCATTAGTATCTCTAGTGATGATAAACATGTCATTAATATACAAATAAACAATGACTGTATGATTTTAATGTAAACACATTTATTTGATGAATTTGGAGATTGTATACCGCAACTAATAATATTAACATTCAGATGGATGTAATTCTAGTTACTGACGAGTATATATCAAGATCAAGACCTTGTGTTTGTCTATAGCCTTTGACAATTTTTTTTTTATATTTGTCAACAGTTCCATCCACTTTCATTTTCCTTCTGAAGATTCAACTTCAATATCATATTGTCTAGACATTTCTATTGCTTCATCCTTACCATTCAACAAATTGACATAGTTGTATCTATTACCATTGTCAATGAAAGTTATGAGATACTTTTTTTCCACCACGTGATGGTGTTGACTTCATATCACAATTGTCAATGTAAATTAACTCTAAGAGATTATGATTCCTTTTAACAGATTTATAAGAATGCTCAACATACTTGTGTTCATGTCACAAACAATTTAACTCAAGAAAGTAGGATCAAATAAAAATATTGAGTTTGAAAGGCTCTCCACGAGATAGCTTTTTTTCACACATTTTTTGTTCCTATTTCCTACAATTTTGTGTGATACAAACATTGTTTAGAGTCATCACCCTATCAAATGTCCTTTTCGGAAGGACCTTCTCATAACTTTCAATTGTTATAGAACTACCCATGAACAAAGTTTCATCGGGTCAAATAAAGACAATATATTCCAAATGCTTCTTTTATAAAAACATGATAAATGACTATTTCACTAATATTCATATCTATACTGATAGTTATATTCAATAGACATACCTTTTCATGAAAAGTCACAATATTTTAAGTGATACTTTTTCATAAAAAATTCAATCATTGAACAAGTATACATATTACTTGGTAGTTTCATACTAGTCATACCATATACTAATAAAAGAGAAACTCAACGACCAAAATTTCAAATATATTTCAAGAATTTTTTGGGTCTAACATAATACAAAAGTATCATCGAATTTCATATCTTGTGTTCCAAATTTATGTTAGACACTAAGTCTAGTTTTATCTTTGTCATAAGCACAGAACCCCCACATTTTAAATATGATCTCAAAATTATTTTTCAAGTATTTGAAAAAATAGTTTCCCACATATTTTTTTCTCATGCTATCAAAGTGTCATTAACAACATGAAACCTCTTTTGAAAATATTATCCTACTAAAGAATTGTAGTGGTTCAATTCTGTTTGACAATCTTTACACAATGTTAAAGTTCATTTCATAGAGACACAAAATTATAAACTCTAAGTCACTAGTATTTTCCTCTATCACTAATAGACATACCACTTAGTATTTAGAATACTAACAATAAAGAGAAAATTTTTTGTACAATTTATTTCTATATTACACTGAAGTTTATAGAAAGTCAAAAGTACAACATTGACTTATTATGTGAAGTTGACATATTTTTCAAACCAATAGCATAGTCTAATTTATACAGAGTAGAAAAGTACAAAAGTTTTTAGTCTATAAAAATCAGACACAATCAAATTTCACATGGAGTAACTACAAAATTTTTTTAGTCTCCAAACAGAATTAAACATATTTCTAGATTATCACATAGATGTGATTTTCTTTTCAAATAGTCTTACAACAATAACATTTCGATATACTATTTTATCAAACAAAAATGTGCATTTCTCATTATGCGAACTAAAAGATTTTAAAGGCAACACTTTTTGTTTAGGAAAATTCATTCAAAAATCATATGATTTGCAAATCTTTTTCCAAACACATACATGATATATATCAAAAACTGTTAACTTTTAGAAACTATTTCCCTCCTTAGATAAATAACAAGAAGGTTACCTAGTGTAATGTTTTACAGAAATACAACAAATTCTTCTAGTATATTCTCACTTCGACCTTGCTAAACAAAACACAAATTCTAGAGAAATAATGCATTAATCTTCTACTTTCATGATTTGCTTATCTCGATCAGTAGAATACAAGAAATACCAACAATATAATAATTTCCTTAAGACTGTTATTCATCTTGTATTCCAAAGATACTTTAAATAGAACTTTGAAGATTTTGGTAAGAAACAACAAAGTTTAACGTATATATTTATACTAGAAAATTAAAACTATTAGAGAAAATAGAAATACAAACAAATTAGAAAAAATATAAAAATATTTCCCTACTGAGAATTATTCCTCTCAAGTACCCGAGGTTAATGAAATATATCCTTCCTGGATAGAACGATCTACTCACTGGTGTATCTCTACCTAAAATTACAATCTCAGCAAACCACTCAATGGCAATATAGTACACTTAGAATACTAGATCTAGTAGTAATAGAAGAAGTTTAGAGAAATTCGTTCAACTAAAATGAGAGAAAATCCCTCAATTTATTGAAACACAAAGGATAATGAGAAAAAGGTTCTTATTATGCCTTACCAGAGAAGTGACAAACCTTTGGAAAAGTCACAATCTTCTGGAAAGGTCACAACTTTTCATAAAAGTCGCAATTTTTCAAAAAGCCAGAACTCTTCATAAAAGTGGCAACTTTTCATAAAAGTTACAACTCTTCATTTTCGATTCACACCTTTTGAAAATCCATCAACTTGCTCAAACAAAACACACAACCTATTCTTTCTCGTTTCATTTCAATAAAATTCTGAATGTACGTACATAGAAGGATGTCTTATTTTCTCAAACACAATCCTTCTTCGACTTGAATGACCATGTAATTGCGCCACAAAGATGCAGACCAACTAGAGCAAGTGAACCAGGGCAGTAAAATCTGTTAGCGGTGGTAATCTCCACGGGTTTGAACTACAACAACTTGAACATCAATAAGGTACAAAGTATTTGGCACAAAGAGGTAAGATTGCAAATTTAGAAGGTAAACATATTCATAAACAACTTGTAATTGACTACAAAAAAGGATTTTGTCTATCAACATTAATATATCAATATAAGTCCTTATCATATTTCATTTTGAAAAAGGATCACATCAACAACTACATATTGTTCACACTCTATACCAATTGGTTAATAATCTTTAAGAATATATATTATCAAATCATATCTCTAATAAAGGAAAAAAAAAAAAAACAAAGAGATAAATAATAAAAATACTATCAAATTGTATGCCTAATAAACGATAAAATGAAAAAGGATAAAGAAAGAATTAATAAAATTGTTCATAATTTTAACTCTATTAAAGGATAATATAAAAAATAATAAAAATTATAAATGAGAAAGAATAAAAGAGAAAATACGATTAATAAATAAGAATAGAACAAAAGTAATTCATTTTATTTTCTTAAAAATTTAAGAATATAGAAAGAGAGAATAATAAAAAGAAGATCAACTATCCAAAAAGAGAATATAAAAAATAATAAAAATTATAAATGAGAAAGAATAAAAGAGAAAATACGATTAATAAATAAGAATAGAACAAAAGTAATTCATTTTATTTTCTTAAAAATTTAAGAATATAGAAAGAGAGAATAATAAAAAGAAGATCAACTATCCAAAAAGAGAAGAAGAAATTAATAGTAAAAATATTATTAAGTGATATCTTTAATAAATGATAATAGAAAAGAAAGAGAAGATAAAAATAATTAATGAGAAAGAACAAAAATATTTATTTTATTATTCTTGAAAAAGTTAAAATATAGAAAGAGAGAAAAAATAAAAGAAGAAAAACTAAAAAATGTAGAAATAATAAAATTATTACCAAAAGGTATCTCCGATAAAATAAAAATAAAAAAAGAATATAAGAGCAAATAAAAATAATAAATGAGAAAAGAATAATAGAACATAAAATAAATAAATGAGAAAAAAAATAATGATAGGAAAAAATTAATAAATGAGAAAAATGTGGGGATGAGTTGTAATTTATTTTTGAGAAATGTGTATTTCTTGAATTATTTTAGACTGAAGTATGAATATGCAATTGTTTTGAGTTTTATGACCCATTTATGTTGTTATTCCTATATTTTTAAAAATTGTTATAAAAAAATCTATTTCAACACATGTCCTATTAGCCCACCATAAAGAAAATCTTACACAAAAATAGTCTCTATTCATTTAATAAAAAATCCTTATACAAAATTGGCCTTCAAGTTAAAGACAAATTAAAGAGAGTTTAATGTTATATTATAGGTCTAACCTATCGGTGACCCCTTAAAGTTGACACTAGTTTTTTCTTAGACACTCTAATTAAACTTTGTTCATTTTAGACACCTAATGTCATGTCCCGCTATTTTGCTGACATGACATAATGAGTGTGGTACACTCCTTACCAGCGTGTAGAGAGATTATTTAACCTATTTTTCTGCTTCTTCTTTTTCCCCTTGTTAGCCACCATTTTCTAAAACTTAAGCTCATTCCATGGAGAAATGGATCTAATGGTACTATAATAACAAGAGATTTTATGCTTAAGCAATATATCTTATTTTATTGTCATTCTTCCTCCTCAAGAAGTTCTGAAAATAATTGAAATACATTTCTTTTGAAAAAAAGTTATAGGAAATTTATTTAGTTAGAGAACTCAATATTTAGAATTGAAGATATTATTTTTATTTGAAGTTCCAAGTAAGATGAGTTAGTATTTGCAAAGAGATTATGCTTTCGTAAAATAATATTTTTCAAATAATTAAATTACTATGAAAGTATTTTGAAGAAAGACAATCTAGAATGGGGAGAGGTTGAAGTTGAAAGGTGGCGGTGCGTGGTGGCGGAGGAGATGATTTGAGTGTGTGAGGGGTAGGGGGTTGTGAACCATAGAGAAGACAATCTAGCGGGGGAAGGGTTGAGGATCGGGGGTGGGGGTGGTGGAGAAGAAGATTACTGAAGTGGTTAATTTTTATTAAAGTTATTTGAATAAAATTTGCAACTTGTCACTAGTCATTGATCTTTTTTTCCCTCAAAATTTATTATTTAAAAATTATTTTCAACATATATGCCACATGTCTTTGTTTAAGTCGTCATTATGACACGTCGTTAATGGGTGTGTTTCACACACCTTGCACATTTGGTTGAGTATACAAAAAGTTTCAAAATGACACACCGAATCATGACACGAGGTGTCTAAAATAAACAAATTCTACTCGATTTGTCTAAGTTAAAGTTAGTGCCAACTTTAGGGGCCCTTGATGGGTTAGACCTGCATTATAATTTTTGTGTTGATAAATAAATGGAATTTTTTACAAATAATTATTTTTATTGTCCATTTTTCCAACTTTTTTCTTTTTTTTGTTTGCTCTTTTTTTTTTCTCTCAATATTTTTTTTGTTCCTTCTTTTTATATCTTTTTAAATCTTATTTTCTCAATATTTTAGCGCATCAAGCTAAAAAGCTGTCTAATTTTTACTTTTTAAAAACAAAATTTATCTCTACATTTTTATGTATCAAGTTTCAAGACTTATTACTTACTATTTAAATTTAATATATATAAATTATGTGTGTATATTTGATTTGTTTTGAAATTTTATGAGATACTCTTTGTAACTCATGTCTTAGAGGAAACACTTAACTCTGAAATTTTTCAAAGAACCAATTACGTCTCATTGGTAAGAGTTGACCCTATATCACAAAAAATTATAAAATAATAATTTAAACCTATGAGTCATTAAAACTAAAACACTATATTATCTTATATACAAGATTAGGCGATAACAAACATTAATAATGTGAAGGAAAATGAAACTTATTACATCTTATCTTTTTTCTTAAGATAAGGTAACTTATCTTATCATTTATCCTTAATATCATAAGTATAAATTTATGACTTTAAAAATACATGTCAAGATCTGTAACATAAGCAATGGTGTCAGTGAGCCACTCAACACGAACCAAGTACACAAATATATAGTTGATAAAGGTAACTTATCTTATCATTTATCCTTAATAACATAAGTAGAAATTAATGACTGTAAATATACATACCAAGATTTATCACATAAGCAATGGTGTCAGTGAGCCACTCAACAGGAACCAAGTACACAAATATTAGTTGTGAAGAAGAAGAGAAAACAACAAGAAGAAAGATTTAAAGTTTTCGTTGTTTTAAAATGAGAGGAAATCCCTCTATTTATACAAAACAAAGGGTAGCCTGCACAAATATTTATTGTGCCTTACTGAAAAGGTTACAACTATTTGGAAAAGTTGCAACCCTTTGTAAAGGTCACAACCTTTCATAAAAGTCACAACTTTCCATAAAAGTTGCAACTCTTCATTGAAGTTGCAACTTTTCATGAAAGTCGCAACTCTTCATTAATGTCGCAACTCTACATAAAAGACATAACTTTACATAAAAGTCAGAACTCTTCACAACCGTCATAACTTTTCATGAAAGGGGAAGACTAGTTTTGAAAATAAATAAATTGAAAAGGAAATCTTGTTTGTGGGAGCGCCATGTAGGCGGACCTAAGATTTTCTTATTTATTTATATATATATATATAATATATATATATATATATATATATATATATATATATATATATATATATAAAGTGTTGATATATTGAAATAGGTAAATGTATATTAGGTGTATTATATTATATTATATTAACACCATTAAATTTATGATAATAGAGGAACTGAGACTTTTCTTAGGCTTGAACTTTAGGAAGTATAACTATAGATTTGGGTGAGCTTTGAGTCTAGGCCAGACATATAGTAATATGGGTGTCTACACACATGCTTATTTACGAATTATGCATATTACATAGACTGAAAACGTTCCGTGGCACTAAGGAAAGGAAAGATATTGAAGAAGTAGTTTGCATGACTTCAGTTCTTCGGTGGTGGTAGATTATGACTTATTTTATATGATAGATTGAATCTTAATAGTTATTGATAGTCATTGAGTGATTTTGTAAATTTATCTATGTACTTTGTTGCGTCTTTGGATAATCGATGTGTTGTTTGTGATTGGTCTAAAATCTTGAGACCGTGAAATTTGTAATCTTGAACCTTTTCTATTGAAGTGATGCCTTGAATAAATAATGTTTGATGAAATATTTTTAATGAAGTGAATAATGGAGATAGTAAATGATAGATTAATGATATATTTGGCTTGGGTGCCACGATTCGGGATAATATTATTGGATCAGAATGTCATGTTCCGACACGATATATTAGATTGGTTGCCACAAGCCGACACGATGTTATTGCATTGGGTGTCACGTTCTAACATGGTAACATTAAAGTAAAATATATATAAACAACATAATGTACTCAATCGCAAAGAACTTATTTCCCAAAGAGCTCTGTGTGGAGGTATGAGTCCTCATGTGTATTCTTGATACTGTTGGCTGATTATGTACTTACTTTAGTGTTGTTGTCACTGGTTCGAAGCTGTTTGTCATTTGCCACCTTCTATGTGCCATAGTGAATTTATACTATTATCATTGCATATTAGTTACTATTTTGAGTTGGCTGATGATATCTACTCAGCTTATGTTGTCCTGTATTGACCCTACTTATGCTTTCTTCATTTTCTTTTGTGGAGTGCAGCAAGTGAATCATCGACTTGGACTCGCCCTTAGCTTTTGCCAGTCTCATGTACATCATATTTCAAGTTGAGCTATTCCTCCTGGCTCATGTTGGATCCTCTCGGTCACGGCATGATGCCGTTAAATATTGGACATGCACTATCCTACTTATTTATTTTGATATCTTTAATACTCTTAGATTTGATATTTTGAGAATGGATGTCCTTGATGTGATGGATTTCATGTTTTGGGGATAATATGCAATAAACTTGAGATCTTTATTTTATTGTCTACTTAAATAATTTTGAGCTTCCACATTATGGTTGTTATCCATGGTTGAACAATTGATATAAGTTGGGGTTGAATTCGTTGTTTTCCACCTAGGAGATTAAGTGTGGGTCATGATAAACTTGATATAAGAGATTTAGGTTCAATGATCTCATCACACAAGGAAAAGTATACTAGAGTCTTGAAGAATGGTATGGGGAAAATTTTACTTTTATTTGAGAGGCTATAGGACTTTAGTAACACTTATTTATTTCTATATTTTGTGCTTTAACTTGAATCAAATTTGTATCTAGGTGATACAAAATGGTATCTGACCTTCTTAGCTCTATTGGTAGATGGTTAGAACTAGAGCAACAAATCGGACAACACCAACACGAGCAAGACAGGGTGCATATAAACCAACCATTGGGGATACACCTCAGGGGAAGCAGTGGAGAAAGGTCGTGGTAGAGATTGCGGGAGAAGGTCCACTAGAGGCAGAGGAGAAACACCTGGTCCAACTAGGGATAAAAGAGTAACCACTCCACCAGCTGGCGAAGTAGGTAGAGAAGGTGATGAGGGGGAGGATGAGCAGACTCATGAGAAGGAAGCACCACCCCAACCTAATTTAGAGATGATCAATCAGGTTCTCACTTATCTTAGCAGGTTATCTGTTTAAGGCCAAACACCACCAACTTTTTCTGCACCAGCACCTTAGGTTCAGGGAGCACAACATGTAATTGTTGTGGCTGTTTGCATGAATGCATCCTTAGAAATAGAAATATTTCCTCGATTGACTACATGGATTGTAACGAGTACTGACAAGCATGGTCTCTTTATTAAGTTACTAAAGTTGAAACCTCTAGTATTCAAGGGTATTGAATTTGAAGATACTTATGATTTCCTTGTTTATTATCATGAGCTACATCAGAAAATGGACATCGTGGAGTGATTCAACGTTGAGTGTGTGACATACTAGTTTCATGGGGATGCCAAAATACAGTAGCGATCTCATGTTGATTGTTAACCATAAAAGGAACCACATATAACTTGGGAATCATTTCTAGCTTTTTCATAGAGAAGTATGTTGTCACACCTTGAATATCAGGCTAAGAAACAAATTGCAGAAAACCTCATGAAGTAGTGAACAACGACAGGGTTCAAGAATTCTGATAGGATCCATGGTCCGTTGAGCAGCTTGTGGTCATGACTTGGAAGTCACCAGGACCATGTATCATACCAGGGGCACCTTCACAGTCCGTGATCTTGATGATGGGCTGTGTTGATGCCCATGGAAGCCAGACGGTAGCCTCTCCTGGCCAACCCCTTAGACGCCCACCCCCAAGTGAAGACCACAGGGGACTTCACACTCCGTGGTCCTCATGACGGCTCGTGGGAGCGTCCGTGAAGATTAACCAGTAGGCCCCCAGACTTGAGCCTCTACACCTCAGCCCAAGTAAGGACCGCGTGTACCTTAACGATCCATGGTCCTCCACACGGTCCGTGGTAAGGGATCGTTAAACAGAGGCCCAAATTCTTGGACTAAGTGCAGACCGCCACCAATTTCATGGTCCGTGGTCCCTTTCACAGTCTATGAAGATGGTTGTGGTTAGACTTGTCTCCAACTTAAGTCAGAGGTCTTTTGGTCTTTTCCAATTTTGTTGGACCCCTAAAATACATCGTTTAACCTTATGTTACATGGTTTTGGTCATTTTTAGCGTAGAAACGTAACTAGATCTTACCTAAGTCACATCTTTCATCAAAACATTGAAAACTAGAAACGAAAAAGGAGAAGAGGTCGAGCAATCCTAGTTTGAGAACGAAGCAAGGTTCCATAAGTCCCAAACCCGAAATCAAAATATTTCTCCATGGAATTCAACACCAGGTATGTGGAGCTTCACTAGTGGGTTCCTTTTTTTTCCATTAGGTCCCTAGATTTCTGTCAGATTTTTGATTCCTTTATCATGACTAGACTTAGGGTTTCTAGAACTTCAACAAAATATCATCAATTAGTTATTAACTTATTCCAAATCAGAATATTATGTTATTACTTCATTTCTTGCATGAATTTCAGAACTCTACCTATGTATTTCTTTAGTTATTGAATAATACATGCTAGGTTAATTATTTTAATATTCAGTTATACATGCCTCAATTATGAATGCATTATTAACAAATTAATCATTGTATTATCAGTTTGCATCTCAGTTTTGAGCTATCCAATGTATTATAGTAATTCAGTCATAATATGTGAATCTTTAATATATTGGGAGGACAATGATATGTTATTTCATCTTTATTCTATCCTACATGCTCGTACTTCCGAGTAGTGGCCATACGTTGCGTTACATCTTCTTGTGATGTAGGTTTAGGTTCTAAACAACTATATCACACTTAGATTGGTTCCCGATTTCTAGTTCAGCAACATCAGTGGTGAGTCCTCATTTTTCAAGGACAATAGTCATTTTATCTTTTTAAGTAATTCAGTTTTTTAGTTTTAGTTTTGATCGAGTTAGCTGGGAATGTCCCAACACTTCTAGTCAGTTAAAGGCTATTTCAACATAGTTAGATTCAACTTAGTTTTTAAGTTTGATGTTTCCTCTTGTATTAAACTCTTAAATTTGATATTCAGTTTTAATTATATGGGTATTACCCATCATTTCAGACTTTTAATTGATGATTAGCTTCCACATCGGTTATTCATTTCTTTAGTATGCTCATGATTATGCAGCAGGGTTAGCTTGAGATCACTTATTATCCTAGGTTTTGTGTCTATGTTTTAGGCTAGCTCAAGGTGTGACATATATACCTAGGTCTTTGAGGGAAAGGAGGAGAGATGAGTTCCTAAATACTTAGCAATGAAAGATGTCTATTGCAAGAGCGGATTCACCATTTTGTGAAGGGATTAAGGTCAGAAATGCAGATTCCAGCTTTATAGGTTGCTGCTTCTGTAAAAATCTTTTGAGGAAGTGGTTGACTTTGCGCTAGAGGTAGAGAAGGTGAAGAAAGATGACTTCACCAAGGTTTCAACGTTCAAGAAATCCGTAAGAGAGATAAGTTTAGTGGTTATTACTCTAGAGAGCATAGTTCTAGGGGTTATCCACCCTGTCCTATTTGGTCTTCATTGCGGGTGTGTACTGAGGGTCCATCGCAGACCAGTCTGGCTTTTTATGAGTTTAGGGGTTATCTTCAGGTTTCTTTATTTTCACAGAGACGTAACCTTGATTCCAGGAGTTGTTATGGATGTGGTGAGGCTGGGCATATCAGAAAATGTTATCTAAGGTAGAGTCAAACTTTGTATGATTAGATTTACCTATCCCCAATGGTTAGAACCATATGTGGTTATGGTAGAGGTGGTCATTTCTTAGGATGTGGTGGCCAAGGTAATGGTGGTCACCAGTTCAGTCGGGGTGGTGGGAAGGTTGGAACTACTGGAGCGCATCTTGACTAGGGCGATGGACATACATGTAATTAGGGATGGCAAGGGGACGGAGAAGGGCACTGGGGGACGGGACGAAGGGGGACGTTACGGGAAGGGACGGGGACAGGGAGGGGGTATTTGGACCGGGATCGGGATTAGGGGGACCGAGATTGGGTTGACAAAAATAGGTCCCATCTCTTCCCACTATATATACGGGATGGGATGGGATTTGGGGGGACGGGATGGGACGTGGGATTTTTTTTGTTTTTAAATACTTATATATTTGTATTGAAATTATACGTCTTTATCTAATAAATTTTAAATTTAACTTTTTATTTTCAAATTTCGAAATAAATTTTCAAATTTAAAGTATCAATTTTCAAATTTCAAGAATCAAGTTTCAAATTTCAAATTTGAGAAGTTTAAATTTGTATTTTAAATATTTTAAAGTAATTTGTAAACTTGAAATGTCAAGTTACAAGTTTTAAATTAAGTATTTTAAAGTTAGTTTAGTACTTAGTTTAGTATATATTTATATGTATATATTAAAATTAAAATGCAAAATAATAATTGTATAAAAAAACATGATCAAAGTTAAAACCTTCATATTTATTCAATAGAAATTAGAAGTTACAATTAACAAATATTATTGGAGTAACTAATCTACGCAGCCACCTTCCAGGAAGGGTTCTGTTTCAATAAGTTCTCATACATAAAACTAATATTTGTTAGAGATATTAAATGAGTAACTAATTTTACGCAACCACCTTCTAGGAAGGGTTCTGTTTCAATTAGTTCTTGAATTTAATCTAAAAATATCTTTTTTCTCCTTTAAAATTTAATGTTAATTGTCACGTCATATTGATGGTGATATCCTCCGATGTTGGCAAACTAGCTAGAAATTCTTGTGCCTCTAATTCATCATCACTGCGTTCAATTTGTGTTTTGATCCAACTTGCTTGTTTATTACTTAGCTTTGGCAAATTATTATTTCTCCTATCGGCATTGACCCAGTCTCTAAATAAAACTGTTGTTTCCAAACTGTCTTCCGCCAATGAATGTCTATGATCACCAATTTAAAACCTTGCCGCACTGAAAGCAGCCCCCATTGCAACTAATGAAGCTTGAATAGTTAGAACATCACGAATTATTTTGCTCAAAGTTGGAAATGCATCGCTTCGTCTACTCCACCATCCTAATAAATCTTCATTGCCATCTTTGTTTTTCAATGCTTCTAAAGATTGATTAAGATATTCTTCAAAATCATCACGGTTAATAGAATTAAGATAAAGAATACCTTGCATATAAGTTGAAATTGGAAGTGACAAATCAATCTTAGCATTAGAAGTTTGACCAACTTCTCCTTGAAAATTTTCTGAAGTTCAATATTTTTCATACACAGTTTTGCTTCTATTTTTATGCTCGACTTACACATTTAACAATTTGGAATTTCTTCCGATTATATTTCTAAAGTTTCATACAAAGTGTCAACAAGGCCTTGCGCACCTTATAATTTATAGGCATGATGAAGTAAAATAGTTGTTAAAAAAACTTGAGGAATAGGAAAAAAATAATTTTAAAATTTTTCAGTCATACCTTCAATTGCAACTCTAAATTTATCTATTTTTTTATATTTACAAATTGAATTGTAAGAGCACAAATATTTATTAATACGGATGAAATATTAGGATAATAAATTCCAGAAAACATGGTAGTATCATCATAAAAAAGTCTTAAAAATTATAATAGTTCTTTAGTTCATTCCCAATCTTCATCACAAATTCTATCTAATGGGTCAACATTATGAGCATTAAACACCATTTGTTTAGGTCTTCTATATTTGTAAGCAACTGAAAACATTTCGTAAAGAGAATTCCACTTTGTTTTAATATGTTTTGGAATTTTTCTAGGTGACAATTCACATAGTAAACAACGTTCATTAAATTCCCTAATTCTAGCAACATTGTTAGTATGAAAAATCCAGGTAACGACATATTCAATTTTTACGCTACCACAATCAAATAATGAAATACCATCTTGTACAACTAAATTTAATATATGTTCAACACATCTAACATGAAAAACATTATTGTCATTTGGACATAATCTAATTTTTAACATTTTAGCAGCGTTTGTACTATTATATGCATTATCTAATGTGACAGACATTATTTTATCTATAATCATGTAATAATCTAAAACACTTAAAATATTTGAAAATAAATATGCACACATTTTTTCTCTATACATAGTTTATAACTTATATTTTTTTTTGCAAATTCCAATTATGATAAACTCAATGTGCAGTAATAGTTAAATAATCATTTTTATTAACTCTACGACCCATGTCCGAAGTTATAGACACTGTACTATCTAATATGCTAAATATAAAACGAAGAAATTGACAATGTTACCTTGAAATTTAAAAATATCAGATTTAATAGTATTTCTTGAAAAACCTCTATAATCCGGATTATAAGTCTATTGAATATATTCAATAAAACCGGAATTTGATGGAAAAATATAAGGCAAACCACAAACAGAAAGCATTTTAGCTAAATTTTCGCGATCTAATTCCTTATTGTATCTACATTGTGTTATTGGACCAGCGGGGTTAGAAGGATCTAATGTTCCTTGAACCATGTTAGAAGCCCCTACCAATGCATTATCGATAATATCAAATTCATTAATTGGAACTCCTTTTTTTCTATTGGCTAATGCTTTAGCTTCTTTATATTGAATCGACATACAAGATAACAAATGTCTATTTAATCCCCCCCCCAATCCCACCTTGACCCCCACCTTGTTTATGTTTAAAAGGTTGCTTACACTTATTGCAAATAGCAACACTATTTTCTTTATCGAAAGTCATGAATTGTCATAGAATAGAAGTTTTAGGGCATTGACACTTCACCTTCTTCCTTGTGGGAGGTATAAGGTGTGTATGTCAACAATTTTGCTCCGTTAAATTAATAGTCCTATTTTGAACTTCTGTCACCGGACTAATAGGTGTTACTTCTAACTCCTCTTCTCCCAAATCAACTTCTACTTCTTCACCTAAATTTTCATAAACATTAGGATTAATATTACCATAACGTCGTTCTAAATTTTCGTGATCGAGTTTAACATTTGAATTAATATCATAAGGAGTATCATCAACATAAGTAGAATCATTTGTGTTAAATCTAACTCTACACGTTGATTTAGATGAAGTACCACCACTTTTACTACTCTTTTTTCTTTACTATTTTTTTACCAACATTAAATAATTTAAAAAATCTACTTTCTTCGTTATCTTGTGCTTTCTGTTTTCCTTTACTGCTATTTTATTTGCTAGAACTCATACTTAATTATATATAAAGTGTAATATAATAATAATAATAACACAAAAATAAAGACGAAAAATAAAATATAAATATTATGAAACGAATGTACCAAATGTCTGTGTTAATAGTAGACGCTAAACCGATTATTGAAGATTGTGCTTTGTTATAACTTGTAATTTAAAACTCCAACCAATATTTGATAATAAATATGAGATAATATAATAATATATATTGATATAATATAAATGTTTCAAATTGAAAATTGAAATATATGGAATATAATAATATGATAATTAAAATAGAATAGAAATTAAGATTGACACTTGAGAGTGGAGAGGATATATAAAATAGATGAGAGAAATGAAAATAGATGATTTTGTAAGAAATTTTAAGGGATAAGGGGTATTTATAGTATTAAAAATGGGTTAAAGTGTAATTATTATAACTTGAGGGTTCAAATAAAGTTTTAAAAGGAAGGGGGTGGTAGGAGGTGTTTGGGAATAAAAAAAGTAGCAAAAATTCGTTGGGAGGATTCCACGAACCGGCCGGTTCAACGTGCCGGGACCGGTCCGGGTCGACCAGGACTCAGTGGTAAACTGGCCCCTGATCGATCCCCTCATCCCCCACCCCTTAAACCCCCTAAACGTAAGGGGATAGGCCGGGCGGTACTCGGGTCGGGGCGGGATGCGGGTTGGGGCGAGATATCCCGGTCCCCCTGCCAGCCAGCCCTACATATGATAGATTTCATTGTTATGCTTTCCTCGGGAGGCTAGAGGTAGAGTCATTCAATGTTCTCATCACATGTACTCTTCTGGTTTGATCACATGGTTTTTGTATTGTTTTATCCTAGATCAACATTTTCGTATGTATCTTCCCCATTAGCTAATGGTCTTGATTTGCATTGTGACTTGCCTAGCATGCCTATTCGTGTCTCTACTCGTGTTGGTGAGTGTGTTAGTTGAGAGGCCTAACCCATTGGTGTCCCCCTAAAGTTGGCATCGTATTTCACTTAGACACCTTAATTAAACAATGTTCATTTTAGACACTTTATGTAGGATCTCGTGGTAACATTTTTACAGTTTTTGCTTACATGGCATAATGAGTGTTCACACTCATTTGAGCCGTGTGTTAGATGATTCTTTAATTAATTTTTAATTATTTTTTTGTATTCTTCCCTATTTTTCGGCCTCCATTTTACCATGTTAAATTTCATCCATTGTGAATGACGATTTCCACAAAAGGATGGAGCTCTAAGCTAAGAATTTCTTTAAACTAGCTAAATATTACATTCTCTATCAAACTATTTATCAGGCAAAAAGAGAGAGAGAGAGAGAGAGAGAGAGAGAGAGAGAGAGAGAGAGAGAGAGAGAGAGAGAGAGAGAGAGAGAGAGAGAGAGAGAGAGAGAGAGAGAGAGAGAGAGAGAGTGAACACATTTTTTTAAAAAGAAAAAAATGACGATGGTGCACATATTTGTTGTACGTTAATAGAAATATTTAGAAAAGAAAACCCGGGGAGGGGTGGGGTATTATTTTGCAGAACAATTCAGGAGGGGGATTTTGGAGTGGCGGGGCAGGACGACTTTCTACTAAACGAATAGGTATATTTGGAGAAGAAAACATTGGGGTTGGGTTGTTTTTTTTTAATTGATTTAAATTTTATTATATTTGTAATTGTTTGGGTCATGAGTCATTAACTTATTAGTTAATTTTAATTTTACTCAAGATTAATTATTTAAAAATTACTTTTAATAAAATGTCATAATTTAATTTGTCACTTTACACGTTATTTGCGAGTGTAACACACACATTATACATTTTTGTTGTTATTAAAAAAGTGTCAAAATGACATAGAGAGACCCTACATGTGTCTAAGTGAAACATCGTGTCAATTTTAGGGGGGCACCGATGGGTAAGACCTAATTGAGAAGGTGTACACGTCTTATCTTGTGAGTTTTGTGGGGAGAAAAACTTATATAGATTTGATTATTCTAGAGATTGTTGATTTTGATGTAATTCTATGGATGACTTGGCTTTCTTCCAAATTTTTTAATATTATATTGTTATACTAAGACTGTGAACTTGGGTAAGCCTGGGATAGATCCGCTAGTGTGGGATGACTTACTATCCTAGTTCATATTATCTCTTTTCTTCATGCTACGAGGTTGGTGAGTAAGGATTGTTCAGCTTTTTTTGCACAATTGAGGGATGATGCTTCCAAAGTTTCTTCAGTCAAGTCGGTTTCGGTAGTGTGTGAATTTCTAGATATTTTTCTTGCAGACTTGCATGGTATGCACCAGATAGAGATATTGATTTTTCTATTGATCTGGAGCGAGGTACTCGCCTTATTTCTATTGCACCTTACAAAATGGCTCCAAATGAGTTAAAGGAGTTGACGGCCCAGCTTCAGGAGTTATTAGGTAAAGGTTTTATTTGAATGAGTGGCTCACATTGGGGTGCTCCAATTTTATTTATGAGGAAGTAGGATGGTAGTTTTCGGATGTGCATAGACTATAGGCAACTAAATAAGGTGACTATTAAGAACAAGTACCCCATTCCTCGCATTAATGACTTGTTCGATCAGTTACAAGGGGCTTGGGTGCTCTCAAAATCTGAGGTCCGATTATCATCAATTGAAAATGCGGGCGACAGATGTGCCCAAGACTGCTTTTCAGTCCAGGTTGGGGCATTATAAGTTCTTAGTAATGTATTTTGGGCTTACAAATGCCCTTGTTGCTTTCATAAGACTGATGAATGGAATTTTTAAGTCATATTTAGATTTTTTTGTTATTATATATATTGATATATATTGATCAACTCTAAGAGTAGGAAAGAACATGAAGATCATAAGAGAATTGTATTGGGGTTGTTAAGGAAGAAAGGCTTTATACCAATTTCTCTAAGTTTGAGTTTTGGATCGATTCAGTGTCCTTCTTAGGGTACATTGTTTATAAGGATGAAGTGATGATGGATCCCACTAAGATTGAAGTAGCGAATAATTGGGTAAGGACTGCTAATGTTTTGGAAGTAAGGAGCTTTGTAGGGTTAGCGAGCTACTACTATAAGTTCATTAAGGGATTTTCTTTTATTGATTTACATCTGACCAACTTGATCAAGCAGAATATTTCATTTGTATGGTGATATGAGTGTGAAGAAAGCTTCCTGAAACTCAAGACCTTGTTGATTACTCTACCAATTCTCACGTTGCCAGTGGAAGGTAATATTTTCATTATTTATTGTGATGCACCTTATTCTTGTTTGGTGCAGTGCTACGCAAGAGACAAATGTAATAGCCTATGCTTCAAGGCAAACGAAAGTGCATGAATATAACAGTCCGACCTATGATTTGGAGTTGTCTGCGGTGGTATTTGTATTTAAGTAGAAAAGGCATTATCTATATGGGGTCAAGTGTGAAGTGTATAGAGATCATCGTAGTTTAAAATATGTGTTCACTCAGAATGACTTGAAGTATAGGGTGCTTAGCCCACTTTCTTATTTCTAGGCACTCATTAGCTAGTGATGTTCAACATCTATCGTTGCACGCGAGCTTAACTTGTGGAGTCATGATCAATGATTTTATTTATTGTGGTGAGAATTTACTTGAAATATGTGCAGGGTGATTCCTAGAATTTTCCCCTTGGTCCAAATGACCAACTTTTGTGAATGAATAAAATGATCTTAGGACTGAATTTTTGAGAGTGAATCTAATCACTATACCTTGGTGTGACCTCCTTGTGAGTGTGTAAAACTAGCTTGGCACCATTTGAACATCATTTTCTTTGGATGAAAATTAATCACAAATGTCCTTATTCTCCGCAACTAAAATTTGCGTGAAGCATATGTTTGTTTCAATAGCTAAGTTAGTCCCAAATCCTAAGTTGAGGGTGTGGTATCAATGAGGAAAGAAAACGACAAAACCCTCCATTAAAAAGAGAGATAAAAAGGTAAAAAAAGAAAATGATATAATAAAAATTATATCCAAAGATCAAGGTTGTGGAAGTAAAAAGGGGTGTCCAACGAGATATATGAAATTTTTTGAGTGCTTGATTAGGCCAAGGATGAGTCGTGAAAGATGAAAAGAATGAAAGAGAAAAAGAAGAAGTGAAATTTCAGCCATGCTTCATTAAGGTAGAAATCACTAAGCCAAAATGAGCATATCCGTACGCTTAACCCAATTACAAGCCTTGAAAGACCTTTTTGATCTTGCATGAGTCAAGTGATGTGTTGGTTGAGCGAGCATATGGGTAAAATCATGCTATTTTTCTCATTGGGAGTGTGATAGTTAATTTCAAATTCCAAAATTATATTCCTTGATTGGCTTTGTGAGAGAATGAAACCATTTTTTTTATGTGAGAGCATTTGAATACTCTTGTTGAGCATATATTTTCATTTGAAGTAAACATTGTGAGATTGAGCTATATTTGATGATGGCTAGTAACAGTTTCAAACTTTTAGTGTATAATTGAGCATTGCATGTGTGAACTGAACCTTATGTGCATTCATGTTGATTCTCAAAGAGCACTATATCTAGATATCCATGTTGTCCTCATTGATCTTATGTTCTATTTGAGGACAAAAAAAGGTTAAAGTTAGGGGTGTTGATGAGTTGGGAATCTCCACTCGTTTTGGGCTTATTATAAAATGAATAAGTATCCTCAATGACTATTTTGTGCTCATAAGTGATGTTAATGTTTTGTTATGCAACAACTAAGGAATAAAAACAAGGCAAGGATTTTAAGATGTTAAATGGAGCGAAAATGATGGAAACTGTAAAGAAAAGAGAAGTTGGAGCTCGCAATAGCCACTCGGTGACTCTCAAAGTAAGTTAATAGCTCCCCAAAAAGTTCCTATACCGAAGTATATTTATAAAGTCAACTTGGTGAGCAAAGGGTGATTCGGCGACTCACCGAATGGATTGGTGATCTCGGTCCTGCTTGCCTAATCTTCGAGAACAATTGAATGCATGAGTCATAATAAAAGGCGAGATGAAGTGCAACTCGATCGATCGCCAATCCCGGCTAACCTCGCCAATTGGTCTAGTGTTTTTGGGAACGTATAAATTATTTTTTTCAGAGAAGAAAAGGGTTTCCAAGAGAGTGTATTCCCTAGTCATTCAGGGTTTTAACATTCTTAAATTATTGTACATTCTCGTAGGAGATTTGGATATTTGATTTGAGGTTTTTTCGATTTTAGCTTTAATTTTGGCGTTGGTATTGGAGATTGTTAATAATTATAACGGATAATATTTTTTTCTAACAATTTCTTACTTTTTGCTATGTTTGGCTAAAACCCCTTACCTTAGGGGTGTGATCATGTAGATTAATGTATTATTTAGCTTATGTCTATTGTTATTTTCTGATTTTTTTTTTAATAAATGGGTTCAATTGTTGTTCATGTTTTAATTGATGAACTAAAGTTGCAAATTTGGTTTTAGCTTTCTTGAGAACGAGGTATAAGGTAGAATGGATGATTGATGATTGTATTCATTTGAATCTTTACAACCCGGCTTAAGAAAGTAGGTTAATTAAGGAATTTGATTGATTGGTATTGTTAAAATTTTTGAGATTCGAGGAACTCACTTAAAATATCATAGTTGATCGAGAGATCATTATTGTATTCAAATTCAATCCTACCAATTGAGATTCAACAAGTTGTAGCAATTAGTAATTCTCCCATTATTTGATGATTGGTGATCACAGTTTGAAACTTTTAGTTCACAACTGAGCATTGCATGTGAGAATTGAACATTGGGTATGTTTAGGTTGAGTCTCAAGTAGCACTATTTGTAGACATAAATGGTAGCCTGATTGATCTTGCGTTTACACGAGGACAAAAAAAAGTTATTTTGGGGGTTGATGAATTGGGAATTTCAACTCATTTAGGGATTATTTTTAAATGAATTAGAGTCCTCAATGCCTATTTTGTGCTCATAACTGATTTAAATATGTTGATATGTGGAAATTAAGGTTTAACAACAAGGGAAGGACATATCAAGGAAAAAAAGGAGGAAAATGTTGGAAAAGCTGAAGAAAAGGAAAATTGGAGATCGTAACAGACACTCGATGACTCACTGAGTGAGCCTTTAGATCCCTAAACGTTCCTGGATAATAGCCCATGTATCAAGTCAAGTTGGCGAGTAAAGGGTGATGCATCGATCCGCCGAATGTATCGGCGATCTCAATCTTGCTTGCCTAATCTTCTAGAACAATTGGATTCATGAGCCAAATAAATAGTTTAGATGAAGTACAACTCTAGATGCATCACAATACACCACAGAAACTTGAGTACTTCCCGGTAAAGTCAAAACAGGGCAAGAGTCAACTTCTTTTTCAATTCCTGAAACCTTTTATCACAAGCTTCAACAATTGAAATTTAATTATCTCCTAAGTCAATTTGGTCGAATAAAACCCTTGTCTAGAAAATCATTCAACTGCTCTTTCAACTCTACTAGTGCCATTCTATATGGCAGAATAGATATAGGACAAATATGTGGAATTATGTCTACGCTGAAGTCTAGTTTTCTCTTAGGAGCGACTCCGGGTAGATTATCAGGAAAGACTTCTTGAAACTCTTTTACTATTGGAATTGAAACCGATTAAGTCATTACGGACCAAGTGCTAGACATGCCCCTTGGAGACTAACTTCTTTGCCTTAAGGTAGAAATGAAACGACCCATAGACACTGCTGAACTTCTTTTCCACTCTATAACTAGTTCACATGAAACTGAAACTTGACTACTGGAGTGCTGAAATCTATTGATGCATAATAGGCATGAAGTCAGTCCATACCAAGAATGACATCTAACTGCACCATGTCTAACTCAATTAAATCAGCCATGGTACTCTTGTGATTCATGCAAGTGGGAAAATCACGATAGAGTCCCTCTGCTAGAAATGGACTCACCAACAGGTGTGAAAACACTGAATGGTTCACTAAGTTCCTCAGGAATAACATAATAATTCATAGCGACATATAAAAGATAAATCACTCCTGGGTCTAGCAAAGCATAAACTAGAAAAGTGATGAATCCTATTACTCTTGGCGATTTTTAATAGCATACAATCGGTTTTTTCCTCCGCTAGTACTATTTCCTTGCATGTTCTTTGGATTCTCTCGCATGATATGCCAGTATCACCACACTTGAAACAAACCCTGAAGCCCTCACGACCTCGGTGGGTTCTACCACACCTAGAATATGTAGGAGCCCACTTACCTCTTTGCGCCTCTATACTTTGAGACTTGGCGCGTTTAGATCTAAAGGGTTTTGAATTCCGACCAGTATACTTACCTTTGTTTCTGGGTGCAAGGGCACTAGGAGATGGTGGAGCACGTTCCTTTTGTTTTTGTTGGAAGGAAGAATTAATACTATTCTTTTGCTGCCTGAACTTGTTGTTTGATGTCTTAGACCTCTTATTCTTAAAATCCTTCTCTATCCTTCAACTTATCATCCTCAACTTGTTGAACATGGATCATTATACTTGCTATGTACATATCCCCTATAAACATTGTTGCCTTGCTGTCCTTGCTGGACTGACGAGACAATCCAACAACAAATAATCTAATATTGCTTCACATGTCTGCAACCATCTCCGGAGCAATAGAGGGAAAGTTGTGCAAACTAAAGATTGTACTCATGAACACTCATAGACTCTGGATTAAGGGTTAAAAATTCTCTAATCTTTGCCTCTTGCAACTCATTGGGAATGAAACGTCTCATGAAAAAATTCTCAAACACAGACCAACTCACTATTGGCGCATCCTCAACCCTGTTCCTTTTCCATTGGTGAACTAGACTCCAGTGATACCCTTTAGTTGATATGCAACTAGTTCTACCGTCTCAGCATCAACAACATGCAATATGTCAATAATTTTCTGAAGTACTTCAACAAAGTTCTCTAGATCCTTTGTGACACTTGAACCTATGAATCTTCGCAGATTCATCCCTAAAAACTCATGAATCCTTGAGGTATCAACCACTTCTTGTCGATTACCTCTCTGTCCAACTTGATGAGTTGCCACTTGACATAACATCCAGATAGTCTCACATAATTCAGAATGTGAAACTTCTCCTTGAGGTTGCACATCAGGTGCATCTGAAAACTCTTGTTACTCAATAATCCTCTTAGCTAAACGACCTCTCGCTGCTCTTCGTGGAGGCACGATTCTCTTAAAACATGCACATACATGAATTAGAAGGAAATTGTTAGAGGTAAACTCTAACGCACGAAAGGAATATGAAAGAAGTAAGGAATTCCTAAATGTCGTAGCCTCCTAATCATAGATGTGGCGCACTTCACACCAATGACTGAGACTCTACTAATGCGGCTTCATAAACTCCCGATGACTCTTGAACTCTATGCTCTGATACCAAGTTTGTCACACTCCGAGCCTACACCCTTGATGTGGCTGGCACTCGAAGACCATTGCTGGCCCCAAGAGAACCCTTGACCTATCTTTCTTAACTCATCTGAAAACTTAAACATTAGAGAAATAACTCAAAGATAATAACTTTAAAATAATACTTACCCAAAATGACAACTCGAGTCTTATCGTTTACAAGGGAAATGAAAAGACTAAAGGAACAAACTCTATTTGTCTATGAAGCCTTTAAATTAAAGATGGATGTTGGGACAAGACCCCAATAATCCTAAAAAATGAAAACTGAAAGAAAATAACTGAATGGTAAATATGTTCTCCGTAATGAAGGAGGCACACCAACTAACTCTGAGTTGCTCACTGGATCAACGATGCGCCAAATGCCGATCCTAGTTACCTTCGTCTGCATCATGATACGATGCAGTCCAACCAACATCAATACATTGAATGTACGAGTATGCGAGTTGAAATGCTAAACAATAACTTAAGCTTGAAAAAGAGTAAGGAACACTTACCTTGACTCTGCTCAACTCATAAATAACTAACGCATTTCATTGTATAGCAGTTTAAAGACACCTGCAATATAAAGAAAAGATGTTTCAAACATGGTTTTCAACTCGCTATATGCAAAGATACAATTGACTATGAGATGTATGTAAGAATACAAAATAATCTGATGTAAACTCATAATCTTACTAATAAAATAAAACATATCATAGTTCCTCTCAAAGTATACTCGTGCAATGCATGATTGAAGATTCATACACCTACTCATACTAAGCAGAACCTCTTGAAGAACCATGCAACTACTGTTGTGAGAGTTTCTTTAATCGACAACCACCACTTAATAGTTATAGTGATGATATAACATTTTATGTCACGCTGCCAAGGACCATCCTAACCTTTCCAGAGTAAAGGACTTGAACTGCATAATGGATCCACTAGTAAAATGTGAAAATGATTTATCTAAAAAGAATGAACCTTTTCTACCCATAATGGCGACATGGTTTTCATGGTGACTTGAGTTAATCTGAAACTCGCATTCCCACATCGATGCTCAATACTACTTCTAAAATATACTTATCTTGTATGTTTTAAAAATATCTTTTCTGTGATTTGAGATTAATGCCAAAAACTTAGCTCAAAATGTATCTTGAAAATCTTAGTTTCCCTGCTTTCTTTATTTTATAAAGCTACAACTCATTTATGAAAATAAACCGGAGGCTCTTTGGAAAACTTAACTTCCTTGCTTGTTTAAATAAGAAAACATTTCAAAATCTCTTTGGGGATACTTAGACCCCCTAAACCTTTAATGAAAAGAACTTCAACATAACTCTTTACTTAGCTTGAAAACTTGATCTTTGAAACAACTCTTTGGGAAATACTTAATTCCCTTATATTTCTTTAAAGGATGAACTTCAACTCTTTACTCTTTAATTAACTTGAAACTTAAGTCTTAGGGAATACTTAGTTCCCTCATAACTTGTGAGATTGAACTCAAATCTTTACTGTTTGCTTAACTTGTAACTTGAGCAACTTGAGCCTTAAACAAAGTTATCATATTTTTTAAATACTCTTGGAAACTTTTGAAAACTTGATTTTATTTATTCTTAACTTTTAGACTTGACTCTTAACTTTTTTGACTTTGATCTTTACTTTCCTTGAATTGGATTATAGATTCAAGGTTCAGAATCTTATGTTAATGGATGATTTCATGATGTTTAGACGTACCTTAGAGTGTTGGAATCAACTAGAAAATGTGGGTACTATCACATAGGAACTAGTATGAAAAGATAGGGAATGAATGGGGTGAACTGGCGTCCTTGTCTCTTCTAGAGGCGTGGGGCACTAGGCTCCAAACTTCAGAGGCCAAGTTGGGGCGCTCTAGCTGGCTCGTCGCCCCAAGGCCCTACGGATAGAGACTATCCTCTGGGGCTATGGGAGGCGCGAAGCCCCTGGGTCCTACGGACGTGCCTTTCGACTTTTCTTGTATGTTTTCAATATCTAAACCTTCTAAACTTCCATGGATTTCCCCCTAACACTAAGAATCACTAATACCCTCAACACTCAATCGATTAGACTCTAAAAACAACCTGGAAACACAAATCAATTATACATTAGGCATGCAACAACTCAACCAACAAGAATTGTTCTTCAAGAACTTCAATGTTCATCATTCAATCTACTCAAAAATCGCCGAATTAAACAAATTGTTATGTGGGTAAACTAACTCAACACAGAAAAATCTCACATACCTTTTTAAGGATCACCCCCGACGAATTCCACAAGCTGAACTTCGACGATCTTGAACGTTCTTGCTTTCTTTTCTTCTCCTCTTTTCTCTTCTCTCAAAACCCTAACTTGTTTTCTAAAAGAGTGAACTGAATAAGATCAGTTTAGACCCCAATTGTTACCCAAAAACAAATAAAATAATTGGGTAAGGAAAAGATAACTTTGCCCCTCCAAAATCCAATTGGACTATTTTTAATCCAACAACCCAACTTTCGAAAGGCATAACTCACTCATACGAAATTGAAATCGTGTAAACTCGGTGACGTCGGAATATTTTTCCAACCATATCAAGAACTATCTCTAACTCATCCTAAGGTAGGCGTTATGGCCGTTTGAAGTTGACCAAACACTCACTTTTCCCCAACTTAAGAAAATTTCCAGATGTTAATTTTTTTTTTTCAAAAGTGACTATTTCAACTTCTAAGCTTTTTCCTAGCTATCTCAATTTGCGTGATGTTACTATTTTCAGAACTCGCCTTCCTCTTTCATGAAAAATTATGACTGCTATGAAAAGATTTGACTTCTATTAAATTTTTAGCTTTTATAAAAAGTTGTGACTTCTATGAAGAGTTGCCACTTGTATGAAATATTGTGATCTTTCTGAAGATTTGTAACTTTTCCTAAGAGTTGTGACCTTTTCGATAAGAATAATAATCAATTTTTTACACTACCCTTTGTTGTTTATAAATAGAGGACTACATTGTGCATTCAGTTCATTGTTGCATATCCTTATATGGTTTGTTACAACCATAAATTTATGCTTATATTATTAATTTTTATTTTTGAATATATACTTTAAACTTTGTTATTTATGTTTATGCAAAGTTATTGTTATATGTATTTCTTAGTATAGATTAAATAACAAATGTTAATTGAATATTCAAGCAAGTTTTCTCTATTGAAATTGTTGAAGGTACATTAAAAAAACACTTAGAAATCTGAAATTCTTCATCAACAACATTATTTCTTCACAAACAAGGATGCGCTTTTGTGTTCTTCATAAAATCCTCTGAGAGTTAATAACTTTGCATGCTCATATTTTTTGTTTTTATATTATTGTCTATTTTAACTAAATTTTATCATTGGATATTATTAATACTCTAAGGGTTGAAAGTTGATTGACATGTTAGTTAATTATTTGAGGTATCTTATTTCAAAACATAGAAACTTTTCTGGTTAGAATGATCTATTATTATTATTGGATATCTCATTGTTTACTCCTCTTAATGTGCTTTTTTCTCGCTCTTTTGTTGTCTTCTTACAGTTGCATTGATTATTTTTTGTTCGGTATGTATATAATCTCACTATGACAAAAATCTTTGTCCTTTTGATGTTTTTTTTCCTTTCTCGATCGATTTTCCAAATATTTTTGGTGTAAGTTATGACTATTTTAGTCAAGCTTAATTTAAGGAATATGAAACAAAACCTACTCTTAATAAAAGTAATATTTAAGCTACAAAAGATTGTCTATTAACATTGATTCATTGTCCTTCATGTCCCAAGACATTGGTGAGCGTTTAATTTATCTAAGTTAGACTCATTTTTAATTTTTTAACGTTCGAAAATGTTTCTTTAACATGAGTCTAGAGTCCAATATTTTAATCCATGTGTACTATCATAATGCAACAATCATATATAAATATTCCTTAAAAGTCGTAAAGTTGCATTGATGAAGCATTCGGAAGGGCCTTCTAGAGAGTAATGAAGAATGAATTTCTATAAGGGTCGACAATATTATTTTGCTGTTGTTCCAAATATATTTTTCTCCTTCTATAAAATTTTGTTAGAATAACAAATTAATAGTAATGAAAAGTGTTAATATAATAATAATAATAATAATAATAATAATAATAATAATAATAATAATAATCGTATATTACTAAAAGCATGAACAAAAAAAGTTAAATGTTGAATCACGGTTTTACCCTTTCTATAAATTAAATTGTTATAAAATATTTAAATATATGATTATATAAATTTATTTAAAATGTTAATGACTTTTAGACTTCTTCAGATTAATTTCTAATTAATATCTAATAAATTATATTTATCATTTATAATCTATATGTATATATAATTATAATTTTTTTTAAAATGGTCTCGACAATCTGCAAATGGAGACACACATTGATATTGTCCTCTTGACTATTATCAAAGAATGACTCTATTTTCACAAATTTAAATTCATTAACACTTATTACGTGATAAGAACTTTAGTTGTTCTTTATACATGGTTTGCTAATGTTAATTTTCTTTTCATATTCTTCATTTATTTATTATTATTTGTTAATTACTTATCAACTTTTATACTCTTAATATTCATAACTCTCATCTTTATATCCATAAACCTCCAAATATTTAAACAAAACTTTAAGATTCTTTTGAATTCCTTCTATTCTATCTATAATAATTCAACTTCTTTTCTCATGAAACTCCTACCAAGATTATTATACTATTGTTTCTATCTATAGTAAAGTAGATGAAGAGCCTCTTGAATTTTGATAGGGTATGGAAGGAGTCGATAAGAACTCAGAGAGTTTATGTATTAATTTTGTACTTATTTTTTATCCTATACATACCACAATCTTATAAGAATAATGTCTACATTACATTTTTTCTAAATCTGTTTCTTTTTGTCTTTTTTCTCCATTAGACTTCTTAAATTTAGTTTTTCTATGATGTTTTATTGGTAAGTCTTTATTCTTATTTTGTATTGTTACATTTTATATTCATTATAATTTACCTATATATTTCCATGAAACTTTAGTCATTCTAACGTATCTATAAAAATTCACATGGAGCACACGTGCAAAGCACGTCCTCAGAAACTAGTCATATATTATTATAAGCATGAACCTCTTAACCCCAAAGTTGATTTACCATTTTAACCCTACAATATCATTTATATATTAATTTATTAAATATATTAGTTAAACCTATTAACCCTATATTAGTTAAACCTATTAATATTGATTATTATAAATTTAATTTCCTAACAGCCCTAATTTAATTATTCAGAAACGGTCATTTGCTCCACTTCTCTTCTGACGGTTATGAAGTTTCATCATCTTCTTCCAAAACCTTTTGAGCTACTCTCATCATCTGTATAAATGTCTCAAATCACATGTTATTGTCCATTAAATTGTTTCTCTTTTTTGTGCCTGGATGATATACAGGTAAATATTTTTGGATGAGGAACTTAGCTATTCTTTATCATGAGCTCTGCCTTTTGATATGGAACTTTTTCCCTGCAGGGATTTGTTGACAGAGAAACTACTCTTATTGGAACATTGACAGTCCGTGAATTCCTCTACTACTCAGCATTGCTTTAGCTTCCTGGTTTTCTTTGTCAGAAAAGGAGTTTGGTGGACACCGCTACATGAAAGGTCTTCGAAATGGCGAGAGAAGGCGTGTCAGTATACAGGTAATATTTTTGGTGTTCTGTTTTTGTTGCCTAATAGTTACAGTCAATTTTTGATGTTAATGCTTTGTTTTGCTCTGTTTTCTGCTAATTGCAAATATATGTACACCCTTAGCCTAGGTAATCTGAAGGTAACTTCTGATGAACATGATTTAAAGAGATATAAATAATAAAAGATTGGCCACCTGTAATAACTGAGTTGGTATTTAATATTTCACAAAATCCAACCTCTGCATTGCCATAGAAGTGTTTATTTCCTCAATTGGAATGGTATTCTTCTATGATAGTCTAACTATCTTCACTCCTTGGGAGGCAATTTACTTGAAAAACAAATAAAAGAAGGCGAGAATCGCCTCATTGGACAGAAAAACTCACACTTCATTGTGTGTGTCTTTTGTTGGGAAATGGTGTGGAGAATGAAAGGGGGGATGCTCAACCTTCACTGTATTTAATTTTGTGTTTAAAAGAGGAACTGTCTTGGATTCAGTTGTGAAATATTCTTTAATAGTACTTACCTGATGATGTGAATGAGAAGTGAAGAATTCTAAATTGTAAGAAAAAAAACTGAATAGAAAAAATAATAAGAATTAAAAGAATCGTTCTTATAAGATTGTAAGATTAAATCCATTGTCATCACAACACAACTATGTAAAGAAGGAATACCTCTCAAGAATATTGATTCTTAATTATTTCTCTTGAAAAAACAAAATTCACCTCTATATATGTTTATTGATCCCTATAGTATAACTAGGAACAATTTTCCTAAATATTTGTCAAGACATAAGGATTGATAAAATGATAAATATTTTTTATTTTAAAAGATAAAATAAAGTAGCAAAAACAAAAATGGAGGCACACTATCTTATGATTAACTTTCTTAAGTCTTTTTTGTCTCATAAAAAATACTGTGATTGTTTTAGGACATTGATTTAATTGTTCAGTGACTACAAAAGATCTTAGGTTTGGCTTACTTAAACATTTATAGCTGCTGAAGCTGAATCATAATATTTGCATCCAGTTAAGATATTATAGAATAAAGTTATTATCATAACATGCAAACAGATTGTCCACCAAGGACTTTTCCATTTTGAATTCTATACGTTTGCAATATTTTCGTTATAGTAACTTGTTACATTTTTATTGATTTACTTCTATTTGAATCTACGTTTATCATCTCTTCATGTTCTAATAATGTTAGCAGGTTTCTTGCTATTGGAAACACAAGAATAGGTATTATTTCTCCACCCTCAAACTTGCTTCAATTAATGTGATATTTATACTATTGTTAGTTGAAGTTGCTCGCTTTAAAATTTAAAAAGAAAAATAGTTTATGTTTTGTGAATATTACATTCTTGATCATCTTTATTATTAGACCAAAAGAACACTAATTATATAAAAACAAATAGCATTTACGTCACAAATATATATTGTATTAGTACATCCTAGATACTACAACAATACAATGACAAGTCTAGAAGAGCTCGAGAACCAGTGCCTACCAATTAGCAAGTTGAAGAAATATGCAACAGAATGGGTTATTAAAGTCTTAGTCATTCGTCGGAGTTTAACAAAAGAGTATAAAAAACAAATGGTGAAGGTATTCGTTGGCAACTGATATTAGTCGATGAAGAGTAACTCTATTTTAATATTTTGTTATATACATTATTTAATATGTTAACTTCTTTTGGAATTCTAATATAATGCTCCTAACCACAGGGTACAAAAATACAAACCACTCTTTTTCAACAAAGATGTTCATGCATGGAACAAGTCTTTTCAACTTAATCAAAGTTACTACATTATAAATGGAAAATTAAATCGACCTAAACCAAACTTCTTATCCGTACATAAGGAGCTCGAACTAGCATTTATGAACAACACCGAGGTCGTTGAGGACAAAAGTCATTTTAAGACTGATCAATTTTCAAATGGATTTATTACATTTGATGAAGCTGAAAAAATCACTAATGGAAGTTTGTTTGGTAAATTTCACAAAATGTTTATTGTTTGTTCCATACATTAAGAAAATAGGGTTTTTAACACATTATTTTGTATAGATGTGGTGTGTATTTTACTCACAGTAAAACACTAACTGGAGAAGGACGAAGCATTAGACGCGAAGTAATCGTTACAAACGAAAGGTAACATATACTTTTTATGCATCCTACATATAAATATTTCACGTTAATAAACATTTATCATAAAAAAAATTTGTTACTTGTATAGGTATGATCGAAAAGTCATGACTTTATGGGGAGACTTTGCTGAAATCGAAGGTCAGATGTTACAAAGCCTTGAAAGTGTAAACCAGTTCTTGCCTTTTGTGATGTAAAATCATCAATTTATCAAGGTATACATCTCCACACTTGATATATTTGAGTCAATTTTCAAAGTACATAAAAGTATCACTGAATTAATTACTCCTGTTGAAATAGGGGATTTTGTCCTTTCCACAACTCCTGTTAGTAGTTTGCTTATAAATCCACAATTTGAAAAAGCGAACAATCTCCAAAAATGGTAAGTAATACATGTTTCATCACACTTATTTAGAGGCTACCCACATGCTACATCATTAATATTTTTTATTCATTTCTTAAAAATTTCAGGAATGACAACATGAAGGCAGAAAAGATTGACATAAGTCTAATGCCAAGCAGACTATGCAAACTGCCCGTCAAGTGAAAATTAGTAATATTTTAAATGGTTCACTTGCCATTGTGAAGGTACTTTCCTATACAACACTCATCTTTTACTCCAATTATATATTACAAATGTAATTACGTGATTTACTGAATTTACGTATAGGACATGTACTATAAGTTCAATGCTACGGTTACTGACATTGACAGTAACACCGACCCATGGTATCCTGGTTGCAACAAATGCTACAAGCGAGTTACTGTTATAAATAGTGTTGCAACTTGTACCTACTGTAGAGCTGAAGATGTTGATTATGAGGCGAGGTAAACTACACAAACAACCAAGAACAAATATTGCTTACTCCAGATGCATGAAAAAAATTATTAACTAATGAGCTTACTATGTCGCTATCAAATAATTAGCACCACACTGATTAAAACATCCAATTTAATTTAGATATCGGTTAAAGATTGATGTCACTGCTGAGGATCAATTTCTAAGCATTACAATGTTTGATGCTGCAAAATACTATTTTGGTTGTAACGTAAAAGAGTATGTTCTCTCTACATCTGAAAAGGTAAATCACTTACTCTATGAAATATTGGCCTGTATAAATAACTTTACCCTATTTCAATTGTAAGGCTAATATATACGTTTTCATATTCCACAGAAAGAACAATCACCATACTATCGCAAGATGGTATTGAGTAAAGGGAAAGAATTCAGTATCCTTGTTAAGATTGATCGTAAATTCCCAGATGTTGACACAAACATGAATGTGATAGCTATGGAGATACATGAGGTTTCCAGAAAATTACCACCAGATCAAACCAAGGTTAAAATGCCAATTACAAAACAAAGAAGCAAGAGGACGAAGATACTAAGTGATGATGAAAAAATCAAGAGGAATAGTTGCAGGCATACCTCATGTTGAAAAAGATATTGCAGCAGTTGAAACTGATATTGAAAATCCACACAAAAAAAATACATGCAAGAGGACTAACAACATTAAGCAAGTCATTGCAGATGATAATCCACAGAAATTGAGGATACATGAGGTAGAAAAACATATTGTACTAGATGAAAGTGACGACAAAGCTCCACTAATTCAACTACAAAGAAAAAGGACCAGGAAGGTTAAAGGAAAAAACATCATGCCCTATTCGATGGAAAAGAAGATCAAAGAGGAAAAAAATAATATATAATTGATTTAAAATTTCCTTATTTTTATCTACCAATGCTTATTATCTCCCTAATATTTAAAAACAACTTACATTTTTTCACCAAGCAACTTCACCTAACATCGCTTTTATTTTTAGCTTACTTTCCTATATCCATGAATTTTGTTAACTGTTTCACTAAACATTCAATGTATGCAATTTATTACTTCAAAACAGTATCTTCTGCTGCAATGTATATCCTCATACATAAAAAAAGGTTTGCATACATCCTACCTTATAATAGATGTTTTTTCCTATATATGTCAAATATGTGACTACAATTGCCATTAATGATTCCGTTATGTTTTAGATCAATGCTAAATTACATATACTAAATAGGAAGAGATAAGAGAAGTGTCACACCAACAATCCAAGTATTATCACCATCAAATTAACAATGACACACAATCAACATCAAGGTAAATCTAATATGTTAAGTACTTATCACAATTCAAAATTAAATTTAACCCTTCTATTCACTTCACTTCACAGGTGATACAAATATAACCATTCCTTTCATGCCAAATCAAGCAGGTGATAAAGGAAAAAACATTCCTTCTACCAGTAAAACTCATCAGCATGACAACATATAAAAAAAGTTCCACCAACACAGGTAAGAACTTACATAATCATGTAAAATCCAACATACATGAGTACTTAGTACAATGCAAACATATTCTCATACACATACAAAAATATTACATCCTTTGTCTAAATGTACCAAAAAATGTTCCCTTTATAGAGAAAAGTCAATTGCAAAGCGCATTGCAAAGAGTGGATAAGTATATATTAGCAACCCAAACAATATCACATCTCGAAGATGAACATCCACGTTTGAAAAAGCAGCGTAAAATCAATTGGCTATTTAGAGCATTATCTCAAGAGTCTGAAGTTAGAGGTACATCGGAAAACCCTATTCATATCTTACATAACTTGAACGTTCAATAATATCAAATTACATTTCTAACATATCTCTAAAAATATTTCTATATATAGGAATTGTTGCTTATAACTTATCTTTATCATATCTGCACGTGCTGAAAGCCGTCCCAGAATGTATTTATTGTGCTGCAAAAAGATTGGAACATGAACCTCCAGCATTCTGTTGTGCAAGCGGATATATCAAATTGGCAAACACTGAAGCACCAACAGAACTATATGAAATGTTTGTGGCATCTACTCCAGACGCGGTAGAGTTTCGCAAAAATATTCGTGCATATAATAGTATCTTTGCTTTTACATCTTTTGGTGTTAACCTGGATAAGGAACTAGCATCTGCAAAAAAAGGAGTATACACATTCAGGGCACAAGGTCAAATTTATCACGATCTACCATCGTTGCTACCACGTGATAACAATCCATGTTACTTCCAACTATACTTCTTTGATACAGACAACGAATTGACGAACAGGCTATCGAAGGTGAATGAAGGAATTCTTTCAGACCATATTGCAACAAAAATCAAACAGGTAATGGAGAGTAACCCATATGCACAAATATTTTGCCAATTAAAAAACCAAACAAGTTTCCACAATTTTCAACTTCGTATTGCTGCAAATGCCTCTTTGGATCAACGAGTGTACAACAGACCCTCGGTAAGTCAAGTAGCAGCAATTTGGATCGATGGAAACAATCCAAATATACCTTTTGATCGAGAAATAATTGTTCATGAGCACTCAGGGTACAAACATAGAGTAAAACACTATTTTGGTTGTTATGACCCTCTTCAATATCCTTTGTTATTCCCAAGAGGTGAAGGTGGATGGCATCAAGGAATAAGAAAACAGAGCAAAAGACTGCCTCACAGAAGAAGTGCTCACTCACCACCTATACTCAATGATATTCCAACATTCATATCAGCTGATGCAATATTAGCCAACGAGGATCAAGGTAAAATATATTACATTACGGCCTCTTATAGCAAAAATATAGTCATGTTCTTCACAAGTTAGCAATTGATAAAAAACACATATACTATATAAAAGAATACTACCAAAGGCGTACAAAATACAATTATAAGAAAATACATTTTTCTACTATACCAATATGATAACCAACATAAAATAAAAATAGTGTTAATATGATTCCTTTCACTTGTAGATGTCCGCCGTGAGACAAAGGGAAATGTTTCTTGCAGAGAGTACTATTGTTATAAGCTACAACTACGAGAAACAGAGAGGTCAGTATTACTACTATGTGGAAGATTACTACAACAATTTGTGGTTGACATGTACATAAAATTGGAAACAACAAGGCTAGAATATTTCAGAAAGGAACAATCAAATTTTAGAAGAGAGGTTTATCAAGGTATTGTTGATAGTGTCAGCTCGGGAGAATGCAGGGGAGATAGAATTGGGCAAAGAATACTACTTCCATCATCTTTTATTGGGGGGCCACGAGATATGAAAAAACGCTATATGGATGCAATGGCTTTGGTACAACATTTTGGTAGACCAGATCTGTTTATAACAATGACGTGCAATCCTGACTGGATTGAAATCCAACAAGAATTGCGCCCCGGACAAACTCCTCAAGATAGACCTGACTTGGTAACAAGAGTATTCAGAGCTAAGTTGCAGGATCTAAAAGAACAAATTTTCAAGAAAGAAATATTTGGAATTGTTGTTGCTCATGTATTCGTGGTAGAATTTCAAAAACGAGGACTACCACACATACACCTACTTCTCATATTAAAAGAAGGACACAAGATCAAATCAGGAGATCAGTACGATAGGTTTATCTCAGCAGAGATTCCAGATAAATATGAGTATCCTATATTGCATAAATTAGTGCTCAAACATATGATGCATGGTCCATGTGGAAACAAACGTCCAACAAACACATGCATGCAAAATGGACAGTGTAAATATCATTATCCAAGGCCATACAACAACAAATCAATCCAAGCAAAGGATGGATATCCAATTTATAAAAGAAGAATGGATGGAAGAATAGAGATTGTTCGTGGAATGCATATGACAAATCAATGGGTAGTACCTTATAGCCCTTATCTGCTTACAAGATACAATTGTCACATTAATGTTGAGGTTTGCTCAGGAGTCAAAGCAATAAAGTATCTATACAAGTATATATATAAAGGACATGATCGGTGTGCAGTTTATGTTCAGTCTGATGATGGTGAAAATGTTATTGACGAAATACAAACATTTCAAGATGCGCGATGGGTCTCACCGCCTGAAGCACTATGGAGAATATATGAATTCAACTTGACTGAAATGCAACCTGCAGTCATCAACCTTCAACTACATTTGCCAGAAAAACATTCAGGTACACATATTAATGCATTATAATACACATTTACTTAAAAAAATAATTAAATTATCAAATACTAACTCAAAACAAAATCACAGTGTTTTACTGGAAAAATCAAAATTTAAAAAATGTCATCGCCTGGGATGGTGTCAAGCAAACAATGTTGACTGAATATTTCAGAATGTGCTCAATTGACTCTGAAGCAAAAACATATCTTTATAGAGAATTTCCAAAGTATTATGTTTGGAATTCAAAGGTAAAGACTTGGACAAAAAGGAAAACAAGATCTGTAATTGGTTGCATTGCAATCGGTAAGCTGAATGTAGTAAGCTATAAAATCATACACATTGATAATTTTTAAACTTACTAATTAGTACATATTGATTATATTGCACAGCTAATCCTCGAGAAGGGGAAAGATATTATGAGCGGTTGTTACTAAACCATGTAAGGGGACCATTGTCATTCAACGACCTACTCACGGTCAATGGCAAGCAATGTAAAACCTTCAAAGAAGCAGCCAAAGAAAGAGGGTTACTTGAGTCTGACAACAGTATATCAGAATGTATGAGAGAGGCTGTTGTTTTCACAATGTCATTCGCTCTTAAAAGTTTGTTTGCTACAATTTTGGTTCATTGTAACCCAACGGATATTAGAAAACTTTGGGATACTTATTATGAGGATATGTCAGAGGACTTCAGCAGGCTATATGGCAACTCACACAATACTATACTACAGTCTACTCTGAATAGTATTAATAATTGCTTGCAGAGTATGGGCAAAAGCATAGACATATATGACATTCCTCAACTAGATCACAATTTCCTCGAAGTTGGTTCATCAGAATGTAGAGAAATAAATGAAGAAATGTCCGTGCAAATACCACCAGAAGATATTGATGCACAGTCACAATTAAATCCAGAACAACATCATGCTTTTACAAAAATAATGCAAACAATCAATGCTGGAACAACTGCAATATTCTTTGTGGATGGACCCGGGGGAACTGGAAAAACATACCTATACCGTGCATTACTTGCCAATGTTAGATCAAGAGGTATGATAGGTTTGGCAACAACAACCAGTGGTGTAGCTGCTTCAATCTTACCAGGAGGACGTACAGCACACTCAAGGTTTGAGATCCCTCTTCAAACAAGTGAATCAACTATGACAAACATGTCAAAGCAAAGTGGTGTTGCCAAATTGATTAGAAAAGCAAAAGTGATTATATGGGATGAAGCACCAATGGCCAAACGACAAACAATAGAAACAGTCGATAGGAGCTTCAGAGACATAATGGACATCGATAAACCATTCGGCGGAAAAGTCATGGTTTTTGGAGGAGATTTTCGGCAGGTGTTACCAGTAGTTCCAAAATCAACTCGAGCAGAAATTGTAAATGCAAGCTTGGTCAAATCATATCTCTGGCCTTTGATGGAGAAGATTCAATTTACTAGAAATATGAGAGCAAGAACAGATCCAACATTTAGTGAGTTCTTACTTCGAGTGGGTAACGGTGATGAACCAACAATAAGAGAAAATTTAATCCTCCTCCCAGAACAATTAACAATCAAACATTCCAAGGATGAAATTCCAGAAGAATCCATAATAAAAGAGATATTTCAAAACCTGCAAGAAAATGCTGCAACAACAAAATATGTCACTGAAAGAGCTATTTTAGCAAGCAGAAATGACCATGTGGATAAAATTAACAACAAGTTAATATCTCAATTCCCAGGTGAAAGCAAGATATTCAATAGCTTTGACTCAGCAGAAGATGACACCAACAACTATTACCAAGAAGAATATCTAAATACTTTAACACCAAATGGTCTCCCACCACATAGGTATTGAACATAATACATTACAACTTACAAGAGGCGGAAAAAAAATGGATAGATTTTCACATATGTTATTTAATGCAGGTTAGAATTGAAGGAAAATGCACCTATCATGTTGCTAAGGAATTTGGACCCTTCAAGTGGCTTATGCAACGGCACACGAATGATATGTCGAGGTTTCTCTCAAAATGTCCTGCATGCAGAAATATCAAGTGGTCATTCTGCAACAAAACATGTGTTTCTTCCAAGAATACAACTATCACCACCAGAAAATGAAGGATATCCATTTAAATTCATTCGAAAGCAATTCCCCATACGCCTTTGTTTTGCAATGACTATAAATAAAGCTCAAGGTCAAACAATTCACAATGTTGGTTTGTATTTGCCCCAACATGTTTTCTCACATGGTCAATTATACGTGGCGCTATCAAGAGGGATATCTATGTCCACAACAAAATTACTTGTCCTAACAGAGCAACCCAAATGTCAAAAAGGAACGTACACAAAGAACATCGTCTATAAGGAAGTTTTAGGTACGATAATCTCATATAAATATATGGTCATTCTAACACATATAATTAAATATTTACATATACTATGTACTAACAACATTACATTGCTTCAAATCACAGGTTTAGAAGACCAAGTAAACCTATACAAGCATAATGGATTCTTCAACACCCACACTCTACAATGCGTTAGGGTCATTTTCAAATATTCCTTTCATTACTATTATCAGCTTTATTAACATTATATTCTATTATAATGTTTAAATATTAGTATTATTAACAAATAACCGTACTTTCGTACTTCTGTTTAAACACTTCTTATTAACTGCATGTTATTGTTACTGATTATTATTAAATGCATCATATCTTTTTCAATATACAACATCACTAATACCTCATGTAATCATCAAAAGAATAATAAACACAATGTACGCTTCTACTACATCAATAACAATTCACCCAATCATTAAAACACAGACTTACAAGAAAAAAATTCACATAGAATGATATTACTTACCATAGCTCACACGTGCAACGCACGTGTCCCTGACTAGTAATAATAATAAGAGCCTAAGAATTCTATTAGTTGTTCTACCTCATCTATACCCTCCTCTTTACACCAAAGATATAAAGTATTAATGCAGTTTTCTTTTACTTTCTGCATTGGATTAGTGATATTCTCAAAACATTTATTGTTTCTTTCCTTCCAGATTGACCACCATATGCAACAAGGGACTAGGCTCCACCATTTTTTCTGTTTTTTACTCCCACCTCTTCTCATCCAGCAGGTTATAAGATCTGTCGTATGCTCAGGCATCACCCATGGTTTTTGGATGAGATTAAGAAACATATGCCACACCTGCAAAGCACCTTGAGACAATCTCAAAACCTCTCTTTTTCAGTTTCTCCTAGGTGAGACATGCTCTTTTACATACCTTCCATGTGAAACCCTTAATCTTGGTAGGGATATTAGATTTTGATATTTGTTTCCAAGCTCCAGGGATAATCACAGGTTCTGAGATCAAATTTCTTCTGTACAATCTTCTGACTGAAAATTTTCCATCCATATCATGTCTCCATCTGATTGTATCAGCGCAGCTATTTAAACTAGAGAAATCATTCAACCTTTGCAGCAGGCTGGCCACGCTCTCAATCTCCCAGTCATTTAGAAGCCTTCTAAAGATGATATTCCATCCTTGGTTAGTCCAGGTCTCAGCAATAGATGCTTCAGGATTGTCGCAGAAAGAAAATAAATGTGGAAAATCCTCCATGAGTGAGTTCTGGCTGATCCATTTGTCTTTCCAGAATAGATTCTAGTCCCTTCACCCACCTTATAATCTATGCTCTAGGACAATTTTGGCCACAAATTTCTGATAGTTCTCCAAACTGAGACTCCATAAGTGTTAGTCACAGTGTTGGTTGTCCATTGCTCAGTCTGTCCGTATTTGCTGATGATAACATCCTTCCAAAGAGCATGATCCTCCTTTCCAAACCTCCATATCATTTTGATTAAAGGCATGTGCTTTGCAGCCCCAAGTTCTTTACACCCAGCCCCAAGTTCTTTACACCCAGCCCATCAGCTTTGTACTGAGTTGTACAGTTCGCCATTTGACCAGATGAATACCTTTTCCGTCTTTGTTACCCAACCAAAGGAACTTCCTCCTCAATTTATCCAATCTCTTCTCCACTTCCGCAGGTAGGGGAAAAAGGGACATAACATAAGTTGGTAGGGCATCCAAGACTGCATTGATCAATGTAATTCTTCCTCCAAAGGAAAGATATTGTGTGTTCCAGGTGGCTAATTTTTTTCTGTCTTCTCCACTACTCTATCCCATATCTATAACTTTGTGGGCATTACCCAGTGGCATCCCCAGGTATGTAGTAGGCAGATTTTTTCCTCCCCATCCTTAAAAGATCTAATATTTCCACAATATCCTTCTTAATATGTAACACAACTGTTTCAGTTTGAAAACTTAGGTGCTTGAATGTAGTCCAGTTCCTAGCCTTCCAAGTGTAATAAACAATTGCTTCCCAGATGGCTGCCACAAGAGCTCCTTTTTAAACTGCTTCCAGTGCTTCATTCTAGTTTGCTCTGAAACAAATATCACTTCACCAGTTTGCAGTTGTATTCCTAACCAATTAGATAGATCCATTATCAATTGTTTGGTCCAAACACAATCTGAAATTAGATAAAGTGAGGTTTCCATAACCTTTATATAACATAGGCACATAGGCAACAATCATCAGTGTCAATGGGTATGATCAAGTATCTAGTCTTGCTTTAGTAACTAGCCTTCCTTGTGTAGCTACCGAGAGAAAGAATCAGTGTCGAGGCTGTGATACTGATGTCCATACTATGTCATCTGTTCTCCATTTTGTGTGAGTGCCAATGAGTGAATTATAACTACTACTAATGGAATATCTTCCACTAGAAGTTAGACTATACATGTCAATTGTATACCAATCCATCATGTCAGTCTTTAGAGAATTAGACTTTTTCCAATACAATATACAATCATTAGGGGGTCTGTGCATCTAGATGTAAACCTATGACATCATATACAATCCTTGAATCCACTTGACCCATAATGAGTCTTGTTTAGTTGAAATTTGCCGCAAGAGTTTGCCCACAAAAGCAATGTTCCAGATTCTGCATCATTTAATGTTCAATCCACCATATTGCTTTGGAATACATAACTTTTCCCAAGAAACCAATGCAATGCTTCTCTTATCCTTGTAATTTCCCCACAAGTATTCTCTACTTAGTCTATCAACCTCTTTTAGAACACTTTGTGGAAGAATGAACGCAGCTCCCCAAAAGTTACATAAAAAAAAGGACTGCAATAATTAATTGTAATCGACCAGCCTGTGATAGAATTTTAGCATAAATATTCTTTATCCTATGAGATTTTAGCAGTGAGTTGTTGAGGGCCTTAGTCTGCTCATCAGTTCCAGAAATCAACATGTGAGATTTGTCCATGTTTTCTATCATTCCAGTGACTCTTGTGAAATAGTCTAATGCTTCCATCACTCTCCTCACAGATTGTTCCTTACCATAACAAAAGATCATTAAATCATCAGCAAACACCAAATGTGCAAATTTATAACCTTGAAATCAGGTAAAAAACTCATAACCTTCAAGACCCTAGATAAGTATTCCATGACCAATACAATTAATAGAGGAGACATAGGATCCCCTGGTCGTAGCCCTATCTTCCTTTCAAAGTAACCATAGCTTATTTCATTCACCATAACAGAATTTTGGAGACGTTAAACATATCATATCCAGCTTTATAAATCCAATTGGAAACCCATAACCAGTTAATGCTTCCTCTACAAATTCCCAACTCACCATATCATAAGCTTTATGAAGGTCAATTTTCATGACACACCTGGGAGAGGTCTTCCTACTTTTAGTGTCTTAATTAATCATGGCATATTAAAACATTATGAACCATAGATCTTCCCTGCACGAAAGCTGCCTGATTTCCTGCTACTGAATAGCACACTGCATGCTTCTATTTCTGACAAATCAGCTTGGAAATGACTTTATAAATCACATTACAGCATGAAATAGGTCGATACTTGCTAGCATTTTCAGGAACAGAGACCTCCGGAATAAAAGAAATATTTGTAGCATTTATCTGATTTAGAAGTTTTCCATTCTGAAAGAATTCCAACACTGCTTCAGCAACATGTTGGCCCACAATATCCCATGTTTCCCTGTAGAACCCACTACCATATCCATCAGGACCAGGGCTGATATTTACATCAATACTAAACATAGCTTTCCTTTCATCCTCTTCATTAAAAGGCTTCAATATCTCTAATTGTTGTTCAATGGTTCGCACTGGACCATCATCAAATGTATCATATGAAGCTCGGATCGTGCCCTCTCTTTTCCGCCCAAGTAGCTCCTCATAATATTGGACAAAAAGTCTAGCTATGATGATATGATATTTGTGCCAGTTACCTTGGTTTTCTTTTAACTTGGTGATGGCATGATTCAATTGTATATGCTTTATTACTGAATGAAAGTACCTTGTGTTTGCATCTCCAAGCCTAATCCATCTCGCCTTACTTCTTTGCTGCAGAAAAATATCTGCCAAGTATGATGATTTCCTGAATTTTAGATAATTCTTCTTCTCAAGTTGTTGTAATGTTAGATTCTCAGGATCCAAATGCAATTGTACTTCAACCTCTTTTAGGGACACCCTGTCTTCATTTGATTCAGTGACAATATTTCTGAAATGCATCGAGTTTAACTTTTTGAGCTCTTTCTTCAGTAACTTGAACATCCTTACAACTTGTAGCTTTCAACAACCATCAATAAGAGTGCCCCATCCTTCCAAAATAACATGTTTAAATTGAGGATGTTTAGACGGAACATTGCAATATTTGAAGGCTCTTCAAGTCTTCACATTGTTTTCTTCAAAAGTAATTTTAATAGGGCAATGATCACTGACTCCTTCATTCAGGTACATATCTTTACAAGCAGGCATATAAGTGAGCCATTCATTGTTGATAAACATCCAATCAATCTTTGAGTATATTCTCCGGTTAGCATTCCTATCATTCCAAGTATATCTCGGTCCATTGTGTGCCAATTCAACAAGACCACATGTGTCAATACTTGTTTGGAATCAATTACTTCAGCCCAAGAGACATGATTTCCCCTAATCTATCCTCACTATTCATGACAGTTAAAATTTCCTACGACAAGCCAAGTAATGGGGCTTCTTGTACTTTGCACCCGTAAAGACCTTTCTTCCCTAGTATTAAAAGCATAGACAAAAGATATCATACATTGGATTTGTGAGGGAATATCAAAACCTCACATGTAACCAGTTGCGCAACACTGGAAATAGGTAGTACATTGTAGTAATAAGGTGTCCATGCAATCAAGACTCGACCATTATAATGAGCATCTAGGTTAGTAATATATTTTCACCCTCCAAATAACTTGTTTGAAATATTGGCAATCTTACTGGTGCCGTTAAGCCCTCTTACATTCCAACACATAAGTTTAACCATTCCCAGAAGTAGAATCGATTGCCCACCCCCATGTCCTTGAGCTTTGGTATGTTAATTTACTTCTGATTTCTGAAGTGCTTGAAAAGAATTCATAATTTCCTGATGATTCTGGCTGGAGTCGTCAACCTTGTGGTTTTTATATGAGTGATCCATTCAGAACTTTCATGATGTTCTTGAACCTGTTTTATCTGCTGACCTTGGAATTTTTGTTATTTCCTGGCTCCCTGTATTCCTTTCTCTGCCAACTAAAGTAGTAACATGTCTTTCTCCTGGAATAGTTGTTGAGTCTTTTATTTGCTCATGAATTTCACCTTTCTGTAGCATTGAGGACTATCCTTATCAAATGGTTGTGCATCTTGTGGTTTAGTATCTGATTTCGCCTTCTTTTTCCTACATTCATCAACATCATGTCCATATTGATGACAAAATTTACATAGCGTAGGCCTCCAGTCATACATAACCTTCTGCTCTATTAGGTTTTCCTACTCATTCCTGAACATTATAGAATCTGGATGTTTAGTGTCCATCCCTACATCGACTAGCAGTCTTGCAAAATTCAAGCCAACCTTGAATTAGTATATAAGTAGGTGCGTGCACGTTTACTTCATACCATGAATAAAATGATAAACGATTTAATTTTTTAAAAAGTGCTTGTAGTGTATAGTTAACTTGAAGAATTATTTTGCATTTAGTCCTCCATTTAATATAATTTTGATATAAAATTTTTATATTTGTTTTAAAAGACAAAATAAAGTAGCAAAAATAAACATAGAGGCACACTATCTTATTATTAACTTCCTTAAAATGTCTTTTTGTCTAATAGAATAAAGAAAAATATCGAAATTCTTCCTTAAAATGTCTCTCTTGTCTCATAGAATAGAGTAAAAATATTGAAATTAAATTAATAGTTACACAAGATATACATTTCAAGAAGATAAAATGTTTGACATTAATTAGTAAAAGACGAAATTCTCCTTCTCATTAAGTAGAATGCAATTAAGTAATTCAAATTTATAAATAAGAAACTTATTAGAAGGAAATAACTAAAGATTTAAAGTGCAATGATTGGTATTTAAATTATGTAATTATATAAATTAAATATTAATATTTAATTAAATAATCAGATTCTAATTTAATGGAGAGTCAAAATGACAATATTAGTATTCTTACAATTAAAAGTTTGTTAAAATATATTTTTTACATTTTTTTGTTAAAAAATTAATAGGAGCAATATTTGGTCAAAGGATAAAAGATCTTCTTACTTCTTAAGCATTTTGGTGTATCATTTTTTTGACTTTAGAATTTGAATCTCACGATAATTTTAATGAAATTGTCTAAAAACTATAGACTTTATCCACAAGCACATGTAATAATGATTCTTCACAAATATTTAAAATTTAAGATGCAAAAATGTAATTATTAATAATTTGAAATTAGAATATCTTGTAGGCATTAGTTGTTTTACATGCCTTATAAACTATTTTTATGATTGTATTTGTCTCATTTTCTAAAGCAAAAAATACACTCTTCAATTAAATATATTTTTAAAACAAAATTACAAATACAAAGAAAAAGTATCATATGTAGGAGCAAATTTAGCATAAGGCTACCAACGAAAATAGAAAAATTGTAAGACAATCTTTTCCCTGTTTTTATTGATAATGCAAATTGGAACAAAATTATAGTAACAAACATCAACTTTTGACCATAAAAAGAAGTTAAAATCTTTGGAAGACAAGTTAATGGAAGTGATATTCAAGTACAAAAATAGAGGGGTTTTATCATAGTTCTGATTTCGACAAATAAGTAAAAAAAAAACATCAAGCTTTGATATTCTAGTAATTAAAGTTTTATTCATTCCTATAATCACATTATGCCTTGTAATCTTGACACAAATCCTCTGTCATTGAAATTTTCTTCACTTGATTAAAGCTTCTCTAGTCTTCCACAAACAAAAATTGTATCACATATAAATCTTTCTATGAAAATTATGTTAAAAGATTTATATTTATAGAAAAAAATATAGCTTTGGAATATAAAGATTCACTTACAAAGTTGAAAGGTCAAGTGTTACAAAAATAAAGACAAATATTAATTAAGAACATAATTTAATTTAGAAGATAAATCATATACATGTATCTATTTAAAGGGTAATAATTTCAAGAAAATAAATTAAATAAGATATTTTAATAAAGATTTATTCTAAAGAAATGCAAAAGTCATTAACATTTTTATTAAAATAATGTAATTTAATATTTAAATAAAATAGTTAAATATTTTTATAACATTTTAATTTATAATAAGGATAAAATCGTAATTCAACTTATAACTTTTTGGTTCCTGCTTATAATAATATATGATAAAAAATATATATTTTAACTTAGCGGTCTTAACGATGTGTTCTCACTCCCCCATCCCCCAAGAAAAAAAAAACATTCTATGTTAAGGTGAATAAAAATAAACAACAAATAAATTAAAACCAGAGATTACTTATTAAATGTAGTTTGGATTCATCAAACAACTTTTTTATCAAATACTTTTATCTAATAGTTCGAGAATTTTAAATTCTTAACACAAAATTATAGTTTGTGCAAGAGAAAATCGTTGAACTTTTTGTCAAGGAGAAATTACTGCAAAAGTATATTTTATTGCTATGAAAATGAGTGTTTATTATTTATCATGATACTCTTCTCGTTAGAAGTTGAGTTATTGATTCTCCTTTTTGCATCTCTTTTATTGACCTATCAAATATACCCACAAAAAATATTGCAATTTCATAATCGAACAACTTTAACAATCTTCCTTATTTTAAGTAGAAGAGTAGAAAACTAAAAAATTCGCAGTTCAAAAGTGTGAGAAACCCCTGTATTTATAGACAACAAAGGATAGTATGAAAAGGTGCTTATATAAGTCACAACCCCTACAAAAAAATCAAAATTTTTCGGAAATATCATAGCTTGTCAAAAATGTCATAACTCTATAAAATAATTCAAAACCTCTAGGAAAAGTCACTACCAATCAATGTAAAAAGGTGTCTGCATTTAATATAACTAGTTTTGACGCTTGTGCATTGCACGTGAAAATCAAATCATGTACCACACTATTCTTAAAAAATAATATGAATATTACTAGATAAAAAATTAGTCATGCTTAAATTCTCTTACTTGCACCTCTTAAATAAACTTTCTACTCCATTCCCCATAGTGCATTACTTTGTTATTAATGTTTTGTAGGTGTTTTGACTTTTAATATAATTTAATATAAATAAATATTAAAATAAAATATAGAAGATATACTAAATTGGATGTTTTTGTCACGCCCCGAGTCTACACCCTGGACGTGGCCGAACTCAAATACCATGGCTGGCCTTGAGCGGACCCTTGACCTGACTTACTTAGCTCAGCGAAAGGCTAAACTCAATACAAGAAAACATTCTCATTAATTAACTTGAATTAAATAACTTGGCCGAAATGACACTTAAGTCTTTAGCAAAACATCTGCAATACAAAGAAGAGACTCAAAAATAAACTATCTGACTGCAAGATGGATGCTGAGGCAGACCCCACAACATCCTATAAAAAGAAAGACTGAAAAACAATAAATATGTGTCCTCCAGAATACAAGGAGGCTCACTACTGACTTCGAGTGTTTAGCTGGATCAACGAGGTGCTGGATGATGTTGATCCTGGTTATCTGCGTCTGCATGATGATACAATTACGAGTATGCGAGTTGGAATGCTAACAACAACTTAAGCTTGAAAGAGAGTAAGAAGGAACACTTACCTTGACTCTGCTCAACTCATGAATAACTTTAATTAACTTAAAGCAACAAGACATTGCAATATATAAAAGCTTGTAAAACAATAAAAACACTTAGTTCATTAAAGATAATGCAATAACAAACTCAACTTTACTTATATTTGAAGTAATATATTTTATGTGGGAAATTCTCTAAGCGAAAACCATCACTAACCTAAGTGGTGATACAAAGTCTTTCCCACGCTGCCAGAAATGTCCTATACTTTGTCACCGCATAAAACTACTTAACTTAGTGGATTCACTATCTTAACTTACGTGATCATCTAAAACGTATGACTTGTTAATACCCATAATGAATACATGGTTTTCATGGAGACTTGAGTAAACATGAACTCTCATCCCCACACCGGTGCTCAATACTTCTCCCGAAATATATTTTAGCTCATGCTTTTAAAAACAACTTCCTTCTTTGGGTTGAGATAATTGCTCAACACTTAGCTTTAGAAAGCTATCTTGGAATAAATGTTTCTTTTTTTTTTTGCTCAAAACTCTTTTGAAAATCTTAGTTTTCTCTTATCTTAAACTAGTTCTGAAATCGTGCTTTGCACGTATATTCCAAAATATTTCACATAACTTTTGTATCGCAAATGACATATCTTCTCCGCTTCATATTTATTGGTGTTTACTTAAAAATCAATATTTTTAAAATACAAAGTTCATATATCTTCCTAATAAAAACACACATTCTTAATTATGAAATTGACTAAAACTGCATAAATGATTGATTCATGTAATAATATGATGATTTTACTATTCAATATTTAGTTTATTAAATAATATAACATTTAAATTTAATATAGGGATATAATTGTAATATTGAACTCCTAAATCTCTTAACTCTTCACTTTTTCTACTTTTTGGTAATTAAAATTCAAGTTTCACAATGCTCTTTTATGGCATAGACAAGATAAAGGTTAGACTTAACAATATTAAGTTCTAATATGAATGAACTACAACTGCTACATGAAATACTCTTCTCTCGAACTAATTAGAGGCTGATATAATGAGTATAACTAATGAGGATTATTTAAAACACAATTCCACAAAAATTGAAATGAACATATATATTTTGATTCCTACTTCAAGCGAGTAATGAAATATTATTATTACATAAAATCAAAGAAATTAGCAAGTCATGCCATTCTTGCAATTAACACAACTTCCTCCTCTTATTCAATCAGGAACATCAAACATCATAATGTTGTAATACTCTAACCTAAGTAAATAAAAACAATGGGAAAAAAGGAGCTAACAACTTAAATTTTAACAAAGACGTTCATGATGTGACATACATATAAACACACTTTTCATTTATTTATGCCAATAATATTCTTAATTGCATCTTTTGCTCCTTGTGTCATGACAAAATTATTAGCAGTCCAAGAATCCCTCATAATTAGACACAAATAATAACTTAAAACATATGGTTAAGAGAGACGACATATGAACAATAACAATGAAACCCCTTAACTAACACATTGAAGATAAATAATGAAAAAGAAGGATAAGAAGAGGACATGTGGTATTGATACCAGAAGAGAACCTCAATGAATTTACATTGATTCACTGATGTGACTATTTATAAATTTCTAAAGCTATAGTTGGAAGTTGAAAAGATCTTCCAAACATTGGATTAGTTTAGTAAAATAAAAAGTTATTCTAGAGTGTTAAAAAGGGTGAAATAAATGATAATTGTAAGTAAAATAATCCACCTCTTCGTATGCCTAAATATTTAATTGATTGTTATGAAACTTTAATTGTGCAATGTATGTGTCCATTTGGAGTATATTGAATATGATACTTTTCTTAATTAATGATAGAATATTTAATTAATAATATTTTATAATAATTTAATGTTACACCCGGATCCTCGACCCCAGATGAGACCGGTGTCGTTAACCTCTCAGAGGTCGCAGAGAAGCCTCTTCTTAGCTTTCATCACAATCATACAGTTAAAGTTTGTGGAAAATTTAAAACTTTTAATATACTTAATGAAGTATACTTAGACTTCATACTTAAGATTAATAAAAATATATGATATTCTAAAACTGTCTCACATATATAGAAACCATCTAAGAGTGCAAATCTGACTTAGCCAAAAAATAGTAATATGCCATATAGACTTTATTACAAAAGAATCAAAAGAACATATTGGAAATAGCGTATTCTTAAAGCTACGAAAAATCTACGTAAGCTAAAATATGAAAGATAGTATACCTGAACATGAGGACCTACCAAGACTTGGAGAAAGAGTTCCATGCTTCTTCAAATCGACCTCCTTAAGCTTTAATGACCGGACCTACAGTTGTAGTAATGTAAAGTAATGGGGTTAGTACGCCACATTTACTAAGTATGAGTATATGCACATAACACATAAAAACATACTTGAAAAAGTATCATTTATTATTCTTTAGAAAACATGCTAAGTCATATGAAAATCTTCAATGCACATACCATATAACATATACAAGTGATGATTCCATCACTTAAAGCATGATCATAATCGAAGGCATATTCTCATAAAGTCACGTTGAGAATTCATAATCAATAAATCATATAAACATAATATACAAAACACTTACCAATGATCCCATCCCCAACCTACAAGTGCAATGGTCATGTGAAGCACCATAACCCCACATAACCAAGTAGATAAGATAGGAGACCATAAGTAAAGCGTTGCTTCATATAACAATATACCTCAATAACATATTCAATATAAGGATCAACATTCATGTAAGAGTAACATCATATATCATAACATATATCTTTCATATCATCATATTACATAAGAACAATCTCCTAGGAATTCCCTTAGAGTCAACTTGTGCAATGTCTAGGTAGCATCCCATACCACTACCTATACTAAGCCTAATTCGCAAGTAACCCTAGTCAACGCTCATTTACTTGTCTTTCATTTTACATGAGGGAACATAGACATTAACCGACATAGACCATGTGAGATAAAAATGGAATCTGGTGTCTAACCCACACTGAAAAGAGGTGGTCTACCTGCCAAAGTAGAACCTACATGACATAACTTTCCAAGTGGATCCACTAGCTAGTATCCTATTGGGACAACATAGTTCAAGAACTAGGAGATGTATTAGAGACCCATAGTTCCACATTACATGGCAGCCTCAATCTCATGAGAATTATTGTGAACCTACCTTCCCCTAGGGAAGGGACACTTCTCATATCTAGTCCATCGGTGCTTAACTTGATTCCTTTTTCTCGAAATAACCTTTAATTTTTCTTTTATCAAAAATTTATCATAGGTCATAGGAGATTGTCTTCCTGTATAACATGATCATGACCTTTTTTAGATTAGATGAGAATTTTCCTTTCATCATAACCTTTCTTATGTGAGATTAACATAACATATTGTGTAAAACATACAAGGGAATATCATAAATTTGCATATTCGTGTTCTTATCATGATATCAAAGTTTACATGTTCATAACCAGCATATTCACATAGCAACATCATACATACTTTTCATAACATAGCATCACAACTTATAGGCCTACAAAAATATCTTAGAGAAATCATAATTTTAGAAGACTTACCTCTTGTTTCAAAGAACCTTTTTCATCATACGATATTCATAATAATAATTAATGAAATACTCAATGACATAATCAAGAATAACACATAAAATCATGTACAAGATCAATGCATAGCGTAGGAGAAGGTAAATGGGTAGAAAAAGGGTCCATTCAAACCTTAAATTCTAACCCTAATGTTTTCACGTTATCAAACACTAGAAACAACCTATTCAAAACCATCACTTAGAGAAAGATCATGTATCACACGACATTCAAGCGTTATCAATCTAATACTCAATAATTTATGTGAAATTAACCATAGAAAACGTTTACTTTTCGTTAAAAATCATAAATCTAGGGTTAGGAAGAAAATCCATTTTGTAGAGTAAAAACCCTAGTAAATGAAGTTCTTGAAAACTTATCTTGAAAATTTCTCTTGGGGAAAGGAAATCGAACATTTTAAAACCCATACCTTATAGATGAACAATCTACGAAATCTGATTGGAAACTTCGAAACCTTCGTCTTCTTCCTTAAGCTTTTTCTTGTTCTTCAATGGAGTTTGAAAAAAAGAGTGTTCTTGAGAGATTAAGAGAATTTCGTTTGATTCTGATTTAGGACATGTAAAAGTGGTCTAAAAACTGAAAAAATATCAATATATATACGTCCAAAGAATTACCCTAAAGACCATCCACTTAAATTACCTAAAATCCCTTCTAAATTGACTACAACTAGGGCAACATTTGAATCCCTTCTAAATTGACTACAACTAGGAGAACATTTGACTTAGGGTCTCGGGTTTTTGACTAGGATTTAAATTAGTTAATTAAGTTGCTCAATTAATTAAGTGACCTAGGGTAATTACTAAAGTACCCCTAATTCGTTATGACCATAACCAACCTCTTTGGACTATCCTAGTTAGGTACTAGGATATTTCTTTAGTTAGTTACTCGGGTAGTGTCACCCGGTTAGGTCTTAGGTTGTCGGGTTCACTTGTTAGTTTATTGTTGTTTGTCCTAGGTTAGTTATCTAGTTAGGTAATTTAGTTAGGTCCTGGGACTGGTTAGTAATCTTGGCCCCATGTGGCTTGTACCTCAGTGCGCTTGCCCCATAACCGTCCTAACCGAATTTGGTTGGGCTTGGTTTCTTGTCTCTCGGCTGGCCTGCACATGTGTTGTTGCACCCTTCTTGTTGTCCCAAGTATACTCACTATGTCCTTGGCACTGCTTAATCTACATGATCATTTTAAGTGGTTATGTGTTATGGTACATAGGCTTGACACTTGGATGCCTCGTACCTAATGTGCACAACTAAGAAATTAATATTTTAGCTTAGGGTCTTCATTGAAGGTACAATTACTAAACAAGCTTTGATTGTAGCATTTGAAAATCTAAGTACATCCTAATACATAGAAATTGACTAAACATCAAAGTGTATTTTAAGTTATTCGTTAATACATAAAATTTGGTTAACACCCTTAAGCCAATATTCTCTAACATGCCCAATATTACTCAGTATTAGGCATTGGGATGCCTATGTACCTCAATACATATTCTAAAAACCTCATAGACTCTTCACTAGACAAATACATTTCATGGGAACATCATTTTAAGCATTATTAAATAGATTAAGCTCTAGTCTAAGTCATGGAATTTCTGGAGTGTTACATTATCCCCCCTTTAGGAACATTCGTCCCCAAATGACACTAAAATCTTTTGGAGGGCAGGAAAATGACTCAATACTAGAAGCACAACCAGCACATAACATGTCATTACACTTATCACTCAGTTTATGATGCACAAAGATATAAGATCTACATATTCATAACACATAGTGAGGAATTTCCTTTACAACCTTATCATAAGCTCAAAATTCATCAAAGAGTTACCATGCTATCGATCTTCTCAAGATAACAACAAAACAACAAAATCACAAGAAAAAAAATATGCATTCAAGTTTCAATAACTGCTAGAATAGAGTATGCAAACATATCCTTAAAACTCTAGTTGGTACTATCTTTTACCAACACATGCACCTATTTAGTAAATATTAAATTTTCCAATTTTGTTAAATTGGGCATGAAGTCTTTATAAGCCAATATTTATTGGCTATTCCCATTATTTTATTATTTTCATACTATATAGCTCTTGGGAGATACATTCATACTACAATATTGGCATAAACCAATAACTGTTAAAACTTCATTCTTATCAAACACTGAGGATTTGACATTCTCATGCTTTGCTTACTTAGTTAACCTTGAACTTACACTTTTTCGTCTTTCTTGATTACTTTCTTACTAAAATCTTGAGCATTATACATACAACAAAAACCGGAAATAGGGAGAACTAGGGAGATTAACATTCGACAATTTCATTGGGAACAAACCTAGTTTCGGTTTTCTTGGATTCAATAAGTTTGAAAAAAACTCCTTTATCCTCACCCACATGGTATAAAAAACCCTTGGCTATCATCTTACAAGCCTTTAAACACGAATTAATTTGACTCTTTGGCATAGAATTTTCCCCTTTTCCATTCTAACGTGGGTTGAATTAAAACATCGGGAAGTACATCAAACTTCCTAGCTACCAAAGGTGTAACAAAAGAAAGAGTAGCACCTAGGTCAAGCAAAGCATAAGCATTAACAAAGAAAAATTATAACATACCCGTGACAACGTCGGGAGAGCTTTCTTGTTAACCCCTAGCCTTAAGTGCATAGAAGCGGTTCCTTTTTGAAGCTTTAGAATTAGGACCGCTTGGCTATTACTCTTACCTTGGCTTATCACATTAGGACAATCTTTCACCATATGGACACCTTTGACACAAGCATAGCAACTATTAGTCCCAACAAGACATTCACTCGCATGTTTCTTACCACACTTACCACAAGTTGGTCTCTCTTTTGGTGGATCAACATTTCTCCCCTCTTGAGGTTTAGGATTAGAACCTCTATTGTTACGGTTCTTGGAGAAATTATAAGGAACCTGAACAGAAAACCTCTTCTTAAACTTAGGTGAAAATCAAGCCTACTCTTAGAAGAACTACCTTCAAAATACTTTGCCTTCTTAGCTTCCCTATTCCTCTTCCTTAGGCCACTTTCCTCAACTTGATGAGCATGAACTGTCAACCTCCTTGACGAAGGTTGATGAACACCTGTACCCTAACTTCCCATTGTTCCCTTGGAAAGAATATGCCAATAAAGGAATCATATGCTAAAATACACATAGTGTCAAAGCTCTTGAGGCACGACATAGGATTATCAAGACAATAGAAGTTTCCTAGTAATCACATAACCTTTCATCCACAATTGTGGCGCGCTTCACAACCATGAACAAGACACTAGGTAACATGGTTTAGTGAGACATTAATCCTAAGGATATTTAACCTCAGCTCTGATACCAAGTTTGTCACACCCGGATCCTAAACCCCGGATGAGACCAGCATCGTTAACCTCTCAGAGGTCGCATATAAGCCTCTTATTAGCTTTCATCACAATGACACAATTAAAGTTTGCAGAAAATTTAGAACTTTTAATATACTTAATGAAGTATACTTAGACTTCATACTTAAGATTAATAAAATATATGGTATTCCAAAACTCTCTCACATATATAAACCATCTAAGAGTGCAAATCTGACTTAGCCAATAAATAGTCAATATGCCATATAATCCTTATTTAATAGAATACAAAGAACATAATGGAAATAGTGTATTCTTACAACTACTAAAAATCTACGTAAGCTAGAATATGAAAGATAGTATACCTGAACATGAGGACCTACCAAGACTTGGATAACAAGTTCCAAGCTTCTTCAAGTTGACCTCCTTAAGCTTCAATGGCCGGAACTTACAATTTAGTAATGTAAAGTAATGGGGTTAGTACGCCATATGTACTAAGTATGAGTATATACATATAACACATAAGGACATGCATGAAAAGGTATCATTTATCATTCTTTAGTAAACATGCTAAGTCATATGAAAATCTTCAATGGCACATACCATATAACATATACAAGTAACGATTCCATCACTTAAAGCATGATCATAATCGAAGGCATATTCTCATAAAGTCACGTTAACAATTCATATTTAATAAATCATATAAACATAACATACAAAACATGTACCAATGATCCCATCCCCAACCTACAAGTGCAATGGTCATGTGAAGCTCCGTAACCTCATATAACCAAGTAGATAAGATAGGAAACCATAAGTAAGACTTTGCTTCATATAATAATATAACTCAATAACATATTTATTATAAGCATCAACATTCATATAAGAGTAACATCATATATAATAACATAGATCTTTCATATCATCATATTACATAAGAACAATCTCCTAGGACTTCCCTTAGAGTCAACTTGTGCAATGTCTAGGTAGCGTCCCATACCACTACCTATACTAAGACAACTCCTTAAATCACCCTAGTCAATGTTCGTTTACTTGTCTTTCGTTTTACATGAGGGAACATAGGCATTAACCGACATAGATCATGTGATCTAAACATGAAATCTGGTGTCTTCCCCACAACGAAAAGAGGTGGTTTATCGGCCAAAGTAGAACCTACATGACATAGCTTTCTAGGTGGATCCACTAGCTAGTATCCTGTGGTGGAAACATAGTTCAAGAACGAGGATATGTATTAGAGACCCATAGTTCCACATTACATGGCAGCCTCAATCTCATGAGAATCATTGTGAACCTACCTTCCCCTAGGGAAGGGACACTTCCCATATCAAGTTCATCGGTGCTTAGCTTAAGTCCCTTTTCTAGAAATAACCTTTAATTTGTCTTTTATCAAAAACTTATCGTAGGTCACAGGAGGTTATCTCCCTGTATAACATGATCATGATCTTTTTAGATTAGACGATAATTGTCCTTTCATCATAACCTTTCTTATGTGAGATTAACATAAGATAATCACCTTGTGTAAAGCATACACGGCAATATCATAAACTTACATATTCGTATTCTTGTCATGATCTCACAATTTACATGTTCATATCCAACATATTCACATTGCAGCATCATACATACTTTTCATAACATAGCATCAATACTTATAGGCTAACATAAACATCTTAGAGAAATTACAATTTTCGAAGACTTACCTCTTGTTTCCAAGAAACTTATTCATCATGTGATATACTTAATGAAATAATCAAGAAAAACTCATAAAAAATCATTTACAAGATCAATGCATAGCGTAGCAGAAGGTAAACGGGTCGAAAAGGGTTCATTCAAACCTTAAATTCTAACCCTAATGTTTTCACGTTATCAAACACTAGAAGCAACCCAGAAACCATCACTTAGAGAAAGATCATGTATCACATAACATTCAAGAATTATAAATCAAATACTCAACAATTCGTGTGAAATCAACCATAGAAACGTTTATTTTTTGTTAAAAATAATAAATTTAGGGTTACGAAGAAAATCCATTTTGTAGAGTAAAAACCCTAGTATTTGAAGTTCTTGAAAACTTATCTTGAAAATATCTCTTGGGGAAAGGAATCCCAAGAGTGAAAAACCCATACCTTATAGATGAAGAAACCACGATATCTGATTGGAAAGTTCGAAACCTTCGTCTTATTCCTTGCTTTTTCTTGTTCTTCAATGGAGTTTATAAAAAAGAGCATTCTTGAGAGATTAGGAGAATTTTGTTTGATTCTGATTCGGGACGTGTAAAAGTGGTCTAAAACTGAACTAATATCAATATATAGACGTCCCAAGAATTACCCTAAAGACCCTCCACTTAAATTACCTAAAACTCTCCTCCTAAATTGACTACAACTAGGTAAACATTTGACATAGGGTCTCCGGTATAGACTAGGATGTACATTAATTAATTAAGTTGCTAATTTTATTAATTAAGTGGCCTAGGGTAATAACTAAAGTACCCCTAAGTCATTAGTACCATAACCAACCTCTTTGGACAATCCTAGGTTAGGTACTAGGATGTTTCTTTAGTTAGTTACTCAGCTAGTGTCACCCAGTTAGGTCTTAGGTTGTCGGGTGCACTTGTTTAATTATTTTTGTTTGTCATAGGTTAGTTATCTATTTAGGTAAGTTATTTAGGGCCTAGGACTGGTTAGGAAGCTTGACCCCATGTGGCTTGGACAGCCGTGCGCCTGTCCCTTAACCGCCCTAACCGAATTCGGTCGGGCTTGGTTATTTGTCTCTCGGCCGGCAGCACATGTTCTTTCACAAGTGCTTGTACATGTGTTGCTGCACATTTCTTGTTGTCCCAAGGATCCTCACTATGTCCTTGGACACTTCTTAATCTACATGATAATTTTAAATGGTTATGTGCTATGGTACCTAAGCTTGACACTTGTGGATGCCTCATACCTAATGTGGACATCTAAGAAATTAATATTTTAGCTTAGGGTCTTCATTACAGGTACAATTCCTAAACAAGATTGGATTGGAGCATTTGAACATCAAAGTATATCTTAATATATAGAAATTGGCTAAACATCAAAGTGTATTTTAAGGTACTTGTTAATTTATAAAATTTGTCTAACACCCTTAAGCCAATATTCTCTAACATGCCCTATATTACTCAACATTGGGCATTGAGAGGCCTATTTTACCTCAATACATATTCTTAAAACCTAGTAGACTCTTCACTAGACAAGTACATTTTCTGGGAACATCATTTTAATCATTATTAAATAGATTAAGCTCTAGTCTAAGTCATGAAATTTTCTGGAGTGTTACATTAATTTGGTGTAGGGGTAAAATAGTAATCTAACTTTTCACTTTGGATCTTCTCACTTATAGTAATATATGATGTGAAAACATTTATAGCCTCTTAGGGAATACTAAGTTCCCATATAATTTTTGAGAAATAAACTCAACTATTTACTCTTTTTCTTAGATTGAAACTTGTGTCTTAAAACAAAGTTAAACCGTTTATTAAAGACTCTCGAAACTTTAAGAAACTTTTCTTTGATTTACTCCTTAACCTTTATACTTAACTCTTAATTTCTTTGACTTTAATCTTAACTTTCTTTGAATTGGATTATGGATTGAAGGTTCATGATCTCATATTTATGGATGATTTTATGATTTTTAGATGTACCTTTGAGTATTCGAATTAACTAATAAACATGGGTACATCACATAGGAATTAGTACGAAAGAGTTGGGATGAATGGGGTGCACTAACATCCTTAGCGTTCTGAGATGAATGAGGCGCCATGCCCGAAACTTTAGAGATCAAATTGGGGCGCTTTTGCTGGAGCGGCGCCGCAAGGCCCTGCAAACAAAGATTGTCATGTGGATCTATCAGAGGCGCGGTGCCTTAGGGCCCTACGGACAGGTGTTTCAACTTTTCTAAATTTCCATGGTTCCTTCCCCAGTAACTTAGGATGATTAGTAACCTTAATACCCAATATATTTGACTTGAAAAACAACCCCGAAATATGAATCTAATCAACAATAGATATTCAACAACTAAACCAACAAGAATTCAACAATGTTCTTCAAGAACTTCGCTTTTTATCATTCAGCCTACTCAAAATCGCTTAATTTATAGTAAGTGATCTAAACCAACACTAAAAGATCTCACATACTGTTATAGGGATCACCCCGACGAATTCACTCACAAACCTTGTCGTTATTGGCGAATTCTTGACTTTTCTCCCTTTCCTTCTTCTCTTCTCTCTTCTCCAAGCCATAAGTGTAAAGTTTAATTTTCCAAATATAAACTAAAACTTGTTTTTACCCCAAATAAACCCCAAAAATGAAATAGTAAATTAATTGGCGAAATGACTAGTTTTCCCTTCCTTAAATCTGGATTTGGACTTTTCTTACTTTAACAATCCAACTTATGATAGGCATATATCCCTCATACGATATCGAAAATGCGTAAACATGGCGGCGTTGGAAAAATATCTCCAAGGGATGCCAACCATATCAAGAACTATCTCCAACAAATCCTGAACTAGGATTTATGACCATTTAAAAATAACCAAAACTCACTTTCTTAACTTAGGAAATTTTCCAAAATTTTCCCTTTCTTTCCAAAAGTGATTATTTTTAGTTTCTTCAGCTTATTCTTACATATTTCAAGTTACGTGATGTTACAATATCTCCCCCTTAGGAACATTTGTCCTCGAATGAGATTAATCTCACTATGCTAAGAATAGTAACCTCTAGTTCAACACTCAACAATCAAAAGCAAGTAACAATATGCTTACTCATAGTTTATAAATTACTAAGAAAAAAGGTAGTACCTGAATCTACATTCTCTTTGGATTCAAATATATGTGGATATATTTTTTTTTTTTTTATAATTTTCTTCAGCTACCTAAGTCTCTTCTTTAACAAATTGGTTCTTTCAAAGGACCTTGACTGATGCAACTTTCTTTGTTCTCACGTTGCAAACTTGGCGATCTAAAATTCAAAATATCCTCATAGGATAAACTATCCTTAATCCCAAAATTTAGTTGGTACAATCAAAGAAGGATCATCCATGCACTTCTTTATCATAGAGATATGAAATACTGGATGAACCACTATTAACTCTTGTGGTATCTCTAGCTCATAAGCTACATTGCCAATCCTTTTGGCTATGCGATAAGGTCCAATATACCGGGGAATAAGTTTCCCTTTATTACTAAACCTTATAACACCCTTCATTGGTTAAAACTTCAAGTATACCCAATCATCCACTTCAAACTCTAACGACCTTCTTCTAACATCTGTATATGATTTTTGATTACTATGTGCCGTTTCCAATCTCTCTTGAATAACCTTGAATGTCTCCATGACTTAATGAACTAGATCTAGTCCTAATAAACCCTACTTCACCAACTTTGAACCACCCCATAGGAGATTTGCATCTTCTCCAATAAAGATCTTTGCATGGAACCATTTGGATGCTCAAATAGTAGATGTTCTTGTAAGAAAACTCAAGGAGAGGTAGGAGATCATCCCAATACCCCTTGAAATCAATCACACAAGCCTCAACATATCTTTGAAGGTCTATATAGTATGCTATGATTGTCCATCCATATGAGGATGAAAAGCAGTGATTAAGTTCACCTTTGAACCCAAACCTTTCTTAAAGGACTTCCAAAACTGTGCAGCTAGTTGTGCACCTCTATCTGAAATGATAAAAAATGGGACTCCATGAAGTCTTACCATCTCCTGAATGTATAACTTTGCATAATCCCCTGTCGAATGAGTGGTCTTTACCACCAAAAGGTTGGCTGATTTTGTCATTCTATCGACAATCACTCAAATTGAATCATGCTGCCTGCGATACCTTGGAAAGCCTATGACAAAGTCCATATTAATCATCTACCACTTCCATTCTGGAATTTCTATATTATGAGCCAACCCTCCAGGCCTTTAGTGTTCTACTTTCCCTTGTTGGCAAATTCGGGCACTTGACAACAAACTCAACAATGTCGTGCTTCATACCTTTCCACCAATATATCTCTCTGAAATCATCGTATATTTTTGTGTGGAACCCGGATGAATGGAATATCTGGAGCTATAAGTTTCCTTCATTATTCTGTCTTGGATTCAATTCACCCTAGGTACACACAATCTACCTTAATACGTCAACACACCATCTCCCCCTTGTTCAAAAGCTAATACTTTTTGCTTATGAACAATTTCCTTCAAATAAAGTAAAATGAGGTCTTGCTCTTGTTTTCTTTAACCTCTACACTAGCGATGATTCTTCCCCATTTTCACCACTATCCTTTCATTCCTATGGAATCCATATGTCTGACTCCCAAGTGTGCAAGTGTTTCCACATCTTTGTCTAACTCCCTCTTTTCTTCCTCAACATGGGCGGTTCTCCCCATGGATACCTACTTAACACATTAGCAACCAAATTAGCCTTACCTGGGTGGTAAAGAATACTCATGTCATAATCCTTGATTAATTCTAACCACCTGCTCTATCTTAGATTGAGATCTTTCTGGGTGGACACATATTGTAGGCTCATCTGATCAGTGAATACATCAAGATGAAAGCCATACAAGTTGTGACGTCATCTTTTCAAGGCAAAAACTACCGCAACCAACTCTAAGTCTTGGGTTGGATAATTCTTCTACTGAACCTTCAACTATCTGGAGGCATAAACTATAGCCTTATTGTCTAGCATTAAGACAAGACCAATACAACTCTAGATGCATCATAGTACACCAAAAAACCTTGAGTACCTTCTGTTAAGGTCAAGAATGGGTCAACCTCCTTTTCAATTCTTGAAAGCTCTTCTCACAAGCTTCAGACTATTGAAATTTAACTGTCTTCTGAGTCAACTTGGTCAAACGAGATGGAATAGATGGAAACCCCTCAAAAAACCTTCTAACGTAGCCAGCCAAAACCAAGAAACTCCTAATATCAGTTGAGATGTGGGTCTAGGCCAACTCTCAATTGCTTCTTTCTTTTGAATATTAAATGTAATCCCAAGAATGCCACACACTTAAGCCAAAACTCACACTTTGAGAACTTGTTATCTCATTCTTTATCTTTGAAAGTTTGAAGGACTATTCTGAGGTGACTAGAATGATCTTCTTTGTTCCTTGAATAGATTAGTATGTCATCAATAAAGACGATAACAAACATATCCAAATAAGGTTTGAAGACTGTATTCATAAGGTCCATGAACGATGTTGGTACATTAGTTAAACCAAATGATATGACCAAAAACTCATAATGCCTATATCAGGTTCTAAAAGTTGTCTTTGGAATGTCACATTCCCTAACTTTTGATTCATAGAAGCCAGATATGATGTCTATTTTCAAAAAATAGGTGGCACCCTGAAGTTGATAAAAAAGATAAATCTATCCTTGGAAGAGGATACTTATTCTTAAATGGTAACCTTATTCAGTTGAGACACTTGGTCGAATGAAACCTTTATCTAACAGATCTTTCAACTCTTTTATCTCTGATGGTGCCATTCTATATAGAGGAACAAAAATAGGATAAGTATCTGGAATGATGTCTATGCCGAAGTCTATTTCTCTCTTAGGAGGGACTCCGGGTAGATCATCAGGAAAGACTTTTGGAAGCTCCTTTACTATAGAAATTGACTTAAGGGAAGGTACCTCAGCAGTTGAATCATTAACTCGGACTAAGTGATAGATACACCCTTTTGAAATTAACTTTATCGCCTTAAGGTACGAAATGAAATGACCCTTAGGCACTGTTGAACAAATACTCCACTCTATACCTCACTCATTAGGAATCTGAATATGACAACTCGGGTTATACAATCTATTGATGCATAACAGGTATGAAGACAGTACATACCTAGAATGACATCATATTGTACCATCTGTAACTCTACTAGGTCATCCATGGTGTGCTTGTTATTAATGGAAACAAGACAATCACGGTAGAGTCTTTCTTTAGAATAGACACTCAAACAAGTGTAAAACACAGAAAGGTTCACAAAGTGTCTCAGGAAAAATATCAAACTTATTATCAACATAAGGAGTTACAAAAGAGAAACTAGGTCTAGCAAATAATAAACACCAAAGGTAAAGACTTCGATTCTACCAGTGATAACATTTGGAGAGTTCTCTTTCTCTTGGAAGCTAGTGATTGCATAGAGGTGTTGCTCCTCCACCAGTACCAGAAGTAGCTCCTCTAGGTATAGCCCTGTTCGGTGGAGCAACTGATAATGATTGGGCTCTGTTTCCTGGTTTTCCACTACCTTGCCTGTTATTAGGGAACTCCCTCATGAAGTGACCCTATTGACCACACTTAAAGCAATCTCTCTGGCCATTACGACATTTACCTGGGTGGGTTCTACCACACTTAGCACATGTAGGAGCCCAAATACCTCCTTATACCACACTTCGTTGAGATTATGCTAGTCTAGATCTAAAATTCTGTGAATTATGGACATGATGCTCACCTTCTAGGTGCAGGAGAATTAGCAGATGATGGTGCTGGCCCCTTTTGTTTCTGACTTTGTTGCCAATTCATACCACTTTTCTGCTTCCCAGACTCAATCCTAATCTTAGCTTTCTTGCTCCTATACTCTGCTATGTCCCTGAGCTTCTCCTCTTCGACCTGATGCACATAAACCATCAACCAAGATATGTCTATGTCTCCTGTTAGCATCACATCCTTGCCCTCTTTTCTTGATGCAAGACCCAAGCTAGCGACAAATAAGCTCATTCTGCTCCTTATATCCTTAACCATTTTAAGAGCATAACAGGACAGTTGGGGGAACTTCAACCCATACTCATGAACACTCAAAGAGTCTTGTTTCAGTGTAAGAAACTTCGTACCTTAGACTCTTTTAATTCTCGGGGGAATGAAACGCCTCAAGAAAGCTTTTCGAAAACAAGCCAAACTCGGATATGGTGTATCCTCATCTCTTCCCTCCTTCCACTGATCGAACTTTTCCTAGCCATGTTTTTCAATTGGTATGAAGTTAGCTCAACTCTTTCAGCTTCAATTACATGCATCACATCAAAAACCTTTTTTACCTCCTTAGTAAAACTCTCCGGATCCTTAGTATTGCTCGAACCAATGAAACTGGAAGAATTCATCCTCAAGAATTCACGAATCCTCGAAGTGTCAGTCTTTTCTTGCATTGATACCCTTTTTTGTCCAACTTGAGTTTTTACCACTTGGATTAACATCCTGATAGCCTCATTGAACTCTGCATTGGTAACTTTCCCTCGAGGTTGCACTTCAGGTGCATTGGGTAACTCTGGTTCCTCTACATTCCTCCTAGCTGGACGACCTCTGCTGCTCTTTGTAGAGGCATAGTTTTCTGAAACATGTGCAATCATAAATTAGAGAGAAAATTGTAGAGATTAACTGTAACGCACGACAAGGAATATGAAAGAAGTAAGCAATTCCTAAATGTTGAAGACTCCTAATTATATATGTGGCACGCTTCACATTGATAACTAGGATTCTACATACACGATTCCATAGACTCCCTATGAATCTTGAACTTTGTGCTCTGATTCCTAATTTGTCACACCCTAACCTAAACCCTAGACGTGACCGCCACTCAATGACCATTGCTGGCCTTGAGCGGACCCTTGGCCTAACTTATTTAACTCAGTGGAAGATTTAACTCAATAAATAAACATTCTCATACATTAACTTGAATTAAATAACTTGGCCAAAATTATACTTAGGTCTCATAGTAAAATATCTACAATACAAAGAAGATACCAAGCACTAAACTTTTTAACTGACAATGAAGCCTCTATAATACAAAGATGAATGTTGGACAAGCCTCTTCATTCAATGCATATTCATTAAAATAGTGTAATATTCAAAACTTTTCATAGCACATAAAATTTTAGAACATAACTTCATTTAGAAAATCATAAGTACATAATTGTAGCACTAAGTCTCTTTTACCATCCTAAGACAAAACTCAATAGAATAGAATAGGGGCATGACTCTTAACAATATAAAAGAATAATCTAACTATTACATGCACTTAAGAAAATAACATAACATATTGTCCTTGAATCTTTAAGGAACCCATTTGAACTTAAGGATATGAACACAAGCTCCTCCTTTCTATAGAAGATCCTCTAGTCATCGCCACCTACACTATGTCTAAATCGATGAAGAAAAATGTTATTAGAACAAGAATGCACTAAGTATGATAATTATGCAAAAACATGAGTTAAAGAGGACATTTAGTTAGATATCATGCATCATTAGTAAGACTTCATGAACATGGATATAAATAGTACAATATAGTTCACATACATCATATAGACATGGATGTCACTCATAACAATACCTGAAGATATTACATCATATTTAAGGCACATTCATTAAAACACAATCTACATATAAGAACCATCATCAAAGTCAACCTCCAAATCTCACTAATGCAATGTAATAGTAGCATCTCATAATACTACTCACACCAAGTGATCATAGAAAGTCACCCTACTTAGGCACATCATATTTCATAACATACCACACATGCATTTAACCTTAGACATAATACCAACATACTCATTAATGGTCACATAAGAACTCTTTCATTCATTACATCTTAGTCATAACTCATTTAGTTCATATCATCAGTAAAGCACCCACACAACTCCTTCACCAGCTTACTTGTGTAATGAACAGATGTAGTCCCATACCCCCACATGTACCAAGAAAACCCATTTAGAATCCATAAGTGTAATTAACATGCATAATCATAATTCATATCTCAAGACAAATAAAGTGAACTTTGACATACATTGATATTTACATACACGAACCATGGTCCTTATTTCATAAAGGAACCTCATCATAACTAACCTTAGAGTCCACTAGGGCAATGTATTCCATAATCCTACCTATACTAAGTCGTATTTTAAGAAATCATGACAAGTATTCATAATTTTATCTTAGATTATTTTTGAACTTTTGGGACGCTTACCCATAACCGACATAGACCATGTGAACTACATGGAATTCGGTGTCCTATAACCCATATCGAAAGAAAGTGTTGTACTTGACAAGGTAGAACCTACATAATAGATACCTAGGTGAATCCTCTAGCTATGACCTACGAGGGAACATAGTTAAGGGATAGTGAACTTTCTTCTAGAAACCCGACATATTTCATTAGCGGAGAGACTTCCATCTTATGAGTATCACTTGGATGACCCAACCTATTGCATTAGTAGAGGGGTCTTTTCCTCATTGTACATCTCCACTCCGTGATAAGCTTAAACTCCCTTTTTAATACCTTAAAGCCTTTATTTATCATTAGATCATAAAGTAGGCTATTGGGACTTCCTCCCTCATACATCATATAGCTTAATTGTTTCAAAAATGAGAATGGACTTTCATCATAGAACCTATATTATGTGAGAATGTCGTTTCACATAATTTAACCATTCATAAATTCATGTGTGTGTGTGCATACATATGTGAGCAGGACTTTACATAAACACCTCTAGGCAACACATGTTCAAATTTCATTAATCATTTACATTACATGCATAGCAATGAGAACTATCTTTTGAATTGACACAAAGAATCCGTCATACTCATAATTATGCATGAGGTGTGTGTACATTGGTCAACATGATAACATAATGGGAATAACATGGTATTGAGGAAGCCACCCGCTAAAGATCACAACTCATGTATAACATCCCTTAATTCTTAGGCCACACATATAGAGTATTAACGACTATAGACTATACATACTCACATTACATCATAGGAGGCAAGAACATATTAAACATTAGAATAGGACACTCCTCACATTCATAAGATCACATATTCATATAGGGTGCACATAAGTAGGGGTCATGGTAGAATAATATTCTGAACAACTAATCATATAGACCACACCTAACCCTAGCACGATCATTCACATATATATAACATCATCCACACACCTAGATCGTGCAACTAGAATGGAAGACTATACTTATAATATCATATGTGTGATCATCATAACCACACTAGACAAAATATCAATTTCGTTCAAGGGCATGATCATAACATATAAGGATATACAAGAATGTAAACATTGTAACCATAAGTTGACCATACCACACAATGTTAATTCCAATACTAAGATTAGGAAATTATGTAAACTAACCAAGTATCCATGCTATGGTAATTATTGATAAATTCACTACAATTCATAATCAATTGACATAGATAGAACTAGGATTAAGCAATACACTAAAACCTAATAACAATTGAATCATCATCTAGTCAAGATCACAAGACCCACATTATATCATAATATGAAAGGTTAATGAGATCATGGGTTCTTCATAGTATTGGATTGAAAATAATGTTAAAACCATTGATTAATCATACATATCTCATTAGTATAGCTTTAAAATCAATTTAACAATGAACCCATGACTAGATTGAAAGATAGGCTTTTTGACCTTAGAATCATATTGGAAAACCTTTGAAAGAACTCCTTAGATGAAAGGTTAACTAAGGATCAAGGGTTACCATACCTTAATAAAAGACAAGCCACTTTAAATTTGGGGAATAAAGCACTTGGAATCCATCTCCATAGCTTGTTCTTGATCTTAGTCTCAAATGAGGGTTTTGGGAGAGTTTTTTTGTTAGAGGGAAAGGTTTGATTTGATGAATGAATTCTAAAAAAGGGTTTTATATTCTTAATAAACTTATAATACCCAAAATAGGTAAAATAACCGTCCATTACTTAGTTGGAACGTGGGGTGAATTTCCCATTCACTCCTTAACTTGGCAGCGCCTAGACAGATTGTGGCAGGCCCCAATGACGGAGCGTCGATGAAGTGAAGGGTCATCCTATACTCTGTCGTTTGGGATAGAAACTCCACCATCTGGGGGCTGAGTTCCCACGCCTAAGTGTTGAGCAACATCCCTAATCGACGGGGCGTCGATGCTATGCCTAGGCAGTTTTTTGGCAAACCTTTGGGTCCTTCTACAGGACTCTTAGGGTGCTCCTTGGGGAGTTTTGCCCAGAATTTTAGACCCTTAATACATAAATATAGATTTTAGGATAATTCCCTATCAATTTAGGCTCCAAACGACACTCCAACACAAGGCAAACTTATAAAGGCATTGTAGCACACAAATGAATAAATTCCAAATGTCTTGGTCGTCCTTTGATGTTTGACTCCCAAACTCTTTAAAATGAATATCAAAACTTGTGAAACACTTAATTAACAGGTTATTAACTCTTTAAGTCACATGTAAGGATATAGATACCTTAGTTCATCTTGAGGGTCTTGATAATATCCCCGACATGGGAACATTCGTCTTCAAATGACACTTGGAACTTCTAAAAGACTTTCAATGACTCAATGACCCATATAGAAGCTCGCAACATTCAACATGTTATCACATAATAATCAATGCACCAAACTTACAAGGAACACCAACTTTATACCATCATACAATTAAAGCAACATAATCAAATATGGACTACTCCTACAATCATTTCCATGCTTATATGCTTCTTCATACTCATTGTCATTTGGAAGAACCACCTTCTACAACTTTAGGCATGCTCATTATTTTATCATAACGTTATACATACAATGCATTTCAAATGCACAAGTAGGCATAAAATCCACACTTCAATCTGATGAGAAAAATTAACCAATTCATTTAGTTGTACATAAATCATGAATAATATAGATAAACTACAATCTTATAGCTTAACATAATGTCATCAAGATTATTTATGACATTACCATGTTCAAGGAGGAACTACCTTCTCCTAGTCACAACATACACACATGGAATCATAAAGCTTATATGCAAGAAATTCACCAAGGTCAATTCATTTAAGGAAAAACTCTCAACTTCCAACCAAGGCATGCTCATACTTCCTTCTTTATGGAGTCAAAATGGCATGTCACACCACACACATCACAACATTTGGAAGTAATTCACAAAATTTCAATTTGTAGCTTAGACTAGTCTTCGTGAACATGCATCATTTAAGGAGAGTATTATAGCTCATAGGCACGTATCAATAATATTGGCTAGCTACACCATTACTTCTCAAGAGTAGCCTATATTCACACTTCCCCAAATCACAAAATCACATATTTTAGACGGGACTCATCTCTTCTCATTTAAGGAAAACTCAACACCTCATTATTGAGTCAAAAGACCCTCACCTAAAAAGTGTTATCGAAGCATGTTCATTAAGACATCTCATGAAGTTAAATGCACATTCACCACATTAGACGCACAATCAACATGAGATACATGCAATTTATAGAAATCCCTTTCTTATGAAATATGAATTTTTTTCAAATTATGCATAACATAGTGTCTTTTAAGACGTGCACAACATATGGAGAAAATGCAACCTATACTCATATGCAAGACTCTGACCATGAAAAAGCTACTAAAAAAATCTTTGGTTTTAAGCTTGAGTAGGAATAGAAGGAAAATATAGGGATATCAACAACCTTACTATTCAAATAATCATCCCCCACTTAGAGTGAACCCATTCAAGAGAATTTTTTCTCAACCAAGAGAACTTGGACTTACTAATCCTTCTAGTCAAGCACCACATCCCCCTTTTTAGGATCAAGCTTAGGCAAACCCTTCTTAACACCAGCTCCTTCCATTTCTCAAGAAGGAACCATTTTCCACTAGCTATTCACTCACACTCCACTAAGTGAGGAATTCAAGAGATCATAACTAAGTAGCTAAATTACTGCATTCCATATCCATCACTCAAAATGATTCTTAACCTAGGGAAGTTCAAGGGAACTCAAAATAGGACCATTTAAGGGTATTCATATCCTTAACATTAGGCACATTATCCCCACTTCGGTAAGCCTAATCAAATATTTATCACCTCATTCCCTTAAACACATAGGTCAAGGAAATCTAAGACTAAACCTCCATACTCTTCACATAATAAGGAGCTTACTATTCAATCACCCATAGGCATTATTGAAGCACCACTACTCCTCCAAATCTATTACTTAAAGGAAACTCATAAACATCAAATTAGATTATACTGTCCAACCACATGAGGCCTTAACAATTTCATGAATACTAAGGGTATCCTAATAATTTCATTACTTCCTACCACCAAGTCCTAACAAGGTAAGTATTTCTGGAGTTAAGCCTACAAGGATCAACACCTTAGGTAGTCCATCTATAGCCTTTAGAGAATTTCCCCTCTAATGGTCATACTTAAGATCAAACTTATAAGTCACCTAACCTCTTTAAAGTATGTCAACATCAATTCTCTCCTTCCCTTTAATAGTTAAGGGGTGCATCATCCCTCTAAGTCAACCTTGGGGCAAATCATAATTCCAACTTATGGGACAAAAACGCCTTCTCCTCTTTTTCCCAACTCTTAGGATAGGTTCATATAAGGACTAATCAACTAGTCTTACTAGGTTCTCCCATTAACTAGTATACTTCACAATTTTCTTACTAGGTTCAACACTTATCTTCCCTCCTTATGAGCAAGCCTATACAAAAGACTCCAATCCTCACAAGGACAACTATGAACCATTAATCATATAAAAATTTAACTTTCATCTTTCACTATTTACCACATTTCTCCAAAACCTTTCAAGCCTATACCATAACATTACACTTTCATTATTAATAACCTTAAAACAACCTATTATTCCAAAGAGGACTCCATTACAACCATAAAACTATTAACAAGCTAGAACTATGTCATATCATAAGTTCTAAACATATAACATCAATTCTCATAGGTCACCTATAGCCATGGATAAAATCACATCAAAACATTCTAAATTCACCTCCACATATACTCATCAATTCATAACCATCATAATAAGCATCAAAACTTACCTTTTCTATCAGAAGCCTTGAGACATCATTCCTTCCAAGCAATCACATCTAAAAGACCACCGACAAGGAAACATAAGAAAGAGACCATATAAAGTTAAGCTCTATGGCACGACACAAGAGTAGTGAAGAAAGTGAAACTCTATCGTCCTATAGCCTCACACTCATAGATGTGTTGTGACTAACATCAATAAATAGACTCTACTTGATGTGGCATTACGAGAATTCAAAACCTAAAAACTAATACCAAAATATTATGATCTGATACTACATTTGTAACGACCGGAAAGCACCACCTAGAAGTTACCAGTGTCGTCGACCTCTCAGAGGTCTTGGACAAGACTTTTATTCATTCATCAGATAATCTTAAAAATAGAGGAAAATTTAGAACTTTTCATAGCACATCAAATGCTAGAACATCACTTCCTTTATAAAATCACAAGTATATAATTGTAGCACTAAGTCTCTTTTATCATCCTAAGACACAACTCAATATAATAGAATAGAGACACAACCCTTAACAACATAAAAGAATAATCTAACTATTACATGAACTTAAGAAACTGACATAACATATGGTCCTTGAATATTTAAGGAACCCATTTGGACTTAGGGATATGAATCCAAGCTCCTCCTTACTGTAGAAGATCCTCTAGTCATCACCACCTACACTTTGTGTAAAAAAATGAAGAAGAATGATATTAGTACAAGTATGCACTAACTATGACAACCATTCAAATACATGAGTTAAATAGGACATTTTAGGTAGAAATCATGCATCATGTATTTTTAATAAAAGTTCATGAACATTGATACAAATAGTACAATATAGTTCACATACATCATATAGACATGGATGTCAATCGTAACAAGACTTGAATATTCATTAAGGAATAATCTACACATAAGAAGTGTCATCAAAGACAACCTCCAAATCTCACTAGTGCAATGTACAAGTAGCATCAAATAATTCTACTCACACCAAGTGATCCTAGGAAGTAACACTAGACTTAGACACATCATATTTCTTAACATACCACACATGCATTTAACGTTAGACATAAGACCAACAAACTTCATTAATGGTCAGATACGAACTTTTTATTCAGTAAACCTTAGTCATAACTCATTTAGTTCATATTATAGGTAAACCACCCTCACAACTCCTTCACAAGCTTACTTGTGCAATGTAAACATGGAGTCCCATACCCCCATATGAACAAAAAAACCATTTAGAAGCCATAAGTGTAGTTAACGTGCAAAATCATTATTCATATATTAACACAAGTAATGTCAACATTGACATACATTGATATTTACATACATGAACCATACTCCTTATTTCATAAAAGAACCTCATCATAACTTTCCTTAGAGTCCATTTGTGCAATGTATCTGTATGGTCCATAGTCCTACCTACACTAAGTGGTCTTTCAAAGAATCGTGACAAATATTCATAATCTTATCTTAGTTCATTTATGAACTTTAAGGATGCTTAGCCATAACCGACATAGACCATGTGAACTACATGGAATCCGATGTCATATAACCCATATCGAAAGAACGCGTTGTACTTGCCAAGGTAGAACCTACATAATAGATACCTAGGTGAATCCACTAGCTATGACCTACGAGGGAACATAGTTAAGGGATAGTGGACTTTCTTCTAAAAACCCGACCTATTGCATTAGCAGAGAGACTTCCATCTCATGAGTATTACTTGGATGACCCAACCTATTGCATTAGTGGAGGGGTATTTTCCTCATTGTACATCTCCACTCGGTGCAAGCTTAGACTCCCTTTTTAATACCTTAAAGCCTTTATTTATCATTAGATCATAAAGTAGGATATAGGGACTTCCTCCCTCATACATCATATAGCTTAAATGTTTGAAAAATGAGAATAGACTTTCATCATAGAACCTATATTATGTGAGAATATCCTTTCGCATAATTTAACCATTCATACATTCATGTGTGTGGGTATACATATGTGAACATGACTTTCACATAAAAACCTCTAGGCAACACATGTTCAAATTTCATTAATCATGTACTTTACATGCATAAAAATAGATAATGGTTAGAACTGTCTTTTGAATTGACACAAAGAATCTGTCATACTCATAATTCTGCATGAGGTGTGTGTACATTGGTCAACATGATAACATAATGGAAATAACATGGTATTGAGGAAGCCACCTGCTAAATATCACAACTCATGTATAACATCCCTTAATTCTTAAGTCACACATATAGAGTATTAACGACTATAGACTACACATACTCACATTGCATCATAGGAGCCAAGAACATATTCAACATTAGAATAAGACACTTCCTAACATGCATAAGATCATATATTCACATAGGGTTCACATTATTAGGGGTCATGCTACAATGGTATTCTTAACAACTAATCATATAGACCACACCTAACCCTAACATGATCATTTATATATATATATATATATATAGCATCATCCATACACCTAGATCATGCAACTAGAATGGAAAACTATACACATAACTTCACATGTGTGATCATCATAACCACACTTGAAATAACATCAACTGCCTTCATGGAAATGATCATAATATATAAGTATATACAAGAATGTAAACACTATCACCATGAGTTGACCATACCATACAATGTCAATTCCAATACTAAGACTATGAAATTAGGTAAACTAACCAAGTCTCCATTCTATGATCATCATTGATCAATTATCCACAATTCATAATCAATTGACATATATAGAACTGGATTAATCAATACACTAAAATCTAATAACAAGTGAATCATCATCTAATCAAAATCACCAGACCCATATTATATCATAATTTGAAAGGTTAAGGAGATCATGGGTTATTAAAAAAATTGGATTGAAAATAAGGTTAATATCATTGATTAGTCATAGATATTTCATTAGAATGACTTCAAAATCAATTTAACAAGAACCCATGGCTAGATTGAAAGATAAGATTATTGACCTTAGAATCATATTGGAAAACCTTTGAAAGAACTCCCTAGATGAAAGATTAAGTAATGATAAAGGGTTACCATACATAAATACAAAGAGAATCCACGAAAATTTGGGGAAGAAATATCTTGGAATCCATCTCCATAGCTTGTTCTTGAGCTTAGTCTCCAATGGGGATTTTTGGAGAGTTCGTTTTGAGAGGGAAAGGTTTGATTTGAAAAATGAATTCTAAAATAGGGTTTTGTGTTTTTAATAAACTTATAATACCCAAAAATATGTAAATTAACCGTACATGCTTTAGTTGGAACATGGGGTGAATTTCCCAATTCATCCCTTAACTTTGGCAGCGCTTAGAAAGATTGTGGTAGGCCTAAATGACGACCCCAACGATGGAGCGTCGATAGAGTGACGGGCCGTACGACACTCCTTCATTTGGGAATGAGACTCCACCATCTAGGGGACTGAGCTCCCATGCCAAAGTGTGGAGCAATTCCCCCTATCAACTGGGCTTCGACTAAACTACTGGGCGTCAATGCTAGGTATTGTTTGACACTGCCTAGGCAGTCTTTTCTCCAACCTTTGGTTCCTCTCAAGGACCCTTAGGGTGGTTCTTGGGGAGTCATGCCCGGAAGTTTAGACCCTAAATACGTCCATATAGATTTTAGGATCCTCTCCTATCAATTCAAACTCAAAACAACCCTCCAACACAAGGTAAACATACAAAGTCACACTAGCACACAAACGAATAGATTCCGAACATCTTGGTCATCCTTTGACTTTTGAGTCCCAAACTCTTTAAAATGAACTATCACAAGTTGTGACACACTTAATTAAAATTTTATTAACTCTTTAAGGAACATTTGAGGCTCTAGATACCTTAGTTCATTTTGAGGGTCTTGACACTGTGGGTGATTCTTTAACCGACAACCACCACTATGAGCCTAAGTGGTGATACACCGTCTTTCCCATTCTATACTTAACTTAGTGTATCCAATAGCTTAACTTACGTGATGATGTAAAAAGTATGACCCGTTAATACTCATGATGGCTACATGGTTTTCATAGAGACTTGAGTTAATATGAATCCCGAATCGATTCCCAATCTACTCTCAAAATATACTTTAACTCATTATTTTAAAAACAATTTCCTTCTTTGGGTTGAGATAATTGCTCAACACTTAGCTTTAGAAAGCTCTCTTGGAATCAATGTTCCCTTTTCTTGCTCAAAACTCTTTTGAAAATCTTAGTTTCCTGTTATCTTAAATGTGAAAACATTTGTAGTCTCTTAGGGAATACTTAGTTCCCTTATAACTTGTGAGAAATGAACTCAGCCCGTTACTCTTTTGTTAGCTTGAAACTTGAGTCTTAAAACAAAGTTTAAATGTTTATTAAAAATTGTTGAATTTTCAAGAAGCTTTGGTTTGACTTAGTCCTTAACCTTTATACTTAACTTTTTAACTTCTTTGACTTTGATCTTAATTTTCCTTAAATTGGATTATGGATTCAAGGTTCATTGTATCATGTTAATGGATGATTTTATGATTTTTAGATGTACCTTAGAGTGTTTGAATCAACTAAGAAATATGGGTACATCACTTAGGAACTATTGCGAAACAGTGGGGAACGAATGGGGTATACTAGCATCCTTGGTGCTCTGAGAGGCATGGGGAGCCAGGACCCAAGCTTCAGAGGCAAAGTTTGGTTGATCTGGATTGCATGGCGCCCCCAAGGCCCTACTAAAAGAGATTTTCATGTGGGTTTATGGTAGGCGTGACGCCCAGGGCCCTACAGATAGGTGTTTCAACTTTTCTCCAACGTTTTCATCTCTAAACCCTCTAAACTTCCATAGTTCTTCCCCAAAATACTTAGGATCATTAGTACCCTCAATACCCAATAGATTTGACTCAAAAAACAACCTAAAAACATGAATTAAATCAATAATATGCATTCAACAACTCAACCAACAAGAATTCAAAGATGTTCTTCAAGAACTTCGCTTTTTGTCATTCAACCTACTCAAAATTGCTGAATTTAAACAAGTTGGTATGTGGGTTATTTAATGTAAAACTAAAAGATCTAACATACCTTGATAGGGATCATCCCGACGAACTCCACTCGCAAACCTTGGCATTCTTAGCGAATTCTAGACTTTCTCCCTTTCCTTCTTTTCTTCTCTCTTCTCCAAGCCTAAGTGTAAATTTTAATTTTCCAAATCTGAACTAAAACTTTTTTTTACCCCAAATAAACCCCTAAAACGAAATAGAAAATTAATTGATGAATAGACTAATTTTCCCATCCTTAAATCCGGATTGGGTTTTTCCTTACTTCAACAACCCAACTTTTGATAGGCATATATACCTCATACGATATCGAAAATGCACAAATTCGGTGGCGTTCGAAATATCTTTCCAAGGCTCTCCATCCATATCAAGAACTACCTCTAAATCATTATGATCTAGAAGTTATGACCGTTTGAAAATAAACAAAATTCACTTTCTTGACTTGGAAAATTTTTCAGATTTTTCCCATAACTTATTCTTACCCTAACTTATTCTTAGCTATTTCGAATTACGAGATGTTGTAGTTTTAGATGGAGTATTAGATTAATATACAACATTCATGTTATGGAGTGTTCTAATTTTACTGCACTTTGAACTATGATATTTTCATTGTTTGTAAGTAATACTTGAGATTTGAATAAGAGAAGAATAGAAAACATAAAAAAGTAACTTATGGTGCCTTATCAAAAAGAAGTCGCAACCCTTTAAAAAGTCATAATCCTTAAGAAAGGTAAAAAATCATTAAAAAAGTCATAAATCTTCCGAAAAGTCACAAGACTTCGTAGAAGTCAAAACTATTTGGAGTTGTAACCTTTCGAAAAAGTCACAATTTTTCGAAAAAGGCACAACCCTTTAGAAAGTCACAACCCTTCAAAAAAGTCACAACTCATAAGTAAGGTTATAACTCTTTCAAAATGTCACAACCCTTCAATGTGAAAGTTGTCTGCTATTAATATAATATAGTAATATAATATAACATAATATAACATAACATAATATAATATAATATAATATATATAATATAATATAATATAATATAATATAATATAATATAATATAATATACTATAATATAATATAATATAATATAATATAATATAATATAATATAATATAATATAATATAATATAATATAAACAACATTTGGTGTCTTTGGGGTTATTATAATAATTTAATATTTAAGTTATTAGGTTCTTCTTTTAAATACTATAGATAGACAAAAAAAGGATAGATATAGATTGGTCAAATTTTAATTTGATATGAATTTTTTTTAAAATTTAAGAAGACTTTTAATTTAAGGATCATATATAGAATATATATAAATATTTTTTAACTTTGTGGTCTTAAAGATGCATCCTCACCCCCAAGAAAAAAGAAATTTTATATTAAACTGAATAGAAATAAAGGTGTAACAAATAAATTGAAAAGGAAAGAGTACTTATTAAATGTAGTTTGGATTCTTCAAATAAGTTTTTGATCAAATACCCTTTTCTCCATTAGTTTGAGACATTCCAGATTCTATGTGCAACTGAAAATCTTTAAATTTCCTGTAAAGTAAGAGTTGCTGCAAAAGTATATTTGTGGCTATGAAAATGAGTGAATATTAATTATCACGATACTCTTCTCGTTTGAAGTTAAGTTTAAGTTATTTCATTCTCCTTGTTGCATCAATTTTTATTGATCTACCTATTTTACCCAAAAAAATATTGTAATTAAAAGTATAATAAATAAATTAAAAACGAAAGAGTACTTATTTAATATAGTTTAGATTCGTTTTTGATCAAATAAATTTTTCCAATTAGTTTGAGACTTCAAATTCTGAATACGAAGTTGTGGTTTATGCAATCGAAAATCATTAAACTTCCTGTAAAGAAAGAGTTGCTGCAAAAGTATATTTTACGGATAAGAAAATGAGTGCACATTTATTATCATGATACTCTTCTCATTTGGAGTTGAGTTATTCCATTCTCCTTGTTGCATGAATTTTTATTGATCTACCGAATTTACCCACATAAAAGATATTGTAATTGCATAGTAGAACAACTCTACCAATCTTCCTTGTTATAAGTAGAAGAATAGAAAACTTACCTAGACAAAACATATGGTAATTGCATAATAGAACAACTCTAACAATCTTCCTTGTTATAAGAAGAAGAATTGAAAACTAACAAAATTTATTAATTTAAAACTGTGAGAAACACTCTCTATTTATAGATAACAAGGTTCGTTTGAAAAGATGTTTATCGTGTCTTTTTAGATAAGTCATAAATCTTCATGAAAATCACGACTTATGAAAAATGTCATAACTAATTGGAAAAGTCACAACTCTATGAAAAAAATCTTATCTTTTGGAAATAGTCACTACCCCTCAATGTTAAAAGATTTCTACTTCTAATATAATATAGTGTATATGAATATGAAACTGATTATAATATATAATAGAAAACTTACCCACACAAAAAATTTGGTAATTGCATAATAGAATAACTCTAACAATATTCCTTGTTATAAGTAGAAGAATAGAAAACTAACAACATTCTTAGTCCAAAAGTGTGAGAAACGCTCCCTATTTATAGAAAACAAGGTTCGTATGAAAAGATGTTTATCATGTCGTTTTAGATAAGTCACAAACCTTCTTAAAATCACGACTTATAAAAAATGTCATACTTCATTGAAAAAGTCACAACTCTAATAAAAAAATCACTTCTTTTGAAAAAGTCACTACCCCTCAATGTTAAAAGGTTTCTACTTCGAATATAATATAGTGCATATAAATATAAAACTGAATATAATATATAAGAAAATGAGTATTTTCAATTGGGGGTATTATAGTTATTTAACATTGATGTTAGGAAGTGCATGCTTTTAAGATAGCATAGAAGATATAGTATATATAGATTTAAGGCCTAAGTCATATACAAGCCTTAAAGTTGTCCGCACATTTAAGTTAGACACCCTAACTTAGGGCAGTACCTATTGAACATTTTAATCTTAACAAATTTATATCTATTAAACACAAAATGAAAATTTGTGGAAGACATAAGTGCGTGTGCCTCAAACACAAATATATAACAGATAGACCAATAAAATGATGACACATGGCAATGAGATAAAAAAATTAAAGAAAAAAACAAATTATTTTATCAACCCCCCATCCCTGTTCTTCTTCGTCAAAATTTGCTGCCATTGTAAAGCTTTTCACCCATTTTGAATTCTCTTTAATCACTTACTACCATAATTATCTAAAGAAGAATGACGACTTGAATTTTCTTTAATCACTTGCTACCATAATTATCTTAAAAAAATAATGACTTTTGCTTAAAAGAATAATCAATTAATATTATTTTTATAAAAAAAATGAAGCTTTGCTACAACATTTGAGTTTTAGACCGATTAACTTTTTAAAAAGTTAAGGTAAAAGCAAAAGAAAAATAATAAAGAGTTAGAGAAAGGGACGCAAGAGTACTTAGAGGATGACTGCAGTGAAGAAGTGAAGAAGAAGACAAGTTTTTTTTTTTTATCTTAAAAAATTAAGTATATAAGTTGGAAAACAAAAAAAAAAGATATTTAATAGCTATACGCGCTCAAGGAGAGTGAAATACACTCTTTTTGTCATGTCATTATTTGTGTCTAATAGAAATTATTTATTAATAAATAAGATATTTAGTAGGTACAAGTCTTAATTGAATTGTCTAAGTGAAATATGTAGACAACTTTAAATAGTCGTAAATGACTTAAGCCTTAATTTAATATTGTTATGAAAGAATGGATGCGCATGTGGCTTATGGGCCCACCCACTGTAGAAAACTCCTTTCTCCAAGTAACTTACCTTTTTCAGGCTTATAATACGTCTTTTACTTGTATTAAATGGGACACAAAAATAATAGCAAATAGAATACTATTAGTTTCTCCTTTTTTCCTTTAACATGTTACTCTCTCTATTTTGTTCTCTCTCTTCTTTGTTATTTTTTTAATTGATACTTTATAATACGTTATCACCATGAAATTATACCATTTTGAGTATGATCTTATAGATCATGTGAAATTCTTGGAGTTAATCGATTGAAAGAAAAGTACTTTACTTTAATAATTTATCACTATATTGAAATTATATTTATGACATTTATTTTAAGTGAACATATTTTTTCTAACTAAATATAACATTTTTGTAGAATTAAGAAAATTGTACGGTCTTCGCCTCTTTCTCAACCCTTTTTCCTATTCTTCTGCTTCTTTGACTCTTTCTTTCTTTCTCTCTTTTTACTCTTCTGCTTCTTCGCCTCTTTCTTCTTCTTTTTTACTATTTTAATTTTTTGTCTCTTTCACTGGTGTTATTTATCTTCCTTCTCTTTTTTTTTTTCTTTTTTTAAATTCTTGTTCTTTTCTTTGAATTTTTTATCTAAATAATTATATTCCTCAAATCAATATTTTTCATGTAACTATTTTTATTCAAAAACAAGATGAAAAGAGGAGAAAAAGACTGTAAATTTGTATAAAATTACGTTTTAAGCAGAAATTTAAATTATTTAAAATTACAGAAGTAAGAGTTCACCATTGATGGTCATTATAAATCTTCAAATTCGAATTCATTATTTGAATTTTATAAATTTGTGATAAGTTTGCATGGGTAGTTAGTTCCTACAAATGATTAAAAATGTCGTTTGAAGTTTATATCTCAATTTTAAGAGGGTTTGGTTAAGTTTAAAATTGATTTTAGGAGAAATATTAGATTGAAATGAATTAAATATAACATTGAAATGATCTTGCAACTGTATTAAAGTTGAATTAGATAATACAATTTTAATGAAAATTTAATTCATTTTGAAGTTTTTTGATTGAATTGTCACTATTTGATACTTGTTTAATCCATTTTTAATATAACTTATCAATTTATTGATCATTGTCATATCTTTCGTTAGTTAAGTTTTCCATTCATTCTTAATTCTCTTTTCTAATTACTATTTTAATGCAAACTTAATTCATTTCACGGCCTTTTGGTTTATTTGTTACTATCGGATACTTGTTTAATTCATTATTGATACAAGTTTAATTCACTCTACAAATCATTGTCGTGTCAGTCATAGTTACGTTTTCCATTCATTCTTAATTTTCTCTTCTTATTCAAATTTAATACCGTTTAATACAATTTTAATACAAATTTAATTCATTTTGCAGTTTTTATTCATTTATTTGTTCCTATTGGATACTTGTTTAATTCATTATAAATATAAGTTTAATTCACTTTATAAATCATTGTCTGATATTTTATTTATTACATTTTTTTATTCATGCTTAATTCTCTCTTTTACATTAACTTTAATACTTGTGTAATACACTTTTGTATTTTTAATTCACTTTGCGATTAATCAATTGATTTGTTACGATTACAGATACAAGTTTTATTCAATTTACATGCAGATCAAAGAATGCTCTTTTGCTTTCTAAATTCTGCATTCATATTTAATTATCTTCTAATAATTCAACTTTAATTTGTCTGTAATACATTTTTAATTCAAGTATAATTCATTTTGCTGTTTCTTGTGCCTCTTCATTTGTTACGATTATATTACTTCTCTTCTAATAATTCAACTTTAATATGTTTGTAATACATTTTAATTAAAATTTAATTCATTTTTAAAATTTTTATGCCTCTTCATTTGTTACGATTATATTACTTGTCTAATTATATATTGATACAAGTTTTATTCAATACAAAATTATTGACTATTCTACAAAAAAAGGGGAAAAAAAGCAATAGCAGGAGAGGGATAAAGAGCAAAAAAAAAAAAGCAAGAAAGAAAGGACAAAAGAAAAAAAAAGAAAGAAAGGGAGTAAGAAAGAAAGAAACAAGAAAGAAAAAAAGAAAGCGAGACACAGTACATGAGAAAGAAAGAAAAAGTGAGACAGAGAAAGAAAGAAAGAGCGAGACAAAGAAAAGGAAAAAATTAAAAAAATTGCTATAAATGGTAATAATTAAATGGTATATTTAAATAAGTAATTATTTTTTAAAAGGAATCAATTCACGTAATTGATCCTTGTTTTATTCACTCTCCTATTTGAGATCTAAAAGATGTTGTTGAAGATTGCCTTACTGATCGTATCAATGAGTTATATGTTCTCTTTGTTGAATTCTTTTGCGATGATGAGAAATTAACTAAATAGACACATTATTATTGGAGATTTCTTCCTCTATTTTTGTAGTCTTATTTATATATTATTTATAATTTACTTCCTTTGACAAGTTTAGTATATCTTTAGGTGGTTTTCCTTTCCAACCCCCAAATTTATATATGATTTAGCTTTATGTATGAATAATTTATACGAAGATATTTTAAGATATCAAATGCTTCCGTCAATAACTTTATGTGGAACTATAGATATTGTAACCTTTCATTAATGCTTCAAAGAGTAATCTTCCTAGATACTCACACATGTTTGAAAAATTACCTAGTAATATCATTTATGTTTTTTTTTTTTGGATTATACCCAACTTAATTTATTTTCCTCAAAATATACTTTTAAAAAAACATTATCTCTGTATTAAGATGTCTGGTCACATTTTTTAATTTATTAATAATATTTTTTTTTAGATTCTTTAAGTGTTTGTACCCTTCTTTCAATTTTATTTATACGATGTTTTTTGTTTATTTGTTTGTACTTTTCTGATTTGAACAAATTATTTAGTTTGTTCTATTTTAACTTAATTAGTGGATAACTTTTTCTAAAACTATAGAATCTATTTTGATTATATCTTTTAGTTTTAAATTCATATTCTTTAGTAATATCATTATTATTTTGGATGACGGTAATATCTTGTAGCTACTTTGAGTATGAAATCAACCATCATGACGAAAAATACTTTAATTATGGACATCTTAATGGACCTCTTTACATCAAAATTGTACAAATAAAAAGTAACTAATGACTTTAAATATCTATAATCATATTAAAATTTAATTAACTTTCTAAATTCTATCAATATCACATAAATTAAAATAATAGATATTGTGTTCGTGCTAGCATAGACACTCGTGTATAGTTTTAAACTTACATGTAAGTTTTAAATTTTACTTCTTTAAAATAGAGAGTTCTAAATTAATCATTTTACATATTTTTAATAATTTTAAAATCATAAATATAACTAAATTCTGTGAGAATCGACATGATTTTATCTTTAGAATTAACAAGGAGATTTTTTGTGCGAAGAAAATCACGCACATAATAAATATCACACATGTACTAATTAATTACTTTCATAACTAATTATTTTTCAAGTTCATAATATAAAACACTGAATTAGGTATTGCTATCCACGAATTTTGTATTTCAATTATTGTCACGACCCAAAACCGAGCCGCGACTTGCACCCACACTTACCCTCCTATGTGAGCGAACCAACCAATCTAACCCTTAACATTTCAATGTATATCAACAGAAAATAATGCGGAAGACTTAAACTCATTAATAAAAACCAATTCAATAACTGTTAAAATTCAACATCTATTATTTCCCCAAAATCTGGAAGTCATCATCACAAGAACATCTATCTCAAATTACTAAACTAAGCTAGCGTTTGGCCATAGATTTCCAAATATTCTTGGCAATATTATTTGAGTGAAATTTGGGTGAAATTTCACCATCTGTTTGGCCATAAAATTTGGGAAATATATTTCACCTTTTTAGAAAAAAATTGATTTATACGCACAAGTTTTAAAAAACTATCAAAACTAACTAAAAGTTTGTATTTACAAGTCAATTGAAATGTTCGTTACAACAATAACAAATAATGTCCATGACACTTAAAACAATGTGGTAATTTGGAGTGAGGTGCGACAAGGAATTATTCCATGTATCGTGAAGCAGACAAAGTAAATGACTTTGTTTACCTAAAGCCAATTTTTAATAATTTTCCATCAACAATCATATCATTATTTAATATTCACTAAATATTTCATCACTATTTTGGTGTTCACGTAAAAATAATGTAATACAACGCAAGCAACAACTAGAGAGGGTGTTTTTTGTAAAAGATAAAAGATTGGGGTAAAATTTAGTTTTCAAAATATCCCAAATAATGAGATTTGACCCAAATACTAGAAAAAATAGTATTGGAAATTTGGGATATTTGCCAAAAATATTTGCCAAATAATGGCAATTGTATGGACAAAACATTATTTGCCAAATTTTTCCCCAATATATATTTATGGCCAAACGGCCCTAAAGAATGTCTAAGAACTAAAATAACAAAAAAAAACTAGTCAATGCCGGAAGTTCATGGCATCAAGACATGAAAGGGAGATCCAGTCTAAGCTAGAAGCATTAGCTCACCCTGAAATCCGGTTATACTGATGACTGGCTAGAATTACTGTTGAGTCAAGACGACGGAACGTTTGCTGCACTCCCACAAATAACAAAGAAAAAAACAAACAAGTAGGGGTCAGTACAAAACACGGGTATTGAGTAAGTATCATCGGCCAACTCAAAATAGAAAACAGTATATATCAGTTAATATCATAATCAACTATAATACTCCAACATGTAGCAACAACAAGTACTATATAATCATCAATAAGTACTAACAAGTTCATCATGAGGACTCAAGCCTCAATATCATACTCATTTGGGAATTAGGTTCATTAGATTAGTATATTTATCATCTTTCAAGATTCATTATCTTTCTTCCTCTTGTGTCGGTACATGACACTCCGCTCCATATACTATCCTGGTGTCAGGAACGTGACACTCCGATCTCATATACTATCCTGGTGCCGGAACGTGGCACTCCGTCCTCATCTATCCTGGTACCGGAACGTGGCACCCGATCCATATTCTATCCTGGTGTCGGAACGTGACACTCCGATCCTCATTCTATCCTGGTGTTGGAAACGTGACACTCCGATCCTCATTCTATCCTGGTACCGGAACGTGGCACCGATCCATATTCTATCCTGGTGTCGGAACGGGACACTCCGATCCTCATTCTATCCTGGTACCGGAAACGTGGCACCCGATCCCCCTAATTCATCAAGCCTTCTTTTACACTAGGCATCATCAATCTCATTATATAATTTATCAAGCCTTCTTTTATACTAAGGCATCATCATTCTCATTATATAATTTATCAAGCCTTCTTTTACACTAAGGCACATCAATCTCATTATATAATTTATCAAGCCTTTCTTTGATACTAAGGATCATCATTCTCATTATATAATTTATCAAGCCTTCTTTTACACCAAGGCATCATCATTAACAAGTGGAATTAGGTGTTTCTTTCAAGATTTAGGATCAATAGCTTCATCATGCTTATTTTATCACAATTTCATAATCACAATCATGCAAGCATACAATTAAGCATTAGAGAAGGGTTTTACAATACTACCAACACATATCATTCGCTTTAAGAGTTTACTATAAGATAGCATAAACCATACCTACCTCCACCGAAGATTAGTGATCAACAAGCAATTTCCAAGCTTTGTTTCTTCTCCTCTTTCGTTCGATGACTCTCCCTCTCTCTTGTTCTTTTTTATTTTTTCTTATCCAACCCTCTTTCTTTTACCCTAATTAGTATATCATTAAGTATAAAAGATGACAATAATACCCAACTAATAACTCGAAGTAAACTCTTTTATCCCCCAAGAAATTGAGTTATTAATATAAACCCACGAATATATAATTATAGCAGGGAATAGTCAAAATGCCCTTTAAAAACTTAACCAGAAATCCGAACTCCGACTTGGGATTACGCAACCTGTGACTGCCCGTTGTGCCTGCGACGGTCCGTCCTGCAGGTCGTCGCAAAGTTCAGAAAGGGATTTTCACTGAAAGAATCTGTGACGGTCCGTCACGCCTGTGACGGTTCGTCACGCCTGTGACGGTCCATCCTGCAAGTTCGTCACGAAGTTCAGAGAGTCGATTTTCAGTACCCAATTCAGAATTTCTAAGTGTTTTGAAACGAGACCCTCGACGGTCCGTCGTGCCCATGACGGTCCGTCGTGGTGTCCGTCGTCTCAGCCAGTTTTTCCAGAAAAAAAATCTGGCTCAAAACGACTAAACAGGTCATTACAAATAGATACCAATTTACCCATCGTTCGTCCTCGAACGATCAACAAGAAGAATAAAAAGGGCGAGAAGGAGGAGTACCTGAATCTGTAAACAGATGTGGGTACTTTTCTTGCATATCTGCTCCTTCTCTCCCAAGTGGCCTCTTCAACCGGTCGATTCTTCCATTGAACTTTGATGGATGCAATCTCCCTCGACCTCAACTTACGGACTTCTCTAGCTAAATTAGCAACAGGCTCCTCCTCATAAGTCAAAATTTTCATCAAGCAAAACTGAATCCCAACGGATAATGTAGTTTCCATCCCATGGTATCTTTTCAACATGGACACATGAATACCGGATGCACTCCGGACAGCCCTGGAGGCAAGGCTAATTCATAAGCCACCTCCCCTACTCGCTTAAGTACCTCAAATGGTCCGATATACCTTGGACTTAGTTTACCCCTTTTTCCGAACCGCATTACCCCTTTTCATGGGTGAACCTTCAAAGACTTGTTCACCTCCATGAACTCCAAGTCTCTAACCTTTCGGTCCGCATATTTCCTTTGTCTACTTTGAGCCGCTAGAAGCTTTCTTGAATGCACTTCACCTTATCTAACGAATCCCTCAAGAGGTCAGTACCCCAAGGTCTAACCTCAAATGCATCGAACCAACCAATGGGAGATCTACACCTCCTCCCATACAATGTTCAAATGGAGCCATGTCAATACTGAGTGATAGCTATTATTGTTTGAAAACTCTACCAAAGGTAAGAAGCTATCCCAATGGCCCCCGAATTCTATCACAAATGCACGAAGCATATCCTCCAACACTTGAATTGTTCGCTCAGACTGACCATCAGTTCTGAGGGTGAAATGCAGTACTAAGGTCCAACCAACTAGTACCTAATTCCGCATGCAATGTTCTCCAAAACTTAGAAGTAAACTGCGTAACATCTATTGATATGATGGGAAAGTGGAACTCCATGCAATCGAACGATTTCTGAGATGTAGATTTTGGCTAACTTCTCTGCATTGTAGGTCACCTTGACAGGAATGAAGTGAGCATACTTAGTTAACCTATCTACAATCACCCAAATGGAATCAAACTTACCCAATGTCTTTGGAAGACCAACCACGAAGTCCATTGCAATTCTTTCCACTTCCATTCAGGAATGGGCATTCTCTGAAGTGTTCCTCGGGGCCTCGGTGTTCATACTTTTACTTGTTGACAATTTGGGCATTTGGCAACAAAATCCACTATGTCACGCTTCATCCTACTCCACCAAAAGTGTTGCTTTAGGTCACGGTACATCTTGGTTGCACCAGGATGTATAAAATATCCGGGAACTATGAGCCTCGTAAGAATAGTGTGGATCAAGTCATCAACACGAGGGCACACATACTCTTCCCTTAATCCTCAAAAACACCTTCCTCATCGATTGTTGCTTCTTAGCTCTCCTTGCAACACTTTATCTCGAAATTCGACCTAGTTTCTCATCATCAAAATGTTTTCCTTGATCTTGTCAAGAAAAGAAGATCTCGCCTCCACACAAGCTAACAATCCTCCCTTCTCATTTATTTCTAACCTCATAAGGTCATTATCCAGAATCTGAACCTCTCTAGCCAATGGGCGTCTAGAAACTTGCAAATGAGCTAGACTTCCCATGCTTCCGGCCTTTTCTACTTAAAGCATCTGCGACCAACATTCGCCTTTCCGGATGATATAAGATAGTGATATCGTAGTCCTTCAGTAGTTCCATCCATCTCCTCTGTCTCAAGTTCAAATCTTTTTGAGTAAAGACATACTGTAGGCTACGATGATCCGTATAGACTTCACACTTGACCCCATACAAATAGTGTCTCCATAACTTTAGTGCAAAATACTACCGCAGCCAACTCCAAATCATGGGTCGGATTGTTACGTTCAGCACCTTTAATTGCCTCGAAGCATAAGCAATCACCATTCTCTTTCTTATATTAGCACTGCACCAAACCCGAATAGGTGCATCACAATAGACGATGAAGTTTTTACCTCTACTGGCAAGGGTAATAATTGGTGCAGTAGTCAAAACAAGGTCTTGAGTTTCTGAAAAGCTTTCCTCACACTAATCCGACCATACAAATGGAACATTCTTCTTAGTCAAGTTCGTTAATTGGGAGCAATAGAAAGAAGAATCCCTTGACAAATTGGTGGTGGTAGTAGCTAGCTAAACCAACAAAACTCCTTTTTTCTGACACGTTTGTAGGTCTCACCCCAATTCTTCACTGTCTCAATCTTAGATGGATCCACCATCACTCCATCCTTAGAAACTACGTGTCCCAAGAAGGACACTGAATCTAGCCAAAACTCACACTTGGAGAATTTGGCATAAAGCTTCTTCTTCCTCAATAACTCTAACACCATTCTCAAATGATCCTCATGTTCCTTCTTACTTTTAGAGTATATCAGTATATCATCAATGAATACAATCACAAAGAGATCCAGTATGGCTTGAAGATCCCGTTCATCAAGCTCATGAAGGCAGCAGGGGCTTCGTAAGACCGAAAGACATTACCCACAAATTCGTAGTGCCCATATCTAGTTCAAAAGCAGTCTTCGGCACATCCGTTGACCGTATTTTCAATTGATGATAACCTGATCTCAAGTCAATTTTTGAGAAGACACAAGCACCTTGTAACTGATCGAACAAGTCATCAATGCGAGGAAAGAGGATACTTGTTCTTAATAGTTACCTTTTTCAGCTGTCTATAGTCTATGCACATCCGAAAACTCCCATCCTTCTCTTCACAAACAAAACCGGAGCACCCCAAGGAGATGCACTTGGTCTAATGAAGCCTTTGCTCAACAACTCTTGAAGTTGTGCCTTTAACTCTCTGAACTCCGCTGGAGCCATTCTATTAGGGGGTATAGAAATGGGGCGAGTACCCGGTTCAAGATCAATACAGAAGTCAATATCCCTATCTGGTGGCATACCAGGAAGATCTGCAGGGAACACACCAAAAACTCACGGACTACCAAAACCGACTCAATCGAAGGGTACTTGGGTAGTGTCATCTTGAGGTGTGCTAAGAAGGCTAAACAAACCCTACTAACCATTCTCTTAGCACAAAGAAAGGGACACGGTACGAACCGGATTAGGAGTGTAGTCACCCTCCCACACTAACGGGTCTGTCCCAGGCTTGGCTAACGTCACAGTTTTAGCATTACAATCAAAGATCGCAAAATTCGGAGAAATGAAAGCCAAGTCATACCCAGAATTACATCAAAGTCAACCATTTCTAAGATAAACCAAATCTACATAAGTGTTGCTCCCCCAAAATTCACCAAACAAGACTTATATACCTTTTCAACTATCACAGACTCACCCACCGAGTAGAAAGTACACACGAATAGGTATGTCAAGCAATTCACAAGGTAAATTAAGACCATTAGCAAATGAAGAAGATACGTTAGAAAATGTGGATCCGGGATCAAACAATACAAAAGCCATGCAATCACAAACCAGCAAGAGATTACATGTGATAACAGCGTCAGATGTCTCCACTTCAGATCTCCAGGGGGAAAGCGTAACAATGGGCCCCATTACTTGTCTGTCCGTTGCCCACTACCATGTGTGATGTAGTGGCTCCAGTTTGCCCATCACCCCTGCCATTTTGGTGACCACCATTACCTCGACCACCACGTCCTCCAGAATAACGGCCTCTACCATGACCACCTCTACCTCTGACTATGGGAGGTCTTGTAACTCTGTTTTGGGCAATACCTCTTAATGTGCCCAGTCTCCCCACATCCATAACATTCTGTGGGTTCAAGCATCGGTCTCTCAGAGAAGTGTTGACCGGTCTGAGGTGGACCCCCAACTACAGTCTGTAGTGAAGACTGAATTGGTCGGGCAGAGTAACCTCCGGAACTCTGTCCTCTAGAGTAAGAACCATAAACTCACCTCTCTTTCGAAACCTTTTTGATGTAGATGTCGTGGTGAAGTCATCTGGCTTCACTCTTTCCACCTCTATCACGAAGTCTACACCTCTGGAAGAATTTGCAGTAAGCCGCTACTTGTAAGGCTGAAATCCGCAATTCTGACCTCAACCCCTTCACAAACCGGCGAATCCGCTCTTGTGGACTGAAACAAAGTTTGGGTGGCATACCTGGATAATGCCCGAAACTTAGCCTCGTATGCATTAACCGACATCCTACCTTGCTCTAGGCTCAAGAACTCATCTTTCCTATCCCTCAAAGTCCGGGGGATATTACTTCTCATTAAACAAACTAGAGAATGAGGCCCAAGTCATAGGTGGTGCCTCTGTTGGTTGACACTCAAATGGACCGCCACCACATTTTGGCGTTCCCTTGAAACTGATAACTCACGAACTCAACACCAAACCGTTCTACTATACCCATCTTGTGTAGTAGCTCATGACAGTCAACCAGAAAATCGTAAAGCATCCTCAGATTCAGCACCTTGAAGGACTGGAGGTTTCGATTTCAAGAACTTACTGAAAAGTTCATGCTGATCATTTGTCATTATAGGCCCAGTAGTCAGGACGTGGGAAACGTGCCCATTTCCAATGAGGCATCCATGCGGGGAGCCCCCGCAGCAGCATGTCGTACCTCTGAAACCGGAGGTGTGGTGCAGAAACCACAGGAGGTGTTTGGCCCTGGTCAGACAACCGCTCAGATAAGCAAGAAACCTGATTGATCATCTCGGGGTAGGTTGTGGGGTGGCAATTCCTCATTTTTCACTTGTTCATTCTCCCCTTCCTCACCCTCTCTTATCACCTCCTCAGTCGGTGGAGGAGTCACCGCCCTAGTATCAGATGGGCTAGGTGCTTGTCCTCTTCCTCTAGAGGACGTCCTCCACGACCTCTTCCACGGCCTCTTGCCACTGCTCTCCTCGAGCACAGCCCCAGTGGATGGCTCAGACGTTTCTTGTCTTGCCGGTGTTTGTGTTGGTGTTGGCGCAGTCGTTGCTCTAGTTCTAACCCATCGGCGAAATAGAGTGAGAGATGGTCAGATACTAATTTGTATCACCTAGATACCAATTGGATTAAAGTAATAGCACGAAAGAAAGAAAGAAAGAGTGGAATTTTCCTAAAGTCTTATAGCCTCAAGGAAAAGTAAAGGCGTCCCCCTACCGTCCTTAAGACTCTACTAGACCTGTTCGTGTGTGATGAGACAAACGAACCTAATGCTCTGATACCAAGTTTGTCACGACCCAAAACCGAGCAGCGACTGGCACCCACACTTACCCTCTATGTGAGCGAACCAACCAAAATCTAAACTTAACATTTCAATGTATATCAACAGAAAATAATGCGGAGACTTAAACTCATTAATAAAAACCAATTCAATAACTGTTAAAATTAACATCTATTATTTCCCCAAAATGGAAGTCATCATCACAAGAACATCTATCTCAAATTACAAACTAGAATGTCTAAGAACTAAAATAACAAAAAAAACTAGTCCATGCCGGAAGTTCATGGCATCAAGACATGAAGAGGGAGATCCAGTCTAAGCTAGAAGCATTAGCTCACCCTGAAATCCGGTATACTGATGGCTGGCTAGAATTACTGTTGAGTTGAAGACGACGGAACGTTTGCTGCACTCCACAAATAACAAAGAAAGAACCAAACAAGTAGGGGTCAGTACAAAACACGGGTACTGAGTAAGTATCATCGGCCAACTCAAAATAGAAAACAGTTAATATCAGTTAAATCATAAATCAACTGTATACACAACATGTAGCAACAACACAGTACATAATCATCAATAGTACTAACAAGTTCATCCATTGAGGACTCAAGCCTCATATCATACTCATTTGGGAATTAGGTTCATTAGATTGAGTATATTTATCTCTTTCAAGATTATTATCTTTCTTCCTCTGTGTCGGTACGTGACACTCCGCTCCATATACTATCCTGGTGTTGGAACGTGACACTCCGATCCTCATATACTATCCTGGTGACGGAACGTGGGCACTCCGATTCATCATTCTATCCTTGGGTACCGGAACGTGGTACCCGATCCATATTCTATCCTTGTTGTCGGAACGTGACACTCCGATCCTCATTCTATCCTGGTGTCGGAACGTGACACTCCGATCCTCATTCTATCCTGGTACCGGAACGTGGCACATCCGATCCATATTCTATCCTGGTGTCGGAACGTGACACTCCTATCCTCATTACTATCCTCGGTACCGGAAACGTGGCACCCCGATCCCCTAATCATCAAGCCTTCCTTTTACACTAAGGCATCATCAATCTCATTATATAATTTATCAAGCCTTCTTTATACTAAGGCATCATCATTCTCATTATATAATTTATCAAGCCTTCTTTTACACTAAGGCATCATCAATCTCATATATAATTTATCAAGCTTCTTTTATACTAAGGCATAATATTCTCATTATATAATTATCAAGCCTTCTTTTACACCAAGGCATAATCATTGACAAGTGAATTAGGGTTTCTTTCAAGATTTAGGATTCAATAGCTTCATCATGCTTATTTTATCACAATTCATAATCACAATCATGCAAGCATACAATAAGCATATAGAAGGGTTTACAATACTACCAACACATATCATCGTTATTAAGAGTTACTATAAGATAGCATAAACCATAACCTACCTCCACCGAAGATTAGTGATCAACAAGCAATTTCCCAAGCTTTGTTTCTTCTCCTCTTTCGTTCGATCGACTCTCCCTCTCTCTTGTTCTTTTTTATTTTTCTTATTCCAACCCTCTTTCTTTTACCCTAATTAGTATAAAATTAAGTATAAAATATGGCAATAATACCCCACTAATTAACTCGAAGTTACCTCTTTTATCCCCCAAGAAATTGAGTTATTAATATAAACCCACGAAATATATAATTATAGCAGGAATAGTCCAAAACGTCCCTTTAAAACTTAACGAGAAATCCGACTCCGATTGGGATTACGCAACCTGTGACGGCCCGTCGTGCCTGCGACGGTCCGTCCTGCAGGTCGTCGCAAAGTTCAGAAACTGGATTATCACTGAAGAATCTGTGACGGTCCGTCACGCCTGTGACGGTCCGTCCTGCAAGTTCGTCACGAAGTTTAGAGAGTCGATTTTCAGTACCCAATTTCAGAATTTCTAAGTGTTTTGAAACGAGACCCTCGACGGTCCGTCGTGCCCATGACGGTCCGTCGTGGTGTCCGTCGTCTCAGCCAGTTTTTTCAGAAATAAAATCTGCTGCTCAAAACGACTAAATAGGTCGTTACAATTATCTATTATTTCCTGTATCTATCTAAATTGTTTTTTTTTCTTTGTATTAAGATAAACCTCAATTTATAATGGTGGTTAAATGTTTGAAATAAATTAGTATTAGGAGCCTACAAACATTTAAAGAATTAAAAAAAATATCATTAATAAATTTTAAAAAATGCAACATGGCATTCTATTAGGAGAGATATAATATTTTATTCGTGTCAAGTATATTTTGAGAAAAATATGTAAAGTTGGTGATATTATAATCCTAAAACAAACATAAATTGATATTATTAGGTGATTTCTCGTACATGAGTGACTATATAAGAAAATTACTCTGCTTAAAAAGAGAGAAAAAGATAACTAATTCAGTAAATGAAATTAACATATGCATATTGTATGCACAATTTTACTGATACAATTGATATCACATTATTTATCATTTATCGTATGTTTAATTATCAGCTAAGAACTTCATTTTCTAAATGTTTGGTTTAATTGCTGATAATTTATCACTAATACATTTCTTAAGATTTATCGATATTATAGTTTTAGTTACTTGGATGAACATTGTATATGAAACAATAAATATATTTATGCTTGATTATTAAAAGTGTTAATATTGTTAAGGCTTAGGTGAATATTTATTTTGGACTATATATATTGTCATTGATCAAAGAATAAGAGATTGGATTCAAGTTTTATCACACCAAAATGATAAGACATCGATTAAAGTCTCGATGCACCATGATAATAATATTTTGGGTTAAAATCCCATCTTGTTTTGGATAAGCACACCTTTATATGAATAAGACATTTAGTTCAAGTATCAACACAATAAATTGATGAGTGAGAAAATTGATATGTTCTAGATAAAAAAAATAAAAAATAAAATTGTGAAGCTTGTCCCAGTAAACATGCTCTATTCTTAGAAAAGATTGTGATGACAATATATTTAAAGTATGAAAGATGACAATGATTATTGTGGTTTTATAAATGAATAATGAAAAAGGACAAAATAATAGTAGTAATCATAATGGTAAAAATAAAGAACACTGTAATTTTTCTAAATTGTCCTTCAAAATGTGAAGGTAATTTTTTTTATCAAAATGGTATGAAAGGTCATTAGAAACATAATTGTTATGAGACCTAATAATTTAATATGTTTATAAATCCTCCATAAAAGAGAAGTATGAAAAAGTGGTGATACACTTAACTTTCAAAAGTGATTTCGAGGTATGTAGCAACAAACCAATAACAATTTGAAAATACAGATAGCTTGTATTATGACGACAACTGAAATACAAGATCAAGAAGAAAAAGAAAAACCAATGGAAGAGTAACAAGGAAAGAAGAAATTAAGGAGATGAGGAAACACAGAAAAGGGAGATTAGATAACAAGACTCAACTACAATTTTCTTTTAATTAATTCAAATCTTCTTTTGCTATTTATGAAATCTGGTACTTTCAGAACCACACGTTCTTTCCCTTTGCGCATTTTCTCATCGCTTAGTTTCCACTACGAAATCAGTTAGCCTTGTTGAAGGAGTTCTCACGCGCTTACTTATTTTCAAAGCCCCACTCTCCTGCTGAGTGTGTTTCTCCATAGTGACTGCTGATGTGTCCTCCAAGTTAGCTTGTGCGGTCACAACAATACTCCCGTCCTGAACAGAAACCTTGTCCTCAAGGTTCATAGAAGTCTCACGAAGAATGTTGGTTGTATCGTTCAAGTTCAATGGAGTAATTTGTTGATCACGACTACCTATACAACGTTAGAGCATGGATATGTGAAAGACTGGATGGATGCGAGCATCATTAGGTAGTTCTACTTTTTAAGCGACATTTCCAATACGTTTGAGGATTTCGAAAGGCCTAAAATAACGTCTTCCCAGTTAGGATGCTGGTGAAGGCGAACGGTATTCTGGTCATATGGTTTTAGTTTGACATAAACCCATTATCCCACTTGGTAAGTTAGTTCCCTTCGACTCTTCTCAGCGAGACTCTTAATCGGATTCTGTGAACACGCCAAGTTAGCTTAAGGAGAGTTAAGGCCTCATCCTTGTCCACCAGATAAGCTTCCATCATTTCACTAGCGCTACTACCCAAAATGTACTGAGCTACGGTAGGTGGGTCTCTACCATACAGAACTCGAAATGGAGTCATTCCAATAGAGAAATGATATGCGGTATTGTAACAATATTCGGCCCAAGGTAACATCGCAACCCATTTGGTGAGAGCATCAACGACAAAACAACGAAGATGTTGCTCCACACATTTGTTCAGAGCCTCAGATTTGCCATATCTCTGAGGCTGGTATGTTGTGCTCATAGTGAATGTGGTACCTTGTAGTCGATTAAGCTCCTACCAAAAGCTATGCAGGAAACGAGGGTCCCGATCAGTCACAATAAACCTTGGAGGGCCATGAAGTCGAACAATTCCAATCACAAATCTTCTTCAATTGACTGAGACGACAACACAATAAAGTGTCCATATTTTGAAAATCGATCTACGACCGTCATGATAGTGGACTTACCTTTAGAGCTAGGCAAGCAAGTGATGAAATCCATTGCGATATCCTCAAACATCATAGAAGGAATGGGTAGAGGTTGTATGAGACCTGCAGGCAATTGATAGGAATCTATCATTTGCTGGCAGAATTGTCTAGAGGCTACATAGTTATAGACGTTCTTTTTCATGCCCTTCCAATAAAAATTCGAAGCAACTCGATGATAGGTTCGGGCCACCCCCGCATGACCTCCAATAGTGGTGTCATGAAATTCTTGGAGTAGGGTCTGTCGTGGAGGAGAATCAACATGAATAACCAAACATCCTCGAAAAAATAAGAGTCCATCTCGAAAAGTGAACCCTGAATCAGGGGTGGCCTGGTCATGCACATTGTGTTGTAGAGAAGTCAGCTCTGGATGTGTTTTGTTGAGTATTTTGAGCTCATTTTTGAGGTCATAACCTCGTAGTGAGATAGTGAGAAAAATAACCTCCGGAACGCGAGAAAGACCATCAGCAACTTGGTTCAATTTGCTAGGGTAGTATATAATTTGAAAGTCAAAGCCAACCAACTTACTTAACCATTTTTGTTGTTCCAGGGTCTGGATTGTTTGATTTGTCAAGCTCTTAAGTGACTGCTGGTTAGTGTAAATGGTGAACCTCCTACTTAACAAGCATTGGCGCCATTTGCTAACTTATTGGGTGATTGCAAACAGCTCACGTTGGTAGGTGGAAGCCTCATGCATCCTATTACTCAACTTCAGACTAAAATATGCCACTGGATGCCCTTATTTTTGAAAGTACTGCTCCAATGCCTTGGCCTGAAGCATCTGTCTCAAGCTGGAACTCTTGGGTGAAATCAGGCAAAGCTAGGACTGGCACTGCATTTAACTTATTATTGAGTGTGTCAAAAGCAGCTTGAGTGTCATCTGTCCTGGCAAAAGGAACCATGCAAATTAGATCTGTGAGGGGGACAACTATTGCGGCATAGCAGTGAATGAACCTCCGATAATATCCTGCCAGCCCAAGAAAACTGCGCACCTGTTTCGCATTTCTAGGCTCAGGCCATTGTTGTATGGCTGAGATCTTTAATGGATCCACACTAAGACCTTGTAGAGAAATTACATGGCCGAGGTAATCAACTCTCGTTTGACCAAACTTACACTTACTCCTTTTGGCAACTAACTGGTATTGTCATAACAAATTTATAACGGTTTGTAAGTGCAACAAATGTTTTAGTGGGACTATAAATCAGTATATAATAAAAGAAAACCAAAACCAAACGACATAGATACAGCCTAAACACCTCGTTCATAGTTTCTTGAAAATTAGATAGGGAATTAGATAACCCAAATGGCATTATCAAGAACTCATAATGTCCTTCATGTGTTTGAAATGTTGTTTTCTCCACATCTTCGGTCTAACTCGAATTTGGTGGTATCCCGCCAACAAGTCGAGTTTAGAGAAATACATAGCCCCGTGAAACTCATCAAATAACTCATTTATTAGGTTGTGGAGCGTGATTAATATTTGATGTACTGTGGAAGTTTTCTCATGGGGTGTTACCATAAAATATTGGTTTCTCTCTCTCTCTCTCTAGATTTCTCATCTCTCTCTCTAGAATGTTCTTGTGTTCTTAATTCATCAAGTGTGTGTATGTAGATTCAATCCTAACAACTGGTATCATAGCTAAGGAGATTCAACACAATCAGTGAAGATGGATAGTTCGAAGCTTAGAATTGAGAAGTTTGATGAATCCGATTTATGTTTTTGGAAGATGCACATCGAAGATTATCTGTATCAGAAAGATCTTCATGAATCGTTGACCTGGGTGAAGCCAGAATCAATGACGAATGAGAAGTGGAAGCTCAAGGATCTCCAGGATCTAGGGTTGATCCGGTTGACTTTGTCAAGAAACCTGGCGTTCAACATCTTGAAGCAGAAGACTACGTCCGATCTGTTGAAAATACTGTCAAACATGTATGAAAAACCATCAACGATAAACAAGGTATATTTGATGCATAGATTGTTCAATTTACAGATGTATGAGAATGGATCTATTTATGTTCATATAAATGAGTTCAATATGATTGTGAGTGAACTCAATTCTTTGGATATTAATTTTGAAGATGAAATTAAGGCGTTGATTTTGATGTCATCTCTTTCCGAGTCTTGGTATAGTGTTGTTGCTGCGATTAGCACTTCCCTTGGATATGAGAAACTGAAGTTTGATGAAATTCGTGATGTTGCCTTAAGCAAAAATATTCGCAAACGAGAAGTGGGAGATTCATCGGGCAGTGCTCTCAACGTTGACCGAAGGGGAGAAGTAAGAAGAAAGACCAAAATCAACATGGTCGATTGAAATCAAAGAATCGAGGAAAATCTCTAAACAGATCAAACGTGACTTGTTGGAACTGTGGAGTAGAAGGGCCTTTTGGACAAGCTGTACAAAGCCAAACAAGAAACAAAATTAGAAATCTGGAGATGACAATGATTCTGTAAATTCAGCAGAGGACATTAGGGATGCTCTAATACTTAGTGTGAACAGCCCGGTTGAATCGTTGATTTTTGATTCTAGTACATCTTTCCATTCATCTCCAAGCAAGGAGTTGTTCCAAAATTTCAAATCTGGAAATTTTGGAAAGGTGTATCTTGCTGACAATAAAGCCTTAGATATTGAAGGAAAGGGGGATGTTTGCATAAAGACCACCTCGGGAAACCAGTGGACATGCAGTAGAGTTTGGGAAAGGTTCGTGGAAGATTGTGAAAGGTGCTATGGTAGTAGCTCGTGGCACCAAATCTGGAACCTTGTACACCATTGCAGGGTGTATTAACATTGCTGCTATTGCTGAAGGTGCTTCCAATTCTTGTCTGTGGCACAACAGACTTGAACACATGAGTGATAAAGGAATGAAGATGCTGGTTGCAAAAGTAGCATTAGAGGGTCTGAAGTCTGTTGATCTGGGTCTTTGCGAGAGCTGTGTTATGGTCAAACAGAAAAGATTAAGCTTCACAAAGACTCCTAGAGAGACAAAGAAAGTGCGGTTGGAAATGGTCCATACTGATGTTTGGGAACCATCTCCACTATCATCACTTGGAGGATCCAGATTCTATGTTACCTTCATTGATGATTCCACCAGGAAGGTATGGGTTTACTTCTTGAAGCATAAGTCAAATGTGTTTGCAAGTTTCAAGAAGTGGAAAGCGGAAGTTCAGAATCAGACCGGTTTGAAAGTCAAATGCCTGAGATCAGATAATGGAGGAGAGTATGACAAATTAGAGTTCAAGGAATTTTGTGCAGCTGAGGAAATCAGATTGATAAGAACAGTTCCTACTAAGGCAAGGAAGAATGGAATTGCTGAGAGGATGAATAGAACATTTAATGAGCGTGCAAGGAGTATGAAGATACACTGTCCGATGCCCAAAACAATTTGGGCGGATGCTGTGAGCACAGCTGCATACTTGATCAACAGGTGACCATCAGTTCCTTTAGGGTTCAAGATTCCAGAGGAGGAGTGGACAGGAAAAAAACTCAAGTACTCACACTTGAGGACTTTTAGTTGCACTTCTTATGTTCATGTTTATCAAGAAAAGAGAGACAATCTTGATGCCAAGGCTGTGAAGTGTTACTTCATAGGCTATGGTTCTGATTTGTTTGGTTACAGGTTTTGGGATGACAAGAACAGAAAGATCCTGAGACATTATGACATGACATTTGATGAGTCTGTCCTGTACAAGGACAGAGAGCAAAAAGGTTCTAGAGATTACAAAGCAAGTGGGAGTTGAGGTTGAGTTGGAGAAGAGTAACCCCATAGATGTCAAAGCAGATACTCAACCAACTCCTACTGAAGAATCTGAAGTGTAGCAAGTTACACTTGAGCAGGTGTTAAGGAAATCATCCAGAACCATCAGGGAACAAGATATGTATTCACCTTCATTACACTATCTATTGCTGACTGATGAGGGGGAACCAGAGTCTTTTGATGAGGACCTACAGGAGGAGGATTCGATTAAGTGGGAGCAAGCCATGGATGATGAGATGAGGTCACTTGAGAAGAATGACACATGGGTGTTTACTGGGTTACCTGCAGGGAAGAGAGCTTTGCTGAACAAGTGGGTGTTCAGAATCAAGACTGAACCAGATGGCAAAAGAAGGTTCAAGGCTCGTTTAGTGGTTAAAGGATATTTAAAAAGGAAAGGTATTGATTATGCTAAAATTATTTCTCCTATTGTGAAATTAACCTCTATTCGAATTCTGTTGAGAATTTTTGCATCGGAGAATTGGCATCTAGAGCAAATTGATGTAAAAACAACGTTTTTACATGGAAATCTGGACAAAGAGATCTATATACAGCAACCGGAAGGATTTGTGGTTCCAGGCAAGGAACAGATGTTGTGCAAGCTCACCAGGAGCTTGTATGGACTAAAGAAGCACCAAGGCTGTGGTACAAGAAGTTTGACTCCTTCATGATCAAGAATGGATTCTACAAAGCTGAAAAGGACCCGTGTTGTTACTTCAAGAAATACACTTATTCATATATCTTTCTACTCTTGTATGTGGATGATATGTTGATTGCAGGATCTAGTATGAGGGAGATTAATAATATGAAGATAAGGTTGTCTGCAGCGTTTGAGATGAAAGATTTGGGTCCAGCGAAGCAAATTTTGGGGATGAGGATTTCTCAGATAGATCTTTTAGCACTTTAAATCTATCTCAGGAGTTGTACATTGAGAAGGTTTTGAGCAAATTCAGAGTTAATGATGCTAAACCCAGGATTACTCCATTAGTAAATCACATTAAATTATCAATGGATCAGTCACCCAAGACAGCCAAGGAGCATGAGCATACGGTACTTGTTCCATATGCTTCAGCAGTTGGGAGTTTGATGTATGCTATGGTGTGCACTAGACCTTATATAGCACATGCTGTGAGAGTTGTTAGCAGGTACATGACGAACCTGGGGAAAGAGCATTGGGAAGCTGTGAAGTGGCTTCTGAGATACATGAGTGGTACATCTAGTACTTCACTTTGTTTTGGCAAAGGCAAGGTGACTCTACAGGGTTTTGTGGATGCTAATGTTGGTGGGGATGTGGACTTGAGCAAGAGTATATCCAGGTACATTTACACCATAGGTGGAACAGTAGTGTGTTGGATGTCCAGGCTTCAGAAGTGTGTTTCTCTTTCATCTACTGAAGCCTTGTATGTGGCTGAAGCTGGGAAAGAGATGGTATGGCTGGCATATTATCTGGAGGAATTATGCAAGAAGCAGAGTAAGAAGATTCTTTACTCAGATAGCCAGAGTGCCATACAGTTGTTGAAAAATCCAGTCTATCAATCAAAGACAAAGCACATCAGAAGGCGGTATCATATCACTCGCAGGGTAGTGGAGGTTGGTGATATATGTTTGGAGAAGATAGAGGGTGCAAAGAACCCGGTAGACATGTTGACAAAATGTGTTGATGTTGGGAAACTGGGGTTTTTCAGAACCTCGATTAGTCTTCTATAGTTGTTGCTAAAGATGTTGCGGTGCGGTAAAGATGTTGATGATGAAGAGATTTTTTTGAGAATGTATTTTTTGGATGGCTGAATCAGTCTCCAAGTGGGAGAATTGTTAGGTTGTGGATACTGATTAATATTTGATGTATTGTGGAAGTTTACTCACGGGGTGTTACCACAAAGTATTGGTTTCTCTCTTTCTCTCTCTAGATCTCTCATTTGTCTCTCTAGAAAGTTCTTGTGTTCTTCATTCATCAAGTATGTGTGTGTAGATTCGATCCTAAAATCATCAACTGTTGGTATGGGAAATTGTCCTGAATTGTGACAAAACCTCCACGTTACATCCTTTTTCTGGACCAACAACACCGGTGAGGAGAAAGGGCTTGTACTGGCTTGAATCACCCCTTCTCTGGGCATCTCAGCGACCATTTCTTTCCTTACTTGCTTCTGGAAATAGGGGTATCTATACGGCTTAACATTCAGTAGATCGGCTCCTGGCACCAAATGTATCGCATGATCAAGGACTCGTGATGGGGACAGGCATTGGGGCTTCTGAAAGACATCAGCAAAAGATTCCAAATAGCTTGGAAGGTCGGATCGACCTGCTCATCATGAGTAGACACAGTTGAAACTATTTGCAAACGTAGTATGCTGATCCTTTCCAAATATTTGTAGTTTCTTGGTAACTAAATTCAAATGTGCGTTCTCCATAATCAGTGATCACCCTTCTTAACGTAGAAAGCCAAGATACCTTGAGGACCACATCAGCCCCACGTAAAGATAATACATACAAGTCAAGTGTGAACCTACATTCTTGAATTATGAGGGGAACTTGTCGCACCATCCTTTCGCACCTGAGTCGTTGGCCACTTCCCACTACTACAACGAAACTAGAAATGGAAACAATTGACAGCTGTAGGAAACTTACCATCCTTGCTTGGATGAAATTATGGTAACTACCCCTCATCCACCAAAACCTGAATCAAGGATCCATTGACATGACCAAGGAATCCGAGTGTGTAAGAAGAATTCCCACTGGTGAAAACATGATAAGAAATGGTAGAATGTTCTTGTACCTCCAAACATTGTAATTGTTTTGCCAATATATCATTAGTGAGGAACGACTCCGGTAATATTTGTTCACTATCGGCCTCATCAGTGAGGAGTAACAATTGGGGTGGTGATTTGCATTTATGTCCGACTGTACATTTTTTCTCACAATAGTAGCAGAGTCCACATTCACGATGACTTTTAATTTCAGCATGTGATAGGTTTGGGAGGCATCACACACAGGTCAATTAAGTGCACAAAAATGTCACCATGTATCGTTGTAGGATTAGGAGACATTCGGATTCGGTAGTAATGGTGCACCCTTATTATCCAAAGTCGGTCGGATGGGTCCTTTCTGAACGTGGATCCGTCGCTCTTGTACATGAGCCTGCTTAAGGGCCTCATCAAAAGTCTTTGGCTTATGACTCATTACCACTTTTTGATGTCCTCTCTTAATCCAGAGATAAAAATATCGTCAGTCTCATTTTGGCGGTGGCTTCAAATCGTCTTTGCAGATCTGAGATGGTGGTAATTTTTTGGAGTTTTTAAAATCTTCCTCTACGCCGACTCCAAACCCTTATGCTTTAACCGAATTTGCACTTTCTCAGCAAAATGTGGCCAGTCAACTAGTTGTTTATTCCTAAACAACCATCTGTACCATTCCAATGCTTTGCCATCGAGATAAAACGATGCCATAGTCAACCTTTGATTTTCTTCAATTCTATAAAAGTCAAAGTATCGCTCCCCTTGGAATATCCAACCTTCTGAGTTGTCACCACGAAATTGACCTAATTCCACTAAAGCAGGTTTGTGCCTTGGTATAGTGCCTGCCGACAGGTGTTCCTGTCGAGCTATCTCCATGGTCGGTTCATGACGGCGTGTCCCCATCAGAATTTTGGTGGAAACCACCTCCATCAGTATATTTCGAATCTGAGTGAGTTCCTTAGAGAAGGAATCCTTCACTTTCTTAATCGAATCATCCACGTGCACTTTGAGTATTTTGTGGTCCTCCATGAGTGACCTCTGGATGAAAGCACCAATGTAACAAATCACTAAAGATTTGCAAATAGAGATAGCTTGTATTGTAACGATAAATGAGATACAAGACCAAGAAGGAAATGAAAAAAAAACAATGGAACATTAACAAGGAAAGAAGAAATTAAGGAGATGAGAAAACATAGAACAGGGAGATGAGATAACAAGACTCAACTATTATTTTTTTCTAATTAATTCATATCTTCTTTTGCTATTTATGAAATCAGGTATTTCCACCACACATTCTTTCCCTTTGCGCAGGTTTTCATCGCTTAGTTCCCACTACGAACTCAGTTTCATTGTTGAAGGGGTTCTCACGCGCTTACTTCTTTTCAGAACCCCACTCTCCTGCTTAGTGTGTTTCTCCACGGTGGCTGCTGATGTGTCCTCCAAGTCAGCTTGTGGGGTCACAACATATGTCATATGAATATGATAAATTTCAAAGTATGGAAATGAACTTCTAATGAAAGGAATAATTCTGAAGCATGTATATATGATTCTGTCAATTCCTTGAAGAGAATATGACTTGTGGGATGAATCATGAAAAGTGGACCATTTTTTAAAATGAATATGTCAAGAGATGATGAAAAATTATACATAAGGACATACTCATATGCATGATTATAATAAATACTAAAATTCACCCTTATGGGAGGTTAGAGAGAAATAAAAAGAAATTTAATTTTGGTATAAATTGTCACTGGTTAAGTACTTTTAATACATCACAAACATTGTGGTACGCTTTATTATGAACTATCAAAATGACGAAAAAAGGAATAATTCTTGATCACCAAAAAAATATGTCATTAATTATGTATCTTTGTAGATCAAAAATATTTTGCCAGATATTAAATTAAAGGGAGGTGATACTAATGACAAAAGTAAATCAAGAAACACGTTTTGCTTGTAATGATTTTGACCATGACAATAATGATATAAATTTCTCCTTGAAAAAGATGTTCACACAAAAATAATGTTATGAAATATGTTGTAGTAACAAATGTCAATTGTGAGCTTTGGTAAGCTACTGTGTTACTACTCAAAGAAATAAAATTACTCATGATATTGAAATTGTAGTAAGTCACAAAAGAAACATTATATGTTTCAAAGAAATAGTAACAAAAATAATAAACTATTTTGAGACTATAAATTACGGAATGATTTAAGATCTTCATATTAATATAATCAAAGTAGATTATAAATGTTTACACGAAAGATTACCCATGTTTTTATGATGTTTGTGGTAGTTATATATTAGCATGATGATAGAATCACATGCAAAATAAATATAAGTTTATTGAAATAAATATTAGTTGGCATAACCGGTTGATGATCATTCTGGTTGAAATATGATACACATATAAATGAGATTTCATGTGATTATATATGGAAGAAATAATAAATTCTTCAAGAATTTTCTTGTGTTGTTTGTTCTTATGATAAAATCATCATTGCTTCAACAAAGCTTGAGATTGTATCTCCTGATTTTGAAATGTATAAAAAGGTGAATATGACACCATTCACCTTCCATGTGGACCATTTACTATTATAGATATGCATCTATGTTATGGTCACATGCGCTTTTTCATCAACTACGAATTGATTTTTGCAAAAGTTGTTTGCTCCAATTTAAATCAAGAGAGCATTTCAAATTATAAAATTATATTGATAATTTTGGTTAATATCCAAGTGATTTAAGAAGATATCATATGCCTTCAATTATATCTAAATCATTAGTTATGAGGAAAACTCCCCAAAAAAGTTCGATATGAGATGTGTTATTTTATGTATAGCAACACTTGTACTTATCAAGTCAACAAGGTTCCCCTATCACAATTGGTTCAAGGTCAGAACCAAATAATAATTATCTAAAATTAAGTGTGTTATATATTATTTCACTGCTCCACCATTTCACAATGCATAAAGATGAGTCCCAAATAAGATTGGTTGAATGTTAGATTCTCTAACATAAGGGGGGGGGGAGATAATCAACTAGAAAATAAGTTACACATAATGAATTATCATTGGTCTGATCCTTGTTGAAGAGATCATTTTAGTCAATTGTCAGACGCATTTGCTGACCGTATGTTATAATCCTTATAAACGCTCCAATAAGAAGGTACTTAAAGGACATAATTTATTGCATGACTGAAGCTTGATAAATTAATCGATTCAAAAGATAAAACTTCTTGGGAAAAAGGAGCAAATGATCAAGATGGTCTAATCGTGAGACAAATGTTGTAGAAAGAGCACCATGATTCACCTCTTCATAAAACCTTGGCAAAGGTTCGGGTACCTAAAAATGATGAAAAATAAAGTGAGTTTGATAAAATTATGTCACATTAGAACTTATATCAAATAATAGTTGAGGATAACTTGAATTTAATATAAAGATCAAAATTATAAATGTGATGAGGATCTTGATATTAAATCTGTCGAGAGTTCACATATAAATGATTGGCAAAAAAAAATACAATTTAAGTATATTTTTTTCACTTAAGTGAAGTTTTGGACTTATTTTTTCAATATAGCAATATATAATGTCAATGGAATACAAATGAATTAAGTGCACATGTAAAATCTTAAACTATAATGTACGACTTGTGCATTGAAAAATAAAAAAATTTCACAAAAGTCCTGACATTGTTGTATGGAGATAAATACTCCTAAGGTGGATGCAATGAGGTTTCTATCAGTCTGACAATATATGAAAAACTTGAATATGCATGATGAATGATTATCATGTATAGATAGAAATAAATAATATATTAAAAGTTCCCAAAGGTATTAAGATATTTTGAATGCGATCCTATTAAATAGTATCCCCATGTCATTCCCGAGCTACCCTCGAGACGCGGACACGGGACCTAGGACCACAAGTGATCTCAAGCTTACCATGCTGACATCATCATGAGTTACTAAATATAATAAACTGATGCGGAAGCTAATCATAATTAAAATGAAAAGGTGGGGAATACCCATATACAATAACTGAGATATCTGAAAACTGATGAGTTAAATACAAAGAAGATATTCACTCAATATTAAGTTGAAACTAACTATATCTAAAATATCCTCTAATTGACTAGACATGTTGGGATAGTCCAATCTAGGAAAATTAAACTAAAGAACTAAAAATAATTTCATGACTATTGTCCTTGAGAATGAGGACTCACCATTGATTCTTCTTAACTGGTGATCGGGAATCGATCTAAGCGTGATGTAGATGTTGAGAACGTAAACCTACATCACGAGAAGATGTAGCTCACATATGCATCAGTACTTCAAAGGTATTGAGAATGTAGGATAGAGTAAAACATAAATAATATATAAATGAACAAGCAAAAAACCAAGTATAATATTATGAACATGATATACTGAATGTTGAGATAAATGGATGCAATGACCAAATTTATAACATGTTGAGACTGAATAATGACTGAACTATAAATATGGTCAGTGCAATAGAGTCTAACTGAACTGTGGGAGCTACGAATAATCGATAATAAAATCATATGATCTAAATGTGGAGTCCAATTTATACGGCTCATTGAAATGACCCAATATACCCTATCAGGGGTATAAAGGGATGCTAGCGTGATCACTAAACTAATTCCCATATAGGGGACTTACAACCTACTATTCTAGTAGTTCTAGGACTATTTAGGTACGCTGGAACCTAGTCCATATTAGTATTATGTGACTCCCATGAATTAAGTGATTAACACATTATGTCTAGGTTTCTGTAATACTGGATAGCTCAAAACTGAATATTCAAACTAAGTATGCAACAATTCATCTGATAATGATGCATTAATAATTGAGGCATGTATAACTGAATAACTGATATATATCTGACCTAGCTTGTGTAATTCTAAAATTAAAGAAATACATAGCTAGGGTTCTGAAATTCATGCAATAAACTTACTAATAACATGATAATCTAATTTGAAACATATAACGAACGAATTCATGATGAATTATAGAAACCTAGGTCTATTCTCAATAAGGGAATCAAGAAGTTGACTGAATTCTAGGGACCTAATAGGCGAAAGGAACCCACTCGTGAAATCCCACAAACTTTGTACCATATTCAACGGATAAATCTTTTGATTTCGGGGCTGGAATTGATGGAAACTTGTTGCATTCTTGAACAACGGTTCTTGGCCTTTTTCTCCTTTGTTGCTTCTAATTTTCTACGTTTTGATTAATTATTTGACTTAGGTAAGTTCTAGTTATGTTTCTAGGCTTAAAATGACCAAAGCCTCATCATTTAGGGTCTAAAAGACATAGCTTATGGGACAAAGGAACAAGAAAGACCAAAAGACCCCTGACTCAAAATATATCAAAGTCACTAAAAGATTCGACAGACAGAATTTTACTTAATTGACGGACCATAAGTCTACTGTTGGTCTGTACTAGTCGACCGTCATTCACAACTAAGGATTAAAAAATCAGCTGGCCCATCACCAGACTCGATTGACGGGACCGTAAGTTCACTGATGGTCCATTTTGGTCGATCTTCGTTCTCGACTAAGACTGAAAGTTGAATGACCATCTATGGACTCGAATGACCGACCGTAAGTCAACTGACGGTCCATAGTTGGATCCGTCGCTGGACCTCTAACTTCTAAAAATCTCGATTCATTTTTGTTTTTTTTTGGATATGGGTTGTGACATTATCTATATTTGGAACCATGCGTCCTCGAATGAAGACGAAAATAGTTGAGTATGAAGGGAAGAAGTAGTAATCCCTACTACTAAGTGCTTAGAACTGTAATTCTGACTGAATTGAGTTTCAAGAACATGCAAATACACTAAAAAATGCAAGTACAAACTGAAGGAACAATGATACTATGAGTGAATTTGCGTATGAATGACCGAAAAACTAAAGAGGAACTATTACCTCAAGTTAGAGTTGAATCAAAAAGAAAGAGGTGAGGATACTTGGCTTTCATGTCTACTTCTCCTTCCCAAGTAGCTCCTCTACGAACTTACTCCTCCACAAAACCATAATTGAAGCGAATTTTTTGTTTCTCAACATTCTAACCCGATGGTCAAGAATATCAATTGGTACATCCTCATAAGAAATACTCTCTTTCACATCCACACTCATCAATGGCACTACGGAGGTTGGGTGACCCACACAATTCTTCAAGAGTGAGATGTGGAAGATTGGATGCATTGTTGCTAGTTCTGTTGGTAACTTTAACTCATATACCACCTTGCCAACCTGTTTCAAGATCTTGTAAGGGACTACATGTATAGGACTGAGTCTCCCTTTCTTACCAAATCTTATACCCCACTAATAGGGGGAAATTTCAAGAAAACTCAATCATCAACTTAGAACTCTAGTTCCCTTCTCCTAACATCTACATAAGACTTTTGACAACTCTAGGTTGTCTTAAGTCTATATCTAATGACTTCCACTTTCTCCATAACACAATGGACTGAATTTTGGTCCTATCAATGTTTTTTTACCTAATTCGAGCCAACAAACAAGAGATCAACATCTACGCCCATACAAAGCCTTCTAAAGGGCCATCTGAATCCTGGAACGATAGCTATTATTGTAGGCGAACTCAATAAGAGGAAGGAGATCATCCAAACTACCATTGAAATCTATCACACAAGCTCTCAACATATCCTCTAGGGTCTAAATTCTACGCTCTGCCTATCCATGAGTCAATTCCCTAAATGGTCACCCAAGTTAAGAGAATTGTCTTGAAGTATCATTTATGTTTCATTTAGGATAAAAATATCACTCAACTATCACTATTTTCCTCCAAATATACTTGACACTTCAAAATCATCACTCTCTCCTAGTCGGCATGACATGTCATTAAAGTCTTTTTTAATAATAGACTAATATAATTCATTGAACCTATTTAACTAAAATAATGATCATATTATTTTTAATTTTTTTTTAGTGTATTAAGAATAAATTTTCATACCTAAAATATTTTATCATAATTAAAGTTTTTATTTCTTTATGTTTTGAAGAATACATTTTAAAAATGTACTATAGGTTTATCAATTTTAAATACTTATAAACACATACATTAAAAAAAATATTGATATACAAATCACGTATAAACAATAATTTACATCAATTAATCATAAATTGCATAATAAATCAATAATATTAAAGGTTAATTAACTATTACAATAATATAAGTTGTGTATTTTGTATTCATGCTTCCAATATTATTATTTTAGAAAGAAAAAAAAGTGAATAATCTTTATTTTTTATCCATTAGAAGTACTTAATACATCAAAACTCTCCTTAAATTCTAGTTCATATGCCCTGTCCTTAAATCATCATTTTAAAGAATAATAGACCTATTCAATTCATCAAACTAATGTCTCTAAACAATAAACATTTAAATTACACGAGAATATATGATGGTTATAAGAAAAATAATTTAAAAAGTCTAGTAAATTTATATATTGTCACCAAACAAAATTCAATGAAAAAGAATCTTTGTGTGCATTTATTACCTGATAACAGGGGTGACTCAAAATATTTTGAGGCCTAAAGTGAATTTTAATCGAAGACCTAAAATTTATTTTAAATGTTTTGTATTTATTTATTTTAAAACAATATTTAGATGCAAATTATTACTAAGTATTTTTTTATATATGATTTTTCAAATATTTTTTTGAAATATTATTTTATAAGCAAAATTTTATCAATTCAACATCGAAAACATCATTTTATTGAGAAATTTATTATATGAATCGAAATAATAGTTCTAAGTGATAAGTTAATAAGTTTTAAATAAAGATAAGAGTTGGAATTATAGAATTTGATTCAAATGGTGGATAACTAGATAAATCCTACTTTAATATAAAAATTATGAATAAATAAAAGAATATTTGTAATTTACTTTAGTCAACAGTTTTCAGCTATTGATTCATATTTTTGACAGAATATTACGTTAATTATCAAAAAATTGAAGAAATAGAGTGCATAATGATTAAAAAAAATATGAGTGTTAGAAAAGAAGATATATATATATATATATATATATATTATATATATATAATATATATATATATACTTTTATTATGATTAATTATTTCTTTTTCATGAAAAAATTAAACATGATTTTTTATTTTATAGAAATTTGAGGCCCCAAAAGGCAGTTGCCAAAAAAATTATAGGCAAGTTCGAGGACTCCCTTATAATTTTAAAATTCCTAACTAAATTATTTTAAAATTTTAAGCAATTCGTTTTATAAAAGTATTTATATATATTTGTATGGTTGACAAAAAAATTGGTAAGAAAGAGAAAATTATTAGTTATCTTTTTTTAATTTTATTTTTCTTTTATTTTATATTATATTATATAATAACTTTTCATACAATTAAATATTAAAAAAAATAATAATTAATTGAAGTTCCTAATTTAATTCAATAACATACATATTATATGAGATTAATATAATACTAAGTAAAGATCAAAATTTTATTTTCTATAAATATTATTCACTTACTATTTTCATTTTAAAAAATATATTGTAAGTATATATGGATTCCAAAGCACCCAAATAATTATTTTTTAATAATTAATCGACATTTAATATTATTGATTCATTATATAATTTATGAATAATTAAAGTAAATTAGCGTTCATGAGTAATTGATATATCCATATTTTTTTGAATGTATGTGGTTATAAGTATTCAAAATTAATGAGATTATAGTACATTTTAAAAACATATTATGCGTAACATAAAAAAATTAAAAAGTTTAATTATGATAAAATATTTGAAGTATGAAAATTTATTCTTAATAAATTAATTTCAAAAAGTAAAAATAATATGATCATCATTTTATTTAAATGAGTTTAATGAATTAAATTAGTCTATTATTAAAAAAAGAGAACCTTAGGCCCGCCACGTGGCGCCACCGCAAACCAAAATTTCTTTTTAATTTCTTTATTTACAAAACTATCCTTCCCCTTTAATGAAAAGTTGTGAAATTTATGAAAAGTTGCTACTTTTATATGAAGAGTTGTGACTTATATGAAAAATTGGGACTTTAATGAAGATTTGCGACTTTTATTAAAAGTTGTAATATTTATGAAATGTTGCGACTTTAATAGAGAGTTGCGACTTCTATGAATAGTTGTGACTGATATGAAAAGTTTTGACTTTTATGAAAGTTTATGACTTTTTCCAAAGGATTGCAACTTTTCCAAATAGTTGTAACCTTTCGTATAAGACATAATAAATATTTGTTACTACCCTTGTTGTCAATCAATAGAGGGATTTCCTCTCATTCATAGCAACGGATATTTTGAACCTCTTTTTTTTCTTCTTCTTCAAAGTTAAATATTTGTGTATTTTGCTCCTGTAGAGTGGCTTACTGACACTATTATGTTACAAATCCTGGCAAGTATTTTTACTATCATTAATTTATGTTTATGCTATTTTGAATAAACAAAAGATAATATGCAATAATTTTTATTTTATATATCATGTCAACTAGGAGAGATTGTTGTTTTTGAAGTGTCAAATATATTAGGAGGACTATAGTGATAGTTGAATGATATTTTGGTTCTACATGAAACACAAATGATATTTCAAGGAAATTCCCTTAACTTGGGTGACCATTTAGGGAATTGATTCCCTATCCATCCGTCTGCGGATGAAATGTTGTGCTAAGATTAACTTCAGTACCATGACTTTTTTAAAATTACTTCCAGAAATGAGATCAAACTGAGGACCTCTATCTGAGATTATAGACAAATGGAACCCCATGCAACCTGATTATCTCATTAATGTAAAGCTTGGCGTACTCCTCCGTCAAATCTGTAGTCTTGACGCCAAAAAGCGAGATGACTTAGTAACTCTATCAACTATCATCAAATGGAGACATGATGTCTGCGAGTACAAGGTAAACATGTGATGAAGTCCATGTTGATCTCTTCCGTCTTCCAAGTAGGAATGTCAATCTCTTGTGTCTTACCTCCTTGTTTCTGATGTTCTACCTTCACTTTCTTGCAATTGGGGCACTTGGAAATAAAATCTACTATATCTCTTTTGATTCCATTCAACCAATAGACTTCCCATGGATCGTGGTACATCTTAGTGGCTCCTGGATGAATAGAATATCTAGAATTATGGGCTTCCGCAAGAATGTGTTATCTCAATTCACCCACATTAGGAGCACACAATCTACCCTGATACTGAAGTACACCATATCCCCTTGGGAGAAAACCTCCACTCCTTGATTATGGAATGCACCTTCAAATTCAAGCAAGATTAAATCACTATCTTTCTTTTCCTAAACCTCTACTACAAAAGAAGATTTTGCCCCATTCTGAACTGTTACACCACTGTCTGATATGCTCATAAGGGGAACTCCAAAGAGAGCAAGCCTGTGAAAGTCATTTACTAGTTCTTTTTCTTTCTTTCTCAACATGAGCTACACAATCCAAAGATAATAAGCTAACAGCATCGACTACTATAATCTCCTTACCAGTAGGGTAATGAACACTCATATCATAATCCATAAGGAACTCAAGCCATCTCCTCTTGCGAAGATTCAACTCTTTCAAGGTGAACACATATTGAAGACTCTTATGGTTAGTGAACACATATACGTAAATAATATACAAGTAGTATATCTAGATCTTGAGTGCAAACACCAATACTACAAGCTCGAGCTCATGAGATGGATAGTTCTTCTTATGGACCTTAACCTGTCTAGAAGCATAATCTATAACGTCACTTCGCTGAATCAACACACAACTTAGGCCAGTTATAAATGCATCGCATTAGATCACATCGCCATCTCAACCCTCTCGTAGCGTCAAGAAAGGAGCTATTGTCAATCTAGTTTTCAATTCTACAAAGATTTTCTCTTTATCATCCGACCATCGAAACTTGACCCTTTTCTAAGTCAACCTAGTTAATGGTAAGGATATGGATGAAAATCCTTGCACGAACCTTCTATAAGAAACCTCTAGACCCAAGAAACTTATGATATTTGTAGCAGAGGTAGGTCTGGGCATTGTTTCACTGCTTCTATGTTCTGTGAATCCCCTCGGATTCCCTCGCTAGATACAATGTGACCAATTAAAGTAATAGATTGCATGCAGAACTCACATTTGCTAAAATTAGCGAATAACTGACGATATTTGAGAATCTGTAAAACATTTCTCAAATGAATCACATGTTCTTCGTCATTTATAGAGTAGATGAGGATATCATCAATAAGGACGATAACGAACAAGTCCAAGTACTGCTTGAACACTCTGTTCATCAAATCCATGAAAGTTGTAGAAGCATTGGTTAGTACAAATGACATAACTATGAATTCATAGTATTCATACAGAGTTTTTAAGGCTATTCTTGGAATGTCACTATCTCTAACTCTTAGCTAATGATAACCGGATCTGAGGTATACCTTTGATAAATGGATAGCACCTTGAAGTTGGTCAAACTAGTCATCAATCCTAGGGGTGGGATACTTATTCTTTATTGTGACCTTTTTTCAGTTGTCTATTGTCAATGCTCATTCTTAGAGAGCCATATTTTTTCTTTACGAACAACACTGGTGCTCCCCATGGAGAAATACTAGGTCTGAGGAAGCGCTTATCTAGAAGGTCTTTCAACTATTTTTTCAATTTCTTAAGCTCAACTGGAGCCATTCTTAATGGAGGAATAGAAATATGCTGGGTATCTTGAAGGAGATTTATTCGAAAGTCAATTTTCCTTTTTGGAGGAACTTTGGGAAGATATTTTGGAAAGACTTATGAGAAAGTTCATTGACTACAGGAATTGTCTGAAGAGATGGGGTTTCGGAGCTAGAATCCTTAACGTGAACAAGATGATAGATATAACCCTTAGAGATCATCTTTCTGGCCTTAAGGAAGAAATGAATCAACCTGTTGGCGCTAAGCTACTACCCTTCCATTATAAGATTGGATCCTTTGGAAATTGAAAACTTCATATACTAAGGCCAACACATATTCTAATCCGAGGATTGAAAATACTAAAGGTGTACCAGATTTGCTTTAGATGCTGCAGCAAGAACAAATGGAAGGAGATACTGAATATGAAAAACCATTTAACTTGAAAAATATTTTTTTCATACCAAATGTCTTTCCATATTAGAAATATACTACCATTTTTGCTTGTTGCAGCATCTAAAGTGAATCCATTACACCTTAAGTATTTCCAGTTCTCTGGTAGGATGAGTGAGTTAGCCATAGCATATGTTGTACAAATCGGAGTTGTTTTTTGTCTCGTATTTTTATTGTAATTTCTGAAAAAGGTGAATCAATGGAATGCATTAGGGATGCAAATCTATTCTTCTACATGTAGCTTCTATGAGATACTTAATATAGATGCAGAGATAGTTGGTTAAGATGTGTTAGTCTTAACATTTGTTTTAAAAGTTGAGTCATTGTGTTCAAGGAAAGAAAAAAAGACCTTTCCAATGGAAATATATTTTCTTGGACAGTAAGAACAGGCAATACTACGTTTATCTGCTTATCCAACATCGTGATGTTTTATCAATAGAAGAGTAGGTGGTATATCTTTCTATAGGAATTTTTCAAATGTAATAGCTAGGTCAAGGCTCAGAGTCTCCTATTTTAAATATACATCAAGATGAAACAAGAGGAGAAATACTTGGATCCTAATCTACTTGAAATTCATCTTAAAAAAAACAAGAAGAAGTCATGATCAAACTAGAACCGAGGTCCAGTAAAAGATCAACCTGACAACAATAAACATAATGACTCTATTGATTTTCATGATATCGAGTGGACTTAATGGACGCGATTAAGTAACATTACTGTTGCACCGTTATTTTTAATGTCCTGATCGTCGAATCAAATGTTCTTCCACTAATTTGGACCAAACCTTACTAGTACCCTCTGAAATTGAGCGACGCAAACCAAAAACTAAAGTTTATAGGAAATTCATAAATTGACTTCATCAATCCAAAACTGAAAATAGAAACTCCCATTCCTTCCTTTCGGTAATGACTTTCTTCCAAAAATACCCAAGCCAAATGAATTAACAAATGTATGAAAGATAAGCCAATACACAAAAATACAAAACAATGAGGCGAGCAACAGACAAGAGAAGATGCTACTTAGCTCTTAAGTAAAAATTTTTGCTTCCTACATTATGCATGTAAGACTTGCTCCTTTCTACTCCAAAGCTAACACCTTATATTCATCACCTATAAACTACCCATCGTGGACCATTCAACAATTCCTAGCACCATATCAACATCGAAGAGCGGGAAAATTAGTAATAAATGAATTAGTCCAGAACATAAGGCCAAAGTGCAATACCAATAACTCTCGAACATAAAAAATAAGCTTAAATGTAACCTCTCAAAATTGAAATACTAATGCAAGGGACGATTATTCTTTAGATGTAATCACAGAAAGTCCAACACCAATCATAACCTTATAAAACATAAGTTACATTAAATTGTAAGCTCCAAGTAAGAGAAACTGCAGCTAAGAATCCACGAACCACTGACCGAGTGCATAACTAAGTAAACCACCCTAATTAAATGGAAATTGAACTTGTAGGTAAATTAAAAACATATCAAACCCATCAACAGTGATGTAACAAAACAACAAAACCATAAGGAAACCATAATGGTACAAACAAAACCTCACATCCAAAAAAAGTGAACGTTGTTGATCCATGAATTACTTTTACTCAATCAGAAGATTAGTGTTCTAACGAAGTTCCCAATATCAAGAATATGAAAATATAGAAGCCATTAATGAATGCCATCACATATATCAAAGTAAAAACTATGTCTAGCACATATATTAATGAAGGCTCGAATTTGGATCGCATTGCTGCCTAGCACGTCATTATAATCTAATTCAGAACCAAAGGTTAGTAATCATACCCCTCAGTGCGTTGAGATGATCTGTTATTTGTTGGGATTGTGGAAATGTTACGGGTCTTCGTTAAAATTAATGTTGAAAAGGTTTGAATCGCATTATCAAGGGTTGCGGGGTAAAATTTGAAAGAATGGAGTGAAAATAGGTAGGGTGGGCTATTTAGCGAGCTGAGTGCAGCCTGCCGAACTACTCGGCGGTTTGCCTTAATGTCACTATTTCACCTTTAACTGAATGCTTTATGCATTGGCTGATTCATAACTTTTGGTGGTCAGATTGAGTGACAAATTGCTTTTGGTGACTCGCCAAAATATTCCTTGCACCCTATATAATTTGTACATCTTTTTAAATAAGACCCTAAAAAAATCAACACGTTACAAATTATATTGGCAAAGTGACTCTACAGCCAGAACCTCTCTTGTTCCCTTTGAAATTACTGCCTTACTTGTCATCAAATTTTTTGCAAGAAATGACAAGACCAAAAGTCGCAGGGAGAAATGATCCACCTAGACACATAAGAACACAATAGTTTAAAGACGAGAAAAAGATAACGGAGCTAGCCATACATTGGAAATACACTAAGGAGTCCAGGACCAAGAAAAGATTTCCCATTGACCCGATCGTGCCTTCATGGGATCGAGGCCTTATTAATGTAATACGAACTTTTGTAGCCACCAATGAGGTGGATCAAATGATAGCAGCCGACATCGCTGCGGAGGTGAAGGAGGCTAAAAAAAGAGGTGTAACTCAGAGAAGTAGTAATTCAAGAGCAGTTGTCTTATTTTGGAACACACTTTTGGCATTCATCACCTTACGGATGAAGAAGCTGCATAAACGAGATCTCTTTTTCACTCGTCCCCTTTGATTTATCGTTCTTAAAATTTTCCATATTTTTATTTGAGGACAAATACTTTTTAGTTGTGGTTTGTTGAGGCTCACCATTGTTTTGCATATCATAAATGGTTTTTGAAATTGTGTTTTGAGATTTATTTGGTTGTCTATTTTAAAAGGTGTATCTACTTTTTGTGGATTGTTTGAGCTTGTGGTTCTCTTTTGGGTCCTCATTTCATAATAATTCTGACCCTTTTGAAAAAAATTTACTTTTGAAAATTGTGCAACCTCTTGTGTTGAAAGTGGTTGTTATTGTACAAATTTAAGTCTCGGTTTCGATCAATACCAATTACTTGAAAAGTGCTCTGAATCGAACAAACATGAATGTGCGGCTACAATGAGAACGATAAAATTTCATAGAAAATATGTGAATAGCTAACTTAGTCCAACATCTTAAGTTGGGGGTGTGGTAAGAACGGAAAGGAGAAGTCAAGAAGTGCAAGAAAAGTCTTGTAAACTCATGGTATTGCAGAAAAATGGAAGCCATTTATTAAAAAAGGAGGTTAAAGAGAAAAAGAAAAGAAAAAGAACGTCGTGGGGTAAAAGCACGAAATGAAAAGAAATTGGGTTTCTAAGAAGTCCATGAAAGAAAATAGAAAGTTGACTTTGAGGCACATGACTAATGTTGATAAAGGAAAAATGAGATGTTTTGAGAAAGTCACATCTCATTAAGGAAAAAAACAACCGAGTCTAAATGATTATACCTTTCAAGTCAGTCCCATTACAAGCCTTAGAAAGACCTTTTGATGTTGAGTGAACCGAACCGAAAGTCAATTGGAAAATAAGGGCAACCTATGTGTGAAAACATGCATTGTATTCCTCTTTGTGAGTTTGAGAATTGCATCAGATTCTTGATCCTGCGTTGATAAATCTATGTGTATTGAAATGAAATCATTCTTTGTATGAGGGCATGTAGATACTTTTGTTGAGCTTGAACTTCCATTAGTAGCTAGTATTGTGAGCTCGAGAATCTATGGTAATGGTATGTACAACTTGAATCTGTGAACATACAATTCACCTATGCATGAGTAATTTGAGTCTTATTATGCATATTCATGATTGAGTCTTGTGTAGCACTATTTGAAAAAAATCCTACTTGAGCGGGTGAAACTAAGTTTTACTTGAGGTCAAACAAAAATTTATGTTGGGGTATTGACGAGTCATAAATTGGACTCATTTAGGGTCCTATTGTAATGAAAATAATGTCCTCGATTGGTTATTTTATATCGATACATGATAAAAACTCCTTAGTTTCAGGTATTTGAGGATTTGGTAGGAGCATGGACACTTAGGCACAAAACGGAGAAAAAGAGTTGAAGATGCAACGGTGCGCATCGACAAGCACACTTGGCGATCCTCCGCGTATAACGAAGTTCCTTATTCTTTATAGCAAGTGAGCCTTGAAGGAAAAGGATAAAAAAGAGATAAAAAGGAGCAGTCGGCTCTTTGCCCATCATTTCAACAAAGAAAAACATATCCTCACATCGATCCGGAACACATAGACACAGAAGGCAACTTGCATGCAACGATGAACTAAACAAAGGGCGATCCCGACTGACCTTTCCCATCAGACTCCATGTTAATCATTTGGAACGCATTATAGTTTTTTCAAAAAAACAAAAGGAGTTCCTAGAGTGTGTATTCCCTAATCCTTTAAAGTTTTTGCATTTTTGAACATTCTTGGAGTTGATTTGAATCTTTGATTTGAGGTTTTTGGACGTATGTTTTAATCTTGATATTGGGTGTTTCTGATTGTTAACAATTCAAATAAATAATCCTTTTGGTAACGATTTCTTACTTTTCACTACGTTAGGGTAAAACCTCTTACCTTAGAAGTGTGATCATGTTTTTGAATGCATTTATTAGATTATGACTATTGTTATTTGCTGAATTTTATGTTGTTTTGAAATGGTTTCAATTGTTTGTTCGTGATTGAATTGATGAAGTGAAGTTGCAAATTCAATTCTAGCTTATTTCTCTATGCTAGGTTGAGAAAGATGTATATGGTAGAATGAATGATTGTTAATTGTATAAGTTCCCATCTTTACAACCAAACTATAGAAAATGGTTTAATTGGTATTGTGAAGCTTGTTGAAGTTTGAGAACGCCCTCGAAACATGATTGTTCATCGAGTGATGACTTTTGCATTCAAAACGTATCCTAGCTATTGAGTTTCAACAATTGTAGAAATTTGTTATCACTCATTAAGTGAAATCACTATTTGATAAATCATATTCTTAAGGTACTCACTCTAATCATTCAATTCTCGTGTTAATTATTGTTGCTAGAACTTGGTTACCAAATCCCCCCTTTTGATATAGATAAATTATACTTTGAGATTTATTTTATATTACACAATCCTTTACATATACAAAAGATTAAAACGTTAAGAAATAACCATGACGTCGGAGATTTGTAAAAGATGAGCTAGTGTACCTTGGTCTGTTTCAAAGGTTTAAAAAGTCGGAATTAAGTCAATTTGGTAAAAGATTTATAATATATGGTAGAGTATTTATAAGGTCGAAAAGTCTAGGGACAAATCCTCAATAACCACCCTGAGGGTCCTTGAGGTGGACTCCTACATTTGACCAAAAAGTTGTCATTTGACAGTTGCTAAGGACGGAACTAAACGACGAGTCGTTGATGGGTCAATGGCCGATCGATGGTGTTCAAAGGTTGGGACTACCCATTTCAAAAAGTGGATCAAAATCTAGGTCTCTGACCCAAACCATGGATGACACAAACTAGTAATGAGCCGTGGTTTGTTCAGCGGACCATAGACGGGCAATCATCGATTGGAGGTCAAGTTCATTGTTAAGTTTTGGGTTAAGTTAGGTTGATTACTCAATTATTTAATTAATTAGTTAGCGGTTAAGGGGTGGTTAATTGAGTTAGTTGGGGACTGTAAAAGAGTTAACTTCTCATTAAACTAACTCACCACTTCATTATTTCCCAGACCCAATTCTCTCCAACTTGTCTCTACTTTCTCTCTCTATTCCAAAGACCACCATGGGTGTTCATCCGATTTCGTGAATTTTCTTTCAAATTGATTTGATGATTAATTCATTTGGTTTATACTTATATATTATGATTGTTTATTGGTCAATTATTTTAGTTCTTAGTCTTTGACCTAGTTCTATGGAAGAATCCATGATTGAATCATTTTTCCTAAGCCTAGATTATGAATTAAGTTGATTTTTATTAATGATGATGCAATTGACTTAGTTCTATTATAGTTTACTATTAAATGTTGATAATGAGTGAATGGATGGATGAATAATGAGGGATTGATGGTGAAATCTTTAAGGAGCTTTTGGAGGCTATTTGGTAAAACCTTTATGATCATGAGTTCTTCACTCTAATAATGATGGTTATTTGTTGATGATGATGTTTGGATTGAATTATAATATGTGAATAGATTAGTAAGATGATGATATGATGAATGTGATGGTATGTTATGGACATGTTGAATTGTAAGATCGTGATAGGGGTTTAATCATGCAATGATGAATGTGTTTCTCTTGTATGCCCAATTATGATATGACTATAATGTGTTGATCTCACTAATGAAAGGTTGTAATGAAAGAAAGTTCTTATTAAATATATAAAGAGCCAATGACATGATTATACAAGGGGTTAGTTTTCAATGTCCTAAGGCTTAAAGACAATTTAAAAAGAGACTTTAGCTTAGCACCGAGCGAAGTAGATATGAGAGATTTTCCTTCCCAATGAGTGAAGGTAGCTTCACAATGTTTCTCATGAGATGGAGACTATAATGAAATTGTGCATAAAGAGGGTTTCCAACACATATCTCCTAGTTCCTTAACTATGTTGTCCCCATAGGAAAACTAGCTAGTGGATCCACCTAGAATGCTATGTTCTTTTTTTTGTTCTACCTTCGAAAGTAGAGACCTTCTTTAGGTGTAGGGTTTCATGACACCGGATTCCATGTTTAGCTCTCATGGTCTATTTTCGGTTAAGGCAATTGTTCCCCAAAGCAAAATGAACGAATGAAAGTCATAAAGTGAACACTATCTAAGGTGATTTAAGGGGTTCTACATAGTATAGGTAGGGGTATGGGACCTTACCTATGCATGGCACAAGTTGACCTTGAGGGGAGTCCTAAGAAGTTGTTCTTATGTACTTATGTTATGAATGAAATGTAAATGTTGACTTTATATGATGTTGACCTTACATGATGTTGACTTCATTTTATCAACATGATATTGGTCTAATTTGCTATATATAATAATGAATATGCATGATACAATGTTATATGAAATGTAGACATTGCTTATGGTATTTTGCTTAGTTTACTTGATTATGTGGCTCCACATGAGCATTGCACTTGTAGTCTTGGGAGGGGATTCTGAGTAAGGGTCTTTTATGATTTGATGTTATGAACTCCAGTACATGAATTGTTGTTATGACTTTATGTTAAAGTTGTTCATGTTGATATGACTTTATGGTGATGTTGGTCTTGTGTTGGATATGAACTTGCATATGTTTCGATACTTAGTATATTTTGTTTGTACTAACCCATATTCTTCCCGTTTTCCCCAAACAATGTAGGTTCAGGTTGACGAATCAAGGTCAGTTTGAACGAAGACATATAACTTTTCCCAAGTTATTGGTGAGTCCTCTAGTCTGAGGATGTTGTCATTCTTATACTCTAGCTATGAAATTGACTATGTCTAAAGACACTTGTTCTTTCCTTACTTTGAGGATATTATTGTAAGCCTATATGTGGCATACTGTACTAGTGTAAGGGCTATTCCCAACTTTGTAATTCTCTATTAGATGGTTAAATGTGAGACAATGTTTTAGACTATCTTATGAATTGACTATATTGCATAAATGAGAAGTTTATGTACACTTCATAAGCGAGGAGTTCATGTAAACCACATATATGATGTGTGAGAAGTCTAAGTATAATTCACTATGTAAAAGTTTTAAATTTTCCGCATTTTTTTGACCTATGATATGTAATGGCGAATGGTAAGGGCTAGTCCAAGTCCTCTTCGAGGATAAAGACACTGGTTATGTCTAGAGAGTTCTCCCTGGTTGTGACAATCTTGTAGAGTTAGAAATGGTAGACTTTGATTTCATTCTTTATAGGCATATATTGGTTACTATACTATTATTTAGAACAAGTCTTTACTCCATAATTGAATTATTTACCATATCACTCCCTATGGGATCGACCCTAACTCAGTGTTGGGTTTATACTTGTTAGAAGATGTCAATTCTTTAAATAGGAAGATGTATAGTTGACTGTTATAAAAAATGACACTGATGCTGGGGAGTTGTGTTTATAATCTTTCATTGAAGTATACGAGTGAGCTAACTTTTTTGGAGTAGAATTTTATTATTTGTGTTCTTGTTGATACCTCAAAAATCAGTGAAGAGATGATTGTGAACGAGATCAATGGACATCACATTGGGAATACCGATGACGATGACATTTGAAATTTGCATGATTTCAAGTGGGTCAGCTTGTAAGTGCCGCTGCTATTCGATTTCACCCCATTGTTGGAATATGGTATTTTATGTGACTAGCACTATGTTGCAGCTTTTGCAAATGAAAGGTATTTTTATGGGACTTTCTTATGACGACCCTCGTGACCACATTTGCACGTCGGACCATTTTGCGAGTTGAGTCGAGCTCGCCGAGTGAATCATTTTTTTGCTAATTGACCCCCCATATCGCATTTTTGACATGCAATCTTGGTAAATTGTTCAAATAATTTTGGGGATTACTTGTGCTCAACGATTTCACTTTGTAACTCGTCGAATAGCTTTTTACTCGAACCTTTTTATTCCCATATTGGTTGGTTATTTTTGTAACTTCTTGCTAGTTACTTTCTGACGAATGGTCTTTGATCTTACCCTATTGTGTTCAATTGGTGTTGAATTGTTTTGTAACTCTTCGTAAGCCCTCTATATCTCGCCGAGTGGTTGGTGAGTTTTCATGCAACTTTTTTTTCCTAATTTCTGGCTAACCCTTTGCATCCACATGTGTTTTATTTGTGTTTTTCTATAGACATGTCTACTCAAAAGCTTCATCTAAAAGGTCTAGCATCCCAAAAGAAGGTAAAATGGGTTGGAGACTATTTTAGAGGAAAAACAATTGTATTTAGATAATAAACTAGACATGTATATGGGTGTTTTGAAGACTATCCATTTCCACAAGTTTAAATAATTCAAAAAGCCGTGGAATCCATATGTTCCTTCATGGGTTTTAGAGTTTTATGCAGGTTATATGAAGATGATCCGAAAGGGAAAAAGAAAGATGGGTCAATGGAACTAGTCGATTTTCATAATGTTCATGGTAAGATAATAATATGCAGGAAACTTATATAAATGATAGTTTGAACTACACTACACAGTATTCATTCTTCGGTCAATAACGAAAAATACAATTAATTGGATTACTTGAAATGGTGACTGGCCCCGTTTCTGAGTTAAGCTACTCCTCCATATCTAGAGGCATTAATAGTCATAGAGAAGAAAGATACTTGAATGTTGCTGCTCGGTATTTCTTTTGTTTCATCTCCAACACTTTAAAGACTTAATAGAATGAATCGATCATCTAGAATCTAAAGTGTGCACTACAGGGGTGTATTGTTAATCATGAGAAGATAAATCCCAGGGCCGTAATTCACCGGAGATGGTGTTAAGGAAAAAATATAACCAAACCTCATTGTCATCTAGTACTTGTTAGTGACTTTTGTAGCCGAGCTGGTTCTCTTTTTAAGACTTATTGTCACTAGTCTATGCTAAAAATAACCATGGAATCATCTAAAAAGTATGATCCTTTATCTGTCCATATTGGCTACATGGTTTATGGAGACTTGAGTTGATATGAACTTGCGTCCCCATATCGTTGCTCAATACAACTCGCAAAATACTTAGCTCATATATTTTTAAAATAACTTCTTCTCTGGTTCGAGGTAATTGCTCTAAATTAGCTTTAAAAGGTCTTGGAAGTCATAGTTCCCCTTTTCTAAAACTAGCCAACGGCTCTGTAGAAGTATAGCTTCCTTTCTTTCTCAAAATGTGAAAACATTTGTAAGTCTTAGGGACAACTTAGTTCCCTTATAGCTTTGGAGAAATTAACTCACTCTTTTGTCTTTTCTTAACTTTAAAAACATGATCTTAAATCAACTCTTAAAGAATACTTAGTTCCTTTTTATTTCTTGAAGGAAAGACTTCAACTTTTATTTGTTTACCTTAACTTGAAACTTGTCCTTAAAATGAAGTTAAATCTTTGAAGTAAGACTCTTGAAAACTTTAAGAAACCTTAGTTTGAATTGCTTCTTAACTTCTTTGACTTTGATCTTAACTTTCCTTGAATTGGATTATGGATTCAAGGTTCACGATCTCATGTTTATGGATGATTTCATGATATTCAACTTGGAGGGTTCATGCGGAATTATAAGTATGAACTACTCAACTCAAGGACTCAAAGACACTTCTATCCCAAGACTTTTCAACTTACAGGGTTCATGCGGGATTATGGGCATGAACAATGACAAAAAGACTTCATGGATAACATGTAATAATCAAATTATTAAAAATATTCACTCAAATGGTTTACAAACTTATTACTCAAGAATTATTATTTGAATATGCTAATCATCTCAAAGGTACTCAACTAATTGGTATTCATGTGGATATTATGGGCATTATCTACTAAACTCAAGGGTCAAAATATCAATAAATAACTCGTTTATACAACTCTTATCATTCTCATACTTACTTCCTCGAAACTTAGTTCAAATCAATGGTTTACCTCAAAGGATTCACTATTGAACTCAAAAGCTTTCTTGAACGGTACTCTTAACTCTCTCTTCTTGAATGTGAATTATAAATTCAAATGTTTTGGTTCATGACATGGGGAGTATAATGAAGATAGGGAAGACTTATGAATACATTCTCTTTGTTTTCATATTCTCACTTATTGAGTCTTGAAACAAGTTGATAGAAGTTGTAGAAGACACCACAAAATGACTCAAAGACTTTCTTAAAATTTATGAAATAATTCTCAAACTTAACCCTCAACTCTACCTTTAATTTGAGTTATTAATTCAAGGTTATGATCATGTTTTGAATTATTTTAGATGTTTAGAAGTAGCTTAGAGTAGTTAGAATCAAAAAGGGGTTAAGGTGTACTTAAAACAACTCAAATGGAGCAAACAAGGGCAAACTAGATGGGGCATGCGATCCTGGGGATATGGGTGGTGCGGGGTTCCAATACCTGAAGTACATATAAGGGCTTGGGGCGCTCTGGCAGGCATATTCGCGCAAGGCCCCAACCCAGAAAATTTGTCAAACATTTTTGCTCGTTTTCTCACCCTAACTCGTCTAAAATCGAACGGTTTCTTCCCCAATAACTTGGATTAGATTACTTGACTTAATTACACTCTAATATGCTGGAAACATCACTCTAATTAATCAATTTAATCCCAATAAATCATCCAATCCACAACACAACACTATTAGAATGAACTTCAAGAACACCTTCCAAGAACTCATCAAGAACTCTAATCATTAAACTTTAAGAATGAAATATTTCTTTAATATAACATGATGACGTGTGGGTGAAGTAATACAATACTATGTAAGCTTAAATACCTCTTAGATATTAAAACCATGGAAAAAAAATCCTCAACTAAACTCAAGAACGTCGACGAACGCCTTCATTCATGAGTCTTTTCTCCTCTTTTCTTTTCTTGCCTCTTCTTGAACTCTATACTAAAACCCAAGGTGTATATACGGTTATAAAACTGAACCCTAATGTATTAGACTCCTAAAAAATTACTAAAAAGGAATTAAATATGATTGGGTAAGGAAAGGTCAAAACTACCCCTCACTATTTTTTTCTAACTTTCCTTAATTGCAAAACCTAACTTGAAAAGGTCATATCTCACTCATCTGAACTTGAAACTTAGCAAACTCGGCGAAGTTTGAAATATAATTCAGAGATATTTCCTATGGATCTTTTAATACACCCAACTCATCTTTTTATAGGAATTATGGTTTTTTGAAGTTGATCAAAAACTCATACTTAGCTTAATTTGCAAAATTTCAGATTTTGCTATCTCTAATTTAATTCATTTTGGAACTCAAGTTTCTAAATATAGCGAACTTACCTACTGAAGAAAATTACTAATTCCTTGATGAAATCTCACTCACTACGATAACGAATCAAGTCTTAGTTCGAAAAAAGTTTCTAGGGAGTTACAATATTTCCCCCTCCGAATTATTCGTCCTTGAATGACGACTAAACTCGGTATAGAATCGTTTGTTCTTACTAAGGTCTACATCTAATGGTCTTATCTTACCATATCAAGATTAACTCAAATCTTTAACTTTCGAATATATACCTCTCTATAGGAATCTCATCTCAAACTATTACTCTTTACCACCACATTCAAGCTTAGTACTCTAACAGCTCCTTGGATCCTACTAACCAACTCCTTAAGAAATTCTCAACACTTGACTTGATTTTCTCATCTTAGCATCTTCCCCTAAGGTATAAATCTAGCGCTTGAAAAAAATATGGACCTATTCCACATTCACAACTCAATTATGCTATCTAGGCACACATTAAAAATTATAACTTTATTGGAAACCTCAACCAGTAATAACCATCTCGGCACACCCCTTAATGCTTTTATTACTGTTGTGACGAAGCTGCATTTCTTTGCCCTTATCTAAAGGTTTTGGGTCTGTACTACTCAGGTTCATTCCAACAACCATCTCAATATCTATTCCAGATAATCACCTCAATTTCTCACCTACTTATGCCAAGTCTTCTAGATCAAATCTCAAGACTAACATCATCACCATCATTTTGACATTCCTTTGATCATGACACTCATATAAAATTAAAGCTTAATATTTATTACTAAACCCGAATATCAATATTATTTCTCGTTTACTAACTATACCTCAATACTAATATGGAAATTTAGGAACACTTGTCCACTAAGACCTCATGACAATTAGTGAATACTTACCTCTCAGTATGCATACTCCAATTACCATCACATTCCACTGCACAACATAAGTACTACTTACTCACTTACTGTGCATTATCTCTCAAATAACATCATCCTCTAAATAAGAGGATCTCCTTTAGAAATTCATAAGCCTAGATTAGATCTATCACTTTATGAGTACTTTTTCTCTTTTATTCACAACTTATAGTTGGTCATTATCTACCCAATGATACATCATCATTACCCCTTTCTAGTGAAGGTATACTCTAACTCATATTGACTTGCAACACTTACTATACCTCGAATCCTCAACTCTTCACTTCTTAGTCTACCCATAAGGGAAAACTCTTCATTATTGTGTTACTAGGTGCATGACTATTGTAGTATAGTTTGTCACAACCACCGTCTCTCTTAATTAGATTACTAAATCTCTGCATACTTTCCTCTAACTCTAGCCTCTTTCATTATTACTACAAAAGATCTCGTAGCTCATGCTACCTTTTCGGGTGAAAATACTACCCAAGCTCTAAATATACTTTCTTATAAAGATATCTGCTGATATAAGATTTAAGGAAAGAATAGAACTCACTTGTAGCTCAAACGCACGATTGAAATGAATATGGCTGCATTCCTCTGAAACTGAACACATACCTTACTTTTAGACTTCTCTTAAGCACCTCTAGACTCTCATGACTTTCTAAAGACTCTTGCTAAGAACAACTCATCCATAAGGATCATTAAAATTTAGTTTTAAACAACCTCTTGTACGATTACTAGTTAAATGAATATAAGAACACACATTCTTTAATCGATCTCTATGACTTAGAACTATTGCAAATTTAAGAGTTTGAAAGTAGGGAAACTTTTTTTTAATGTCTGTAGTCCCTCATTTATGTAAGTGGGGCCATCACAACAAAAAAAAAGATCCTATTAACACGACTTCATAGACACCCTAGGACACTTGAAGAAGTATGTTCTCTAATAGCAAGTTTTTCACAACATGAGTATACACCTTTGACGTGGCCGGCACTCAAGAACCATTGATGGTCCCAAGCGAATCCTCATCCGGGATAACTACAAGAGAAGAACCAACTTAAGCATGCAAAATCTTTAAACATAATAAAATTCATAAAACTGAAATACAAAACTTTAACTCAAAAGAAAACTCCGAATAATATAATATATTCAATTTTCCATAAAATAGCCAACTTAAGTCTTTATAACATTTAATAAAATCAGTGACTAATATAGACTCCTCAACTATACTAACAATCTATGAAGCCTCTAACTTACAAGGATGGAAGTCGGGAAAAGACCCACGACCTCCTAACTAACTTAAAAAGTAAATGAAATCCTCCGGAAGCAAGGAGGCTCACCATCGATAATTCAAACTCTTGGATGTATCAACGAAGCTCATGTTGATGATCCTGAATACCTGTGTCTGCATCATGAGAGGATGCAGGCGAAATGACTCAGTACGTGGAATGTACGAGCATGTAAGAGGAATTCTAAAGCATAACATTAGCTTGAGCTTGATAAAAAAGAAACATACTTACCTCTTTTCAAGTAAGCTAAAATCAAGAATAAGATACTTAACTAGACATTAGAAACTCAACTCAATGATGGGATATTCGACACTGGATACTCAACTCAATATAAAGCAAGAATATGCATGCAACATATAGAAAGCTTTATATAATAATAAAGCAGCTTAGTTCATTAAAGAAAGTGCACTAAACAACTCAACTTTACTTATGTAAGAAAGTAATATAATTTCTGTGGAAGATTATCTAACCGAAAACCATCACTATGAGCCTAAGTGATGGTACAACGTCTTACCTCACATTGTAAAAGGACCATCCTATACCTTGTTGTCAATATAAAACCTGAACTACCAAGTGGATCCACTAGTCTATGCTTAAAAAACTAAGGAATCATCTAAAAAGTATGTTCATTTATCTATCCATGTTAGCTACATGGTTTATGGAGACTTGAGTTGATATGAACTCGCGTCCCCGTGTTGGTGCTCAATAATACTCCCAAAATACTTAGCTCATGTGTTTTTAAACAACTTCTTCTTTAGTTTGACGCAATTTCTAAAATTTAGCTTTAAAAGGTCACTTGGATTCATAGTTCCCCTTTTCTAAAACTAGCCAAAGGCTCTGTGGAAGTCTAGCTTCCTTTCTTTCTCAAAATGTGAATATATTTGTAACTCTTAGGGGCTACTTAGTTCCGTTATAGATTTTAAGAAATGAACTCACTCTTTTCTCTTTACTTAACTTGAAAATTTTGATTCTAAATCAACTCTTAGAGAATACTTAGTTCCCTTATATTTCATGAAGGAAAGTCTTACTTTTACTGTTTATTTTAACTCGAACTTGAGCCTTAAATTGAAGTTAAATCGTTTGAGTAAGACTCTTGATAATTTTAAGAAACCTTACTTTAACTTGCTTCTTAACTTCTTTTACATTGATCTTAACTTTTCTTGAATTGGATTATGGATTCAAGGTTCATGATCTCATGTTTATGGACGATTTCGTTATATTCAACTTGGAGGGTTCATGCGGAATTATGATCATGAACTACTCAACTCAAGAACTCAAAAGACACTTCTTATATCAAGACTGTTCAACTTATAGGGTCCATGCGCGATTAGCATGAACAATTCGAATCAAAGACTTCATGGATAACATGTAATAATCAAATCATTAGAAATATGAACTCAAATGGTTAAGAAACTTATTACTCAAGAATTAGGATTTTAATATGCTACTCATCTGAAAGGTACTCAACCAATAGGTATTCATGTGGATGTTATGGGAATGAACGACTCAAATCAAGGGTCAAATTATCAAAAAGGAACTCATATATACAACTCTTGTCATTCTCATAATCACTTCCTCAAAACATAGTCCAAATCAATGGTTTACCTCAAAGGATTAACTATTGAACTCAACATCTTTCTTCAACTCTACTCTTAACTCTCTCTCTTGAATGTGAATTATGAATTCAAGAGTTTTTGTTCATTACATGGGGGTATCATGATGACAAGGTAGAGTTATGAATACATTCTCTTTGTTTTCATATAATCACTTTCTCGAGCCTTGAAACAAGTTACTAGAAGTTGTAGAAGACACCACAAAAGGACTCAAAGACTTTCTTATAATGTTGGAAACAATTCTCAAACTTAACTCTCAACTATAAATTGAATTTGAGTTATTAATTCAAAGTTATGATCATGTTAGGAATGATTTTAGGTCTTTCGAAGTAGCTTAGAGTTGTTAGAATCGAAAAGTGATGAAGGTGCACTTTAAATGAGCTCAAACAAAGCAACAGGGGGCAAACTGGATGGGGAAGGAGACCTTGGGGCTATGGGTGGCGCAAGGCGCATTCTCTGAAATAAAGGAAGGGTTTGGGGTGCTCTATCAATTGCATCGCGCCAGGACCCAACCGACACAAATCTACCGAACACTTTTGCTCATTTTCTCACCCTAACACTCCTAAAATCGAAAGGTTTCTTCCCCAATCACTTGGATTCGATTAATTAAATTAATTACACTATAATATACTGGAAACAATACTATAATTACTCAAATCATCTCAATAAATCATTAAAACCCCAACACAACAAGAATTAGAATGAACTTCAAAAACACCTTTCAAGAACTCTAGTCTTTAAACTTCAAGAAGTAAATTTCACTGAAACATAACATGATTGGTGTGTGGGTTAATTTACCCAACACGGTTTAAGATTATATACCTCTTAGATATTAAACTCATGGCTAAAATACACAGCTAAACTCAAGAACATCGATGAACGCCTTCATCCTTGCCTTTGTTCTCTTCTTTTATTTTCTTGCCTCTTCTTGAAATCTCAACTTAAACCCTAGGTTAATATTAGGATTATAAAACTGAAACTAAAAGGATTAGACCACTAAAATACTACTAAAAACGAAATAAATCTGATTGGGTTAGGAAAGGACTAAAATACCCCTCACTATTTTCGGCTAACTTTCCTTAACTAGACAACCTAACTTCGAATGGTCATATCGCACTCATGCGAACTAAAAACCTTGATATCTCAGCAGATTTGGAAAGAAAATTCCAAGATCTTTCCTATGGTATCTTGTAGCATAGCTAACTCATCATGTACTAGGAGTTATACTCGTTTGAAATTGATCCCTCATACTAAGCTTAACTTCAGGTTTTGCTATTTCCAATTTAATTATTTTTGGGATTCAAGGTGCTAAATCTAGTAACTGACCTTCATACTTAAGAATTTTTTAATTCCTTGGTGAAATCTTACTCACTATGATTAACGACTCAAGTCTTAGTTCGAAAAAAATTTCAAGGGTGTTACATTTGTAGAATGAAATTTGCTTGGCAAATGGTGTTGCTTTTAAAATTCTTTCACTTGCAAAATGAGCGATGCACAATTTTTTAACAAAATAGTATGTAAAAATGTTAAAGTTGGAAGACTATTTGAAAATAAAAGCATATCTATGTGATAAAGTATACATTTAATTCCGTTTGGAGAATAAAAACTTTTGTAGTTTTGTATTCCTTGTCAATTTGATTGTATCTGATTGTTGTGAGGATTAAAAAAATTTGTAGTTTTATACTCTTAAAAAATTAGACTATGCAATTGATTTGAAGAATATGAAAACTTCACCTACTAATTCTATGTTGTACTTTTGATTTTCTATAAATTTCATTGTTATATAGAAACATTTTAAATACTAAGTGGTATGTCTATTTGTGATAGAGGAAATAGACGATTTAATTAGAGTTGGTGATTTTGTGGAATGAACTTTGACACTATGTAAATATTGTCAAAGAGAATTGACCTCTATAATTCATACTTAGAATAATATTTTCCGAAAAGATTTCATATTGCCAATGACATTTTGATAGTCTGGGAAAATTTGTAGAAAAGCTATTTTCAAATACTTGAAAAATATTTTTGAGATCATATTTATAATGTGGGGGTTCTTTGCTTATGATAAAAATAAAATTAGACTTGTTGTCTAATTTAATTTTGGAGAAAAATATATGAAATTCAATGATACTTTTGTATTATGTTAGACCCACAAAATTCTTAGAGTATATTTGGTATTGTGGTTGTTGAGTTTCTCTAGTACTATGTGGTGTTAGTAGGATGAAACCACCAAATTATATTTATCCTTGTTTAAAATGATTGAGTTCTTTTATGAAAAAGTTTCACTTAAACTGTTGTGACTTTTCATGTAAAGATATGTGTATTACATATAATAATTTGTATAGACATGAATATTGGTGAATAGTGATTTGTCATGTTTTGTAAAAGAAGCATTTGGACTATAATAACTTTATTGAAACCGGTGAAATTTTGTTCATGGGTAGTTCTACAACAATGAAATTGAAAATTATGGAAAGGTCCTTATGCAAAGGATATTTTACAAGGTGCTGAATCTAAACAATGTTTGTATCACACAAATTGTAAGAAGATGGAACAAAATATTTGAGAATAAACCTACCTCGCGAAGATCTTTTCAAACTCAATATTTTTATTTTTTCTTACTTGCTTGAGTCAATGTTTGTAACATGAACACTTGGGGCATGTCAATTAAAAAACCTTGTAAGGAAAATTGTTCAACTTAGATGTTTTCTCTAACTTTGAGTGCAATAAATAAAAATGTCAAGTTTGTGTGGAATCTAAGTATGCTAAGCATTCTTATAAATCTGTTGAAAGGAATTCTAATCCGTTAGAATTGATTTACACTGACATTTGTGATATGAAGTCAATACCATCTCGTGATGAAAAAAAGTATCTTGTTACTTATATTGACAATTGCATTAGAAAGGACTATGTCTATTTGCTTAATGGTAAGGTTGAAGCAATAGAATCATCTAGACAATATAATATTGAAGTAAAAAAACAGTTGGGAAAAAGATAAGAAATGATAGGGATAGAGAGTATAAATCTTATTTTGCAGAAATGTGTTTGAAAAGTGGAATTATACATCAAACTACTGCCGTATTAACCCCAATCTAATGAAAAACTGAACATTAAAAGATATGATGGATGCATTATTTATAAGTTTGGGGTTACCACAAAACTTTTGTGGAGGAACTATCCTTACTGCAAAAGGAACAACAAAAAGGTTTGTCTTTTTGTCAAGAAAACAATTTTGTTTGTGAAGGACACAATCTATTCCATAGGAGAAATGGAGAGAAGGAAATCCTACTTGAAATATTTCAAAGTGTGGGAGTTTCTATCCAATGTCCAAGCTCTTATTCCTAAATTGATTAACATAGGGTCTAAGAACAAGAGGAGAATGTACTTAATAAAGAGATTCATAGGCATAGTGAATGTCAAAGGATATCTACTTCATTCGAATATAATTTTTTTAAATTTCTTGTGTGTTGTGTTGACTCATCCTTTTGGACCGATGGTGTCAATAGTAAGATTGGTTCAGTCTTGAGAAATCCTATTTGAAGTTGGTTGTTCTTCGTCCCAAAAATAAACCTTTGGGTTCAAAGTGAATCCTCAAAAGGAATGTGAAAGTCAATGGAACTGTTTAAAATATAAAGCAAGACTTTTTGTCAAAGGTTATAGACAAAAACAGGGTCTTGATCTTTTAGATACATACTCGCCAGTGACTATAATTACATTCATATGAATGTTAGTTTTGTTAGATGTGATATATGGCCTCCAAATTCATCTAACGAATGTGTAAAAAACTCTCTTAAATGGAGAATTAAAGGAAGAAATTTACATGGAACAACCCGAGGGTTTTGTGGTTCCTGGTAAATAAAAAAAATGTACAAACTTGTTAAGTCACATTATGGACTAAAACAAGCATTCAAACAATGACATAAGAAATTTGTGCAAACCATATTGGCAAATGGATTTAAGAATGATGGATGTAATAAATGTGTTCATATTAAAATCACAATGTTAGTGCTTGTTTGTATATTAGTGATATGTTGATCATCAATAGAGACACTACTGACATAAATGCTACTAAATGTATGCTAGAAATCAAATTTTGAATGAAAAACCTTGGAATTGCTAATGCGAACTTAGGTATAAGAATCCTTAGAGCTCCGTAATGTTTTGCATTTTCACGGTCTCATTGCATTGAAAAGGTACTTGACTAGTTCGAATATCTGGATGTCAATATTGTCAATTCTCGAATAAATATGAGCTTTTCATTTCAAAAGAGTGAAAACAAAAGTGACTAACAATTAAATTGTGCTAGAGTATTGGGAAGTATGATGCATATCATGAAGTGTGTGTGATCAAATATAGCATTTGACTATTAATAAACTGAGTCGATTCACAAGTGATCCCAATCAAACTCATTAGATAGTAATAAATACAGTTGTAAAGTATTTGAAAAGTATTTAAAACTATGTGTTTAATTATAACAATATCCAACATTATTGAAAGGATATAGGGATGCAAATTTGATCACCGGACAAATAAAGTAAAATCCACAAGTGGATATATATTTACTCTTGGTAGAGGAGCAGTCTCTTGGAAATATTTCAAAAGAGACATGTATCGCTAGCTCTATAGTGATCTCTGAGCTAGGTGCTCAAGATAAGCTCGGTGAATAAGTTGAAAGACCCCAGAATTTCTTTGATAAATATTCTTTTTTGGCCCAAACCATTGTCATTAGTATGCATACACTTTGATAGTCAAGATGAAATAGGTAGGGCATGAAGCATGTTGAATAACGGAAAGTCTCGTCATATAGGACACAGACATAATACCGTTAGAAAACTACTCTCTAGTGGAATTATCAGAATTGACTATGCAAAGTCAAAGGATAATGTGTTCGATCCACTTAAAAAAGTCCTAACTAGAGGGAAAGTTTAAATATCATCTAAGAGAATGGGTTTATGGTCTAGGACAAGTCATCATGATGGTAACTCTATATAGCAGACTGGAGATCCCAAGAGCTAGATTCAATGAGAAAGAAAAAGTTGTGAATGACAGTTCAACATTGTAAACAAACTCTATCAATTATCATGATTAAGACAATGCTCAGGAACAAGGATACAACATTAAGGCTTGTTAATGATTTTATAAAGCTTAATGGTTTTAATGTTTTGCTAAGTTTGACAGATTTGACCAAATAGTGTCTCTACGCGATAAAACAGTTAGAAATAACCTATGTGAGTGTGAAGTGTAAGCCGCTTCAAAGAGAATTTTTGTCAAAAGCTTATTCTCTATATACTCATGAAACAAGGAGGTGTTCATGGATGAAACAAACACAACAGTAAGAACCATAAACTGTAAAGAGTTAATTGTATGACATATGGTGGTCTAGGTATACATCAAAGCTCGACGGTTCAAAGATATCATATCTATGGATTGACTGAGAATATATGAAATATGTTTAATATGGAAAGTCCAAAGGGAAACCTACTTATCTAGATGCAACTAATATTGCTTGTGATTCACTCATACTGGTATAATTCTTTGTCTTGGAGTCATTCTCCATTCATCGGGGGATTGATAGGTTTTAAAAGATGTGAATGGAAAATTAATATATTCGACTTTTATGAAAAGTTGGGACTTTTATAAAAGGTTATGACCTTTTTGAAAACTTATGACTTTTATAAAAAGATGGACTTCTCTAAAAAGTTGCGACTTTTCTTAAAAGTTGCAACTTTTAAGAAAAATTGTGACTTTTATGAAAGGTGACGACCTTTTTGAAAGATTGTGACTTTTCCAAAGGTTTGTGACCTTTCGGGTAAGGCACAATAAGAACCTTTTCGCACTACCCTTTGTTTTCTATAAACTGAGGGATTTCCTCTCATTTTAAATATAAAATTTTGGATTTCTTCTACTACTACTACTACTACTAAATCTAGTATTCTAAATGTACTTTACTGCAGTTGAGTGGCTCACTGACACCAGCGTTTTGGATATCAATGCACAGGTGATTGAGATCATTCTATCTTGGGAGAACATATTCAAAATCAAACCTTTGATACTGTAGGGGAATAATTTCATAATGGACATTGTTCATTCAGTGGGCTTGATCTTCTTTCTATTTTTTCAGATTTTTGTATATGTTACATATTTTAAATTTGTAAATTAATTTATATTCTTCTGTTCTTCACTGGATCATTAAACATTGGTAACTTCGTGTTTCTTCAAAATTTGTTGGAATCACTTAGATTCTTTAAACACGGATTGACAATAATTCTTCTTTATGAAAAATATTTTGTTTATTTTTTCTAATCTATTTGTGATTCTAATTTCTCTACTAGTTTTAATTTTCTAGTTGTGAAAATATTCTTAAACTTTGTTTTGTCTTATCAAGTTCTTCAAATTTTTGTTCTAAGTATCTTAGTAATACAAGATGCATAAAACTTGAAACATGCCATGGTATATAAAATCGCATACCTTTTTTAGGATGACGTTAGGGCCTCTAGTGTTGAGATTGGTGTGCCTTAGATGATAGACTGAGCAATAATTGTGGCATTGGCTCCCATTCGGGAGGAGTTGAGAGAACGGCAGAAGATGATCATGGCCATCTGGCAGAATTGGATGCCCTCACCGATCGAGTAGAGGTATGCTAGATTCCCACCCGAGGACCCCATTGTGGTTATGCCAGTTATTCCGGAGATCTCTCTGGCTACGTTTGTTGTATATCCCATAACATTTGATGATCATGAAAAGATCGACACACCAAACACATATGAGAAGAAGCTAGAGGCTCGTGAGGACTCAGTGTTCAATGATCTAGAGAACTTGCTGAGAAATTTGGTATGGGTGGCTACACACCCATTATTGGCTCGAGCGAATCTCATTCCACATTTGAGATAGTGTCATAGACCTCTAGATTTAGAGTTGAGCCAAGCACTAATACCCAGATTCAGGTCACGCCAAATGTGCAGATTCACCTCTAGCCTGGCAGGGGTATTTTTAAACTCCCTCCATTTAGTTTAATTTTGATATATTCAACTCTTTTGATACCATATTTAGGACAGTGTGAAGTTTTTTCTTTTGGGGGGTGGGAGCATGGGGGGTTGGCGAAGGTATTTTTATACCTAGCCTCTTGTTTTTATTTTATTTATTGGATATTTATTTTTTAGTGTTTTTGTTCAATCTTCTCCTAGTTGCCTACATGTGAATGAATGTTTGAATAATTTAATTGGTTTTCGTCCTGACTCTGTGATTTTATCTTATTGTTGTTCTCTTTTATAGTTGAGTGTTGGAAACGATCAATATCGATGACTTGAATAGTGCTCTTCATGAACGACATGTTTGTGCAAGTCTAAAGAGGCAATTTGAGTTGCATAAGTCATGTGGGAACTCGTAAAATCTCATTTTGACTAGTTTTATTGTCGAACTAAGTCTTGTAATTATCGTTGCATGGGAGCTTAACTTTTGGAGTTATGATCAATGAATGTATTTACATAGTGACATATACTTAAAATTTGTGCAGGGAGATACCTATAACTTGCCTCTTAGTCCAATTGACTAACTTTTGAAATGAAGGAAATGATCTTAGGCATTATTTTTTGACAGTGAACTTAATTTATATACCTTTGTGTGACCTTCTTGTGAGTGAGTATGTCACACCCCAAACTAGAGGAGACATGACTAGAACTCGCCACCTCATGTAATCGAGTAGACAGTGAAATGTATCACTAACTCAACCTATCAGGTCAGGTAGCATAGCATCTAAAATGTTAATCCTAGACCATTAGGGTCATATAACAACTCATATAGAAAAAGGTTGACAAGCCAAAAAGATGATAAAGCACTAGCTTACTGACCAGAATGAAATTGAGGACATAGTCACATAAATACATATCTATAATACCAACTTACAAATAAATGTTTCACTTTTGTTATAACTCACAAATGTATAGTTAAAGAAAATAAGCACTTTATCATATGCAAATTTACAGAGAGAGAGAGAGGAACTTTATCTGGCAAGATTTTTACATATATGTTATATTGTAATAGACATAATGATCAAATAATATATTAATGTGGGAAGTGGAAGCATCCCATAATTTAAAACAAAATGTGTCCAACCCACCTCACCTAAACGTGGAGGTGTCAAAGCCATTCAAATCTTTTTCTCATTACTAAGCATTCGGGCATAGCATAGGCTCATGATAATATATGTATAAAAATTCTTTTGATATCTCTTAATTACTAGAAAAATCTTTCAAATAAAATCTATCACCTACAATATAATTTCTTGACATAACTAGACTTACTATTTCAATCAAAATATTCATAAATGACGAAATTCCTTTCAAACAATACATGCACAAATATACCGTGACTAAAGAAAGTTCATCGATATTTAATACATTTTCTGAAGGTAATATTTTTAAAAAAATTCCAATTAAAATATGATATGATAAAATCGCACAAGATTCTACGGTTAAATTCACAAATTTAGCCATCTAGCCTTCTGTATGCGAAAAATGACAATCGCTAATACCTGAGGTGTTACAGTGTGAACCTAGTTTGGAACAATTTGAGCCTAACCTTTTCTTTGGTGAAACTTGACCACAAATGTCCATATGCTCCGCATAAAACCTATATGAAGCATTGGTTTGTTTGAATAGTAAACTTAGGCAAAAGCCAAAGTTGGAGGTGTCGAAGAATGAGGAAAGAAATCAAGCAAGAAGTTTATGAAGCTCATCCTTGGAAACTTACGTTAAAGAAAAATTGTGGAACCCCTCCATTAAAATAAGAGAGTAAAAGCTAAATAGAGAAAAAGAAATGATTAAAATTGTATCCATTGAGCAAGGTTGTAAAAATTAAAAGGGGTGTTCAACAAGATATACAAAAAATTTTGTGTGATTGAATAGGCCAAGGATGAATCGTAAAATATTAAAAGGATGAAAGAGAAAAAGAAGAAGTGAAATTTGAGCAATGCTTCAGCAAGGTAGAAATCACTAGGTAAAAATTTCCATACCCATATACTCAGCCAAATTACAAGACTTGAAAGACTTTTTTTATCTTTCATGAGTCGAGTGATGTGTTGGTTGCAAAATATAGGCAAGCCTCTGGGTAAAATCGTTCTTGTTTTTCTCATTGTGAATGTGAAAGTTAATTTCAATTGCTAAAATGTATTCCTGATCGGCTTTGTGACAACATGAAATCATTTTTTATGTGAGTGCATTTGAATACTCTGGTTGAGCATAGATAAGCATCTAAAGAAGGCATTCTGAGGTTGAACTATATTTGATGATGGCTAGTCACAACTCGAAACTTTTAGTGAACAATTGTGTAACACCCCGTATCCAAAAACATGCCAGATTTTAGATTTTAAGCAATTGCAGGTGCAATCTACGATCGCCACCTACGGATAGTAGTCTTATCTACGGACCATGTTGTAGGTTCATTGTTCACCATTGCAACCCCTCACCAAGACCCAACTGAAAAAATTGACTAAGTCTCGACCCACGGAAAGACCTATAGTCCGTAAGTCAGACCACAGTCCGTGGTCTGTGTCCGTGGATCAAGACCCTGTTACCCAGCCTCTGACATGAACCACTATCGAGTGGTACGGTCCATACATGGACCTACCGACTGTAGGTGAAGGATAGCAGTTAGTTAGGGAGAAATTTCTAATTGAGTCAACTTCAAATGGTCATAAATCTTAGCACAAAAAGAATTAGGTGTCCTACGAACTATGATATGATAGATATGTGAATTTGTTTCCAATGCCGCCGAGTTTACTAAAATCCAACCTCCGAGTAAAAAGTTATGCTCATTTTAGTGAAGGTATGTCTAGCAATTCAAATTACAGACCCTAGATTGAACGATGTCCCGTTAGTCTAACCCATCGATCACTCAGGAAGACATTATATCGGGGGTGTTTTGGTTTTTTCCTATATCAGTTAGCCACTAAGATACGTCATTTAGAAACAAAATCATGAGGTTTTTGTCAATTTAAGCCTAGAAACATAAATAGAACTTACGTATGTCAAATCATTCATCAAAACAAAGAAAATTAGAAGCAAGAGAGGATAAAAAGGTAAAGAACCCTAGTTCAAGAATGCAGCAAGGTTCCATCATTTCTAGCCCATAATCTAAAAATTTGTCCACGTAATTCATCACTAGGTATGTGGGATTTCACTATTGGGTTCCTTTAACCGATTGGGTCCCTAGATATCAGTCAGATTCTTCATTCCATTATCATGATTAGACCTAGGGTTTCTACAACATCATCATATAGTAATGAATTAGTTAGTTATATGTTCCAAATCAGATTGCCATGTTATTACTAACTTTATTGCATGAATTTCAGAATCCTAGCTATGTATATCCTTAGTTCTTGAATTACACATGGTAGTTCAGATATTTCAGTTACTTCAGATATAAATGCCTCAATTATTAATGCAATATTATCAACTTTATTACTGCACACTCAATTTGCATGTTTAGTTTGAGATATTCAATATTTACAGCATCTTAGTCATAAGAAGTTAACCACTAAATTCATTGGGAGTAGCATAATACCGAGTTGGGATAGGGTTTAGCATACACAAATAATCCCAAAACTACTATCCAAGTAGGTTGTAAGTCCCCTCTGTGGGTATCAGCTTAGTGACCATGCCAGCATGTCTTTATACCTGTGGCGGGGTATATTGGGTCCTCTTTATGTGACGTATACATCAGACTCCACGTTTAGCTCATGTGGTTTAATTATCGGTTATTTGCAGCTACCATAGTTCAATCAGAATCCATTGCATTGACCATTTATCAGTATATCCAGTATTTAGTTCAGCATGTTAAAAATTGTTCACTGCATTATGTGATCTCAACATTTATAATCTATATCATGTTTAGATTATATCATTGTTTTATTACTTAGTTCAGTTATGCATTATTTCAGCTTAACTTTATCCTATGTGCTCAATACCTTTTAAGTATTGATGCATATGCGTGCTACATCTTCTCGTTATCTAGGTTCAGGTTCTCAGTATCCAGATCACACTTAAATCAATTCCCTATCTCCAGCTCAGCAAAATCAGTGGTGAGTCCTCATTCTCCAAGGACAATAGTCATGATTTTATTTTCATTATTTGTAGTCAATTAGTTTTAGTTTTGCTAGAATTATCTAGCGCATGTACGAGCATTTCTAGTCAGTCAGAGACTATTTTCAAACATAGTTAGTTTTAGATTGGTATTAAGTTAATATCTTCTTGTATTGAACTCATCATCTTTTTCATTTATCTTAGTTATAGTATATGGGCATTCCCATCTTTTCATTTTAATTAGGATTTAACTTTAGCACCAGTTTATTATCTCTAGTATGATCATGATCATGCCAGTAGGGTTAGTTAAGGATCATTTAGGGTCCTAGGTCATGTGTCCGCATATCAGGGGTAACTCGGCGCGTGATAAACTTTATATCAGTGCAGTAGGCTTAAGAGTCCTAGGATGTCTGAAAAGCCGCACTAAGTAGAGTGCCTTTAATGGGTGTGAAGTGCACCACATCTAATGAGAGAGAGTCTACAAAGTGGTTTAGGAAAACATAACTTTCTTGTTACTCTTATCGTGCGTAAGGTATGATCTAATTCCATTCTACTCGACGTTCTATGTTTTAGAACATGACTCATCAAAGACGTAATGCCAGAAATATGAATTCTAGGAATGCAAATGCAACTCCTCCAATCCCATATCAGGAACTCTTGAATGCTAAGTTCAGGAACAACATTTAGATGTTGGCTAAGAGTGTGGCCAGCCAAAACAATTGGGTTTAAGCTTATGCGAATGCTAATGGTAGATTAGCAGTAGCTAGGGTCCGTGAATTTGTTTATATGAATCTGTCTGAGTTGTTAGGATTACAAACTAGTGAAGATCCTAAGAATTTCATGGATGAGATCAAGAAAAGCTTTGAGGTGATGCAGTTCACAGAGAATAATCGGCTGAGTTGGCACCATACAAGCTGAAAGATGTTTCTCATATCTAGTACATTCAGTAGAACAAAATAGGGGTACAGATGCAGCTCCTATTACATGGGATTGCTTTAGTGAGACCTTTTTTGACAGGGTTTTCCCATTAGAGTTGAGAGAAGAAAAGGCCCAGGGATTTTATGAACTTAATGCAGGTTAACATTACTATCCAAGAGTTAGGGCTCAAGTTTAACCAAATCTCCAGGTATGCTCCTCACATGGTTGTTCTCTCCAGGGCTCAGAGGAATAAGTTCTTTTATGGAGTGTTAGATTCGGTGAAAAATGAGTGCAGAATTGTTATGGTACTGGGAGATATGAACATCTATAGACTTATGAATCATGCTCAGCAGGTTGAGGGTTGTAAGCTTAAGGAATAGGCCAAGAAGAAAAAAAGTATACAGCAGGAACTATGGCTATTTTCAGTAGAAATCGGGTGGTGGAAATCGCTCACAAAGTCATCAAAAGTTTTCAAGCCCAATTCCTTCACAACTATTGTTCCATCCTCCAAGAACATGTATGCCCAGAAATTAGGAACCAATATCTATGTCTCAGGAAAGTGTTTCAGCCACCAAGACTTACCCCACTTGCCCTAAGAGTGGTAAGAACCATCTGGGCGAGTGTCTCATATGAAAGGAAGTATGCTTTGGATGCGGTCAGTTTGGTCACAGGTTGAGGGATTATCCTTCTAGACAGGATCAAGGAGGTCATACTGGTAGAGATTAGTCTATAACTTCAGTAGCACCAGCAACTGACCCGACTCAGTAGGGTAACTCATTTTGTTAACGCTAGAAGAGGTTGTATGCTCTTCAGGCTTGCCAGGATCAAGAAGGTTCTCCTGATGCAGTCACTAGTACGTTACAAGTCTTTGACCTTGATGTTTATGCATTTTTAGATCCAGGGGCTAATCTTTCCTTCGTAACTCCTTACATAGCATTCCAATTCAATGTTAGTCCAAAAACCTTTTCAAAACCTTTCTGAGTCTCTACTCTGGTAAGTGACCCAATTATAGCCAGATGGATAGAGATAAATTACCCTATCACAATCTTCAGAAAGTCACCTCAACAGATCTTGTAGAGTTAGAAATAGTAGACTTCGATGTCATTCTAGGCATGGATTGGTTACGTTCCCGTTATGCCTCAATCGATTGTAAAAGTATGATTGTTCGTTTTAAGTTTCCAGACAAACCAATCTTAGAGTAGAAGGGTAGTATCTTAGTGCATATAAGACGATCCATTTCTTACCTTAAGGCCAAAAAGATGATATCTAAGGGTTATCTCTATCATCTAGTTCGGGTTAAGGTTTCTAGCTCTGAAACCCAAACTCATGAGTTGGTTCCTGGAGTCACTGAGTGCTAGAAGTGTTTCCAGAATATCTTCCGGTAGTTCCTCCCCAAAGGGAAATTAACTTTGGAATTTATCTCCTTCTAGATACCAACCTACTTTCTATTCCTCATTATAGAATGGCTCCAGCAGAGCTTACAGAATTAAAAGATTAGTTGAAAGACCTTCTAGATAAAGGCTTCATCAGATCTAGTATTTCGCGGTGGGGGTGCACCGCTGTTGTTTGGAAATAAGAAGGATTGTTCTCTGATCTCAAAATTCTAGACAGTTGAACAAGGTCACAATCAAGATTAATTATCCCATCCCAGGATTGATGAGTTTTTTGACAACCTTCAAGATTCTAGTCATATCTCAAAGATAGACCTCAGATCGGGTTATCATTAGCTTAAGTCAGAGATAGTGACATTCAAAAAATAGCCTTCAGAACTTGGTATGGTCATTATAAATTTATAGATATGTCGTTTGTACTAATCAATTCTCCTGCAGCTTTCCTGAATTTGATAAAAACAGTGTTTAAACAGTACTTGGACTAGCTCGTTATCTTCTTTAAGATGATATCCTCATTCACTCTAGGAATGAAGAAGAACATGTGAGTCATGTGAGAGTTGTTCTGCAGACTCTGAAAGATCGCTAGTTTCTCATTAAGTTTAGAAATGTAAGTTTTGGTTGAAATCCCTTGCTTTCCTTGGTCACATTATATCTAGTGAGGGGATCTAATAGGATTCACAAAAGATAGAAGTAGTGAAACAATGGCCAGTACCTACATCTGTTGTAGATATTAGAAGTTTCTTAGGTCTAGGTTGTTATTACAGAAGGTTCGTGAAAGGACTTTCATCCATAGCCTCACCATTGACTAGGTTGAATCCAAAGATGGTCAAGTTTCAATGGTCAGATGATTGTTAGAAAATCTTTGCATAATTAAAAAATAGATTGACTACAACTCCTGTCTTGACTCTACGAGAGGGTTCATATGGTTATGTGATCTATTGCGATGCATCCAAATTTGGCCAGATTGTGTGTTGATGCAGCGAGATAAAGTTATAGCTTATGCTTCTAGACAAATTTATGTGCATGAGAAAAACTATCCAACTCATGATTTCAAACTAGCAGTAGTGGTGTTTGCACTAAATATCTAGGGACACTACCTGTATGGTATTCATATCGATGTGTTCACTGACCATAAGAGCTTCAATGTGTGTTTTCCTAGAAAGAGTAAAATCTTCGCCAGAGGAGATGGCTTGAGTTCCTCAATGATTATGATATGAGTGTGCATTATCATCCTGGTAAGGCGAATGTACTATCAAATGCTCTTAGCAAATTATCTATGGGTAGTGTAGCCCATGTGGAGGAAGAAATGAAGGATTTAGTGAAGGATGTTCACGGGCTTACTCGCTTTGGAGTTTTCCTTATGAGCATATCAAATAGTGGAGTAACAGTTCAGAATGGGGCAGAATCTTCTTTGCTAGTGGAGGTTAAGGGAAATAAAGTTAGTGACCCAATCTTGCTTGAATTTAAGGGTGCAATCCATAATCACTGAGTGGAGGTTTTCTCCTAGGGAGAGACAGTGTACATCACTATCAGGGTAGATTTTGTGTTCCAGATATGGGTGAGTTAAGACATAATATTATTTTGTAGAAACCCATAACATCAGATATTCTATTCATCCAAGTTCCACTAAGATGTACCGCGATCTACGGGAAGTCTATTAGTGGAATGACATGAAGAGGGATATAGAAGATTTTGTGAGTAAGTGTCTCAATTGCTATCAAGTCAAGGTAGAACATAAGAAACAATGTGGTATGACTGAAGAGATCAACATTCCTACTTGGAAGTGGGAACTGATCAATATGGATTTCATTACAGGGTTACATCGTACTCGAAGAACAACATGTCTCCATTTGGGTTATAATTGATAGGATAACTAGGTCTTCTAGATTTTTTGGAGTCAAAACTACAAATTCGACGGAGGTCTATTCCAAGATTAACATTAATAAAATTGTGAAGTTGCATGGGGTTTCTTTGTCTATCATCTTGGATAGAGGTCCTCATATTACCTCTGATTTCTTAAAGTCATTTCACAAGGATCATGGTATTCAGGTTAACCTTAGCACACGGCAAACGGATTGACAGGCAGAGCATACCATTCAGACCCTAGAGGATATGTTGAGATTTTTGTAATCGATTTCAAGGGTATTTGAGATGATTACGTTCCTCTTATTGAGTTCTCCTACAACAATAACTACTATTCCATCATTCAAATGGCCCATTATGAGGCATTGTATGACGTAGTAGATCTCCTATTAGTTAGTTTGAAGTAGGTTAACCAGCTTTATAGGACATGATTCAATCCATTATGCTATGGAGAAAATTCAAATCATTAGAGATAGACTTAAGACAGACCAGAGTCGTCAGAAATCTTATGCATATGTAAGGAGAAGGGAACTAGAGTTCCAAGTTGATGATTTGGTTTTCCTGAAAATGTCACCTATGAATAGGGTGATGAGATTGGAAAGAATGGGAATATTAGTCCTAGATGTGTAGGCCCTTAAAATATCTTGAAAAGGGTTGACAATGTGGCATATGAGTTAGAGTTTCCAATAGAATTAGCAGTAGTGCATCTAGTTTTTCACATCGAACTATTGAAGAAGTGTGTGGGTGATCTAGCAGCCATAGTGCCATTAGAGAGTGTAGCGGTGAAAGATAGCCTTTTTATGAGGATGTACCAGCTTGATCATCAGGTTGAGAAACGACGAAGTCCCTTCAGTCAAGGTTTAGTGGAGGAGTCAGTCCGTAGAAGGAGCTACTTGTGAAGCAAAACATCTATAAAAGCCAAGTATCATCACCTCTTTCCTTCCGATTCCACTCCAACTTGAGGTGATAGCTTCACTTCAGTTTTTCAGTCATTCATGCATACATTCATCCTTAGAATTATGTTCCCTCAGTTTGTACTTGCATTTTGAGCGTATTTGCTTGTTCTTAGAGCTCAGTTAAGTCAGAAAGTCAATTTTCACTATTTAGTCGTAGGTATTGTTCTATCTCCCTCTATTTCATCTAGCTTAGTAATCATTTGAGGATGAATGTTCCCAAAGGGAGATAATGTAACAACCCGTATCAAAACACAAACCAAAATTTAGCTTTTCAGAAATACAGGTGCAATTTACGGACCATAGTATGATCTACGACTCATGTTGTAGGTGTGGTTCACCACTACAACCCTCACAAAAACCCAGCTTAGCAAATCGACAAAGTCTTGACCCACGGATAAACCTAATGTTCGTAAGTCAGACAACGGTTTGTGGTCTTTTGTGTATCAATACTTTGTCAACCAACCTCTTAAATGAACCACGATCGACCAGTACAGTTCGTAGATGGACCTTCGAACCGTAGGTAAAGGTTACAGTTAGTTAGGGGGAATTTCTGATTGGTTCAACTTCAAATGGTCATAACTCTTAGCACAAAAGAAATAAGGTGTCCTCTGACCTATGATATGATATATAATTGAATATTCTTTCCAAATCCGCCAATTTTTCTAAAATCCAACCACTGAGTAAAATTTTATGCACATTTTAGTGAAGACTTGTCAAGCAGAGTCGAACTACGGACCGTAGATTGAACGACGGGCCATTACTCCAATCCGTCGATCACTCCGATAGTAGTTAAGTTGGGGGTCTTTTGGTCTTTTCCTATTTCATTTAACCACTAAGATATGTCATTTAGACCCTAAATTTTGAGGTTTTAGTCATCTTAAGCCTATAAACATTAGTAAAACTTACCTATGTCAAATCATTAATCAAAACATAGAAAATTAGAAGTAAGAGAAGAGAAAAATGTCAAGAACCCTAGTTCAAGAATGTAGCAAGGTTCTGTCACTTCCAGCCACATAACCTAAAGATTTTTCCATGGAATTCATCACCAGTATGTGGGATTTCACTAGTGGGCTCCTTTTACCTATTGGTCCGTAGACATCAGTCGGATTCTGATTTAATTATCATGATTAGACCTAGGGTTTCTAGAACTTCACCAGATTATTATGAATTAGTTAGTTATATGATCCAAATCATATTACCATGTTATTATTGATTTTATTGAATAAATTAAAAACCCTAGCTATGTATTTCTTTAATTCAAGAATTACACATGCTAGGTTAGATATTTCAGTTACTTTAGATATATATGCCTCAATTATTAAAGCATCATTATCAGAGTAATTGTTGCATTTTCAGTTTGCATGTTCGGTTTGAGCTATCAAATATCTACAGAAACTTAGTCATAATCAGTTAACCACTAAATTTATTAGAGTATCTTAATACCGAGTTTGCCTAGTATTTAGCGTATCCAATTTTGTCTAAGAACTACTACCAAGAAGGTTGTGAGTCCCCTCGTGGGGAATCACTTCTGTATCCAAATCACAATTAGATTGATTCCCGATATTCAGTTCAGTTGAATTAGTGGTGAGTCCTTATTCTCCGAAGACAATAATTATGAGTTTGTGTTCAATATTTTTAGTCCTTTAGTTTTTGTTTTTTCTAGACTTTAGGTGGGGCCTGTCCCAACATTTCTTGTCGTTTAGAGGCTATTTTCAATTATAGATAGTTTCAGACTGGTATTGAGTTAATATATTCTTGTATTAAATTCATTATTGTTTTCATTTATCTCATTTAAAGTATATGTGTATTCCCCATCTTTTTATTTTAATTATAATTTATCTTCTGAACCAGTTTATTATTTCTAGTATGCTCATGATCTTGATTGGGATCACTTGCGGTCCTCGGTCCCGTGTCCGCGTCTAGGGGGTATCTAAGGGCTTGATAAATTGAGCATTGCATGTGTGAATTAAACATTCTGTGCATTCATGTATAGTCTCAAACAACCCTATTTGTAGATATTCGTGTTTGCCTCATAAATCTTTTGTTTTACTTGAGGACATATAAAGTTTAATTTTGGGGGTGTTGATGTGTCGGCAATTTTGACTCATTTAAGGCTTACCACTAAATGAATTAGCTCGTTTGTTCCGATTTTGTGCTCATATGTGATGTTAATGTGTTGATATTGAACAAATAAGGTTTAAAAATAAGGTGAGAGCATTACAATGTGAAAAGGAGTGAAAATGATGGAAAAGCTAAAGAAAAGAGAAGTTGGAGCTCACACTAGCCACTCAATAACTCTCTAAGTAAGCCTCCAGTTCCCCATAAGTTGCTGAACCGTAGCCAATGTATCTTGTCAACTTGGTGAGGAAGGAGTGATTCGGCGACACGTCGAATGGATTGGCGATCTGGATCCTGCTTGTAACATTCCAAAAAATGTAATTGTTTAAGGAAGAGTCAATTAGGTATTAAGAATATGTATTGGGGTACATAGGCATCCCAATGCCCAATATGGCGTAATATAGGGCATGTTAGAGAATATTGACTTAAGGGTGTTAGCCAATTTCTATGTATTAACATAAACTTTGATGTTCAAATTCTCCAATCCAATATTGTTTAGGAATTGTACCTACAAAGAAGACCCTGTGCTAAAATTTCTGATTTCATAGCTTACACACATTAGGTACGAGGCAAACAAGTGTCAAGACTATGTACCATAGCACATTATCATTCAAAATGATCATGTAGATTAAGCAGTACCCAAGATCATAGTGAGGAACATTGGAAAAAAGAGGACAAGAAGTGAACAAGAAGTGTGCCGAAACACATGTGCAAGCACATGTTATAACGCCAATAGACCAAGCGCCAAGCCCAACCGAACTCGGTTAGGGAGGTTAGGGGGAAGGTGTGTGTACGTGTCAAGCCATGTATCACCTAGCTTTCTAACAAATCCTAGGCTCTAAATAACTAAAATAAACTAACTAGTGTACCCAAAATCCTAAGACCAAACCATGTGACACTAGCCGGGTAACTAACTAAAGAAACATCCTAGTACCTAACCTAGGATGGTCCAAAGGGGTTGGTTATGGTCCTAGTGACTTAGGAGTACTTTTGTAATTACCCAAGGTCACTTAATTAATTAAATTAGAAACTTAATTAATTAATTAAAATCAAGATTAAACTCAAACGCTAGAAAATTTTCAGATTTGGCTAAGTCAAATGCTCTCCTGTTTTTAGTCAATTTGGGAGGGGCATTTTTGTAATAAGATAATTGATTATTTAATTAAATTAATTATCCTAAGTTGAATCAGTAAATATTCAGTTCCTAAGACGTAAACTCACGTTTATCTAATACATACTCACGTCTGAAAAACAGTGAACAAACCTAAGAAAAACATATCAATTCTCCTTCGGCGATTTTAAGGCGATTCTCCAAGATTTTCATGAAAAGTACAGGGTGATCTTCGTAGACTCAATTCTACAGTAACGTATGGGTTTTCTCTCTTGGATTCGATTCCCCAAGAGTCTTTTCAAACGGTTTGAATTAAAGAAAACATAAACTACGGTTGTTCCCCATGAGATTTTCGAATGTTGATCTCCCTAGTTCTCCCGATCTTGATTCTAGTAGTATGTATAATGAAAATCTCGAGCATGTTTTTGGTATGTGGTGCTAAATCATCATTATATGTAGGTTTCTATGATTTGATAATGCTGAATGAGACCTATAGGTTAGATTTGTATGATTAGAGTACCATTTACACGAGATAAGAAAAGTTGTAATGCTAGTTGTGTTTGAGAAGATGAAATAGTTCTTATAAGCTAATAAAATGTTAAAAGTTGGCTTGCTTAAAATGATGAGATTACAATATTATATACATGAATTTGATTGACTTGGCTAATGGTATTCGCATGACCAGTGTTTAGTGAATGTTTGGATTATCCAATAAATTTGTTAGCAATATTATTTTCAAAATATGATATCGAGTGGCCAATGACTAAGCCATACCAGTATTATATAGCAATAAATATATGCCCCAGCATCTTTATATCATGCAAATGATCAAATAATGGTCATAGCCAATAATGATTGGCTTATAAAGGCTGCATGCCCAATTTGACAAGAATGGAAATAATAACTTGTAAGTAGGGAATCCAATCATTTCCTAAGTCCTTTGGATTACTTACCTGATTCACTGTAAAAGGGGACAACAATGAATCATTGCACTCATAAGTAAAACATAGGATAAAAGGAGATCATTGAACTAAACTACAAAAAGAAGAAAAGACTGAAAAACAAACTAAGTCTACGGAGAGGTGTTGTTGGCCTAAAGGGGAGAAAAAAAGTATTAATTTTGCTTGAGTCGTTCTAAAATTATGTTCATGATTCCAAGGTCTTATGTTCATATAGAAATGAGTTGTGTGATTTAAATGCATGAAAATATGTCATATTCATAGCATGATTCATAAATAACAAATTAGGAAAGTAAAGTGACTTCACGTTCCAAAAATGGCATGTTGCTATAAGAAGAGCTTTCCTTGATCATGCATAGTCCTTATGTGTTTATGTGCATACGCCCATACATAGTACAAGTGTTTACGAACCCATATACAATTTCTATTTTTACAGGTGCAGTTCCTTCAAGAAGAATGAAGATCAGTTGAAGCGGTTTGGACTAGTACCTCCCGAATTGGTAGTTCCTTTTGAGTTCGAGGATGTCTACACTTTATATTCTAGCATTAAAAGATAAGACATAGCTAGTGGATTTTGTCCCTAGCGTTTCCTTTCAAACATTTGTTCAAGATTTTCTATTAAGGCTGGTTTGGCAACCATTAATCATATAATGATTTCTTCATTTTGATTGTTCAATCTGTTAAATAGATGGTTGTTTAGTTTGAGATATTAGTATATCACTCTTATGCAGAAATTATATGAAGTCCAAGTACACTTCAGCAGAGTTAAAAAGTTTTAAATTTTCTACTAAATTTAACTATATGATTGTGATGAAAGCTAAGAAGAGGATTGTCTACGACCTCTAAGAGGATAATGACACCGGTCTCATCTAGGGTCTAGGACCCGGGTGTCAGAAAATTTGGTATCAGAGCATGCAGTTAAATTATTTAGGAACTAAGTCTCAAAACAACCACGTTGCGTAGTTTCTAGCTTATGGTTGTGAAGTGCACCACAACCATGACTTAGAGACTTAGTGATGTTAGAAAACTTCCCTTTTTCTACTCTTTATCGTGTTGTGTAAATTTTTGACATTTTGTGTAATTCTAGCATCTAACTTCCTTCTTCTGTGCGCCTGTAGAAAAATGAACACAAGAAGAAACACAGGCAGGAGAGTTGGAGAAGCATGTATTGTGGGAAACCAAGATCCTCCTCAAGCCCCAGCTGCTAGAGTCCAATTATCTGTCAACCCAGTTGCGTTGACTGATGAGAAGTGAGAGCAACACTTGTCTAGATGGCCCAAGCCATCACTGCTCAGGCACAGGCTATCACAGCCCAGGCTACTAGAGAGGGTGCTCCCATGGAAAACCGACATGCTAGCACCATGGCTAGAAGACAGAGAGATTTCACCAGGATGAATCCTCTAGTCTAGTTTGGGTTTAGAACCAATGAGGTTCCCCAGAAGTTTGTGGATGAGGTCCACAAGATTCTCTGTGCTATGAATGTTAATGAAGAGGAAAAGGCTGACTTGGTTGCAGACCAGCTCAAGAATGTGGCTTAGGTATGGTACAAGATGTGGGTAGATGGCCGAGCACCAGGAGAAGTCCCCATCACTTGGGACATTCTCAAGACTGCGTTCCTGGACAGGTTCTTTCCCAGAGAGAAGAGAGAGGCTGAGGTTGAGGAGTTCATCAACCTGCGTTAGACATGTATGGCAGTCAAGGAATACTCCTAGGCCCTGGTGTATCGAAGGATCTGTAGGAGGAATGTCGGGCAGCCATGTTTCATGGTAACATGGACCTTGCTAGATTTATGGTACATGCACAACAGGTTGAGGAGAGTCGTTGGAGAAAGAAAGTCCGAGAAGGCAAGAAGCCTAGGCCCTCGGATCAGGCTGCTTTTAGCACTGGTAGGAGTTTGTTTGGAGATCTAGACACACCATGTCCAAGAAGGGGAACTAGCACTCAGGTAATCCTACTTCTTCCAGCAACACTAATGCCAAAAGGGGCAAGTATGGTCCTCAAGAAGGGCAATGATAGAAATGCCCAGCATGACTGAAAGTTGTATTGTAAGTGTGGTCGTTTGCATAGAGGTAAGTGCCTGGAAGATTTTAATGCCTACTATGGGTGCGGAAAGAGTGGACATATGATCAGGGACTGCCCACATGTGAAGAATAGAAAAGGTAGATACTCAGCCTCGGCCTAATCCTACTGCTGCAGCCGAGCCTCCGAAGAGGAACAAGTTTTATGCTTTGAAAGGTAGAGAGGAGCAGGAGAAGTCAACTTATGTGGTACAGGTAATTTGCATGTATTTTCTTTTCCTGTGTATGAATTGTTAGATCCAGGATCCACCTTGTCTTTTTTTACCCCTTTAGTAGCTAGTGAATTTGACTTGCTTCCTGAGATCTTGCATGAACCTTTTCTAGTTAGTACTTCCATAGGAGACAACATTAGAGCTGAAAGAGTATCTAGAGATTTCCCAATAACTGTTTTTGATAGATTTACGTTTGCTGACCTAATAGAATTAACTATGCTTGACTTTGACATAATTTTGGGTATGGATTGTCTCCATAAATTCTATGCTACCATAGACTGTCGAAACAGGGTAGTAAGGATTCACTTTCCAAATGAGTTAGAGCTTGAATGGGAAGGGCGTAGTTCAAATCCAACAGGCAAAGTAGTTTCCCATCTTAAAGCCGATAAGATGTTTTCTAAGGGGTATTTATACCACTTAGTCAGAGTCAATGACTTAGAACATGAAGTTTCCTTCCATAAACTCTGTTTCCATAGTTAATGAGTTTCAAGATGTCTTTCCGGAGGATTTACAAGGAATTCCTCCTGATTCCGAAATTGATTTTGGTGTTGACTTACATCCCAACACCAAGCCAATTTCCATTCCTCCTTATAAAATGTCTCAAGTTGAACTCAAAGAGTTGAAGTTGCAGTTAAAAGATTACTTGATAAGGGCTTCATCTAGCTGAGCATATTCCTATGGGGTTCTCCAGTGTTGTTCGTTAAGAAAAAGAATGGAACTCTTAGAAGTTTATCGATTATCGACAAATCAACAAAGTCACTATAAAGAACAAATACCCTCTTCCTAGAATTAATGATCTATTTGATCAGCTCCAAGGTTCAAGTTTCTAAATAGATTTCAGGTCAGGGTATCACCAGCTTAGAGTAAGACAAGAGGACATTCCTAAGACTTCCTTCCATTCGTACTAGGTATGGTCATTACAAGTTTGTTGTCATGTCATTTGGTCTCACTAACGCTCACCACCCGCGTTTATGGACCTTATGAATAGGATTTTCGATGAATACCTTGATTCTTTTGTCATAGTATTCATAGATGACATCCTCATATACTCTAACACCAAAGAAGAGCATGAACATCATTTGAGAATTACATTGCAAGTACTCAGGGAACATCACCTGTATGCAAAATTTAGCAAATGAGAGTTTTGGCTGAGACCAGTGACCTTCCTTGGTCATGTTGCGTCCGACCAGGGTGTAGAGGTTGATCAAAAAAACATTGAGTCAGTAAAGAACTGGCTGAGACCCCTCACTCCTACAGACATCCGGAATTTCTTGGGTTTGTCTTATTACTATCGTAGGTTTGTTGAGGGCTTTTCCTCTGTTGCTGCTCCATTTATAGCTTTAACAAAGAAAAAGGTGAAGTTTGAGTGGTCTAAAACTTATGAAAATAGCTTCCAAGAGCTCAAAGGCCGACTCACTTCAACCCCACTTCTCATATTGCCGAGGAGTGGTGAAGTGTATGTGGTGTGCTTTGATGTTTACCGAGTAGGTTTGGAATGTGTTGTTATGCAGGATAGAAAGGTGATTGCATATGCATCAAGTCAGTTTAAAATCCACGAGAAGAATTACCCTACCCATGATCTTGAGTTAGAGGCTGTGGTATTTGCGTTAAAATTTTGGGGACATTACTTATATGGTGTACATGTTGATGTATTTACTGACCATAAGCGTCATCAGTATGTTTGTACAAAGAGAGAATTGAATCTTCATTAGAGAAGATGACTACAGTTGCTTGAGGATTATGACATGAGTGTCCACTATCACCGAGGTAAAGCCAATGTAGGGGACGATGCTTTGATTCGATTGAGTATGGGCATTGTGTCTCATATTTATGATGAGAAGAAAGAGCTGGTTAAAGAGGTACACCAATTGGATAGGTTAGGTGTAGGACTGGTAGATACACTAAGTGGGGATGTTACATTTTATTCCAGTTCTGAATCCTCATTTTTTGTAGCTATTAAAGCTAAGCAGCATCTTAACCCAGTACTCATGGAGTTGAGAGACTCAGTGATGAGTAAGCTGAATGAATCATTCTCCCTAGGGAGATGGTTTGCTTAGATACCATGGCAGATTATGTGTGCCCAATATTGATAATCAGAGACCTAATATAGTTGCAGAGGCTCATGGCTCAAAGTATTCCATTCATCCAGGTTCCACCAAGATATATCATGATCTCAAGGATCTATTGGTGGGAAGTGTGAAGCGAGATATTTCTAAGTTTGTGGAGAAGTGCCCAAATTACCAAAAGGTCAAGGCCAAACACCTTAAGCCTAGAGGTATTACCCAGTCGATTGAGATCTCATCCTGGAAGTGGGAGGCTATTAATATGGACTTTGTGGTTGGTCTGCCGAGGACCAGGAAACTGCATGATGCCATTTGGGTTATTATTGATAGGATGACTAATTCTGCTCACTTCATTCATGTGAAGTTTACTTACAAGGCCGAATATTATGCCAATATGTATATTGATGAGATATTGAGGTGGCATGGTATCCCTTTATCTATCATTTTGGATAGGGGAGCCTAGTTCACTTCTCACTTTTCGAGATCTTTCCAAAAGAGCTTGGGTACACAGCTGAAACATAGTACTGCTTTTCATACTCAGATGGATGGACAAGCAAGCGTACCATTCAGAACTTTGAAGACATGCTGATAGCATGTGTTATTGACTTCAAGGGGAGTTGGGATGATCACTTTCCACTGATTGAGTTCTCTTATAATAATAGCTACCATTGCAGTATTGGGATGGATCCTTTTGAAGAACTGTATGGCAGGAGATGTAGGTCACCAGTTGGGTGGTTTGAGGTAGGAGAGTCTTCCATCCTTGGCCCTAAGGTCATACATAAGGCTATGGAAAATGTGAGAATGATTAAGGATAGATTGGGTACTATGCTGATAACAGGAAGAGGGCTCTTGAATTCAAGGTAAGTGATCAAGTCTCTCTGAAGATATCACGCATGAAAGGGGTGATGAGGTTTTGTAAGAAAGGGAAGTTGAGTCCGAGGTACATAGGTTCGTATGAGGTCTTACAACGTATAGGGAATATTGCCTATGAACTGAAGTAACCAAATGACTTGGCTTCTGTTCATCCAATATTTCCTATTTCGATGCTTAAAAAGTGTCTAAGCGATCCAGCATCCATCCTGCCTGTTGAGGGGTTAGGGGTCGATGAGAACCTTTCTTGTGAAGAGGTTCCAGTTGAAATTTTAGATCGCCAAGTAAAGTAGCTGAGGAACAAGAGGTTGCCAGTGTAAAGGTGTTATAGAGGAACCACCTTGTTGAGGGAGCAACATGGGAGGTCGAGGCCTACATGATATCCCATTACCCTCACTTGTACGGTTCTTGAGGTTAGATATACTCTTCCTAAGTCTGTATTTGTTTGTGAAACTCTAAATATTAGTGCATTAGTCAGTTTTGGTGTTTTAAGTCATAAGTGTGTGTTTTATACTTGCACTATATGAGTTAATATGAGTTCCTGCCTTATTTCATGTTTTTATTTTTGTGTAGCGTTGACATGATTTTTGTGTCGCATGAGTTGTGATGTGCATTGAGTTAAAGTGAGATTGAGAAGGAAGTTCCTCAATCTCAAATATGAAGCTTCAGATAAGCTTTGAGTGATATGCATCATCCTGAGTAAGTTGTGAATCAGATGTTCACAAAGAGTAAAGTTTCAAGTATATTGATGTGTTTTTCGAAAATACCCTCTTTTATTCAAAATGATGTGTAGTGTCATTCGGGACGAATGTTCCTAAGGGGGGGGATAATGTAACATTCCAGAAAATACTTGTCTAGTGAAGATCCTATTAGGTTTTAAGAATATGTATTGGGGTACATAGGCATCTCAATGCCCAATGTTGGGCGTTATAGAATATTAGCTTAATGGTGTTAGCCAATTTCTGTGTATTAAGATATACTTTGATGTTCAAATGCTTCAATTAAAGCTTGTTTAGGAATTTTACCTGCAATGAAGACCCTAAGCAAAAAAAATTAATTTCATAGCTTACACACATTAGGTACGAGGCATCCAAGTGTCAAACCTAGGTACCATAACACATGATCATGTAGATTAAGCAGTACCCAAGGACATAGTGAGGATCCTTTGGACAAAAAGTGAAGAAGAAGTGTGCATCCACACATGTGCAAGCACATTGGCTAACCGCCAAGCGACCAAGCGCCAAGCCCAACTGAATTCGGTTAGGGCGGTTAGGGGGAAGGCGCACGTACGGATCAATCCATGCGGCGCCTAGCTTCCAAACCAATCCTAGGCTCTAACTAACTTACCTAACTAGCTAACTAACCTAGTACTACTAAAATAAAGTAAATAGTGTACCCGAAATCCTAAGACCTAACCGGGTGACACTAGTCAAGTAACTAACTAAAGAAACATCCTAGTACCTAACCTAGGATGGTCCAAAGAGGTTGGTTATGGTCCTAGCGACTTAGGGGTACTTTTGTAATTAATCAAGGTCACTTAACTAATTTAATTATAAACTTAATTAATTAATTAAAAATAATGCTTCAACCCGAACCCTTAGCAAATTAAGTCAATCGCTCTCCTATTTTTAGTCAATTTAGGAGAGGCATTTTGGTAATTAGCTAATTGATTATTTAATTAATTTAATTATCCTAAGTTAAATTAGTAAATATTCATTTCCTAAGACCTATACTCATGTATATCTAATAGAAACTCACGACTGAACAACAGAGAACATATGTAAGAAAAACATATCAGTTCTCCTTAGGCGATTTCAAGGTGATTCTTCAAGATTTTCGTGCAAAGTACAGTGTAATCTTCGTACAAAAAATCTACAGTAAGGTATGTATTTATCTCTTGGATTCCTTTCTCCAGGAGTCTTTTCAAAAGTTTTGAATTCAAGGAAACCGAAACTAGGGTTGTTCCTAATGAGATTTATGAATGTTCATCTCCCTAGTTCTCCCTATTTCGATTCTAGTAGTTTGTATAATGCAAATCTCGAGAATTTTATTGGTATGTGGTGCTAACTGATCATTATATGTAGGTATTTATGATTTGATAATATGGAATGAGACCTATAGGTTAGATCCATATGATAAGAGTATCATTTACATGAGATAAGAAAAGTTGTAATGCCAATTGTGTTTAAAAAGATGAAATTGTTCTTATAAGCTAATCAAATGTTAAAAGTTGGCTTGCTTAAAATGATGAAATTACCATAGTGTATACATGAAGTTAATTGACTTGGCTAATGATATTCTCATGACTAGTGTTTAGTGAAAGATTGGGTTATGCCAATAATTGGCTAGCAATATTATTTCAAACATATGATAGTGTTGGCCAATGACTACACCATACAATAGCCCATAAATATATGACCTATCATCTTTATATTATACAAATGATCAAATAATGGGCATAACCAATAAATATATGCCCCATAATATTTATATTATGCAAATGACAAATAATGGTCATAGCTAATAAAGATTGACTTATAAAGACTTCATGCCCAATTTAACAAGAATGGAAAGAATAATTTGTAAGTAGGGTAGTCCAATCATTTACTGAGTCTTTTGGATTATTTACTTGATTCATTGTAGGAATGAGACTACAATGAACCATTGCACTCATAAGTAAAACATAGGATCAAAGGAGATCATTGAACTACAACACAAAAAGAAGAAAAGACTAAAAATAAACTAAGTCTTGGGAAATGAGGTCTCGGCCTAAGGGGGGGGCAAAAATTATTAGTTTTTGCTTGAGTTGTTCCAAAATTATGTTCGTGATCCAACGTCTTATGTTCATATAGAAAATGATTTATTTGCTTTAAATGCATGAAAAATATGTCATATTCATACATTTATTCATAAATAATGAATTAGGAAAGTAGAGTGACTTCATTTTTCAAAAATGGCATGTTGCAATAGGAAGAGCTTTCCTTGATCATGCATAGTCATTATGTGTTTGGGTACATACACCCATGCTTAGTACAAGTTTATACGAACCCATATACAATTACTATTTTTATAGGTGCAAGTCCTTGAAGAAGATTGAAGATCAGTTGAAGCGGTTTGGACTAGTACCTCCAGACTTTGGTAGGTCCTCTTGAGTTCGAGGATGTCTATGATTTATATTCTAGCTTTAGTGGATTAGCATAGATAGTGGATGTGGTCCCTAGCGTTTCCTTTCAAACATTTGTTCAAACTTTTCTATTAAGGCCGGTTTGACAACTATTAATGATATTGTGATTTCTTCATTTCGATTGTTCAATATGTTAATAGATGGTTTTTTAGTTTGAGCTATTAGCATATACCTCCTATTCAGAAATTATATGAAGTCTAAGTACATGTCAGCAGAGTTAAAAAATTTTAAATTTTCCGCTAAATTTAACTGTATGATTGTGATGAAACCTAAGAAGAGGCTTGTCTGCGACCTCTGAGAGGTTAACGCCACCACTCTCATCTAGGGTGTAGGACCCGGGTGTGACACTTCTTGACTAATATTCCAGAACAATTAGACACATGAGCCACAACAAAAGATCACATAAAGTGCAGCTCGGCGGGATGCCGAGTCGATCACCAATCCTGACTAACCTCGCCAATTAGACTCTCTATTGAGTTTTTGGGAATGTATAAGTTAAATTTTTTTCAAGTAAGAAAAGGATTTCAAAGAGAGTGTATTCCCTAGTGTAAGCTTTCTCACCAAGTTACTCGACATACGCATGGTGGCGGCAACGGGTTGGGATGAATGACTTTGTCAAGGTCCAAAGTGCAGGTGGAATCAATCATAAGTTGTGTAAGAAAAGTGTTAGAATGGTCTAATGGTAGCAAATGATGTTGGAAAGGTAGTTTCATGACCTGAAAAAGACGTTGGCAAGGCAGCAGGCAATGACATGGCTTGGATGTTGATCGACATTGGTTGTGGGCAAAGTTGGCATGTGAAAAATACATGGTCTAGTCAACTGGGGGAAAATCGAGCTGAGCTAAATTAAATCATAGTCAAATGTGAATGAAAAGAACCAATAAAACAATTAATTTCATGAGTTGATTAAAAGTTAGCATGGCCAAGACAAATACAGGCAAGGGTGCGGCAAGGTGTTGGTGGTGCGCAGGCATGGAAAATGGGTGGAGGGATTCGGGTGAACTTCGATGAGATAATGACTATACAAATGTATAGAAATCCTATCGGGTCCAAAATTATGGAGGGAAATGGCAGAAAAAGGCCGAAATTCAATCAACAAAATCACATGCCAAGCACATGCAACATGTACCTTTTTGTAACCGCTTGTGTCCAGATTCATTGTAACATGTCATAGATTTTTGAATTCGAAATTTGAATGCTTCTTATCAGTTGGGAATGTCAACTGAAAATATAATTTAGTGGGCTGATTGTTTTACAAGTGTTAGACATGTGTCACAACACTATGCATTGTAAAACACAAGGCTACCACATCGTCTAAAAATGGACAACCTTGGTGTTGGACGTTCTGAGGGATAGAAAAAGGAGAGTGAAAGAGGGAAGATTAAGTCTTGATTTTCACTAAGACTCTTAGAAAAACGTGAGGATTTTAAAAAATGTCAAAGGCACCAATTGACTTGTGAGTGTGCCTTAAATCGAAGTCTATGTTGAAGTGGGATAGACTTGTTACCCTAACGAGTGAGTCCTTTGTATTTGTTTTGATTATTAATATAACGGTTGGGTTTGCCAGTATGTTTTATGTGTTCATTTCATTGTTAAATTCTGAAAATAATCTAAGATTGAAAAAGGAAAAATGTCCTTGAACGTTAGGAAGACTAGGCTGCGAAAGGACTGAGTTAAGTAGGACTTGACTACATCACATTAGGTTAACCTCTTTCATGAAATTTAGGTGAAATATTTTCCCGTGTGACGCCTAGTCTTTTCGAATTATAATATTTTTACATTGTTAAACATTCTTGGAGAATATTTGGATCTTTGATTTGAAACTTTTTATTCTAGCTTTAATTTTGGCATAGGGTATTGCACATTGTTAACATTTTAAATGGATAGTATTTTGGGTGCCGATTTTTTTTATGTTTGAATAAAACCCCTTACCTTAGGGATGTGATCATGTAGTTGAATACATTATTTATCTTATTTGTATTTTTATTTGCTGAATATAATGTTTTTAAAAAAAATGTGTTCAATCGTTTGTTCGTGTCTTAATTGATGAACTGAAGTTGCAAATTTGGTTCGAGCTTTGTTTTCTATGTTTTCTTGAGAAAGTGGTATGGGGTAGAATTAACAGTTAATAATTGTGTTGATTTGCATCTTTACAACCCAACTTGAAAAAGTATGTTAGTAAAGGAATTGGGTTGAATGGTATTTCAAAGCTTGTTGAGGTTTGAGGTAACTCATTTAAACATGATAATTGATCAAGATATAATTATTGTATTCAAATCATATCCTACCAATTGAGATTCAGCAAAATTGTAACAATTAATTTTGAAATATGTGTGCGTTGTGGAATCTCGAGGAGCACTACTTGTACAAATCCATGTTGGCCTTATTGATCTTCTGTTTTACAAGTTTATGTTTGGTGTTGATGAGTCAGACATTTCGACTCATTAAGGACTTATTATTCAATGAATTAGTATCCTCAATGCCTATTTTATTCTCATAACTGATGTTAATGTTTATATGCGGAAATGAAGGTTTATCAACTAGGAAAGGTCATAATGATGCAAAATTGAGGGAAAATGTTTGAAAAGCTGAAGAAAAGAGAAGTTGAAGTTCGCAATAGACACTCGGCGACTCGCTGAATAAACCTCCAGCTCCCCAGAAGTTCCTGAATAGTAGCCCATGTATCAAGTAAACCTAACGAGCAAAGGGTAATTCAGAAACACGACAAATGGATCGTGTTCCCAAACCTGCTTGCCTAATCTTCTAGAAAAATGGGATACATTAGCTACAAAAAGAGGAGAGATGAAATGCAACTCGGCGGATCACCGAGTCGATCGGTGATCCCGACTAACCTCGCCAATTGGACTACGTGCTGAGTTTTTGGGAACGTATAAATTCATTATTTTCAAAGAAGAAATGGATTTCCCCAAGTGTGTATTCCGTAGACTTTGAGGGTTTTCTAATTGTTACATTGTTGAACGTTCTCGGAGAGGATTTGGATCTTTGATTTGATGTTTTTGGATTGTAGATCTAATTTTGGCGATGGGTTTGCATATTATTAAGAATTCCGATGTATAATCTTTTTATTGTAATGATTTATTACTTTTTGCTATGTTTGGCTAAAACCCCTTATCTCATGGGTGTGATCATGTAGTTGAATGCATTCTTTAGATTATGTGTAATGTTAATTTCTGAATTTAATTTTTTAAAATGGATTTAGTTATTTGTGTATGTTTAAGTTGATGAACTGAAATTGCAAATTCGGTTCTAGCTTAATTCTTCATGCTTTCTTGAGAAAGATGTATATGGTAGAATGAATGATTGATAATTTTATTCATTTGCATCTTTACAACCCAGCTTGAGAAAGTAAGTTAATTAAGGAATTGGGTTGATTGGTATAGTTAAAGCTAACATGTCATAATACTCATTACAAAAAATTAAAGGAACTAAGCCAAGTCTAAGAATATTGAAACTATAACATACCATAAGGCTGAAACAACACGAGAACCTCTGCTCTAAAGCTTTTCCCTTCCAAAGTTCCTCCACATGATACCACGGTGTGAACACATGGAAGAAAGCCCGTAAACAAGAAAAATAATACACACATAAATATATGAAATAAAAATGTAAAAACAAGCCTAAAATATAATCATGGGACTTATATAGTATAAAAATTTAGTCTATCATGAGTTCCTACACTACCCATGCAACTTGTTATCCGAATGGGAACAATTCACGCAATACTAAAGCTAAATGAGACCCCAATATTAATTAGCTCAAGTGAATAACAAATGGGAAATTAGGAGAAAATTGTTGGAATTTACAAAGTTTTACGAAGCATTTCTCGGTCTTGTAAAGTATCCATATTGTTTTTGGATTAAACCCACCAACCCACCAAGAAATTGATCTCTAATTCTCCCAAAGACCAAGTGCTTAAATTGAGTTAGCATGGTGAAAATGACTTTTAAATCTTGTTACTTTCAAGTGATAAAACCCTCACAAACATGGAGGCTTTCCTCAAACATGGAGGTCATCCATGTTTATCCTTCACAAATGTGGCAGTGCTCTCTGCGAATACTGGGCAAGCATTGCATCAGAAATTCACAAAGAATGGGGAATTCCCCTAATGGGAGATTATGATTCATTATGAAGACTTTGAATGAAATCAAATTATGCTACCCAAAAAAAGTTAAATTGCAAACTAAACAGATTTGAAAAAATTAACATATATCTTGTAAAAATGTTAAACCAAGCCAATACTTGTAATAAAACACCAACCACAGTGATTATAGCCACTATAACATCAAAAAACACCATAGGATAAAAATTAGAGGTCATTCTACATCAAACTCTACCATTTGGAGCTAACTACGCTGATTGAATTTCCATCTGAGTGTGAAATTTAAACCTAAAATATTGAATGGTACAAAATCAAAATGAAAGCATCGAAACCAAAACTAACAACACTACCATACCAAAAAAAACCTTTCCAAGTTGATGGATCATAATTCTTATTCATAACCAGACTTTCAAGATGTCGACTAAAGTCAACGCTCTTTTATTTTAGAAGGATGCAAAAGAAAAAACATAGAAGAAAGAACTCCCAAGCACCTTAGGAAATGTGCAACCTAATTTAATACCACATTAGAGATAAAACTAAGTTATGTGAAGGGAAAAATAGTTGAAGTATGAAAAAATACAAAAATAACCTCGACGGTCATCAAATTCATTTTCTATCTCAGAATTCTAATTTGACGGTCAATAATTTACTAAGTCTTGCATAACAAAATCTTACCTGTTAAAAGTGTAGAAACAAGTGCAATAGAAAATAAGAGATAAAAAAAATAAATTTAGTTTTTTAAGTATGGAGAAGAAGATGATGAAATAAATTTATTTTGTAAGTATGTAGAAGAAGATGATGACGATGAAAATGATGACGACTATATTAATGCCTATCTCTAGAGTTGTAGAGAAGAAGGCGTAAAGTAAGATGTAAGAACGCCATAAGTATATGAGTAACGCGTCTTGTTATGAAACAATATTTTTTTTTACCGAAGCGACTATTCATTTTTTAAAACAAATCATTTTCCATTGGATGTTGTTATGTCACTTTCAACAAGTTTTTTCATTAAACATTGATTTTTTACAAAGAAAAAAGTTTTGCATGAAACAACATTTTTCTTCAAAAATTATTTTCATGAAATAAACAAAAGATTGTGTATCTCTTTATTTTATTGATGTTTTTTCCTTACTTTCTATATATTTCTATTTTGTATAATAGTTTGTAGGTTTTGGTTATTGTAACACCTCGGAAATCAGATAAAGAAAATTTTGCAGAAAACTACCTCAAGTAGGGAACCACGGCGAGTTCACGGACTATGATAGGGTCCACGCTCGGTAGAACTGCTCGTGGCCCAGATATGGAGACATGGACTTAACCAGGTTCAAGTGTCAGACCATGGGGACCTTTCATGGGCCTAGAACATGACGACGGGTCGTGGTGGTGTTCGTTGTGTCAAACCAATAGACCCCCAAGGCGGTCCTTAGAGCCCCCAAGTCTAAGTTAAAACCACATACACTTTCAAGGTTTGTGGTCCTTCACATGGACCGTGGGAGGGCATGTGTGAATCAAACATTTGTCTCTCTTGGCCAACGGTTTAGACTCCTGTTGTTTATCTTGTCTTTCTAAGATACTTAGAACAAAAATCCGAAGAGCTTGGTAAGATACAACAAAGTTTAAGAACATTTCAGAAGTAGAAAAAAAAACTAGTAAAGAAACTAGAATCAAAAACATAATATAAAATATATACGAAATATTTTTCATAAAGAAGAATTGTTGTCAATCTAGGTTTGAAAAATCTTACTAATTCCAACAAACTTTGCAGAAATACGAAGTTATCAAAGTTGAATGAACCAGAAAAGAGCATAGAACAAAAATTAATACATAAATCTAAAATCTATAACACATATCAGAATCTGGAAAAACAGAAAGAAGATCAAGCCCACTGAATGCACAATTCCCCCTTAAGGAAATTATTCCTTTCTAGTTTCCGAGGTTTTATTTCGAATATGTTCTCTTAGGATAGAATCGTCTCAATCACCAGTGTATTGATTCCAAAAACTCTAGTCTCAGCGAGCCACTCAACGGCAATAAGTACACTTAGAATACTAGATTTAGTAGTGGTAGAAGAAGTCCTGGAAAGTTGTCTCTTTAAAATGAGTGGAAATCCCTTAATTTAGAGAAAGCGAAAGGTAGTGTGAAAAGGTTCTTATTGTGCCTTACAAAAAGGTCACAAAGGGTTGTCACCTTCCATAAAAGTCACAAATTTTATTAAAAGTCGCAATTTTCATGACTTTTCATAAAAGTCGCAACCTTTCATTAAAGTCACAACTTTTCATTTTCTATTCACACCTTTAAAAACCCAACAACACCAACAACCAGTGAACACCACAGACACTTTCACGGTCTGTGGCCCTAAGACGATTCATGGGAGGGTCGTGGTTCAGGCCTCTAGAATTTTAGTACCAAGTCAAAACCATAACCGACTTCATGGTCTGTGGTCTCTTTCATGGTCTGTGAAGGTGGTTGTAGTAAGACCGTTTGCATCTTTAAGTCAAGGTTATGTTTGTCTTTCACTATTTCGTTAGATTTTTAAATCTCGTCATTTTAATCCTAAATTTTGTGGTTTATTTCAGTTTTAGCCTAGAAACATAACTAGAAATTACGTAGATCAAATAATAAATCAATCTTAGAGAAATTAGAGCTTCAGACGAGAAAAGAGGTCAAGAACCCTAGTTAGAGAATGCAACAAAATTTCATTAGTTCCAGCCTAAAATCGAAAGATTTCTTTGTGGAATTCATCACCATGTATGTGGGATTTCACTAGTGGATTCCTTTCGACCATTAGGTCCGTAGAATTCAGTTAGGTTCATGATTCACTACTATTGACTAGAGCTAGGATTTCTATAACTTTAGTAGATTATCATGAATTTGTTATTTAAATTTTCCAAATTAGATTATCATGTTATTACTTCGTTTCTTGATTGAATTTCAAAACCCTAGCTTTGTATTTCTCTAGTTCTTGAATTACACATGCTAGGTTAGAAATTTCATTTATTTCAGATATACATGCCTCAGTCTTGAATGTGTCATTATCAGTATATTGTTGTGCATTCTAAGTTTGCATATCCGTTCGCGCTATATATTATACTACTAATATTCAGTCATTATGTGTTAATTCACTTAATCCATTAGGAGTAGCATACTACCGAGTAGGAGTAGATTTAGTCACCTATATAGTCCCAAAACTATGCATCCACATAGATTGTATATCCCCATTGTGGACATCATTTTAGTGATCACGCCAGCATGTCTCTACACCTTTGGCTAGGTGTATTAGGTCTTCTCGGTTGGCGCATACATCGAACTCCACATTTGGATCATGTGGTTTTATTATTGGTTAGTAGTAGATTCCACATTTCTCTTAGACTCCATTACATTGAACACGCGTTGTTATAGTCAGTGTTTAGTCTCACGGTGTCATCATGTTGTCTTTGCATTCAATTAGCTCAGTATTCACTCTCTATATCATGTTCAAATTATACTCTTTCTTTATGGCTTGTTCAGTTGTATGTTTTTTTTAGCTATACTCTATCAGGCATGCTTAGTACCTTTCATGTAATGATGCATACTCTTTGTTACAACTTCTCGTGAAGTAGGCTTAGGTTCTCAACTTCTAGATCATGAATAGATCAGTTCTCGATGTTTAATTCAGCAACATCAGTAGTGAATCCTCATTCTTCGAGGACTAGTGATATGTTTATCTTTATCACTTTTAGCTCTAGTTTCCGTTTGGACACATCTAGTAGGGGAATTTCCCAACATTTCTAGTCAGTTTAGAGGGTTATTTTAAGACATAGTAAGTTTTAGTTTTAGTCTTATTGTTTGATATCTCTTTTGTATTCAAACTCTCAGCTTTCATATATTCAAACAATATATGTGTATTCCCCAGCATTTTAATTTCATTATTATTTTGAGTGAGATATCATCGTATGAAATTGTTAGGAGTAAGCTAAGAAACTAAAAATATTCATTTTTTGAAAGAAAGGGCAAAATCTGGAAAATTGCCTAAGTTTAGAAAGTGAGTTTTGGTCATCTTCTAACGACCATAACTTCTAGGTCAGAGTTAATTAGAGGCATTTCTTGATATGGTTGGAAATCTCTTGGAGAGATATTTCAAATGCGGTAACATTTGTGTGATTTCATTATCGTATGAGTGAGTCATATAATTCGTAAGTTGGGTTGTTGGATTGGACAAAGTCCTAATACGAATTTAGGGAAGGGCAAATTAATCTTTTCACAAATTAATATCCTATTTTCTTGTAGGGAATTATTTGGGGTAAAAACAAGTTTTAGTTTAGTTTAGAAAATCTAAATCATGGTTAGGGCTTGGAGAAGAGAGAATAGAAGAATGGAAGGGAGAAAAGAATTCGCCAAGAACGTCAAATTTTGAAGAAGAATGTAAGGGAGAAAAGAATTCGCCAAGAACGTCAAATTTTGCGATTGGAATTTCTTACGGATGATCCTTATCAAGGTATGTAAGATATTTTTATGTTAGGTTAGTTCACCCAAACACCAAATTGTTTAAATTTAGTGTGTAATTAAATTGAATGATAAAAAGTGAAGTTCTTGAAGAACATTATTAAATTCTTGTTGGTTGAGTTGTTGCATGCCTAGTGTTGATTTGATTTGATTTTTTGGGTTGTTTTTTGAGTCAAATGAACCCAAGTTTTTGGGGAAAGAACCATGGAAGTTTATAGACTCTAGAGATGAAAAAGAAAGTTAAAACTTTAAACGTCTATCCGTAGGGCCCTGGGGCAACGCACCTCCCACAGCCTCACGAGACAATCTCTGTCCATAGGGCCTTGGTTCACCGCTCCAACCAAGGTGCCCGAACTTGGCCTCCGATGTTTGGGGCCTGGCGCCCCACTCCTCTGAGAGCGCCAAGGATGCAAATTTACCCCATTCATTTTCCACTCTTTCGTACTAGTTCCTAAGTGATGTGACCATGTTTTTTAGTTAATTCCAACACTCTAAGGTAAATCTAAACATCATGAAATCATCCATAAATATGAGATCATGAACCTTGAATCCATAATCCAATTCAAGTCTCCATAAACCATGCAGCAGACATGGAAAGAAGAAGGTTCATACTTTTTAGATGATACCTTAGTGCTTTTAATAATAGACTAGTAAATCCACATAGTAGTTAAGGTTCTATATTAAAAGCAAGGTATAGTAGGATGGTCCTCTTACAACGTGAAGTAAGTCGTTGTACCATAACTTAAGCTCATAGTGATGGTTGTCAGTTACAGAATCTCCCGCATAAACTATATTACTTAATAAATAAGTAAAGTTGAGTTTGTTACTACATTTTCTTTAACGTACTAAAAGTTTTCACTGTTTTACAAACTTTTATATATTGCATATGTGTTATTGCTTTATATTAGGTTGAGTTATTCATGACTTGAATAGAGCAAAGTTAAGCATTCCTTCTTTCTCTTTTTCAAGCTTAAGTTGTTGTAAGCATTCGAACTCGCATTCTCGTAAATTCAATCTATTGATGTTAGTTGACCTGCATCGTTTCAAGATGCAGACGCAGTTAACCAGGAGTAGTATCATCCAATGTCTCGTTGATCCAAGTGAGCATTCGGAGTCAGTTGAAAGACTCTTTCCATTCTAGAGGACACATTTATTTTTTTTCAATCTTTTTTTATAGGATGTTGTGGGGACTGTCCCAACATCATTCTTAGTATTATATAAGCTTCATAGACAGTCAGACATTTTACTTTTGAGTCTCTTCTTTGTACTGCAGATACTTTTCTATGAGACTTAAGTGCCATTTTGGATAAATTATTTAATTTAAGTTATTTTATGATAATTTTTCTTGTATTGAGTTAATTCTTCCGCTGAGTTAAGTAAGCCAAACCAAGGGTCGTCTCAAGTCCAACAATGGTCATTGAGTGTCGGGCATGTCCAGGGAGTAGGCTCAGGGCGTGACAAACTTTGTATCAAAATAAAGAGCTAAAGAGTCCTAGGTTGTCTATGAAATTGTGTCTTTAGAGTTCTAGTTATTGGTGTGAAGCATGCCACATCTATAATTAAGAGGCTGCAACATCTAGGGAGTCCTCACTTCTTTCATACTCTTTTCGTGCGTTAGAGTTTTATCTCTAAATGTTTCTCTCTCTTTGTTCTTGCGCATTTTCAGATAACCATGCCTCCACGAAGAAAAGCCCCAAGTCGTCCTGCTAGGAGAAACTTTGAGAAAAAGAAGAACGGGGTACCTAATCCACCTGAAGTTCAACCTCAGGGAAAAGTCACCAATGTTGAATTCGGTGATGCAATCCGGATGCTAAGCCATGTTGTAACTAACCAAGTTGGGCAACAATCAGGAGCTCGACAACAAGAGGCTAACACTCAAGGATTCTCGAGTTCTTAAGGATGAACCCTCTAAGTTTCACCAGTTCAAGCACTAATGATGATTTGGAGAATTTCATTGAGGAACTCAACAAGCTTTTTATTGTCATGCATGTTGCGAATGTTGAGTGATTTGAACTAGCTGCATATCCACTAAAAAAGTGGCTAGAAATTGGTTCAATGAATTTAAAGAGGGTAGAGTGAGGATGCACCAAATCCCAGTTGGGACTTTCTTGAAGAAGCTTTCTTGGGGTGTTTTTTTCCCCGATAATTGAAAGAGACTAAGATACGAGAGATTCTTACACTGAAGCAGGATTTTATGAGTGTGCACGAATATGGGTTGAAGTTCACCCAACTATCTCTCTATGATCATGAAATTTTTAAGGACATGAGGAGCAGAATGAGCTTTTTTGTCGCTGGCTTGGGTTGTTCATCAAAAAAAGAGGAAAGGATTACTATGCTTATACGTGGCATAGACATATCCAGGTTGATGGTCTATGTGCAGAAGGTTGAAGAGGGGAAGTTGAGGGACAAAGAAGAGTATAAAAGCATGAAAGCTAAGACAGGGGATGAGTCTGGACTGTAGAAAGGTAGTATGAACCGTCCATATTTTCACAAACAAAAGGGGCATGTTGCATAATCTTCTAGTGCACCTGTTCCACGAAATAAAAGTTGGTACAATGGCAAGCACTCGCAGAACTTCAAAGCTAGACCAGAACAATCCCAAGGTAGTGTTTCACAAAGAGGTAGTTTGGCTTCTGCATGTGGTAGGTTTGGTAGAAACCACACTGGTAAGTGTCGTGATAGCCAGTCAAGTTTCTTCAAGTGTGGTCAAGAGGTTCACTTCATAAAAGAGTATCCTAAGAATAAGCAGGGTGGTGGAAATTCGGGCAATAGAGCCCAATCTTCATCAACTAATCTAGCAAAAAGGGTTGCACCTAGGGGAGCTACTTCCTACAATGGCGCAGGAGAAAGTCGCCTTTGTTCAATAGCAAGAAAACTCTCCAAATGTTGTCACTAGTAGATAAAAGTCTTTGCTTTTGATGTTTATGCTTTTCTAGACTTATGATCAAGTTTGTCTTTTGTAACTCTTAATGTTTCAAATAAGTTTAAAATTCTTCCTGAGAAACTTTGTGAACCCTTATGTATTTCTACACCTATTGGGGAGTCTATTCTAGAGGAAAGAGTCTATCGTGATGTCCTGCTTCCATCAATCACAAGAACACCATGGGTAACTCTAACCTAGTGGAGTTAGACATGGTAGATTTGATGTCATTCTAGTTTTGTATTGTCTTCATATCTCTTATGCATCAATATATTGTAGATTTGGTGTTGTGAAGTTTCAAATTCATAATTATCCAATCATAGAGTGTAGTAGTAGTTCAGCAGTGTCTAAGAATTGTTTCATTCGTAATGTAAGGAGAAAAATTTCGTTTTGAAGGGTTGTATCTATCAATTTGTCTGAGTTAATGACTCAAGTGTTGAGGTACCTCCCCTCTAGTCAGTTCTTATAGTAGAAGAGTTTTCAAAAGACTTTCCTGATGATCTACCCAGAGTCCCTCCTAAGAGAGAAATATAATTCAGCATAGACATTATTCCAGATACTCGTCCTATCTCTATTCCACCATACAGAATAGCACCAATAGAGCTAAAAGAGTTGAAAGATCTATTAAATAAAGAAGATCATGCTAGACATCTCAAAACTCTTTCATATTTTGAAATATAAAGAGTTGTTTGCCAAGTTATTAAAGTATGAGTTTTGGTTTAAGTCTCTAGCATTATTGAGCCACATAGTTTCCGATGATGGAATTAGAGTTGAAGCCAAAAGATTGAAGCACTTTACAGTTGGCTTAGACCAACGTCTCCAACTGATATAAGGAGATTTTTGGGTTTGGCTGACTACTATGGAAGGTTTTTGAGAGGTGTTCACCTATTTCGTCTCTTTAGACCAAGTTGATTCTTTAAATTTCAATGGCCTAAAGCTTGTGAGAAAAGATTTCAGTATTTGAAAAAGAGGTTGAATACTACCCAAATTTAGACCTTACCAGAAGGTACTCAAGGTTTTTTGGTGTACAGTATCGCATACAAAGTTGGGTTGGGTTGTGTCTTAATGCAGAATGTCAAGGTTAACGCTTATGCATCCAGACAGTTAAAACTTCATAAGAAGAATTATCCAACCCATGACTTAGAAATGGTTGTGGTAGTTTTTGCTTTGAAGATATGGAGGAACTACTTGTATGGTGTTCATGTCGATATATTCACTGATCACAACTGATTACAATATGTTTACCAAGAAAGAGATCAATCTCATAAAAAGAAGGTGATTACAATTAATCAAGGATTATGACCTCAGTATTTTCTACAACCCAGGTAAGTCTTATGTGGTTGTTGATGATTTAAAGATATTATTCATAGGGATTTCCTCCCATGTTGAAGAAGAAAAGAGAGAGTTATCCAAAGATGTGCACAAACTTGAACGCTTGGTAGTAAAGACTTTTGGATTCCATAGAAGGAGGGATAGTGGTAACAAATGGGACTGAATCATCACTACTGTAAGAGGTGAAAGAAAAACAAAACCAAGACCCCATTTTGTTTGATTTGAAGGCGAATGTTCATAAGCAAGAGTATTAGCTTTTGAACATGGGGGAGATGGTGTGCTAAAGATTCAAGATAGATTTGTGTACCTAGGGTGGATAGACTCAAAGAAAGGATCATGGAGGAAGATCATAACTGTAGATAATCCATTCATCCGGTTTCTACAAAGATATACTCCGATTTGAGAAAGGTATATAGGTTGGGAGTTATTAAGAATGGGATTGCTAAGTTTGCTGCCAAGTGCCCGTTTTTAGACCCCCTAGCTATTTATTTCTATTTTTCTTGCATTACACATGCTAGGTATGATATTTTAGTATTTCAGATATACATGCCTCAGTCTTCAATGTGTCATAATCAATATATTAATGTGTGATCAAGTTTGCATATTCAGTAATACTGTCTTAACATTTAATCTATTGGGATTAGCATAATACCGAGTTGGACTAGGGTCTTTCACACATATAGTCCCGAAATTACAAGCCACGTAGGTTGTAAGTCGCCTCTGTAGGCATCATTTTAGTGATAAATTCACCATTCCTCTATACCTATGGACGGGTGTGTTGGATCATCTCAATATGGTATATACATCGAACTCCGGAATTAGCTCACTTGGTTTTATCGTAAGTTATTAGTAGCACCCACATTTCAGTATAGTCAGTATTAAGTCTCAGCATGTTATCATTTGGTCATTGCATCTAGTTAGTTTAGTATTTAGTATATATATCATGTTTGGATTATACAATTCCTTTATTGCTTTATTCTGTTATATTGTTATTCAGATTTAAGCTATAATGCATGCTTCGTACCTTTCATGCACTAAGACATACTCCGCTACATCTTCTCATGATATAGTTCAAGGTTTTAAGCTTTCCAATCACGCTTAGATTTGTCCCAATCTTAAGTTTAGTACCTTCACTAGTTAGTCCTCATTCATTGAGGTAGTAAAATGACAATTTTATCGCTTTCAGTCTTTAGTTTCATATATTTTCTAGATTTAGCTGGGGCATTTCCCAGCACTTCGAGTTAGTTAAGAGGCTTATTTCAAATATCATTAGATTCAACTTAGAATTTGAGTTTTATATTTCTCTAGTATTATACTCTGAGATTTGATATTTAATATTGTACAAATTGCCATTCCCCATCATTTCAGACTTACTTTATGATTTCTCTTCCACGTCAGTTATTATCATATTTAATATGCTCATAATTATTCCACCATGATTAGCTTGGGGTGAATTGTGATACTAGGTCACGTGTTCGTATTCAGGGGATTACCAGGGCATGACACACACGTTCTTTGATAACCTATTACGGGAATTTCAGTTTCTCTATTGAGTCTGGAATATAGAATTTTTTAGGCTTGTATATCTAGTGCGCAAAGGATTCTAAATGATTCCTGCGAATCTCTTGGAATGCAGAGTTGAAAAAAAAATATAAAGTGTTGATATGATGATTTTAGTGACAAGAAATTCGAATCTGAGCAACGAGAAATTGACTTTTATCTACAGGATATCAAGTATTTGTCATCGAATTCGCAGCTTCATTTCTTGTTTTCAAAAGATGATATCTCCCTCATTTGATTCCCAATTTTAGTAATTTTAAATCCTTTGTGATCATTGGAAGTCTATCTACTTGGGTGTATGATTAGAAACTATTGGTGAACCTTTGTTGAAGTGAATTGGCATGTCTTTAAGTTACCTTGGCTTAGTTTATTTTTTATATTGGATGTTATTGTTGGGGTTGCTTCCAAGACTTGGATTGTGTTCAATATTTGAAAACATGTTTGAGGCGTAGTTTAAGACCTCTAGACATAGTCAATTATAGAAATCTGGGCATATGTCCAACAATTTCCATTTGACAATAAAATAAGTCTTTTTTTATTTTATGTGTTTAAGTATCTAAACGACTACAATAATGTTGTTATCGTATTTTTTTTATAGTGTTGCTGTTTTTGAATGCAGTAAAGAAAGGAATGTTTCGTCTCTTTGATTTGAACGGTGCACGTTTCACCTACATATAGGTTAAAGTTTACTTTCTTTTAGATTGAGCATGAATTTGTTAATTCTGATGACTACTGTGAATTGGGGGAGAGTTCATAGTTATTCCTTCATTTTTTCATCGAAACCCTTTTTCTTATTTATTCCATTACTATTGAGGGTTGTCTCTGTTTTGAAGCATGTTATGTGATTTACCTTTATTATTATGTGTTTTGTAAACTATTCTCAGCCTTAGTCTAGGATAGACTAGTTATGCCTTAGACCCACGAGCCTTATAACTTTATAAAGTTTCCAATACTTCGCTTCAAACAAACTAGCTCCTTCAAGACAAGAACAGTAGACTTATGTATATTTGTATAAGCCTTACCTTAGGCATTTATGTAGATTGTTAGGCATTTTGTCTTCTCTCTATTTATGTGTATTTGAGGTGTTACTAGTGTTTGTAAGATTTCTTGAGGTTGAGGTATGCTTGGAGCCTAGTTGAGATCCATTTTCATAATCGACACTCCCCTGGATTACTCTTGCTATCTAGGTGACTTACGCCCGTGGTAATGGACTGGTTAGCTGTTTAGTTTCATGTATGTAATACCCTATTTATTTGGCATGCCATGGGTCACTATTGATAGTGTAGAAGCTTACACCCTATGGAGTGGACTATTTGGTTGGGTGGCCCGAGTTTGTTGTCACTTTTGTTAGATGGCATATGAGTTGACTAGTTTCCCGGTTGTTGGTATCTGGTCTAGGAGGCTGGATGATGTTATTAGATTTGGATTTGTGTTAAGTGTCCTTCTTGTAGGCTTAGCTATTCTACGTATTTGTCTACTTATGGGTTCTATTAAGGTTTTTATTTAATCTTGCACATAACTGTACCATCTAAGTTTGTGAGACATCTACTTAGGTTTAGTTAGTTGTTCTTAGGTTTACTTTTAGTATGCTTGTGTGCTTTCCTACTTTTCCTATTTTTACTGTTGTGTATCTAGATTCTCTCTATTTTATATTGTATTTACCTTTCTTGCTTTGTATCCTTATGATGCCTACTAAGATCCTTTTAGTACTCAAGCTAAGATATGTATCTTTTTTTGTGATGCAAGTCCTAGTAAAGCTACAAATGTTGGTCATAATTTCATCTTTCAAAGCTTTGGGATATTAAAGATGAGGGTGACCAGTTGGAATTATGGACTTCTAATGACTCGTGTGGTCATATTTTTGTGTTATGCATGTTTTTTCCTATGTTTTCCCTTCTTTTACCTCCACTACAACTTTTTTGTGGTGCTAAGTTTTGTGGCACACTCCTTGAGGTATTTGGTGTATGTTTTGAGTTTTGGAAGCTTAATGTTTGGAAAAGCTTGATTTTAGTCAACATAAAAAGATGTTGATGTTGGATCGGAATTTTGTCTATTCCATTTGCTCCTGAAGTGTCATTTTGTTCTACAGTGATTATTTTTTGTTTTGTTTTTGAACTATCATTTAGAGTAGGTGTGATTAAAATTTTTTTTTTTGTTTTTTCTCAAAATGGAACATAGGGAAGCTTTCTTACTAGACGTTCTAGCAATTAAATTCATCAGCACAGTTAAATTTTGAATGATAATTTGGTCAATAAAAACCTTTGGTTTGAATCTCGAGGGTGTCAAGTTGAGTTTTTAGCGTTTTGTGTGGTTTTTGGGTCTCTTAATAAAAGTGTAGACTTTGGTCCTTAATTGCACGATATGACCTCAAATTGATATTTTGTCATATCCATTGAGTATGGAATGTTATTTCCAAGTGGTTCTCACTTTTTGTATGAGTCGTTTGGACTCCAAAGTAATTCCGAGCTCTTGTTCGATGAATTGGATACTTTGGCCTTTGTTGAATTTGTTGGTGTCTAGTTTGACGACTTAAGTAAAATCTTGGTCTCTTTAGTAAAGTCCACTTAATAGACCAAGAGACCTCTTAAAAGAAGGACACAATGGAGCCAAGCGTCGCTTAACCAACTGAACCTTAGCTTCTGTAAAGGTCGCTTAAGCGAAGGAAGCCTCTTCAGGAACAATTTCCTTAAATTAACATTTGACTACTAAGTGACGATCTTTTATGCGAATAAATTTCCACTTCTGTGAAAAATGTTGTGATTAAATTTCTATTTTCATTAATATATTCAAACATGAAACTTGAAAAGAATTCCAAAAAGATTCTACTTGGGTCAATGATGAGTCCTTAAATTAAACTCATTTAGGGCTTTACTTTAATGTAAATAGTGTTCTCTAATGCTCATTTTATCTCAATATCTAATGAAAACTCTTGAGTTCTACGTATTTGATGTTTTAGCATAAGCATGGACACGTAGGCACACAACGGGAGAAAAAGCAATTAAAAAGAGAAGAAGTTGAAGCTTCAGCATCGCCAAGTACTTGGTGATCAGCCGAAAGGATGCATTTCACCCTTTGTTCCAACAAGAGAAGTCTTAAAAGAATGGGATCAAAACGGCAATGAAAAGAAGCAATCGGCACTTCACCGAGTAGTCTCACAAATTAGAATGATTCCACCCAATGATCCAAAACGCATAGATGGTGAAGGCAAAGCACGAACGACGATGAACTAGAAGAAGGGCGAATAACTGAATCACTCGATGATTCACGAAATTCGCCGAATTGATTTGCTAGCACAAAATATGAAGTCTACAAATACTACCCTTAGTTATTATTTTTAAGAAGTCGGAAAATTATTATAATTTTTCACTTTTAGAACTTTATTACTTGGTATGTTTCTCTCAAGTTTGGAAGGGTTTCGTGGGAGGCTTGAAGAAAGAAGTCCATCTTCCTCAAATTGGAAGTGGGTCTTCTTTATTATTTTTCATTTACTCATATTAAGGTTTATTTTCTTATACCCATATGAATCATTTTAGGTGTATTTTGTTTGTGCTTGATGTGTGGCTAACCCCCCCCCCCATTCTTGGAGTGCGGTTTAGAAAATATGTGTTGATATTATTGTTGGGTGTTGCTTGCTGATAGGATTAGATAAATTCTTATGGTCATTTCATATTGTGGTTGTGGATAAATTTAATGGGTTTGTAGTTGCAAATCCAAAACCACTCATGTGTTTTAGCTTGCTCTAGAGATAGATCGTGAAACCATGATTGCTATATTGAGATCCTCAGTAGTGGGAGGACATGAGGTTCACCTCGAGAGGGTGAGCCCTAGTCCCATATTCATCAAAGTGTTTAGGGCTAAGGGTTTTTTTTAGTTTTAAGTGGATAAGGTGTAGACTGGTCTTCACTAGATGAGTGGGGTTCTGAGAGGATCCCATTTTGATGTAAGGTAAGTCCCGATTGGGAATTCACTTTCTCCTAAAGCTTATCCTAGTTACCATTATTTTGCAAATTTCCCTATCAAAAGAATGTACCTATTTATTTACGTCCACGTATACTGCGGTCACAGACCAAGAACTTTCCTCCATACTTGATTATCCATTTATTTTAATTATTTTTATTACTTGTGAAAAAAACCCTTTTGATTTGACACTTTGGTGTCAAAAATTGAATTTACTTTGTTTTTATTTGATAATTTCATAAACTATTACTAACTAGAACAAAATTATAGTGTAACTACTATTTCCACTACCACTCCTTTGGAACTCGACCTTAACCATTGGTTGGGTTACTATAATATCTTCTAAAGGGAGACACTCAGGATGTAGGCTAGTGTCATTGATCACGATATCACATGATAGGAAGCATCAAAACTGGCACTGCAGCTTGGAGTGGTGTTAACTAAAACATAGTTAACCAACATTTTTTTTATTCTTTTCATCTTGGTTTCTCATTTGACTATTAGTGTTTTAGGTAAGTATGTCACGTGCTACATGTGACAACATGGAATATCCTAGACTACAAGTAATCGCAAGTCGTGATAAAATCCTAACCTTGAAACAATTGGCGGGTCAAAGGATTCACCAGTCTTAGGCTAGGTTTAGAGGACTGATCACTCAATGCCCAAGTCATGACTTCCCTTACATAATAATCATTGATTGCTTCGACCAAGGTCTCTTTCCCGAGACCAAGATACTAGTTTACACCCTTGTTACATGCGGTTTTGCAATGAAGCCATACTCAACAACATTTTAACTATTTCACGATGTGGCTTAAATAAACCTAGAGGTAGAACAAGACTTTATGTTAGCAATTCTAATAACTCATATTGATGAGTTGACAAAAAGATGATGAAGATAGAAGGCCAGTAAAAGGGGAAAGATAAGTATACCCCCCCCCCTTCTTGAGTAGTTAAACAGCAATACTTTGAAAATCTAAGAAGTGTTCTAGATCCTAACATAAGTGTCATAGTTTATACACTGTTTTAAGGTCTGTTTTAATGAATATAAGTCATTTACGATGTCTAGAAACCAAAACGTCCATGACGTATAAAAAATAGTGCAATAAGGTATAGCGTGCCTTAGCCTATTTGACTAGCTTTTTGGAGTCGAAAAATGATGAAAATTGGAGGAAGGGTGTCTAACATAAGTTAGAGTTAATTCAAAGTCAAAACGTCTAGTCAAGACTCCTTGAGGACCAACCAAGGTCCCTTGAAGAGGACCTATGTATTTTGGGGTCAAATGACTGCCCAAGGCAGTATGCATAGACGAGTGCCAACGACGGGGCGTGTGTCAATTGAGAGGGCTTCGATGGTCACTTTTCTAAATTCTTTAAGGGCCTCTTTTTCATAGTCTCTGGACTTAGCGACGAATGTGCAGCACGGAGGTGGAAGTGGTCGTCGTCTCACAGAAGAACCGTCGATCGGGGTCTCGTTTGTGGGGAGTCTATTTTGTTGCACGATTTCACTTAAGTTAATTAATTAGTTGTCTTAGTTAGGAATTAAATTAAGGGTTAGGTGAGGTATAATTAAGTTAGTTAACCCCCTATATAAAGCCCTAACCTAATTACACTAACCAAAACTCTCTTCCTTCTCTCTTTTCTCTCTCTTAAAGAAACCTCATTGAAGACCAAGCTAGAGTTGGTTTCAATGGATGGAAAGGGTCAATTTTCTCTATAAATAATCATAAATTAGTAATTTATGGGATCTCTTTTACCTTTGAGACCTCTTTCCTCAAAGGGTTCCATCAAATTGATTTCAAAAGTTGAGTTTTGAAGTGGGTTTTCATCCAATAAGAATTTGATGTTGTAAATTTATTTGCTTAATATTTATTTTTCATATTATGAATATATTAACATGTATTCTAACTCAATTATGATATCTTAATGAATTGGTCGAGTTTGTAGAAGATGACATTTAACCCTTAACTTGAGGTTATGATCTTGATGTGAATTGAGTAATGTTGGTTCAATTGACTTGGTTATTGGTTTAATTACTACTAGGTGATGTTATTTTATCAGTCATGAATATATTAGGGTGAATTATAATCCTATCATGCTAGTTCTTGAGTAATTGATTTATAATATGACGTTGATCTATGTCTACTGTCTTAAGCAATGAACTAGAAATGAATTGTGATATAGTGATACCATTGACTGTGTTGTCATTTTTTTTATTGATGAGTGCTGATATTATACCCTAATTGGGTTGAGTTAAAGGTTTTATGGTAAGATCTTGATGATCGATTATGAAGGAGACTTGGTAAGTCTTGTGCTCCCTATTATTTACGTCAATTATGGTTAATTGTGATTAAGTCATGATGTTGTATTGGAGTATGCCTTGTATTAGGATTGATAGGGTTGGTGTGATATTGAATTAAAGTGTCTTGACTATGGCTTGTGAAGTGTTGTCTAAGATGTAAATGTTATAAGGATGGTGATGATTTACCAATTTGCCTTATTATGAAATGATATCTAAATGTGCTAATCTCACTTATATGAATTGTTATAAAAGGACTATAGTCATGCGATTCTTACTTAGCTATCATGATGATGATTTTATACAAGGGATAGACCCTATGACCTACATTATGCTATGATGATTAATATCCCTTCCCACATAAGGAAGGTAGGATAACTAATGTACTCTTGAGATTGGAAACTATAATGCATGTAGCATAAAGAGGGTCCCAACTATATCTCCTAGTTCTTGAACTATGTTTCCCCCATAGGAATACTAGCTAGTGGATTGACATAGTTATTATGTTCATGTTTTGATACTACCTTGGCAAGTATTATGCCTTCTTTCGGTGTAGGGTTCCATGACATCGGATTGCACATTAGCTCATGTGGTCTATGTCGGTTAGGGAAAGATGTTCCCAAAAGGTAAAATGAATTAAAGGAATGAACTCTAACTAGGATAACCTAAAGGGTTTAGCTTAGTCTAGGTAGGGGTATGGGATTCTACCTAAACATTGCACTAGTTAGCCTTAAGGGAAGTCATAGGAGGATGTTCTTATATATGTATGTGCTTATAATGGTACATGATATTTATATGATGAACTTTCACATTGTTGACACTAGATGTTTATTAGTTTCACTTATGAATATGTGTTGGTCTACATTGTTAAAGTATGATGATAGGTCTCTTAAATGTCATGCTATGTGAAGAGGGATGTTAGTGATGATTCTTGTTGGGTTAATTGATTAAGGTTATGGGGCTTTGCTTGGTCATTGCACTTGTTGACTTGATAGGAGTTCATGGGTAATTGTCTTGCTTTGATTATGTTTTGATGAACTCCTATTCATGCTTGTTGATGTTAGTACTTGATGATAGAGTTGCTTTGACTATGTGTTTAAATATGTGATATGCATGTTGACTTGACTAGACCTAGTATTGATGGTCTTGTGATGTACATGCCTATGACTTAAAGAATATGTCTTTTTTATTGGTATGGTCTTCTTGAATGTGCATAAGGTTTTCAAAGGGTAAAATAGCATGTTTTCATGAAAGGTCCCTTTTTAGCATGATTTGATAATATGTGTGCATATGGTCTCATACTTAGTACAAGTGGTGTATTAACCACCATTTCTTCCTTTTCCCCAACATTTTAGGTTCCGGTCATTGAAGGGCTTTTGGAGACGACTTTTAAGAAGACTTGAAATTCTTAATCATCCAAGTTGCATAGGTCCTCATTTTCCGAGGGCAATGCCAATATCATTCTATGAAGTCATTTAGATTTAAGACTCTTATGTTCATTACTTTTCATTAGATATTAAACATTGTCTGACCTATATGTGATCTTGTTTCATTGATATATGGGCTAGACCAAATTTGATATACTTTGTTAGATGGTTATGAGATGAGACATAATTTTGAGACTATGTTATATTCTATATATCTATGTGCAATAAAATAAAAAGACTAAGTAATCTTTATATACGAAGGGTATATGTATGCTCAATATATATCTATTATGTGTATATAGAGGTCTATGTAAACCTCAATGTAGAAGTTGTAAAAGTTTTAAATTTCCGCTAAATTTGACTTATTAATGTAAAGATGTAAGCTCAGAGGCTAGTCTTAGTCCTCAAAGAGAAGGACGACGCTAGTTACGTCTAGGGGGTATTCCCGCATTGATGGAATACTTTTAACCATTCTATTGAAGGTAAGTAAACATGATAGAGCACTAGAAGAATTAAATGGAAACATCGAAGGGACGAAATGGAAGATTTGGTCTCATTCAACAGATGTCCAAGTGCTCAACAATCTCATGGGTGAAGAGTTGCTACACTTCAATTCGCAAGAAAGCAGAGAGTCACATGGTAGTGGTGCAGAAATCAACAATAATGAAGCCTAAAAGAAAAACATACGTCGTTCCACGACATTAACTAAGGCATTGTTTAGGAGGCAACCCAAAAACCTTTGCTTGATTTTTCTTATTTATATTTGATAAAATAAGTGTATATTGATTGTACAGGTTCAAGAAGGAAAGTACTTGAAAAGATGCAAAGTGACAGGGAATAAGTCCTTTTGGCCGAACACGAACATGTTTGGCGTAACCAATCTTTCCCGCCATTTGACTCAATGCATCTCAAAGATTGACTCTATAAAACTCGGCGGAGTAAAAATCTTTGTCAGCGACTCGCCAACTCACTGGGTGATCTTGACAAAGTCCGGTGATGCCACTTCCACAAGAAACTTTGAATCCTATTAGATTTGGAAATAAATAAATAATCAATTCTTAATCGAGCCATTAATAGAGATAAGTTAATATCACCGAATGAGCGGAATTGGTACGAACATAGGCATCGAGTTTAAAAGTCTGCTTTCATGCCCTTTCTTTCATTTGTCCCTTTTTACAAACTCACAGTTACTCTAGTAGTCATATTTTAGGAACTTTAGAATATTTTAAGAGTCGAATTATTCTTAGATTCGGATTGCAGTGCCTCCTAGAATATGAGTACATCAACATCAATGCAAAAGGTTGGTATCCGCACCCTATGTAACTTTCATTGAATTTTATTCTCAAAAGTGTTAACATTATCTTTTTGATGTGTGTTCTGTAGGATTAGAAGTGTTGCTTACCTATTTTGGGGTACAATTATTTTTACTAGACTGAGTAAAATGTTTGATTCCTGAAAATTATGCCTTAAAATAGATTAAAAAAAGCATGGGATACACATAACTAATCCTAGTTCTACGCTTAATTTGAATGGTGCCTGATTTGATTTCATTTTAAAGGGTAACGGGGTTGCATTCGGGAAGTTCGGTTGGAAATGGGCACGTTGGGATGTTGGGCGAGCTGGGTGGAGCTCGCCGATCCACTTGGCGGTTCTCTTTAAATCCCCATCTCGCCACTATTAGCATGATAAATGAATTGAAGACTACGTACATTAATTATATCATAATACAGATTTTGTTAGAGAAAGAAAAAGAGACATTAAAATTGTAATTAACACTTTTTAAAGAAAATACAAATTTCAAGTGAAAAGTAAGTTTGCAAGATCGGCTGTATCTAAGTTTAGTTAGTCAAATAATAATTCACGTCGAATTTAGAAATGTCTTTAATACTTCTCTCTAAAAAAGTATTGTATGTTACAATCTGTAATTAATTTTGGTTTGGGATATATGCAAGTATTCAAATTCCTATTGAGTTCACATAAAATTTGAATATGAAAATATAATATTAAATTTAATGGTATGAAAAAATAAAATTGGATTTCATAGAACAACATTAGTAATCGAAACATAAATAAATTCGTTGACATTAAAAAATAATAATTGACATAACTATTTAGTGTTCTATCCATTTTAACTATACTAGTTCTGGAAACGTGTCTTGCACGTTTGACCTATGTTACTGTTATAATTTATATAGGCCCAAGATATAACATTGCTCAACATTGTCTGACATACTCCTATATTTTTTTTGTGCATATAGAATAAAAATTTTAGTGTTTACTTTCTGTTTACAACATAAATATCACCAATTTTTTGGCGAGTGATGACCAACTTGTAAGGCTAGAAGTAAACCCCAAGGCTAAAGTTTCTTGGGACATAAATACTCCAACAATCATTAAAATTAAAATAATGAATGAAGAATACAAACCAATAATAAAAATAGTGAACAATAAAAAATATTACAAGAACTATTAGATTATATGTTTCTCTAACAACCATGAAAATAAAAAATGAACGAAGGCACAAATTAATAAGAAAATAGTGACCAATAAAAAAATACTCCTTACAGAAGAACTATTAGATGATGAAACACGAAGTGTGGTGGATTAATATTTTTTATCCATTTATAAACAGAGAAATTAAGTACATGAAAGTTTTGTACATGAATGTAATTAATGGTAGAAGCTAAAAAGTTTTAACAATCAAATTTATTAAGAAATGGAAATGATAAGTTGTAACATCTAATCATATATTTGGTCTAGTTTAATTGTCAATATTGATTTAATTTTAAAAATTAGTAAAAGATCTTTTAATTTAAAAAATTGGTGAAGGACATCTTCGTAATCTAACTTTGAACTAAAAATCTTTCTACTTATAATAATATATGATGATAATGTTTATATTAAATTTAGAAAAACGAGTTAGAGGATAAATAATAAATGCTAAGGTTTATGATAAAAAATAATATTTTTCTTTTCTTAATATATTTAAAGTGACAAACAGAATAAAAAATTAATTTTTTTAAAATAGTAAAAGTGTAAAAATGAACCAGTAAAGTATATCAAAATCAAATTATTGGGTGATTACTCCTGTAGTGATAGAATTATTTGACGAAGTCGAGAAGACATGGGAAACTGGTCCTGTTCTACCAGAGATTTCGACAAAGATAAATGATTAAAAGGATGGCATAAAGAGGTTCTCTTTTACAAACCAATAACTCAGGAGAAAAGGCAAATTGGTGTTGGAAAATCACTCATCTGTGAAACAAGAAATTATCCAGATCTGGCGTGATAAACCAGCCGGTGGACCCTTTGGGATAGAGAATGCTTACAAGAGAATAAGTAGTTTATTATATTGTAAGGGGCTTAAGTAGGAGGTGACCAAGTACGTTAGGCAATGTGCTACTTGCCAAAGAAGAAAATATGATAGTTCTGCCTATCGAGGTTTCCTACAACCTCTTAAGATAGCTAACACAGCTTGATCTAGTATAAACATAGATTTCATTGATGGCCTCCTAAAGTCTAAGGGGAAGTCAACTATCTTGATAGTATTAGACAGACTCGCCAAGTATGGACGCTTCTTGGCCATTAGTCACCTATATAACGTTGCTTCTGCTGCTCAACTCTTTCTAGATCAGGTGTATAAGCTCCATGGAATGGCAGAAAACATCATTAGTGATAGGGATCCAATATTTGTGAGCAAGGTTTGGCATGACTTGTTTGCTACGCAAGGGGTCACATTGAGCACATCTACAGCTTACCATCCTCAAATGGTGGTCAGACAGAGGTTTTAAACAGAACTATGGAGACATTTTTAAGATGTTTTTGTTGTGAGAGTCAAAAGGATTGGTCGAGCTAGTTGTCACTAGCAGAATGGTGGTATAATACTACCTTACATTAGCTATCAAAGTACTCACTATGAAGCTCTCTATGGCAGCCATCCCTCATACACATTCCTTATTTCCCAGGTGAAGCATCAGAAGAGGAAGTGGATAGAAGCCTCATTACAAGGGAGTTAAAGGTTCAATTGCTTAAGTTTCACCTATCTGAACCCAATAGAGAATGACATCATTGGCAAATCAACACAGAATTGACAGGGAATTTAGTGAGGGAGATTGTGTTTATCTCAAGATACAACCCTACAAGCAACTCCTTATATCCAACAAATCTTTCTCCAAGTTATCAGCTAAGTATTATGGAACTTATCAAGGTTCTGCAAAAGTTGGTCCAGCAGCTTACAAGCTACTCTTTCCCTCACTTTAAAATTTTATGGCAAACAAGTTTTCAACTATATTAGAAACTAAAATCTGAGCATCACTTTTACTTCGTTGCAAGTAAAGTGTGCTTTTAAATTTGGTTCCACCTTTAGCTTTTCATCTACTTCTTATATTTTGCTCATCTAAGTTATCTTATTAAATATTCCTTTGTCCTATTTTATGTGATACTTTTTATTTTTCAAAGTCAAAAAGTTTAATTTTGATCGGACATTTGTGTAAAAAATCTTTAAATATTTTGAAATGAAATTTATGTATTTGTAAACTACGTAAAGAGTACTATAAGTCAAAATAATTGATAATTCAAAATGTTAAAAGAATCTATGAAAAATTTACAATCGAAGATAAACTTGTTTGAATCTAAAAATGCGAAAAATGCCACATAAAATGGGACGGAAGGAGTATTAACCATTTAGAAATCAAAAGAACACATACTTTCTTAATCGTAACAGAAATAATCATGTTGTACAACTCAAAGGTGACTGGGTAATTTTTTCCTCAAATCAAAAGGTACTCTTTCAACTAGTATCATATTTATATGGTATCACTTTTCAAAATTTAGAGGTTAAACTATTTAAATGTTTTATAATTCTGATTAAGCTTTGTAAAGTAAAGCTTAGCCCCCCCTTATTTGTACTTATCCCTATTGATATCTTCTAATTTTTCCTTAATAAAAGGCCGCTAAACAGTGTGTTTAGTATTCAAGTTGAAAGGGGGGGAAAAGCCTTGGAAGTAGGATTAGGATGTAGTGAGAACTTGCCCTTTTGAAATTTGTTCAATTCTTTTATCCTGATTCTAAAATAAAATGACCATTTTATGAACATGAATAATCATCATATCATATATTATTATAAGCATGAAGCCTCAAAGATAAAAGTTGAAAGACCAATTTACCCTTAAATATCAAAATATTGAACCACATTTATTATTTTGTTATTTAATCATATATTATTATAAATAATAAATTTTTTATAATTTTAATACAATTATTCATTGGGTATGTTAATGGTCATTCTACTTAAATTGCAAGTAACGGTATGTTAGTGGTCATTCTACTTAAATAGATGTATTGAATAATACGTCTTTAACTTCTACTAATTTGTCCAGTATGCATGTGAATTGAAAAGACAAACGTTCTTATTGAAAAATATATATATTATGTGTGTGAAAAAATGAATATGTCATTCTAATTCTTTGTTATCATGTAAGTCTTGTATTTGGATTTTTTTTTTTTTTTCATGTAGTTATTAAGAAAATCTTTGTATTATTATTGTCTATGGCTCGAACGTTGCTTAATATATATATATAATGCACGCGTAATATTTGTTTTTGTCAATTTGCAGATCGTTATCAGGTTAGAGGTTTTTTTTTTGTAATTTCTTTATAGTTATCATGAAATACTTTGTACAAACATTTTGCCTTTATATATATATAATATATATATATATAAACTTATGTGATTATTTTTTTGTCAAACTTGCAGATGAATAAATTAATTGACTTTCAATCAGGTGAAGGAGATGAAGGGTAAACCTATTTATAATTATAATTCATACTCATCAATTAAATATTTCAATAATTATTATATATCTATCACAAATAGTACTACTACTCGAGTAGGTGTTCACCCAATAATGATTCACTAGCTATTTTAAGGAAGAGCTGATTAAATTTCTTTACAACTTTTATAAAATACTGTTCTCATTCGATAACAACTTCTTTATATGTATATGAGTGAAAACGTAGAGGCTACAATATCTTAGAAATAAGGAAAAATTGGTAGCCATGAATTCTTTTTAAAATTTGTGTTATGATATATTAAACAACAAAGATTATTTCTCACGTTGACACTTAACATATTGTAATAATTATATAATTGAAGTCTATCGAATATTGTTTTTGAGATTTTTTTGATACCAATATATAAGCTTGTATTTTTCCACTTTAATTTCTATACATCTATTAAGTCTTTATACTGATATAATTAGTATGACATACATGTAAACAGTACGTGATTGAATATATACTTAATTAATTATCATAAAAAATAAATAATATAACATTTGTGAACTAAATCAATTTAATAATTAATAATAATGTCCAAAGTGTTAACAAAATAATTTTCCCTTATCACAAAAAATGATACAGTAATAAATTTGAAGATCATTAATGGGTATTCCTTTCTCAGTATCATTAAGTTGCCATAACATTTTTTTCTTTAACCAATGAATTAAGAACATATTCCCATCCCATGATGGGCGCTCTCTCTAATATATTTAGAATCTTTCAAATTTGAAGTTGAATTATGATTTTAACCATCATAAATTAGAATATTGTAAAACATATAATTATTTAAATATATTAAATACTATAATTTGAATTACGTGAATGTGTAATGATTTTTGATTTCATTCAATTAATTTTTAATTAAAAGCTCTAAAACCCAAAGTTGAATTACCATTTTATCCCTATAATAGTTAATTATGTTTTAAATATTATTCATATGATAGATATTATTAAATAATACTTACTGAAATTAATAACATAATAAAGACCTAATTCAATTCTTAAAGTGGAAATTTATCATCCTTCATTCATAATTGATTTCTAGATAAAATTTTACTAGATAAAAAGATATATATGCATTGGAATAAATAATTTTAAAAATATAGCAATAATGATTTAGCCTTTTAAGTTACCTACTTTTATTATGCTCTTTAAACCATTGTCATTAAAAAAAACTCATATTAAGGTGTTAGGTTAAAGATATCAAAAGGTCACTTCTTGGATCACTTAATTTGTAACGTTTTTATCTTCTATTAGCAGATTCTCCATTTTCCTATATTATGTATTCTACTTTCTCATGTAATCATGTTATCTCTATTATTTTTTTACATGAGTTTTTTATGCTCAATGTTTTATTTATCTTTATTTTAACTCATTTATTTGTTGAATATTTCAACTACTAAAGAATTTTGTTCATTTGACTTTTTTTATGAAGATACAGTCAAGAAATGACGCTAATATTTCATAGTGATGATGTAGTAAGTGAAGCAACACACATTGAACTGTTTCAAGTGGTATCGATTTCCAGGTAATATATCATTGTTCCTTACATGCAATTAATTGCTTCTATGTAAGTTGATGTGATCTTAATAATTTTTTTGTTTGATTTTTAAACAAAAATCATTATATAGAAGCTGAGACGGAACACTTAATTGGATTCTCGAATAAAAAAAAAAGAGTCTTTTACACAAGGACAAGAAGAAAGACTTCTACTTACTCAATGCATTCATGAAAATCAATGGAATATCCTACAAGACAAAAAGTTGATGTGATTTTTGTCCAAGTGAATCCAACTCACTAACAAAAAATTAAAGAAAGATTAAAAAAAATGACCATGAAGAGAATAAAAATGAAGATGAAGAGATTCAATGGTGTCTTATACGTTGATGAACCATTGTAACTTTATTCTTTAAATTTACGAGGAAATAAATTATTGACGAAATTGGTGAAATGTACATATATACCTTTGGGTCGGTAACAAATGTGATAATAGCTAATTCTTGATATATATATATATATATATATATATATATATTATATATATATATATATATATATATATATATATATATAATATATATTGTCTAAATTTATTTTTTGCAATATAAACTTTGTATGAAGAATTTTAGGATAAACGTGCAACGCACGTTTTCGGAAACTAGTATTATTATAAGTGAGAAGCTTCTGACATTAAAGTTAGATTACCATTTTGCCTTTAAAATAAAATACAATTTAATTAAAATCTAATTATTACTTAAATAGTATATAGTTATCATTGTTTTAAAAACTTTTCCCATTAAAAGATTACATCAATTCTTTACATTATCAAGATAGGAAGTTGGAAAAAATAATTTAATATAGAACCAAATTCATTGGATTGTATAAATTAAATAATAATAGTTCTTTGGCAATTAAAACGTTATCAAGAATTACTGAATAAATGTTTGCATTTTGAATAGGCGCTGCTATATAGAATAAAATTGAATATGAAGGGTCAATCCCCACTATTACACAGGAATCAGTTTCGAAATTAAATTAAAAAGGTCATTATCTAATACTATTTAGGACTAAGTTATTAAGATGGATGGTAATCACATCAGATTGGATGAAGGAAATCGCGTAATTCAACATGGAGAAGAAAAGAGAGTTGAAAGCTGCAAATGAGGGAAACAAAAAAATGTTGAAAGCTGCTAATCAAGAGAAGAAACAGAAGTAGCAGATAAAAAGAAAAGTAGATTAAATACAGTCTTTATGTTTGACGCCAAGAATAAGAAAATTACTATTTGTTATTTATTCATCAGAATGTGAAACTTGTTTTGCAATATATATCCTCTAACTCCTCAAACTTGCTTTCTTTTTTCCATTTTCATCAACTCGGTATAACTGTAGACTTTAAATTTAGTTATCATCGTGAGCCTTTGGGATAGTAGATTTGTCATTCTTCTTCTTCTTCTGCTTGTGTATTTTAATGTTATGTGTCTTTTAATATTTTGAACTTCCTTTTAAGTGATTTTTAAAAATTCTTTTCGGATATTATTTGCCCTTAAATTGCGAAAGATTTATTTAGAACATACAAATGTGACTGGACATTTTTATCAACACAATATTTTGATGAATTGAGTAATCATATTTTCTTTTCTTCTTTTTGAGTAAAGAATGATAATATTCATCTTAATAGGAAAATTCAACAATCTTCTTGAGAACTTGCAAGTCATAAATATACAAAATAGAAGTTTGTATCATAGATGACTTGCTTTATGGGTTACAAAAAGGTTTTTATCGGTCAATAATGAGTATAATATCTATGCTTTCAATTTTATAATGTGAAAAAGTATTAATTATAGATCAATTTTTTATTATTAAAACTTACTTTTAGTAATTAAAATATATTGATTCCTCTCATATAATAGAAGGTTTATTTTTCATGAAACATTAAAAATATCAAACCTGACACAAGATTTTTATGTTATATTTTGTAAAGAGATATATCTTATGTCAAATTTACATATAAAAGAACTTGGCTTTGATCTTAAAGATTATTTTATGTGTGTTCCACTATGATATATTTACTTATATAAATTAATTTTAATATCAATTAGAGGAAAAATGTGCAATGCACGTTCCCTGAACTAGTTTCCAAATAAGACTGATAGTGCTCCAACCATGGTACCAATTCACACAACATTACACCTTTGCTTGATAAGTCTCCTTGTCAAGCCTTAACTGTTAACCAGCTACTGCAATATCAAACATTATGAAGAGGGAATTTGCACGATTACCGCCTTCGCCACGTTCAATAATTATACATTATTGTAAAGATACAACAACCTGCATACATAAACCACATTATTCTGCATCACGTCTGAATGTGCAACACTTAATTTTAGTCCAACCTGGAACAATTGACAATTTAATTTATAGATTAAGAACCTTGAACATCTAAATCAAGAGATGGAGACTCTTCTAGCTTTTGGAGAGATCCATCCAGACTGCAAACTTGAATGATGAATGTAATGCTTGAAGTGCCAGAGGGAACTACAAGATCTGATACATAATCTGCTTCAAGTACCGCAACTCCCAGGTACTCGTGGACTAGCTGAAGTGATCCATTTGATTCTGCAATTAAGAGATCGGGTTGTTTCTTGGCGTAGATATTATACTTGGGGAAAGTGTGAGTCTTCCCGCCTTTCAATTTCCAATCAATCTTGACATTGAGTTTCCTGGAGCCATTTGAACCGGAAAACGACAATTTAGTAAACTTGCCTTCAACAAGCCATGAAGTTGATGGTGGGAAGTCGGAATTCAGCGTCAAACTATTTATTGCAAGATCACCAAGCATTGCATGATATTCTGATGGAGAAAGCGCCATGGTTTTACCTTGACTTTCTGATTTGTGAACTTCAGGTCTTAATTTATAGCATACAGCATGGATTTTTGTTAATGTGTATCCTTCCATCGATATACTACTTTCTTGTTTGACCAATGATGATTCACTCTCTAATTTAGTAACACGATGAGGCATTATAACATTGTCAAAATGTCTAACAAAACGAATCATAGTTAGCAAAGAATCACCCGAAGAAGCAAGTAATACTGATTTTTGCTCCGCGGCAGCAGAAGTGAACTCAAGAGATAAGCCCAACAGTGAGCTTCCATTTGATTTTACCTGCATTATAAGCGTAGCAGATTATAAATGAACAAGTACAACAAGGGAAACAAACATACATGTATACCATCACAACATGAACTTTTCATATTTCTGCAGAAGTTGGGCCATTTGGAGGGGAAATAAATCTCAGGAAACGCACCAAGCAGAAAAGAAGTATGAGTCCATACAAAAAAAGGAGAGTAATTAACTGGCAGCCCCTAGGGGTAGAATATATTTTGGTAAGGGCCTTAAGGGTAGAAATTGATAATTCAAAGTCAGTATTTGACATTGGCCACTTGCAAAAACAGAATATAATATTTAACATTGGTACACATTCTTTAGAAAAACCTGTAAATTTCAATGTCCTAGAGTAAGGTAATGTATTTATTCTTGTGGAGTAAATTTTATCTCCTAAAGAATTTTATTACAGGATCCTGAGACAGCAACACAGCACTACTCTCAGGTGAACACTAAACAACTGCCTTAGGTAGTATAAATCCCCTCCACAAGAGAGGTAACAAATCTTTGTAAAAGGATTTCTGTGGTTGGTGAAAATTATCAGTATGTCTTTGCAAGTGATTAGTAACAATTAGGAACTGCAACAACTATTATCCCAAAGAAAAAGGTGGCTTACAGATAAAGTTACCAGTTACCCAAAAAAAGTGGCTTACAGAATATATAAAATGAACAGGTGAATCTCCTAACAAAAGCTTCCCTTCAAACAACCTTGCTGAGAACTGAAAATCACCCTCAAGTGTTCCATTGAATATTAGGTTCCCTGCTACTGCAACATCCAAGCATAGGTCAAATCCAATGCAGATGACCAGTTCCCAAATCAAATAATTGAACAGAAACGCACACCAGCTAGAAGCTATTATGAAAAAAGGAATCACATAAAGCCCCAATATGTTAACATGCATTACATATAGACACACGCGTTAAATATTATATTCTATGATTTCACTATCATTGCATTGTTAGCCTCATAGAATAAGATTATTTTAATAATGAAACACTTAATAAACTTGTGACTTGTTACAGAAAAAGAAGGAAAAAGATGAGCCAAGAATATAACATCTAAGAAGGGGAAAAATATGTTAATCAATCAAGACAAAGAAATCAAAAAGGAAAGAAATCAAATCACACTACATCAAGAGGGAAAGACATGATGTGATGTACGAGACACAAAAGTAAAACAAATATTGCATTTACTATTGCAAGAAAGATATGTCTTGATCTCTAGATTCAATCAGATTCCACAATAAATCAAACAGATCATGATCAATCAGAGATTCAAGAAACCAATCAAATATATTCAAGATTGCAGAATATATTCAAGATTGTATTTACTATTGCAAGAAAGATATGTCTTGATCTCTAGAATCAATCAAGCAGATCATGATCAATTAGAGATTTCAGAAATCAATCAAATATATTCAGGATTGCAGAATGTATTCAAGATTGTATCAACTAAGGAAGGAAAGAGACAATGTGTATCAATCAAAGAATACTTTCAAGACAACAATATAAGTTAACATCCAAGACTACAAGCAAGAAACAAAAATTAAGAGATGCATTCAAGTTAATGAGATCAGCCAAAGATTCAAGACCTCAAAAAGATCATCATACAAAGGAACAAATTGATTTGCTCATGCACATATCTAATATGGACATGAATCAACAAATCAATGAGAATAAAATTAAGGACTTAATCAAAGATCCTTGGTTCAAACTCCCTTGGGTTTCCATGAAAGAGCAAACTCCTCCAAAGTTATATAAACCTCTCTTAGACATAGCTGTGAAGTACACACTTTACTTGAACTTATATGGTAATCTTCTTTTATCTTTCATAAAACTTTGTACACTTTTGAGTGAACAATTGTCAAGAAAAGAGAATAAAGATCTGAGTGTAGGTTATACAAGTAGAGGTTGTGTCAAAGAAGAAGGTCTGATTTGCATATCAGACGGGCTCTTAATTTTAATATTCTGTAAACCCAAGTTCTCAACAATCTCTTAAGGAAACCCTTGTAACCCAAAGCGACTGGACTAGGCACCACATTGATGATCTGAACCAGTATAAAAAATTATGTTATTTACTTACTGCAAGTTAGTTTTAGTGTTTATCTGTTTTACTAACGTGCAGGTGAGTCGACTGACCAGAGTAAAAAGTCGACTGAAGGAAATTTTATCATTACTGTTTATCTATTATACTAAAGTGCAGATGAGTCGACTGACAAGAGTATGAAGTCTACTGGACTAGGCACCACATTGGAGACCAAAAGTTGTTAATCCTAACCCTCAAGGACCCAAAAATACTTGGGTACCAAAAAGAAATTAATCTACTTGTATTGCAAGAGCAAACAAAAAGAACCTACAAAAAAAGGGAATGTGGGTGGATGCTCCAGAAATATGAGCAGAAAGAAAGAAAATGTCAAAACTCATAACAAAAACAATGGAGGGTATATCTGGTGAAAGGACTTAAACATAACCTGATTAGCATCAGTCATCTATGCAATATTTGAACTAGTCATTGGGCTGTCAAAGTTAAAATTCAAACGGACCATAGATGTGACGCTTGTCAGCATGGTAAGCAAACTCGTTCTTCATTCAAGGTCAAAGATAATGTAAGTACCACTAAACCTTTGCAACTTTAACTATGGATCTCTCTGGCATTGGTCAAAAAAATATGTTTTTGTAATTGTTGACAGCCTCTTAAGATTTACTGTGAAAATTTTCCCATCTCATAAAATGAAGCTTTCTCTAACTTTGAAGTGTTTTATAGAATAGTACAAAGAGAAGCACGATATTTTATTTCCACAGTTCGTTGTTGATCATGAAGGAGAATTTGAGAATAAAGCATTTGAGGAATTTTGTGATAACAATGAATTCACCCAAAATTTCTCAAATCACCTCAACATAACAAATGGTAGAATAGAAAAATTGTCTGCGAGAACGATATAAGTTATTTTCACCCTTTCGGATGCAATGTCTCATTCACAAATGGTAAGAAAAATCTGAGTTAGTATGATCCAAGAAAGGATGAAAAAATATTATTATGCTCCTATTAGTCGTACATTTCGAGCTTTTAATATAAGAACTTTGAGTGTTGAAAAACTTGTTCTTGTTTTTTTTATACTAACCCAATGATGCAGGAAGTAAAGTCTATAGATGATGAAACTACTCCTACAGTGAACTATAAGAACCTCTCAAATACTTCTGATCATATTATATAGAACAGTCAACTACTCCAGAACTAGAGTTGACTGGTTAGCTGGAAAAATGGAGCTTCATTGAAAAAGAAGGCCTTCATCGCACTCGAATCTCAGATTGGAAAAAATGGTATAAATGTAGCAATGGAAGATGATTCCTAGAAACAAACTATGAAAGAAGAACTCTGTCAGTTGAAAGAATTCGAGTATGCACTCTCACTGAAATACCGAAAAATTGTTTCGAAATTGAAACTAAGTGGATCCTTCAAAATAATCTAAATGAAGATGAAAAATTCATTCATAACAAAGTAATCTTGGCTGTTCAAGGAAGGTATTGATTACAATGACAGTTAGCAAACGGAATATTTGTCATCTTATCGAAAATACAGATCTGGAATTATGGTACCCTCACTCATCTCATTTTGATTTTATTGGATATTCGGATGTTGACTTTGCAGGTCATAAAAATGTCCGGAAAAGTACTAGTGGATTGTTTCAAATTTTAGAACAATGATTGTTCTCCTAGTACAATAAGAAGCAAACTTTGATTGTTCTATCTACTACAAAGTCCGAGTATCTAGCTGTTGGAAGTTGTGGTACCAAATTATTATGGATGATGCATCAAATGTTTGATATCAAGAATCATTTTATTCAAGATCTTGTTGATTTTTTTGATTATATTATATTCTCTCTTGCTCTTTCTTTTTGGTTAAGCCAAAGGGGGAGAATAGTTCCAAGTCTCTTTAACAGGAACCAATCAAGTCAGGGGGAGCTATATAACTTAATGATAGGGGGAGCTACAAAATATATCAGGGAAGTTTCACTATCTCTTTAAGTCTATACAAATTGTGACTTAGTTGTCATTATAAAAAAAAGGGGAGATTATTAGCCTCATAAAATCAGATTATTTTAATAATGAAACACTTAATCGACTTGTGACTTGTTACAGGAAAAGAAGGAAAAAGATTAGCCAAGAATGTAACATCTAAAGAAGGATAAAATATGTTCATCAATAAGGACAAAGAAATCAAAACGAAAAGAAATCAAATCACACTACATTAGAGGGAAAGACATGTTGTGATGTACGAGACACAAAACAAAAACAAATATTGCATTTACTATTGCAAGAATGATATGTTTTGATCTCTAGATTCAATCAGATTCCACAATAAATAAAGCAGATTATCATCAATAAGAGATTCAGGAAATCAATCAAATATATTCAAGATTGCAGAATATATTCAAGATTGTATTTACTATTGAAAAAGAGATATGTCTTGATCTCTAGAATTAATCAGATTCTAGAATCAATCAAGCAGATCATGATAAATTAGACATTTCAGAAATCAATCAAATATATTCAGGATTGCAGAATGTATTCAAGATTGTATCAACTAAGGAAGGAAAGAGACAATGTGCATCAATCATAGAATACTTTCAAGACAACAAGATCAGTTAACATCCAAAACTACAAGGAAGAAATCAAAATCAAGAGATGCATCCAAGTTAATGAGATCAACCAAAGATTCAAGACCTCAAAAAGATCATCATACAAAGGAACAAATTGATTTGCTCATGCACATATCTGATATGGACATGAATCAACAAATCAATGAGAATAAAATCAAGGACTTAATCAAAGATCCTTTGTTCAAACTCCCTTGGGTTTCAATAAAAGAGCAAAATCCTCCAAAGCTATATAAACCTCTCTTAGCCATAGTTGTGAAGTACACACTTCACTTGAACTTGTATTATAATCTTCTTTTATCTTTCATAAATTCTATACACCTTTGAGTGAACAATTGTCAAGAAAAGATAAAGAAAGATCTGAGTGTAGGTTAAACAGGTAGAGGTTGTGTCAAAGAAGAAGGTGTGATTTGTATATCAGACGGGCTCTTGATTGTAACATTCTGTAAGACCCAAATTCTCAACAAGCTCTTAAGGAAACCCTTGTAACCCAAGGGGACTGGACTAGGCACCACATTGGTAATCCGAAGTAGTATAAAAACAATGTGTTATTTACTTATTGCAAGTTAGTTTTACTGTTTATCTGTTTTACGAACGTGCAAGTGAGTCGACTGACCAGAGTAAGAAGTCGACTGAAGGGTATTTTATTATTACTGTTTATTTATTTTACTAACGTGCAGGTGAGTCGACTGACTAGAGTAGGATTTCTACTGAAGGGAATCTTATTTCACCCCCCCCCTTGACTTTCATGCATAAGTCAATCAAGGTGCAGCTTGGAGGTAAGCCTTTCTTTCTTGATGCGTAATATGGTGCTAACAGTAGACTGCATCTAACTGTTACCATTAATAATGAGGTTCCTTATCCCATTGATGAAACATATTTCGAAGGCATGCTGTTTAGCAAATAAGGATTGCTTATAGAATTAGGTCTTTTAAGTCAAACAATCGGCAAAGGTAGTTGTGATTTACATACCACAATAGTCATTTGTCAGTAACATTGCGCATGGAGGTCTCTGAATGAAACCTAACCAGACATCTAACATTTATCACCTGCAGTTGGTATTGGTAATTTCCTGGTAAAACATAGTGATATGAGAGGTTGGGATTTGGGGATTGGTATTACCGATATGGTTGGTGCTAACTTATGACTTGCTTGGTGCCAGACCGGCTCAACCTACTTTTGGAGGTTCCCTCGATATTTTTATTGATTGTGGCTAGTCAATCCTTTATATCTAACTTCACCAATCCAGTACTTCTGGAAAACTTGCAAGCCGTATAGTTCCTATTCACTTGGTTTACTTGCGTGATTTCTTTTGTTATTTCGTTTGGCAGTGTTCAAGAACTAAACAATTGGTTACAACTTTGAGGGATGATGTGTTCCAAAAACAAAGCTCTAAACATGAAAATTGTATGCTGCTCTTTTACTGAAATATAACAATCTACGATTTATATTTACTTTTTCAGGTAAAGATTGGAGCTTTGATTATATTAGTGTACACCACCATATGATGTGTTGTTTGCAGTATATTAAAGGATTAAATTTCAAAATCATCAATAGTGGGAGAGAATACATTTATAGTAAGTGCTTCAGTATATTGTGCTTTATAAGTCCATTGTGTTCCTTTGTGCCCATAGATTTCTTTTGTGGTAATTATCAGCATGTTTTTGTGTATTCAGCTGGTGGAGTAGCCTTTCAGAACTGATATGCTGGATTCATGTGGTTGCCTTGTAAAGGTATTGAACAGTTGATTCTCTCTGTTTTATATTTGGATGTTACCAAAAAATATTGTTGATTGCTTTCTCCATTCTGTCTTTAGTAGATGTGTTTGGGTGGTGTTTTCTCTTCAACAGAAACTAAAATGTTTTGAAGAGCTAGCTGGATGTATGGTTCAATCATACATCTACACAACAACTAATTCTCATTCTATTGTTACTAAAAATACAGATATCTGATCGGCGGTTTGGTCGAACGCATTTGGCAATATATGGACCAAAGTGGCCAGTGAAGAAGAAATATGTAGAGAAGACAAAGAGAAAGCAGGAAAAAGCTTGATTTGCTTAGAGAAGTGGAGATTTCAGCATCACAAATCTAACAATGAGGATCGCATAACAAATCTTATAGTCAAGAGAGGGTGTAAGATGTTGTCAGACAGTTCACTGCCCCAGTTCTCACCATTTATTTACGTGGTAATTTTGCTTTAGCGCTCCTTTGTCCTGATATATCATCTAATCGTCTCGCCACGAATATCTTATGATTAATCTGATGGATCTTTAACCTGCAGGTTGATTTCTTCTTGGCGGCATTCTTGCATGACCTAGCTCCCCAGTTTGTATGCCGTACTTGACTCAGTCGTAATGCACATCCATCCATAATAAGGCATCGCGAGTTTTCTGCAGGATTTTGCTAGTAAATGTAGATATATATTAGTCTTACCTATTTTACACCTAATGGATTTCTAAGGTGACATTTATATGTCATACCTTGCTTATCCTTGCCTTGGTTGATATGTCTTATATTATTATGCTAATGGAGAATACCGAAGAAATTTTATTTTCTAATTTCGAAGTGTTGATCTGTGATCCATGAATTTCGTCCAACATTCTCTTTTCAACATCAAATTGAAGTTGTATATGGAAAAATTGGTGTATTTTTTGAATTTATGAATTAAAAAGATGGATTAGAAGAATGATTTCTTTTGTAAAGATAGGTTAAGAAAGATGGAAGTGGACCACGATAATTAGTACCTTGAGTTATATCAGAGGTAGCTTCTTTGTCCTATACCTCTAAACTGAAGAGTAAAGTATGTCAGTATATGAGCTTCTAATAATTGGGAACCCCATGATTCAATATTATTTCTCTTATCTAATGGAGCAGAAAAGTGTGATCAAAATTCTTTGCTATTGAATGTGGGTGTCTTTAGTCTGATAAGCTCAATATTATTTCAAAATTTTGATGATTGATGTCATCTTATTTCAAAGTTTGGTTGGTATCAGTTGTCCAGGGTTAAAGTTATTCTACTTCATCACTAGTGTGCCAAACTTTATGTGCAATCGTTCCATCTTTTATATTCTCATGTACACTTTTATATCTCTTTCAACAAAAAACCTGAAGTCACCTAGTGCATTTGGCATTTCGCCGAAATTGCTCATGTTCGCCCTTTGTCTGCACCTTTATACCCTCTTGGCACTGCATTCAGTGCATTGCCTAAGTAGTTGTGCGATTCAAAAACTTTTTCGGCAAATCATTTTCTCCATGTGAACCTCCATACATTTGTTCTCACAATTTTTAAGGTCATTGCATTTATGGTCAGACACAAAGTAGCTGGAAGAATTAAGCCATCCCGACAAATTAGATCAAAGAAATTCAAGAGAAGTCAAAAAGCAAAAAATCCTCCAAAAATAGATAATGAGGGCCAAAAGCTTAGTTCAAGTAAAAGGACAAATCTATAGAACCCCTTTATTCCCTCATGGAGACATGGCTTTTTCAAAGCAATAGATTCCTTCTTGGCAGCTCATAGCAGGAATTATTCCAGCAAGGCAGCTACATCTGAATCGGCTAAAGTACCTCCGGGAGCCATCAACATATACCAGGTCTACACATTGGGCAATAACGCCCAAATAGATACAATTACAGAGTAGACATGATCCCTCTCTACCTTTTCGCTGTTTTTCTCTAATATCTACTTTTGGATTCTATTATTTGTATTTGAGGACAAATGCAGTTCGTTTGTGGTGGGTTGAAGCCCACATTTTGTTTGCTTGTTATGAAAATTTGTGTTTGATATCTAGTTGGGTCGTCTGTTTTAATTGTGCTTTGAAGACTTATTTCACGATTAATTGCAAATTAATTTTGATCCTTCCAAAAAAAATTCATTTTTAAAAATTTTGCCACCTTTTATGTTGAAAGTTGTTGTTCTCGAACAAATTTAAGTCTCGATTTTGATCAAGCTCTCTCAATCGAATGAACATGAATGTATGGCTACAACAAGGATAATGAAGTTACAGACAATGTGTAAACCCTTTCCATCTCGTTGTGATTAGTCATTTATTGTATTGATTCATTTGTAATGACCATTGTACACTAGTGAAGTGCGTAGTCTTGTTTGTCTTAAGTGTTAATGTCTTGTGTGATTAACTTACTTCGATCCTTGCATGAGTAAACCTAAAACTTGCCTAGTTAGTCTGATTAATTTAGAAAGGTGTGATCTTAGGACATTTCATAGAGTGTAAGCCAACTCTGACATACACCTCTTTTTTTTCCTACCCGTGAGTGTGTCACAATCTTTTGAACACCCTTGAGCCTTACCTTTTCTTTGGAAGAACCTTGATAAAACCTAAATCTTACGTTATCCACAACCTAGAATCCTCTTGTTATGTGATGTAAGTAAATTGCTAATTTAGGCCAAAATCCTAAGTTGGGTGTGTGGTAAGAATGGAAAGGAGAAGTCAATAAGAGAAAGAAAAGTCTTGCAAACCCATGGTATTGTAGAAAAATGAAAACCCTCCATATAAAAAAAAGAGAAGAAAGGAAAAGAAAAGGAAAAAAAAGAACAAAAAAGAGAAGTTGTGGAATAAAAGTACAAAAATAAATCGAGTTCCCAGGAAATCCTTGAAGAAGACTAAAGAAATGGCTTAGTATCACTTGACTAAGCATTGAAGAAGTAAGATAGGGGATATATGGAGAATACAATATCTCATGAGGAAAGAGTCACTGTGCCTAAATAACCATACGTTTGCACTCAACCCCATTAAAAGCCTTAGAAAGACCTTTGTGATCTTGAGTAAACCGAACCAAATATCGACTGGAAACTAAGGGCAATCCTATGGGTGAAAAACTTCATTGTGTTCCTTTTGGTAAGTGTGAGCGTTGCATCTTATTACTGATATTAAAATGATTAGTCTTTGTGTGTGAATATGGAACCATTCTTTGTGCGAAGGTAGTTAGATACTTTTGTTGAACTTGAACTTGCATAATTAGAAAGTATTGTGAGTACGAGAATATTTAGTAATGGTGTGTCACAACTTTAAACTTTGAGTATACAATTGAGCTATGCATGATTAATTTGAGTCTTGGTGTGTATGTTCATGATTGAGTCTTGTGTAGCACTATTTGAGACATCCTATATGAATTGCTGAACTTGAGTTTTACTTGAGGACCAACAAAAGTTTAAGTTGGGAATGTTAATGGTTCCTCAAATTGGACTCATTTAGGGCTTTATTTTAATGTAAATAGTGTCCTCGAGTACTCATTTAATCTCAATATCTGATAAAAACTTTAAAGTTTCTGGTATTTGAAGTTTTAGCGTAAGTATGGACACTTAAGCGCACAACGGGTGCAAAAAGGATGAAAAGAGCTGAAGTTGAAGCCTGAGCATTGCCAGGTTACTTGGCGATCAGCCGAAAGGATGTATTTTACCCTTTGTTTAAGCAAGCGAAGTGTTGAAGGAAGTGGATCAAAACGATAATAAAAAGAAACAGTTGACGCTTTGCCGAGTAGTTTCACGAAGTAGAATGATTTTGCCCAATGATCCAGAAGTCATAGACGTTGAGGGAAATGAACAAACGATGATGAACTAGAAAAAGGGTGAATTGTCGAATCACTCGGTGAATCACGACTAAATTCGAAGAACGGATTCGCCAACGCTAAATCTTAAGTCTATAAATACTAGACTTAGTTATTATTTTAAGAAGTCCAAACATCATTATCAATTTTCACTTTTAGAAATTTAGTAGTTTGTATTTTTCTCTAAAGTTTAGAGACTTTTTTGGGAGACCTGAAAAAAGAAATTTCTCTTCCTAAAATCGAAAGTTTGTATTCTCCATTACTCTTCCGTTGCTCATATTAAGGTTTAATTTCTTATACCTATCTTATTTGTTTATAATTTTAGGTGTATTTTGTTATTAATTGATGTGTGGCTAAAAACGCCATTCTTGGGGTGTGATTTAGCAAATATGTATTGATATTATTGTTGGGTCTTGCTTGATGATAGGATTAGATATATTTTAATGGTAATTTCAACTAGTGGTTGTGATTTAATTTAATAGGCTTGTAGTTGCAAATAAAAAAACACCCATGTTTTTTCGGCTTGCTCGAGAGAGAGAGGTCGTAAAACCAAGACCACTAGATTGATGTCCTATACAGTGGGTCCACATTAGGTACAGCCTGAGAGGGTGAGCCATAGTCCCATATCCAAGCACTCTTCATCTAAAGAGGGGGTGTGGATAAGGCGTAGGCAGGTCTTCATTAGAAGACTTGGTGTATGAGAGGAACTCATTTTATACGGGGTAAGTTGTTAGAGTGGGAATTTACTTTCACCTAAAGCATAACCCAATTACCAATATTATAAAAATTTCCCTATAAAAAGTATGTACACATTGATTTACGTCAACCTATATTGCGGTCACACCCCAATTACTTTCCCCCTTACTCGATTCTCCTTTTATTTTAATTGTTTTGACTACTTGTGAGAAAAACCCTTTTGGTATTTGACACATTGGTGTCACAAATTGAATTTAATTTGATTTTATTTGATAATTTCTTAAACAATTACTAACTAGAACAAAATTCTATTTTAACTACTAGTTTCACTACCACTCCCTTGGGACTCGCTTCTATTCGTAGACACTCAGACTTTAGGCTAGTGTCATTGATCACGATATCACACGATAGGAAACATCAGTCAATGTGACACCTCTAAATTGACTTAGGTGAAACTTGAGTCTAACATGTTTTTAATGAGAGTTTAAGGTCCTAAAATGGTTTATATTGTGGTAATGAGGCAGTTTCTAAAGATTTTGTGAATTAAAAGTGAAAACGTCAAGGGACAACCAAGACGTTCGACGACTAGTCACCTATAGGCCTCATTTGTTTTTATGTGTTTATACATGTGTGTAATGAGTTTATGACGTCTTTATATGAGTAATTTTAGTTTTTGTAGGCAGTGTGTCAAGTTCCATGAAGTTTGGAGGTCAAACATCCAAGAACGTCCATGACGTTAGAAAGGTTTGTCTTGAAACGACCTTGTGTGTCTTAGCATGTTCCGTCGAATTTTATGTGTTTGTTTTGGATGAAATTTATGTGAGAGATCCTAAACTTGTATAATGTCATATTCGGGTTGAAAACGTCCGAGAAAACATCCCCAAGGATCAACCAAGGGTCCTTGAGGAAGGACCCATCTTGGTGGCAAAAACTGCCAAAAGCAGTCCCACCTATGGATGGCAATCGACGGCCAGTAGGCTGGTCGATTCCCTGTAGATGGAGTACATTGGTCAAGAATTAGGCTTGGGAGCCTGAGTTTCTATGGACCAGTCTCTCACACAAAACATGGACCAACAGGATGGTCCGTTGGTTGGGTGATGGTCCGTAGGTGAGTCTGCAATTTTGCAGCTTCACTGTTAAGTGAAGGGGTGAATTGGAAAATTCACCCCACGTCCAAATAATTGTTTGGGAGGTTTCCTAAGGGTATTATAGGTATTTTAAGTGGGTTTTAAGTTTTAACTACCTAGATGAATTCATTATTCTAAAATCAAAACCCAAATTCTCTAAGAAGCTCTCTAGAACTCCGTTGAAGTCAGAACTCAAGGAAGAGCTTGGATTGAAGTTTGATTAGTGATTCTTCATTAATTTCATGGTTTAGATTCATTGAGATATGGTTTTCATCCCTGAATCTTCTATCATCAAGGAGACAAACTTCAAAGTAATTTCTAAAGTCTTTTAAGGATAAACTTGTCCAATTTTGTGATCAATCCATGGGTTCTTGCATAAACGTTTGGAATCATTGAATATTGATTGAATTTATGTTAGTTTGATGGTTTTAACCTAAAATCTTCATAAACCCATTGAAAACTTAAACTCTTCAATTTGGCTATAGTTTGGATCAAGTGACCATGTCTCAATGCTTATAAATTCTAGTGTAGTTTTCTTTGTGCTGTCGAATGATGTAAGAATTGTAGTGTATTGATGTATAGCATGTATTATATTGATAAATATATATTGAATTGATTTATATTCATTGAGTATTATGATTTTTATATTGAATTGATGATCATGACCATGGGTAAGGGCTTTTTGGTATTGTATTGAATGATTTAGCTATGGATTGAAATGGTGAGAATGGATTGGTGGTACATTTCCCTAATTCTCTTTATATTATTTAAATTAGGTATTGAATTATGTTGTTATTTGTATGGTCCACTAATGGTGGCGGTGTCATGTGTTATAATTGTGAATGATGTGGCTTCGTCGGCGTTGCTTTATGTTATATGATGATCATGACTTTGTCGAAAATTACTTTATATATTATGATGGTTTTTTAGTTGATTTATATGAAGCATGATCATATTCATCTACATGTGATTAAGGTGAATGTATGTTTTCTTTTATTGATGTTGTTAGGTTATCATGTTAGACTATGACTATGTAATTCTGTGTGTGGTCTTAGACTTGATGTATGATTCTTCCTACTTGATTATATGAGTCTTATGATAGTTATATTGATGATATTATAGTAGTGTATAGGATGACCTATTTATGATGATGGTTATGACTATGTGCTTCTAGAATGATATGTTATATGTGAAGTATTGGTGTGTCTTGTTTGGTAGACTTTTGTCCTTACTTGATACATGTTTAATGAGAATATGATGTCTTGAATTAGGATGATAAATCATCTTAGTCTTGTATGTATGAATGACACGTGACCTTGAACATTGCTAAGAAGGTCAAATTATGTGGATCCCTTAACCTAGTTGTGAGGTTATGATATCCTTGAAGTCGACAGCCGTAATGGTATCCTTCTTGTGTGAATGGTGGACTTGAGGTTGGTTGTCTTGAATAACATGAAATCATCCTTAGGAATATCACTAAGCTATCCTCCTAACCATTGAAACGCAACCTTAAGGGACCTCTTTGGTAAGGTGAATGTAATTGGGTTATGAACTAGATATGGAACCTCTTCATGTAATCCTTTATGTGAATTACTCTATTAGAACAAACTATAGCACCGAGTGAGTATGGTTTGGGAAGTAGATCTAGTTAAGAATGAGGATAGAGTAAAAAGAAACCCATCATATTCCTTATCCATGTGCCTACATGTGATGTGTCCAAGTTCTATCATTGGCAAGAAAAATACCCTTCATCGGAGTAGGTTACAACTCCGGATTCCACGCCTTGATACCATGGTCTATGTCGGGAATTTCCTATTCTTATCATATGGGATATACCCACTAGTGTTGTAGAAGTTCTATGAAGTTTAGGTGGTGGTATGAGACGCTATCTAGACATTGCACAATAGGCTATGAAGATGTTGGTGATTTAGTCCCTAGGTCTTCTCCAAAACCATTACTTGAATGTCCTTATGTGATGAACGTCTCTTGAATGAACTAATGAAGATAATGAATTATGTTAGAAAGCATGTAAATGTATAAGTACCTAGTCTAGAGTAACTTTAAGGATTGCCTAGTTAATGTGTGAAGGGAGCATAAAAGATGGTCTCTTCATGTCTTACCTAGGGAAGTCTTAAGAATGACTCTAGATAGGAAGTTTGAATAATGAATGAGAATTATCTTATATTAGGTAGTACAATGGATCTCTTAGGTATGTGTGAAGGGATTGTATGGGCGGTTTCTTCACAACTCACTCAAGTGAGCCTTAGAATCACCTTTGGTAGGAGAATCTGATGTTATGTGTTTTGGTGTACTGTAAGTGTATTTATCTCATTATAGTTAGTCTCAAGGATCATTTAAGTGTTCTTAGAGATCCTCTATTGGTTGTCTCTCCTTGTCTTACTTAAGTGAGTCTTAGGATAACATTAGTAAAAAGGTTGCATGATAAAAGGGTTCATTATAACATTGAAGTAGTTCACTGTGAAGTTGAAGTAGTTAACTGTAACAGTAATATAGTTCACTATATTGTTCCTTAAAAACATATAAAATTTTTCTTTGATATATTATGTGTTTCGAAGGTGTTAAATGTTGTTCTTGTGTTTATATGAGGTTCTAATCAGAACGAGCATATTTTTATTAAATGTCCGTTATCATGATTTTAAGCTTTATGTCATACTTAGTACATGTGTTTTTACTAATTCCATACTTTTATCTATCTCTAAAGTGATTCATAGGTGAAGGTGCTTTTGGGAGCGAAGCTTGGATTATAGGATCTTTCAAACAAGTTTGAAGTAAGTCCTCATTTGACTCGAGGCATTACTATCTTGGAGTTATTTTATTAAAGCATTGTAATAGACTTAATAGTACTATATTGCGATTGTATGGGCCGTTTGCCAAGTATATTTTGAGTCTAAGATGTTGAATATGAGATTTAGTATTTCCTATGGTTTTTATATGAAAGAGTTTTTGAAAGACTATTTACATATTGTGAAAAGTTTTAATTCCGCACTACTTTTTATTTATGTATATGCGATGAATGAGACGAAAGGGATTGTACAAGACCTCCGAGAGGTCAAGTACGTCGTGCCATGACCTATGAATTTCTCTAACATATAGGGTGTAGGTGTGGGTCGTGAAAAGCGTGGTATCAGAGCATAGGTTATGAAAGTGGTCTTAAGAATCCAAAAGTCTCATCAAGTAAGTTTAGGGCCCGTTTGGATGGGCTTAATAAAAGAAGCTTTAAAAAAGTACTTTTGAAAGTGCTGAAACTTATTTTTAAAATAAGCAATTATGCGTTTGGATAAAAGTGCAGAAGTTAAAAAAAAAGTTGTAGATGTGTTTGGCAAATAAGTGCTGATAAGCAGCTTTTTAAATCAAAATGTCTAAAATACCATTAAAAGTTGTTAACGTAATAAAAGTTGATTAATTTATATTTTACAGCCATAAATAATTATATTTTGCTATCATTCACATATTTCTTTCTCATCACAAATTATTTATAAGAGGAATATAAACTTGTTATAGATTTTAAAGATATATAATTTGAATTGATCAAAGAACGATTTAAGATTTTATTTTAGTTTCATCCATAGGTAATAATAATTGTCTATCATTCACATATTTCTTTATTATCAAAAATTATTTATAAGAGGAATATAAATTTTTATTAAAGTTATATGTGCAACTTATTTTTACATTTTAATAATATATTATTTGAATATATCACTTGAAAGATTTAAGATTTATTTTATTTTCATTCATTAGTAATATTAATTGTCTATCATCCACAAGTGAAAAGGGAAAAATAGAAGAAAGAGATGTTTGGGTTATGTGAGTAATTTGGAGATTGTATAAAAATATTAAGGGCAAAAAGTTGAAAATGTGGTCAGCTTAAAACAGCTTATAAGCTGGAAAAAAAAGCACCCCTACCCCAGCTTTTAACTTTTGGCTTAAAATAAGTTTTTTTTAAACTTAAAATAAGTTATTTGAGTATTGCCAAACAACTAAATAAGTCAAAAACCAGCTTTTAAGTCAGTTTGACCAGCTTTTAAGCTGAGCCAAACGGGCTCTTAGTAGAGTCTCGATCATCGGTGTGAGTCGCGACACATCTATGAGCGAGAGGCTATAGGATGATAGAGTTCCCTTTCTTTTCTACTCCTATGTCATGCCATAGAGATTTAGAATTTATGAGTTTTCTTTTCTTATGGTTTTCCTTGTGCTATAGGAGACGAATATGAGGAGGACATCAGCTAGGAGAGTTGAGGAGAATGATGTGAATGAGGAGATTCCTCCTCAAGTTGAACAAGTGGAGCAAGTTCTTCAAGGTGCTTAAGGGGCTCAAGGTTCAAGAGATTCTCAAGTCCCTATTATGGCAGAAGGTAATGATGTTCCGGTGGTTCCCTCGGAAATGACTTATGGGGAGATTAGAGAGCTTTACTTACTTTAGCCCGAGCTTTGACTACCCATGTGAATAGGGGTTTTGAGCGTATAGTGAATATTGTGGAGATCACTATGACATCTAGATTGAGAGATTTTGTGAGGATGAATGTTCCCATCTTTCTTGGATCTAAAGTGGGAGAAGATCCCGAAGAGTTCCTAATTGGTGTGTACAAGGTGTTGGGTGCCATAGGGGTGACTTCTAGGAAGAAGGTGGAGTTAGCTTCATACAAATTGGGGGAGGTTGATCAAGTGTGGTACACCCAATGCAAAGATAGTAGGTCGGTTGAGTCGGTTCCTAGTTAGTGGGAGGAAATTAAGAAGGCTTTCTTAGGAAAGTACTTTCCCAATGAGAGGAGGGAGGTGAAGGTAGATGAGTTTATCAATCTCAAACAAGGCAATATGAGTGTTGAGGAGTACTCATTGAAGTTTACTATATTGTCTAGATATGCCCCATCCTTAGTGTCTAACCCTAGGGATGAGATGAGTAGGTTTGTGACCGGGGTCGCCGATCTATTGAAAGAAGAATGATGTACAACCATGCTCTATGATGATATGAATTTGTCAATACTCATGGTTTATGCTCAATACATTGAGGAGTATAAACATGGTAGGATTGCTAGTAACTTGAAAAGGAGTGGTTCAAGTGATGAAAGCCAATATAGGTTCAAGAAGAAGGTTTCAAGTAAAGAAGAACCTAGGGGTGCTAAGGTGAAACTTGAGAAGGTAGTGGTTCTCAAGGTGCCAAGACTATATGTTCTAATTATTGGAAGAGGCACTATGGGCAATGTTCAATTGGAACCGGGAGTTGCTTTGGATGTGGTAAGATGGACACAAAGTGAGGGATTGTCATGCTAATGCTTCTAGAGGAAGAGAAGGTAAGCAAGTTCCTCCAAGTGTTCCGGGAGATGATGATCCAAAGAAGAATCATTTCTATGCACTCCGGACTAGAGGATCAAGTCGTATGAGGATGATAATGATGGTAAGTCTTTGTAATTATCTCTTTAGTGTTATGAGTTCCTTCTAAGTGGGGGAGTATGGTTATTAGAGGAGTTAGATGGTCATAGTAACATGTTGCATTGTTGCATTGTGTTTAGAAGTCTTGTTGGAATTGAATTTCATTGATTCCTTGCATTTTGTGTTTCTTGAAGTTATGATTATGTTGTAAAAATGAGTCTATATGGTTTTATCTTGCATATTATCATGTTTCCATCATCAATTGCCTAGATGTGACATTTTTGGAATTTTAAAGCATGTTCACTGCCAGGGAATTTTATTCACCGTAAGAATTTTGCAAAATTGCATAATTTGTTCTTTGGTTGAAAATTGTTGTAATGTGTAAAATTTTTATGTATATGAGAATGATAATTAATGTAAAGGGCGTTCATGATATTTGAAATGAAGAATGTGAATCTTATGGCATGATGAGTTGTAGGATGAGTTTCTATCTTCTTGTTGTGTTGTGAGTCTCTTGATTATGTGAATTTGATGTTTTTCCTAGAATATGTATTGTATGCTGCGTTATGTGGTATGGTTAATAGATGTTAGTTGAATCTCTACTCATGGAAGTGTTCAGAGAGTGGCAAGTGTCATTCGAGGAAAAATTTTGTCTAAGTGGGGGAGAATAAGACACCTCTAAAATGAAATAGGTGAAACTAGAGCATAACATGTTTGTAATGAGATTCTACGGTCCTAAAATAGTTTATACTGTGATAATGAGGCAGTGTCTAAAGTTTTAGGTTAATTGGAAGTGAAACGTCAAGGAACGACCAAGACGTTCGACGACTAGTCACTTATAGGCCTCATGTGTTTTTAAGTTCTTATATGTGTGCGTCATGATCTTATGAGGTTCTTATATGAGCAATAATAGTGTTTATAGGCAGTGTGTAAAGTTTCATGAAGTTTAGAGGTCAAACGTCTAAGAACTTCCATGGTGTTCGAAAGGTTTGCCTTGAAACGACTTTGTGCATTCACACATTTTATTGAGTTTTATATGTTTTGTTTTAGATGAAATTGATGTGAGAGGTCCTAAAATCGTATACAATTATATTCAGGTTGGAAACATCCGGGCAAACATCCCCAAGGACCAACCAAGAGTCCTTGAGAAAGGACCCATCTTGGTGACCAAAACTACCAAAAGCAGTCCCACCTACAGATGGCAATCGACTGCCAGTAGGCTGGTCGACACCCCATAGGTAGAGGGAGTTGGTCAAGATTTAGGCATGGGAGCCTGAGCTTCCAAGGACCAGTCTCTAACCCAAACCATGGGCCAACAGGGCGGTCCGTTGGTTGGGTGACAGTCCGTAGGTGAGGCAGGCGTAAGTGAGTCTGCAATTTCGCAGCTTCAGTGTTAAGTGAATGGGTGAATTGGTATTCACCCCACGTCCAAATAATTGTTTGGGCAGTTTCCTAGGGTATTATAGGTATTTTAAGTGGGTTTATAAGTCCTAATCACCTAGATGAATTCATTATTCTAAAATCAAAACCCAAATTCTCTAAGAAGCTTTCTAAAACTAACATTGAAGTCAAAACTCAAGGAAGAGCTTGGATTGAAGTTTTATTCGTGATTCTTCCTTAATTTCGTGGCTTAGCTTCATTGAGGTATGATTTTCATCCTTGAATCTTCTATCATCAAGGAGCCAAACTTCAAAGTGATATCTAAAGTCTTCTAATTATGAACTTGTCCAATTTTGTGATCTATCTATGGGTTCTTGCAGATTTTTTTTTGAATCATTGAATATTGATTAAAATGATGTTAGTTTTATGGTTTTAACCTAAAATATTCATGAACCCATGCAAAACCTTAACTCTTCAATCTGGCTATAATTTGGATTAAGTGATCATTTCTTAATGCTTATGAATTCTAGTGTAGTTTTCTTTGGGTTATCGAATTATGTAAGAATTTGTAGTGTATTGATGTATAGACTGTATAAGATTGATAAATATATATTGAATTGATTTAGATTCATCGAGCATTATGAATTTGTATTGAATTGATGATCATGGTCATGGGTAAGGGCCTTTTGATTTTGTATTGGATGATATATCTATAAATTGAAGTGGTGAGAACGAATTGGTGGTACACTGACCTAATTCTCTTTATATTATATAAATTACGTCTTGAATTATTTTGTGAATGGTATGGTCCACTTATGGTTGTGGTGTTATGTGTTATAATTGTGAATGATGTAGTCTCGTCAGCGTTAGTTTATGTATTATGATGATCATGGCCTTGTCGGAAACTACTTTATATATTATGATGGTTGTGTAGTTGATTTATATGAAGCATGATCATATTCATCTACATGTGATAAGCTGAATGTATGTGTTGTTCTATTGATGTTGGTAGGTGATCATGTTAAATTATGACTATGTACTTATGTGTGAGGTATTAATGTTGATGCATGATTCTTCCTACTTGATATAGGAGTATTATGATGGTTATATTGATGATGTTATAGTAGTGTATAAGGTGACCTTATGCCTATATGCTTCTAAAATGATATGCTATATGTGAAGTATTGATGTGTCTTGTTTGGTAGACTTGTGTCCCTTACTTGATACATATATAATGTGAATATAATGTATTTATTTAGGATGCTAAAGCCTCTTAGTCTTGTATGTATGAATGACATGTGACCTTTAACATTTCTAAGAAGGTCAAATTATGTGGATCCCTCTACCTACTTGAGAGGTTATGATATCCTTGAAGTCGAAAGTCGTCACTGTATCCTTCTTGTGTGAATGGTGGACTTAAGGTTGGTTGGCTGTAACAAAATGAAATAATAATTAGGAAAATCATTAAGCTATCCTCTGAACCATTGAAAGGAAACCCTAGGGGACATGTTTGGAAGGTGAATGTGATTGGGTTATGAACTAGATCTGCAACCTGTTCATGAGATCCATTATGTTAATTAATCTATGAGAACAAAAGCTATCACTTATTGAGTATGGTTTGGGAAGTAGCTCTAGTTAAGGATGAGGCTAGAGTATAATCAAAACCCATCATTTTCCTTAACCATGTGCCTACATGGGATGTGTCCAAGTTCTACCATTGGCAAGTAAAACACCCTTCCTCGGAGTAGATTACAATTCCAGATTCCATGACTTGCTTCCATGCTCTATGTTGTTTATTGAATATTCTCATCATATTGGATACCCAATAGTCTCGGGGAAGTTCTATGAAATTTAGGTGGTAGTATGCGACATTATCAATAGGCTATGAATATGTTGCTGAGTGAGTCCCTAATTCTTCTCCAAGACCATTACTTGAATGTCCTTTGTGATGAAATTCTCTTGAATGAACTACTGAAGATAATGAGTTAAGTTAGAAAGCATGTAAACGAATAAGTACCTAGTCTAGAGTAACTTGAAGGATTGCCTAGTTATAGTTTGAAGAAGGCATAAAGGATTCTCTGTTTATGTCTAACCTAGGGAAGTCTTAATAATGACTCTAGATAGGAATGTTTATAAATGAATGAGAATGATATTATATTAGGTAGTCTAATGGATCTTTTAGGTGTGTGTGAAGGGATTGTATGTGCGGTCGCTTCACAACTCACTCAGTGAGCCTTAGAATCACCTTTGATAGGAGAATCTCATATTATGTGCTTTGGTGTATTATAAGTGTTTTTATATCATTATATGTATTTCAAAGGATCATTTAGGTGTGCTTAGGGAGGGTGTATGGTATTTCTCTCTTTGTCTTACTTATGTGAGTCTTAGGATAACTTTTATTGAGAGATTGCATGATAAAAATGGTTCACTGTAACATTTGAAGTAGTTCATTGTGAGGTTGAAGTAGTTCACTCTAATAGTGATATAGTTTACTGTAATGTTCCTTAAAAAGTTATAAAATGCTTATGTGATATCTTATGTGTTTCAAAGGTGTTAAATGTTGTTCTCATGCTTATATTATGAGGTTTTAATCAAAAAGAGCATATTTCCATTAAATGTTCGTTATCACGATTTTATGCATCATACTTAGTGCATGTGTTTGTACTAATTCCATACTTTTATCAATCTATAAAGTGATTCATAGGTGAAGGTGTTTTTGGGAGCGAAGCTTGGATTATAGGATCTTTCAAGCAAGGTTGAATTATGTCCTCATTTGACTCGAGGCATCACTATCTTAGATTTATTTTATAAAAGAATTGTAATAGACTTAGTAGTACTGTATTGCGATTGTATTGGCCGTGTCCCAAGTATATTTTGAGTCTAAGATTTGATGATATGAGACTTAGAATTTCCTATTATTTTTATATGAGAGAGATTTTGAAAGACTATTCGCATGTTGTGAAAAATTTTAGTTCCGCACTACTTTTCACAATGCGATGAATGATACAAAAGGGCTTGTACAAGATCTCCGAGAGGTCAAGTATGTCATGCCATGAACTAAGAATGACCTAACTTGTAGGGTGTAGGTGCGGGTCATGACATTCAACTTCAAACGATCATATCTCTCAGGATATAGAAGTTATGTGGTCCATTACCTATCAAATTAGAGGTATTTTAGTCTTCTTTCCTACACAAGAAATTTCAAACGATTCAAGGTTTAATTAAAAAACTATGGCCATTTTAGTTACCTTATACATTATTGTTATGAGTTAGAGGACGAAAAATAATGAAAAGTGTAGTTTTTGTTCCTTTTACCCCAAAAAACATAAATGAATTTCGTTACTAATTAAAGACCCAAAACAATCTGATTTTAATTCGTTTATCAATCATTCTCTTCTCTCTCAAAAACCAAAGTACAAGACTTCATTCAAGATTTTCTTTCAAGGTAAGTCTTTCTCGAAGAATTCCAATATTTACAACTCAAACCCTTTATACAATTATAAATACTGATGAAAATCATAATTTTTTGCCGTAAAGATTTCAAGAAAATGATTCAAGAATCTTAAGAAAGGTTTTCTTTACCTTCAAACTATGGTTTTAAGGCCTCTAATTAAGTTCTTATTCAAGAACCTTGTTCTTTAAGGTATATTAGGCTATCATTGTGTTTGAATAGATCATCTTCAATACCTACATCTTCTTTCAAATCAGTAAAAGAGAAAAAAAGGATGCTACCACTAGATTTGAGTATTCTTGCGATGAGTTGATTTTGAGTTCTCGAGTTCATGTTTCTTTTTAAAATTCTATTCCCAATTATTTAATCTCTATATATTATATATTAAGATTATTCAGTTGATTCACTCGTTTCCATATTTAAGCATGCATCCTATGATTTGTGTATTTTTAAGATGAGTAGAATTGTTGAGTTCTGAGTACCGAGTTCCCATATTTCTATTAAGATCCTTGAGTTGAGTCAGTCATGTCCATTATTACACATGAACTCTATGAGTTGAGTTATACATTTTGAATAGATTATTAAAGCCAACACTTGAGTTTTTAAATTGATTTTTGAGAAAGTAAAATTGAGTTTTCAGAAAAAAGTTTCTAAAACATGATTAGTATGACAGTCGACTATGTCACAAATGTATGAGAAATATACAATCAATGTTTATGCAGTATTACTTTGCGATCATCAATGATCATATTAAAATATGATTCTTATATTTTGAGAAAGAGTTTCCAAGTATAAATTCACTAAGAGTATAAGGGGACTATGTATTCACAACGGTATCAACTTTTACATTGCTAAAAGAGAAACTAAGATTTCTAAAAAATTTATGAGTTTAAAAGATATTTCAAAAATAATTAACTCTTTTAAGATGGTAGTTTGTGCAGTTATGTCAAAAAAGAGGAAGACTCATATTTTTAACATATGAGCATGAATAGATAATATTGGGTGTAGTATTGAACACAAATATGAGGATGAGTTCAGAAAACTCAAAGTTCTCATGCACCATGTATGTCAACATGGGTAAAGTATCTTACTTTTAAGATTATTCTTTATTTATTTTTAAGATGACTTATTGGATCCACTTAGTTGAGGTGTCCTATATCTCAACATGGTATAGGAGAGCTTCGGCAACGTAGGTGAGACGCTATATCAGCACGTGACTCATAGTGATAGTTGTAGGTTAGAAAATCTCCAAATATAGTTAAAGTGTATGTTTATATATAACTGATTATGTTGAGTTTAGAGATGAAAAAGTATTTTGTAAATCGTTAAATGTTTTACCTTCTTTATTCTATTACATTCATGTTGAGTGCATTGTTATCTATTCTAGTTTTTTCTTTCAGTTATTTTGTTATTCAACTATATTGCATACTCGTACATTCAATGTAATGATATCATTCAGACTACGTCTTTTAAGGATGTGGATAAAGTTCTTAGGAACCTCAGCGGGAGTCTGTTTGGATCTCTTCATCTTTTCGTCTGCTTTTGAGTAAGACCTCTTACTTTTGGAGTAATCCATTCTAATGAGTTGTGAGTACTAAGTTCTTTTGAGGAGTCATGAATTTTGTCCCTACACTCATTTTTATAAAATATAGGCTTCATAGATAGATAAATTTTGGAGAGTATTTCAGTTTTAAATGTTTTATTGAAAACTAATGTTTCATACTCATTATATTGAGTGAAGTTTTGATATTTTGCAAACTATTTTAAACTTCTCCTCTAGTTTTATGCTTATGCTTGTTTAACATAGTCTTCTGCTTCTAGTCAGCCATTATGAGGGTTCGCTTAAGGGCTAAAAATCATTCTCAAGCGACGATCATATCAAACGCATAGGCTCGTATTATGACACCACATCTCTTGTATATCATGAATCTAGAGCACAATCACATATTCAAATAAAGTGTCTCAGAAGACTCAGATTGGTGCATGAGTGAAGACAACATATATGAATTTTCATATAGTATCAAAGAAGTAAATAAGCGAGTAAGTAACATATTGGGTCAATGAATAAATATTAAAAAAAATCTATATTACCTAAAAAGTATGAACTCCTAACTTGAATGTTAAATTACTTTAAATGCTCCCTAACCTACATTGTAACATTTTGAAGGAGTTGTGACTTTTGCGATAAGTTGTGATTTTTTTCATAAGGTTGTGATTTCTTGATGACTTGTTACTTCTCAGAGAGTTCTGAATTTTTCAAGGAGTTGTGACTTTTCCAAAGAGTTCCGATTTCTCGAAAAGGTCATGACTTTACGAATAAGACACAAAAAAACATTTGTTCATACTACCCTTTGTTGATTATAAATAGAAGGGTTTCCTCTCATTTTTAAGCACAACTATTTTTAATCCTTTACTCTTCTTCTCATTGCATTTACAGAAATTTTGTGTGATTAATTTGTTGGGTATGTAGCAGGAATTGATAGGAAATAGAAGGAAAGAGAGGAACTTGAAAAATCCTCTTATGATTTAATGAAAAGACATTTGTCGGTGGAAAGAAAAATAGGAGAGTTTAAATATGGAAACACTCCTTTTAATTTTTAAAATGGTTGGAAATAGGGACCCCTCGCTCCATCGTCATCGCTCGCTCGTCTCGGCTTTGGCTTCTGTTTTGGCAAATGATCAATCGAGAGATTATATTTTGGACAAAGTGTGTTTTAATTATTTAATTAATTAATTAAATGGCCAAAATGTTTTAAATTAATTAGTTGATAACAGAAAACGTTTTCAGTTATTTAGTTGAAATTAACCGAAACATTTCAACTTTTTAGTACTATTCACTCTTCAGAATTTTCGCTATTGAATTTTTTTGATCTCTTCTTCTTCTTCTTCTGCATAATAAATTACTTCGTCTATTTTACTGCTGTTGACTGTGTTTGCTGACACCAGAGGTTTTGGTATCTATACTCTGGTGATTGAGATCATTTTAACCTGGAAGGTCATATTTCAAATCAAACCTCGGATACTAAGGAGAATGATTTCCTTAAGGGGACGCTGTGAGTTTAGTGGACTTGATCTTTTTCTGTTCAATTTTTTTTAGATTCTGGTAGTTACAGATTTTAATTTTTTTCTTAATTAATTTATGTTCATCTCTTGTACTAATTCTGTAAACTTTGGTTTCTTCGTGTATCTGCAAAGTTTTATCACAATCAGTAATTTTGATTTTCAAACAAAGACTGGCAACAATCTTAAGGAAATTATTTTATTATATATTAATATGTGTTTCAGGCGAAGACAAAAATATTCGTGATTTTATACTCCTTGAAGTTTGCAATTATAAGTTATTGCTTACTAAGACTGTATAGATTTTTGTTTATCATAAATGGCAAACAGCGGTGTTACAGTGGTTGTTTCTGCACCAACAAAACTATTGTACCACAAGTAGAGAAACCGGGTAAATTCACTGGTGTGAATTTCAAAAGATGTAGCAACGGGTATTTTTCTGGCTTACCACTCTTGGTCTGCAGAAATTTACCAGTAAAGAAACTTCAGTGCCTGCTGATGATATGCTAGACAGAGAAAAAATCATGATTATTGAGGAAGGCTACATTTGAGTTCTTTAGAGGATAACTTATATAATGTCTGTACTGCAATAAAAACTTAAAAAGAGTTATGGAATGCACTTGAGAAGAAATATAAGACAGAAGATGCATGTTAGAAAAAGTTTGTGGTCGCAAAGTTTTTAGACTATAAAATGGTAGATAGTAAAACTGTGAATCACAAGTGCAGAAACTTCAACTTATTCTCCATGATTTGATTGCAGAAGATATGGTAATAAATGAAGCTTCTCAAGTGGTTGCATCGAGAAGTTGTCTCCTTCGTAGAACGATTTCAATAATTATCTAAAGCACAAGCATAAAGAAATGAAGCTTGAAGATCTTGTAAGTCACCTCAAGAATGAGGAAGATAGAAGAAGCACTGAAAATAAGTCTCATAAGAGCTCAACAATAATCGGAGTTAATATTATTGAAGAAGCTCCTACCAAAGACAAAAGCGAAAGAAGTCCAAAAGGCAGAAGTCAGAACAGGGCAAGAAGAAATTCAAAGGCAACTGTTACAATTGTGGCAAGGCTGGTCATAGGTCTTTTGATTGTCGTGCTCCAAGAAAAGATAAAGACAAAGGCAACGGCAAAAGTAAAGAAAACATGGTGAAAAAGATGGAACATGCAGATGACTTGTGTGCAATGATCTCGGAGTGTTACTTAGTTGGAAATTCTAAGGAGTGGTTTCTAGACTCAGGTGCCACTAGACATATTTGCTCTGCGAAAGAAGCCTTTGCAACGCCTGAGTACAATGAAGATTTGTTCATGGAAAACACAGCAACAACAAGGATTGCGGGAACTGGAAAAGTAATGTTTAAAATGACATCCGGAAAGGTGTTGATTTTGAACACTGTTATGCATGTCCCTACTATTAGAAAAAATTTAGTTTCTGCTGCACTACTCGTTAGGAATGGGTTTAAGTGTGTCCTAGTTAGTGATAAAACTGTAACAAGTAAGAATGCAATGTTTATAGGAAAGGGCTACCTTAATGAGGATCTTTTCAAGGTGAATGTAATGGTTGTTGATAGTAATAATAAGAATTCTGCTTCTATTTACTTATTTGAGTTAAATGATTTATGGCATGCACGTTTGGGATATGTAAATTACAAAACCTTGCGAAAATTGGTTACTATAGATATATTACCTGATTTTAAATGCGGTAAATCGAAATACGAAATTTGTGTGGAAAGTAAGTTTGTTAAACATCCTTATAAGTTTGTTTATCAAAATTCCTAAATTTTAGACTTAATTCACACAGATATATGCGATATGAAGTCGACACCATCTCGTGGTGGAAAAAAATATTTTATAACTTTTATTGATGACTGCACTAGATTTTATTATGTATATTTTCTTAATAGTAAGGATGAAGCAATTGGTGCATTTAAGCAATACAAAAATGAAGTGGGAAACCAGTTGATTCGAAAGATAAAAATGATTCGGAGTGATAGGGATGGAGAATATGAATATCCTTTTGCAGAGATACGTTTAGAATATGGTATTATTCATCAAAATACTGCACCTTATACACGACAATCAAAATGGTTTGACGGAACGAAAGAACATAACATTAAATGAAATGATGAATGTCTTGATGATCAATTTTGGTTCACCACGAAACCTTTGGGGGAAAGCCATCCTTACAGCTAATAAGATACTCAATAGAGTACCCCATCGAAAAACACAATCAATTCCATATGAGTTGTGGGAAGGAAGGAAACCCAACTTGAAATATTTCAAAGTGTGTGGGTGTTTAGACAAGGTAGAGGTTCCTTTACCGAAGAGGGTTAAAATTGGACCTTAAAGAGTAGTCTGTGTATTTATTGGATTTGCTATGAACAGTAAGGCCTGTTGGTTTTTTGTTAAAAAATCTGATAATCCTGAGATTCATGTTGATATGATAATTAAGTCACATAACGCAGAGTTTTTTTGAAAATATTTATCTGTATAAAACTGAATGATATCAAAAGTGAAAGACCTAAATGACCACGAGAATATTTAATGGATAATACACTAACTAGTGAGGATCTTAGGCGTAGTACTCACCAACGGAAACCTGCTTCTTTCAGACCAGATTTTGTGCACTATTGCTTGAATATTAACCTCAAACATTTAAAGCAGCTATGTCTTCCTCTGAGTCAATTTATTGGAATGAAGCCGTCAATAGTGAGATCAAATCAATTTTTATGTAATCACACTTGGGAATTGACTGATCTTCCTTCGGGAAATAAACCTTTAGGATCAAAGTGGATCTTTAAAAAGAAAATAAAACCTGATGGGACTATTGACAAATATAAGCTAGACTAGTAGTCGAAGGGTACAGAGAAAAGGAAGGTCTGGACTACTTTGACACATACTCTCCAATAACAAGGATACCATCAATTTGATCTTAAAATCAACCAAATGGATGTAAAGACAACCTTCTTAAATGGAGAGTTGGAGGAAGAAATTTACATGGAACAACTTGAAGGGTTTATAGTTCCTAGTAAAGAAAAGAAAGTGTGAAGACTTGTGAAGTCACTTTATGGACTCAAGCAAGCGCCCAAACAATGACATGATAAATTTGACCAAACTATGTTAGCAAATGGATTCAAGATTAACGAATTTTATAAATGCGTTTACATTAAAAACATTATGAATCATGAAGTCATTGTTTGTACTTATGTTGAAAACATGTTAATAATGAGTAAAGACATTGACGATATAAATGCTACTAAGTGCATGCTGTCCAACAAGTTCTATATGAAGGACTTAGGAGTTATTGATTTGATTTTAGGAATCAGGCTTATCAAAACTCCTTAGAGTCTAGCTTTATCTCAATCTCATTATATTGAAAGAGTATTGGATAAGTTCAAGTACTTGAATTTCAATATTTTCGAAACTCCAATTGATTTAAGTTTTACATTTCAAAAGAATAAAGGTTAAAGTGACTCTCAATTCGAATATGCCAAACTATTGGGAAGTTTGATGTATAGTATGAATTATAATTGACCAGATATAGCATGTGCTATTAGAAAAAGGAGTCGTTTCACTAGTAATCCGAATCAGACTCACTGGATGGCAATGAAACGTGTGTTGGGATATCTGAAATATACATAACACTATGATTTGCATTATAATAAATATACTGCTGTTATTGAAGGATATAGTGATGAAAATTGGATCACCGGGTCAAATGAAATAAAATCCACAAGTGGTTATGTATTCATACTTGGTGGAGGAGCAGTCTCCTGGAGGTCGTCAAAACAAACATGTATTGCTAGCTCTACAATGGAATCTGAATTCATTGTTTTAGATAAGGCCGGTGAAGAAGATGAATGGCTTCGGAATTTCTTAGAGGATATTCCTTTATGGACCAAACTTGTTGGTCCTATTTGCATACATTGTGATAGTCAAACAGCAATAGGTAGGGCAGGGAGCGTTATGTATAACGGGAAGTCTCGTCATATACGACGGAGACATAACACCATAAGACAACTTCTCTCTAATGGAATATCATAATTGACTATGTAAAGTCAAGTCATAATGTATCAGATACACTAATGAAAGGTAATGGGTTTACGGCTTAGGACAAGTCAGCATGACGGTAAATCTATCTAGCATACTGGAGATCCGAAGAGCTAGATTCAAGGAGAAAATCAAAGTTGTGGCTGACGGTTCGACATTGTCAATTAACTCAATCCATTCTCATGATGAAGAGAATGTTCAGGAACAAGGTTAAGACATTAAGACTTGTTAATGAGGTAATAAATTTAGAGTTTTTAATGATTTGCTAAATTGGTAGATTTGACCAAATAGTGTATTTACGAGATGACACGGTTAGAAATCACCTATGTGAGTGTGAAGTGAAAGCCAATTCAAAGAGAGTTTTATGTTAAAAGCCTATTCTCTATACACTCATGAAACCAGGAGGTGTTCATGGCTTAAAGGGAAACAAATTTAAGAACCATAAATAGTGAAGGATTAATTGTGTGACATATGTTTGTTTAGGTGTACACCAAAGCTCGATGGTTCAAAGATATCACATCTACTGATTGATCGAGTATGTCGGCATATGCTCACTACAGAAAGTCCAAGGGAAAACCTACTTATCTAGATGCAATTAATCGTGGCTTGTAAAGTACACACTTGTCTGTGCATTCCTATGTTATAACCATTTCCCATCAATGTGGGGGATTGTTGGTTGTGTAGCAAGAATTGATTGGAAATAGAGGGAAAGAGAGGAACTTGAAAAGTTGAGAACTTGAAGAGTTGAGAACTTGAAAAGTCCTCTTATGCTTTAATGAAAAGACATTTGTCCCTCATCGATTGTGAAAAAATAAACAGGAGATTATATGGAATAAAGATTTTAATTTTGTCTCTACACTCAATTAAAATTTAATAACTATAAAAATATCATTAGGTAAAAGTCCTATTTATTTATTTATGCAAGTATTAATTTTAGTAGAAATTCAGTCATTACATATTAATTCTTTAGTCATAACATTCTAACTCTCGTCGTTATTACGAAGTATTGCAAATGTTACTCATACAATTTTACATTATTTAGTTATAATATTATGAATAATCATATTTCTTACATTATTTATCTCTATTTTTCATCTTTCCTTATATTAATTTTTGACAGATAAGTTTTTATATTATTATATTGCCCCTATATGTAATAACATGTTGTTGTCATTTTTTTTGGCAAGTCATGTTTGGTTGAATAAATTGAAAATTGCTTACAAGTATATGAACTTTATCTTTATTGGGTGTAAGATAAACAAGTGATTATATATCTAATTTCACCGATAAAATATATTTTTTAATTTTGATTTTCA
>JAKWJD010001755.1:56875181-56976415 GCA_027705065.1 Solanum peruvianum | reverse complement strand
CATGTCTTGATGCCTTGAAATTCCGGCATGGACTAGCTTTTACTTATTTTAGCTTCTTAGATACTCTTAGATTAGTAAATTGAGGATAGATGTTCTTGTGGTGATGACTTCCAGATTTTGGGGATTATAGTTAATAATATTTGTTGAGTTTTTAGAAGTTATTGAATCAATTTTCATAATAAGTTAAGTCTTCCGCATTGTATTTTATTCAGTATGTTTGAAATGTTGGGGTTTAGATTGGTTGGTTCGCTCACATAGTAGGATAAGTGTGGGTGCCACTCGCGGCTCGTTTTGGGTCGTGACAAACTTGGTATCATAGCATTAGGTTCGTTGGTCTCATCACACAAGAACGAGTCTAGTAGAGTCTTAAGGAACGGTAGGGGGACGCCTTTACTTTTCTTTGAGAGGCTATAAGAATTTAGGAAAATTCCATTCTTTCTTTCTTTCTTTCGTGCTATTACTTGGATCCAATTGGTATCTAGGAGAAACAAATTGGTATCTGACCATCTTCACTCTATTTCGCAGATGGTTAGGACTAGAGCAACAACGGCGCCAACACCAACACTGGCAAGACAAGATGCAACTTAGCCAACCACTGGGGTTGTAGCTCAAAGAGGAGTAGTGGCGAGAGGCCGTGGTACAGGTCGCGGGAGGACGTCCTCTAGAGGAAGAGGACAAGCACCTGGCCCATCTAGTACTAGGGCGGTGACTCCTCCACCGACTGAGAAAGTAGTAAGAGAGGGTGAGGAGGGGAAAGTGAGCAAGTGCAGAATGAGGAATTGCCACCCAACACCCCAGAGATGATTAATCAGGTTCTTGCTTATCTTAGCGGGTTATTGATCAAGTCAGATACTCCATGTTTTTGCACCAGCACCTCAGGTCCCGGAAGTACGACAGGCCGCTGCACAGGCTCCCCGCATGGATGCCTCATTGGAAATAGGCACGTTTCCTCATTTGACTACAAGGCCCATAATGACAAGTGATCAGCATGAACTTTTCAGTAAGTTCTTGAAATTGAAACCTCCAGTCTTCAAAGGTGCTGAATCTGAGGATGCTTACGATTTTCTGGTTGATTGTCATGAGTTACTACATAAAATGGGCATAGTGGAACGATTTGGCGTTGAGTTTGTAACCTATCAGTTTCAGAGAAATGCAAAAATGTGGTGGCGGTCACATGTTGAGTGTCAACCCACACAGGCACCACCTATGACTTGGGCGTCATTATCTAGCTTATTTATGGAGAAGTATATCCCCCGGACCTTGAGGGATAGGAGGAGAGATGAGTCTTGAGCCTACAGCAAGGCAAGATGTCGGGACTGCGTATGAGGCTAAGTTCGTGCCTTTATCCAGGTATGCCACCCAGCTTTGTTTCATTCCACAAGAACGGATTCGCCGTTTTGTTAAGTGGGTTGGGTCAGATTTGCAGATTTCAGCCTTACAGGTAGCGGCTACAGCAAAATCCTTCAGGAAGTGGTAAACTTCATGATAGAGGTGGAAGGAGTGAAGCCAGATGACTTCACCATGGCATCGACATCAAAAAGGTTTCGTAAGGGAGGTGAGTTTAATGGTTCTTACTCCAGAGGGTAGGGTTCAGGAGGTTATCCAGCCCGACCCATTCAGTCTTCACTACAGACTGTAGTTGGGGTTCCACCTCAGACCGGTCAACATTTCTCTGAGGTTGGAGGTTATTCCCAGACTTTGTCATTCTCGAAAGGACCGATGCTTGAATCTAGAGAGTGTTATGGATGTGGGGAGACTGGACACATTAAGAGGTATAGTCCAAAATAGAGTTACAGACCTCCCATAGTCAGAGGTAGAAGTGGTCATGGAAGAGGCCGTCATTCTGGAGGACGTGGTGGTCGAGGTAATGGTGGTCACCAAAACGGCCAGGGTGAGGGCAAACTGGAGCCACTACTGCAAACATGGTAGGGGCAACGGGCAGACAGGCGATAGGGCCCATTGTTACGCTTTCCCGGGCGGTCTAAAGCAGAGGACATCTGATACTGTTATCACAGGTAATCTTTTGGTTGTGATTGCATGGCTTCTGTATTTTTTGACCCTGGCTCCACATTTCATATGTATCTTCCTCATTTGCTACTGGTTTAATTTACATTGTGAATTGCTTGACATGCCTATTCGTGTTTCTACTCCGGGGGGTGAGTCTCTGATAGTTGAAAGGTATATAGGTCTTGTTTGGTGACTTTTTTGTGGGAGCAATAGTCATGAGACTTGGTCATTTTAGAAATGGTTGATTTCGATGTAATTCTGGGTATGACTTGGCTTCTCCAAATTTTGCAATCCTAGATTGTAATGCTAAAACTGTAACGTGGCCAAGCCTGGGACAGATCCGTTAGTGTGGGAGGGTGACTACACTTCCACTCCAGTTTGTATCATCTCCTTTCTTCGTGCTAAGAGAATAGTTAGTAAAGGGTGTTTAGCGTTCTTGGCACACCTCAGGGATGACATACCCAAGTACCTTCAATTGAGTCGGTTTCGGTAGTCCGTGAGTTTCTAGATGTGTTTCCTGCGGACCTTCCTAGTATGCCACGGAAAGGGATATCGACTTTTGCATTGATCTGGAGCCGGGTAATCGCTCCATTTCCATACCCCTTATAGGAGGCCCCAACGAGTTAAGGAATTAAAGGCCCAACTTCAAGAGTTGTTAAGTAAAGGCTTCATTAGACCAAGTGCGCATCCCCTTGGGGTGCTCCGGTGTTATTTTTAAGAAGAAGGATGGGAGTTTTCGGATGTGCATATAATACGGCGGCAGTTGAACAAGGTATAACTATTAAGAACAAGTATCCCTTCCTCGCATTGATGACTTGTTCGATCAGTTACAAGGTGTTTGTGTTTCCTCTAAGATTGACTTGAGATCCGGTATCATCAATTGAAAATACGGGCAAAGGATGTGCCAAAGTCTGCTTTTCGAACCAGGTATCGGCATTACGAATTTGTAGTAATGTCTTTTGGCCTTACAAATGCCCCTGCTTCTTTCATGAGCTTGATGAACGGGATTTGTAAGCCATATCTGAATCTCTTTGTGATCGTATTTGTTGATGATATACTGATATACTCCAATAGTAAGAAGGAACATGAGGAGCATTTGAGAATTTTGTTGGAAGTATTAAGGGAGAAAAGGCTTTATGCCAAATTCTGCAAGTGTGAGTTTTGGCTATATTTAGTGTCCTTCTTGGGGCACGTGGTTTCTAAGGATGGAGTGATGGTGGATCCTTCTAAGATTGAGACAGTGAAGAATTGGGTAAGACCTACTAATGTGTCAGAAATAAGGAGCTTTGTTGGTTTAGCCAGCTACTACCGTCGATTTGTCAAGGGATTCTCTTCTATTGCTTCCCAATTGACGAAATTGACTAAGCAGAATGTTCCATTTGTATGGTCGGAATGAATGTGAAGAAAGCTTTCAGAAACTCAAGACCTTGCTGACTACTGCACCTATCCTTACCTTGCCAGTAGAGGGTAAAGAACTTCATGTTTATTGTGATGCATCCTATTCTGGTTTGGGTGCAGTGCTAATGCAAGAGAAGAAGTAATTGCTTATGCTTCGAGGTAATTAAAGGTGCATGAACGTAACTATCCGACCCATGATTTGGAGTTGGCTGCGGTATTTTGCATTAAAGTATGGAGACACTATCTATATGGGGGTTAGTGTGAAGTCTATACGGATCATCGTAGCCTACAGTATGTCTTTACTCAGAGGGATTTGAATTTGAGACAGAGGAGGTGGATGGAACTACTGAAGGACTATGATGTTACCATCTTGTATCACCCAGGAAAGGCTAATGTTGTGGCAGACGCCTAAAAGTAGAAAGCAGGGAGCATAGGTAGTTTAGCCCACTTACAAGTTTAAGACGCCCATTGGCTATAGAGGTTCAGACCCTGGCTAATGACTTTATGAGGCTAGAAGTAAATGAGAAGGGAGTATTTTTGGCCCGTGTGGAGGCGAGATCTTCTTTTCTTGACAAGATCAAAGGAAAACACTTTGATGATGAGAAACTAAGCCGAATTTGGGATATGGTGTTGCGAGGAGAGGCTAAAGAAACAATAATTGATGAGGAAGGTGTTTTGAGGATTAAGGGAAGGGTATGTGTGCCCCGTGTTGATGATTTGATCCACACTATTCTTACAGAGGCTCATAGTTCCGGATATTCTATATATCCTGGTGCAACCAAGATGTACCGTGACCTAAAGTATGAACACCAGAGGCCCGGAGGAACACTTCAGAGAATGCCCATTCCTGAATGGAAGTGGGAGAGAATTGCAATGGACTTCGTGGTTGGTCTTCCAAAGACATTGGGTAAGTTTGATTCTATTTGGGTAATTGTGGACAGATTAACTAAGTCTGCTCACTTCATTCCGGTCAAGGTGACCTACAATGCAGAGAAGTTAGCCAAACTCTATATCTCAGAAATTGTTCGATTGCATGGAGTTCCATTTTCCATCGTATCAGATAGAGGTATGGAGTTTACTTCTAAGTTTTGGAGAACATTGCATGCGGAATTAGGTACTAGGTTGGACCTTAGTACTGCATTTCACCCTCAGACCGATGGTCAGTCTGAGCGAACGATTCAGGTATTGGAAGATATGCTTCGTGCATGTGTGATAGAATTTGGTGGTCATTGGGATAACTTCTTACCCTAGCGGAGTTTTCATACAATAATAGCTATCACTCAAGTATTGACATGGCCCCATTTGAAGTATGTATGGGAGGATATGTAGTTCTCCCATTGGTTGGTTTGATGCATTTGAGGTTAGACCTTGGGGTACTGATCTTTTGAGGGATTCATTAGAGAAGGTGAAATCTATTTAAGAAAAGCTTTTAGCGGCGCAAAGTAGGCAAAAGGAGTATGCAGATCGAAAGGTTAGAGACTGGGAGTTTATGGAGGGTGAGCAAGTCTTGCTGAAGGTTTCGCCCATGAAAGGGGTGATACGGTTTGGTAAAAGAGGTAAGCTAAGCCCAAGGTATATTGGACCATTTGAAGTACTTTAGAGAGTAGCGGAGGTGGCTTATGAATTAGCCTTGCCTCCAGGGCTGTCAGGAGTTCATCCGGTATTTCATGTGTCTATGTTGAAAAGATACCATGGGGATGGAAAACTACATCATTCGTTGGGATTCAGTTCTGCTTGATGAGAATTTGACTTATGAGGAGGAGCCTGTCGCCATTCTAAATAGAGAAATCCGCAAGTTGAGATCAAGGGAGATTGCATCCATCAAAGTTCAATGGAAGACTCGGACCAGTTGAAGAGTCTACTTGGAGAAGGAGGCTGATATGCGAGAAAAATACCCACACCTATTTACAGATTCAGGTACTCCTTTTCTCCCTTGTTTTTCTTCTTGGGATCGTTCGAGGATGAACGATGGGTAAATTGGTATCTATTGTAACGACATGTTTAGTCGTTTTGAGCAGCATATTTTAATTCTGGAAAAATTGTCTTGGTCGACGGATCCCACGACGGACCGTCATGGGCACGACGGACCGTCGAGGGGGTTTCGTTCCAAAACACTTAGAATTCTGAAATTTGGGTACTGAAATCGACTCTCTGAACTTCGTGATGGAATGACACGACAGACCGTCGCAGGCACGACAGACCGTCACAGGCACGACGGACCGTCACAAGTCTTTCCACAGAATTAACTCTCGAACTTTGTGACGGACCTGCAGGACGGACCGTCAGAGCCATGACGGACCGTCACAGGTTGCGTAACCCAGACTGGGTCGGATTTCTGTTAAAGTTTTTAAAGGGGCATTTTGGACTATTCATGCTTATAATTATAAAGTTAGGGATTAATGTTAATAATTCAATTACTTGGGGGTTAAAGGAGATAACCTTGAAATAATTAGTGGGTTTTTTTTAATCTTTTATACTTAATTATATGACAATTAGGGTAATAGAAAAAGGGTTTGAATAAGAAAAATAGAAAGAGCAAGAACAGCGATAGAGAGCGACGAACGAAGAGGGAAACAAAGCTTTGGGGAATTTGATTGCTTGATCATGAATCTTCGGTGGAGGTAGGTTATGGTTTATGATATTCGTAGTAAACTCTTAATAGAGAATGATATGTGTTGGGTAGTATTATAAAACCTTCTATATGCTTAATTGTGTGCTTACATGATGTGATTATATAATTGTGATGAATTAGAATGATGAGGCTATTGAATCTTGAATCCTAAATTTACTTTGTTAATGATGATACCTTTGTATTAAAGAAGGCTTGCTTAACTAAAGTAATGAGATTGATGATGCCTTGGTATAAAAGAAGGCTTGATGAACTAAAGTAATGAGATTAGAGGATCGGGTGTCACGTTCTGACACCAGGATAGTAATAGAGGATCGGGTGTCACGTTCCGGCACCAGGATAGTATATGGAGGAGTGTCACATTCCGACACCAGGATAGTATATGGATCGGGTGTCACGTTCCGGCACCAGGATAGTATATGGATCGGAGTGTCACGTTCCGGCACCAGGATAGTATATGGATCGGAGTGTCACGTTCCGACACCAGGATAGTAATAGAGGATCGGGTGTCACGTTCCGGCACAAGGATAGTATATGGATCAAAGTGTCACGTTCTGACACCAGGATAGTATCGGGTGTCACGTTTCGGCACACAGGATAGTATATGGATCGGAGAGTGAGTGTCACGTTCGACACCAGGATAGTATATGGATCGGGTGTCACGTTCCGGCACCAGGATAGTATATGGATTGGAGTGTCACGTTCCGACACCAGGATAGTATATGGATCGGGTGTCACGTTCCGACACCAAGATAGTATATGGATCGGAGTGTCACGTTTTCGACACCAGGATAGTAGTAGTGGAGCGGAGTGTCACGTATCGACACAAGAGGAATAAAGATAATAAATCTTGAATTATGATAATATACTAAATTGTAAAGAACTAATTCCCAAATGAGTACGATGGGGAGGCTTGAGTCCTCATTGATGTTCTTGGTGTTGTGACCAAGTGATATGGTAATTGTTAATGTCGCCTGTTAAGAATATTAGTTGATTTTATGTTATTATCTGATATATACTGTTTTCTATTTTGAGTTGGCCGATGATACCTACTCAGTACTTGTGCCTTGTACTGACCCCTACTTGTATTAGTTTTTCTTTGTTAATTGTGGAGTGCAACAAACGTACCGTCGTCTTCAACTCAACCGCAACTCTAGCCAGTCTTCATCAAGCCAGATTTAAGGGTGAGCTATTGCTTCTAGCTTGGACTGGATCTTCCTCTTCATGTCTTGATGCCTTGAAATCCGGCATGGACTAGCTTTTACTTATTTTAGCTTCTTAGATACTCTTAGATTAGTAATTGAGGATAGATGTTCTTGTGGTGATGACTTCCAGATTTTGGGGATAATAGTAATTAATAGTTGTTGAGTTTTTAGAAGTTATTGAATCAATTTTCATTAATGAGTTTAAGTCTTCCTCATTGTATTTTGTTCATTATGTTTGAAATGTTGGGGTTTAGATTGGTTGGTTCGCTCACATAGTAGGATAAGTGTGGCTGCCACTCGCGGCTCGTTTTGGGTCATGACACAATCGTTTCTTCTGCTTGATTTAAGATCTCTTTCCTTTTCCAGATGCTCGGTAAATCCAGACTGGATTCTATTTTTTCTTGGCTTTATGTTGTTTTCCATAAAGTGAGGTATGACTTGAAGCGTATTATGCTTTGTTAATCCCTGGATTTTTCATTAATCAGAACATAACAAGTTAACAATCTCCCCCTTTTTGATAATGACAACTATAATTAATGAATGTGTAAGACGACTTCCCTGCTCAATTATCGTTGGATAAATAGTTTGAGTGTTTCCCTTGTCTGAGTGCTGCTCCCCCTTTCTGTATGCCCATGTAGATATTCTTCCCCTTTGACATAATATAAAAAGAAAACAAAACATTGAGCAAGATAGAGAGAAAACAAAAACAACTAAACAGAAAAAGAGTATGGGGTCAGAGGCCCCAAATATGCAGTCCCAAAAGAGAAGGAGAAACCTCTCCGTGAAACTAAGTGTCTTAGAAAAAAGCAAACACGATCAAAGTCTTTACTATTTCCTAGAAAGTATCTCAAAATGTTCACCACGTTCCTACAGAAAATTGTAAGAGATATATCAACAAGGTGTTCATAGTAACAACCAGTTGATTGCATGCCGAGTAAGCTCCAGTATGTCACAAACTAAACATCGAATCATTCTACTATGTCCATCTTATGTAGCAGCTCATGACAATCAACCAGGAAATCATAGGCATCTTCTGATTCAGCACCTTTGAAGACTAGAGGTTTTAACTTTAAGAACTTAATGAAAAGGTCATGCTTGTCACCTATAATTATAAACCCTGTAGTGAATCAAGGAAACGTGCCTATTTCCAAGGATGCATCCATGCGGGAAGCCACATCAGCTGCATGTTGTACTCCCTTAATGTGAGGTGCTGCTATAGAAAATACTGGGGGTGCCTGGCCTTGATCAGATATCCCGCTGACATAATTGAGAACTTGATTTATCATCTCCGGAGTTGGTTAGGGTGGTACTTCCTTATCGTGAATCTGCTCATCTTCCCCTTAATCACCCTCTCTCACTACCTCTTCAGGCTGTGGAAGAGTCATCTCTCTATTTCGTTAGATGAGGTGCTTGTCCTATGCCTCTATTTGGAATTCTTTCGCGACCTCTACCAGGACCTCTCGCTACTCTCTCCCTCGAGTAGCAGCCCCAATGGTTGGCTCAGACACACCATGTCTTACTGGTGTTGGCACAGTTATTCCTCTAGTTCTGAAAATCTAAGAAATAGAGTTAAGAAGGTCAGATACCAATTTGTATTAACTAGATACCAATTGGATCCAAGTTATAGCACGAAAGAAAGAAAACTATGAGTTTTCCTAAAGTCATATAGCCTCTCGAAGAAAAGTAATGGCGTCCCAGTACAGTTCTGCAAGACTCTACTAGAACTGTCCTTGTGTGATGAGATCATCTAACCTAATGCTCTGATATCAAGTTTGTCACGACCCAAAACGAGTCATTAGTGGCACCCACACTTAACCTCATAGGTGATACGCACAAGAATTCCAAACCCCAACACATATACCAATAAGTCAACTATGAAAAACAAAATTATGCGAAAGCTCCAAAACTTATTAATGTATCATTTCCCAAAACCTGAAAGTCATCATATTAAAGAGATCAAATCTCCAAATACTAAGTCTAAGAATATGAAAAATACCGAAATAAATAAATCACATGGTCCCTGTCCGAAAATTAGGGACATCATGACATAAATAAGAGAATCCAGCACGAGCTAGAAATAAGAGCTCACCCTGAACTCTGATGTTTTAGAGACTGGATAGAACTAAGGGCGAGTCTAAGTCGATGGTACACTTGCTACGCTCCACAAAAGAACAACAAAGAAAATAGAAGTAGGCGTCAGTACAAGGAACACGAACTAAGTAGGTATCATCAACCAACCCAAAATAGAAACCAATTTATATTGAATAATAATTGAAATCAACTACAATACTCAATAGGTGGCAAGCAACAAACACATGAACCAGTGACAAAAACACCATAGTAGGTACACCATCAATTACAATATTAAGCACACCTCTGAGGACTCATGCCTTCACACCATACTCATTTGAAAAATGGGTTCTTTGAGATTGAGTATATTAAGTTAATTCAAGATTCATTTCCTTTAATGTTATTGTGTCGGAATGTGAAACTCTGATCTCATATACCGTGTCAGAACGTGACACTCCAATCCCGTAATATCGTGTCGGAACGTGACACTCCAATCCAATAATACCGTGTCGGAACGTGACACTCCGACCCAATTATCTCATTATTTTATTTCATCAAGTCTTCTTAATTCAAGGCGTCATTTTAATAGAGAGGGTTCAATATTATAAATTCATCAGTCTAAGAATTATAGGCCAACCACAAACCACACAACCAAGACATACAACCACACAATCAAGTACATAGGAAACTTCACATTAGCACTCAATACACATTTTATGGAGAGTTTATCTATCAAATAGAAATACAACATAACCTACCTCCATCGAAGAACCGAATTCAAGAAGCTACTTATCCAATGCTTTTCCTTTCCTTATTGAATACGAACCCTTATAATCTATCAAGTATGTATATATATGGTGTAATTTGACAATTCCATAAATACTAAGATTATTCTGTCTCCAACCTATACCCATCAATTTACCTAATTATATAATCAATTTCCTCAGATTTAAATCTAAGGATAAGTCTTAATTACTCCAATTAACATAACTTTAATGAAATTTAAATAATTCGATACACCTAAACATAATTACCTATCTCAATATATCAAACTTGAATCATACGAGATGACTATAGAATATTGAATAATTATATTTTGAATTGTGCCAGCAGTAACCTTAACTACACAAACAGAGGACAAAAGATGACAAAAGACTTACACCCTCACAACTATGAACTGAATGTCAGTTTATTAATGAAGGCAACAAGTGCTTAAATAGAGTTACAACGAAAGTAATAAGACTCCTAAACGAACTGAACTAAAGTAGTCTAATTAAATAATAACTGCTGAACTAGTAAGACAATCCTAATACGACTAAACTACTAAATGGTGTCCTAGGACCAGGTGTTCTAATATGCCCCTCAAGTTAGACGATGAGTCACTAAGCCTAACTTGAACAAATAGACTCAAAAGCAGATTTAGAAAGTGCCTTGGTGAGGGTGTCTGCTATTTGATCGGCACCATGGACATGAACAACACGAACCCTTTTAATATCAACATAATGGCGAACAAAGTGAAAGTCCACAGCAGCATGCTTAACACGACTATGGAGGACAGGATTCTTGCTCAAAAATGTGGCTCCAAGATTGTCACAATAAATTGTGGGTAGATGATGTACTGGAAAGCGCAACTCATTTAGGAGATTGGTGACCCATAAGGTTTCAGAAAGTGCATTAGCCACTGCCCTGTATTCGGACTCAGTGGAGGAGCGTGAGACAGTATTTTGCTTCTTTGATGACCAACTAATCGGATTGTGACCAAGAAATAGGATGTAACCAGATGTACAAACTCTGTCAACGATGTCCCCACCCCAATCTGCATCAGAGTACACATGTAGATTGAATTCATCAATGGGAGTAACGCGTAGGCCAAGTTGAATGGTACCCCGCAGGTATCGAAGAACACGTTTTACAGCCTTCCAGTGAAGGTCTGACGGTGCTTGCATAAATTGAGAAAGCTTGTTGACTGCGTAGGCTATGTCAGGTCGAGTGAAGGATAGATATTGAAGCCTACCCAAGACTCGGTGGTAACTAACGTGTAGCATCAGTCAAGTGAGTTCCATCAGACAAGGTGAGTAACTCAGATGCACTCATGGGCGTGTTAACACTCTTGCAGTCGGTCATTAGCTCATCATTCAAAATTTCATTCACATAATTTGCTTGGGTGAGAATTAAACCGTTGGAGCTGCGTATCACTTCAACACCAAGAAAGTAGTGAAGATTACCTAAATCTTTAATAGAGAACTTAGAAGCAAGGGAAGTGATAACCTGATTGACACTTAAAGTATTGCTCCCAGTGATAATAATATCGTCGACATAGACGAGGACGAATATCGTATCACTTGCACCATGTCTGACAAGTAGTGAGGCATCAGATTTGTCTTAACAAAGCCTATGGATGAAAGATAACCCGTGAGTGCATTGTACCACACCCGAGGAGCTGTTTCAAGCCATAGATTGCCTTCCGTAGCCGACATATATGCATTGGTTTGTCTTCACTAGTAAACCCCAGAGGTTGTGCCATATACACTTCCTCTTCAAGGTTGCCTTGGAGGAAGGCATTATTGACATCTAGCTGGCGAAGGTGCCAGTTGTGACGAAGTGCCACAGAGAGGACAATGCGAACTGTGGTGGGCTTGACGACAGGGCTGAATGTGGCATGAAAGTCAACCTGGCCTCTGAGTGAAGCCTTTTGCAACTAGGGCGCTTTGTATCTGTCGATGGACCCATCAGCATTTCTCTTGATCCTGAAAAGCCACTTGCAGGATACAATGTTTTTATTCGGGTCAGGAGGAACAAGTTCCAAGTCTGATTTTAATTAAAGCATCAAATTCATGTTTCATTGCATAACGCCACTCTGGATATTTTTGTGCTTGTTTGACAGTAGTGTGGTTGTGACAGTGGGGTTCAATTTGGCTAGGTAATCAAAAATTTTTTGGTTTTGTGATATTATTTTGGGATCGAGTAACAGCACGGGTAGGAGGAGACGGACATTGAGGCGGTGAAGGAGCGAGTTCTAACTCGAAGGTAGGACAGGCTGGTTGAGGAGCCATATGTGTTGGGGTGTGTTTCTACGGGTGATAGACAAGGAGAGGAGACAAGCTGCTTTGTGTGTTAGTGGGTATCGGATTTTGAGAGTTTGTAGGGAGGTGTGGTAGTGCTAAAAGCTGGGCAGTAGATATAGAAGAGGTGTTCGGGGAAGCAGGAATTATTGAAGATGAGGAAGACAAAAATTTACCTTGAGAGGGAGGAGTTGCTAGAGGTGAATCTGTTGCGGCTGCCGCTGATGCATTGTCGGATAAGGACTGCGAGTTTAAGTGGTCTCGGACTGGGCTGGAGAGGAAGCAGATGGTGGAAAATCTGCAATAGTGCGTGCTGCTATTTCTAATGGAGTTGGCAGATCTGTAACTATGGGAAGTTGGGTGTGGGGTCTGAATAACTCGGCATTGTTGGTGCTGCCCATTCTAGGTGAGTTGATTTAATGGCAATGTTGGAGAACAATGTCTTAAATGGAAAAACATCCTCAACAAATCGCACATCTCGAGATAAGTAAACCTTTGCAGAAATTGGGTCAAAACACTGGTGACAGTGATGGGATAGTGAGAATCCAAGATAGACACATGGGGTAGATTTCGATTCAAGTTTATTTTTGGAGTATGGTTTTAGCCATGGATAACATAAACAACCAAAAATTCGTAGGGAGTTATAATTAGGTGATTTTCTAATAATCTTGGAATGGGGATTGATTATCGAGGTGAGAGGTTGGAAGACGATTGATGAGGTAGACAGTGTGATGACAGGCAAAAGACCAGAATTGGGGTGGGAGAGACGCCTCATGTAAGAGTGTTCTTGCAGTTTCGACAATATGGCGATGTCGCCGTTCTGCAAGTGCAACTCGTTGGGGTGTATAGGGAGGGGTATAGAGGTGTTGAATGCCGTGAAGTGAAAGATATGAGTCAAGACTTTTATACTCACCTCCGCCATCAGTATACAACGATAAAATTTTAGAGTCAAAATGTTTTTCCATCAAGGATGAAATTTTTGAAAGATATCTTTAACTTCACTTTTTTGTTAGTGTGTAGAGCCAAGTGTACTTCGTATATTGGTCAACAAAAATACAATAATACAACTTTTTATCAAGAGATAAGACTGGTGATGGCCCCCATAAGTCACTGAAAATAATTGAAGTGGTTTAGAGCTACACAATGATAATTGAGTAAAAGGATGTCGATGAGCTTTATTAGATAAACATGAATTACAAAGAAAATTTGTCTCTCTCATGAAATGGTAGCGAGAATTTATTCAAAATAAACCTAAGAACTCTAGAGTGAGGATGACCAAGACGTTGGTGCCAAGTAGTGAGAGGGCTGGATGTGGAGATAATGTGATCTTGGGGATGTGAGACAGGCCACTCATATAGTCCATTGTTAGTCCGACCGTGCACCAGTGGCTGCCGTGTTTTCAGATCCTTCACAACAAAGTTAAAAGGAAAAAATTCAATAGACTTAAGATTGTCTTGACAGAATTTAGAAATAGAGATAAGCTTGCATTTGATGGAAGGGGCACACAAAGTATGAGTTAGCTTAAAAACATTATTTGATGCATTTAATTTAGTAGAACCAGTATGAGAGATAGGAATTTTGTTACCATCACCCATTGAGACATCTTCGTTACCGTGGTATGGTTGTAGGTTGTGCGGTTCTGTTGTGATGTGATGGGTGGCTCCTTAGTCAACTATCCAGGGATTGGTCTCCGTTGTAAGCCCAGCGGCATAGTTGGCTTTGCTTCAAAGTGATTATGAGATCTCGAGCGGCAAACATTGGCGGTGTGGCCAATTCTGTTACATAGTTGACAGCGAATAATACCGTTTGAATTTGAATTGGATTGCCCTTGTGGTGGAGCGCTTGGACGCAAGTTCTGGCGCCATTGTTGAGAGTTGTTGGTTTGTCCGGTTGTTGCAATTATGGAGTTGAATTTAGTGGGAGTAGCAACTGCAGCACTGGGAGTAGCAACTGCAGCAGTGATAGTACTAGATAGTTTCTTAGCATCCTCGTGGCGGAGGAAGAGTTCAAAGTCTAGTAACTTTTCAAACAGTTCCTCATAGGAGATAGGCGTATCGCGTGCACGAATGGCAGCAGATATTTCACGAAATTCAGGACCTAGACCACTATGTATTTTGACAATGAGTTCAGGATTGGAAATAGGAGCACCAGCAGTGGCTAACTCATCGAAAAGGAGACGAATAGTATGAATATATTCAGTAATGAGAGCGAGAGTCCTTACTGACACGGGCAAGCTGATCACGCAGACTGAAGACTCGAGTTTGAGATTTGTTCGCATAAGTGGTATGCAAGGCATCCCAAGCTGATTTAGTCGAGTCAGCGGGGCTGCAACAGTAGGGGCAATAGTGGGTTCGACAGAAGCCATGAGAGCATTCTGGATGAGTTGATCCTGACGGAAACAAGTTAAGAAGGCAGGATTGGGGAATATATTCGTGCGAGGGTAATCGTCCGACTAGGGGACGGACTGGTTCCATCGAGATGGCCAAAGAGGTTGTAGCCATACATAAGCATGGAAAATTGGGCTTTCCAGGTGGCGAAGTTGTGACCACCACTTAGTTTGATGGGTAATTGGGATGCGGGATTGAATTGAATGATAGTATGGGGCTTGTCGTGTTATCAGCATTGACAACTCTGGTATTGTTGCCATTGTTGTTGGTCATTGTTGCTGATCTGCGTGAGAAGAGGAAAAAAGAAGAAGAATAAAAAAAAAAAGGATCGTACTCTTTAGAGCGTGGAGAGATCTGATACCATATGAACTGAATGCCAGTTTATTAATGAAGGCAGCAAGTGCTTAAATAGAGTTACAACGAAAGTAATAAGACTCCTAACAAAACTGAACTAAAGTAGTCTAATTAAAAATAAAACTGCGAACTAGTAAGACAATCCTAATACGACTAAACTTACTAAATGGTGTCCTAGGACAGGTGTTCTAATAACAACCCCAATTCCAATTCAAATATTATATATTGAATTAACAATCCACAAAACTCTCATAGGTCAGAAATGTTACTTAGTTTTCTCTAACGTGAAACCATTTTCCAATATACGCATACAAAGACCAATAAGATTCCTTTTTATCATATAATAAATAAAATAATTTAACCCTTAAATTAGCGATAAGCCTTCATTTCCAGAACAACGACACACCAATGAAAGCTATCAAAAATCATTACTTGATCAATTTTCAATTCTAACACAAAGATCATCATACTAACACATTATAATTTTCCTACCTTATCATCTAGTCATATTTATTGCAAAGTAAAACAAATTCATGGAATAGCTGAAACCACCACTTATACCTTTTTGGTACGTCTGTGCAACTCTTCAATTTTCCTTTTCTTCTACAGGTTATTTTTTACCCTACAAATATGATTACTTATAGATATAGTAAAAGTAAATCACTAATTTCAAAGTAATTTTCTCTAAACACTAAAAAAATTAATTATTCGAATTACTCCACTAATTTTCTAATTATAACTGCAAATAGTCCAAAATACCCTTTTAGAATTTATCGAAAAGTATTTTATGAAGTAAAAAGTTCTAGTACTCCACACAATAAAAATGTTCGTTACAATTAATTTTCACACTTTCTCGTTCAACACTCCCACCAGCTTCACCAATCCAAAATTTTTTTACAAATGGACTTAGACATTGTTCAGATTCGTTACAATTTTCATAATATTAACCACCTCTATCTGACCTAACGATTTTCACTTTCTTATCTAATTTTCTTTCAACCTCTTTAACGTACCCTTTGAGAGCGTTTGCTGCTTGAGATTTCTTTCAATAAATAGATAAATCAATAATGTGAAAAATCATCGATATAGGTGATAAAATATTTACCTCCGCAAATATCATTATGTATTATTTTAAGAATCTGAATGATCATTGTGGCAGCTTTCTTGCTATGCTTGGTTTGCTTTCCTTTAATGCAACCAAACATATATCAATATCATTAAAATTCAGATTCGGAAAAATTCATTCTTTACTAATTTTTTAAAACTTTCTTTGAATACATAACACAATTCTTTATGTAACAAATAAACTGAACTTTCATTTAGTGAATTACATCTAATTTTTATCGAGTTTCAATGTATATAAACCATCAATAAGAGCACCGAGATCATAAAAAATAGTGTTCTTATATAATTTGAAATAACCATGTCAAATCTAGAACATCAAGGTTTGAAAGAGAAACAAAATTTCTCGAAACTAAAAGAACATAAAGAGTCTATAATAGATCAAGGTGATGTCCAGTCTCCAACATCAAACGATAAGTCCCTATGCCTTCAATTTTTTCCTTACTATGACTTTTCATAAAGAAGAATTTTTTTATTTTAGTTTGATCGTAATGAATCCCTGCAACACAGTGGATACATGAGTAGTTGCACAAGAATAAAGCCACCAAGTATTATTAGGAACTACTACTAAATACGATTCAAAACATGCAAAGGCACCAAATGTACCTTTCTTTTCAAAACAAGTTTTAAATGTCAGGCAATCTTTCTGATAGTGTCCTTCCTTTTTACAGATTCGAAACACATCAGCCTTGAGTTCCTTTTAAACATCCTATGAAATTTTAGTACGTGTTTTTAATTTTATTTATTTATTTATTTTCTTACACTTGTTGGCTTTCACTTCGAGTCCTTTACCAGCTCCTTGACCCATGAGGTTAATGGAATGAGCTCTTTGTTTCTTAAGTCTTGACTCCTTTTGAGTAAACATACTGGACAGTCAGTCAGTAACATTCCATTATCCTTAATACGTTATTGTTAAGTTGGAATGGTCCATACTCAAGAGACAATGAGTTCAGAATAGACTGAAATAAGAAGGTGTCATTCACTTTCATCCCCAAGGTTCGAGGTCTTTCTGCAATATTAGTCATCTCGATGATATGATTTTGTATACTACACGACCCATCAAACTTCATGGTTGTGGGTTCAACCATTAGTGTACCAGCGAGAGACTTGTCAACAAAACAAAAATTTTCTTCCACAAAGTTTAGATATTTCTTGACACTTAAGGTTTGTGAAATAGTATTATTAATGTTGTTAGCAACAGTCACTCGCATGAACATAAGATACTTCTCATCCTCACTGCTCTTATCAGTAATGACAGTAGGTTTGTCATTCAGCAAAGCCAAGTCATATTCATCACACCAAAGTGGAACTGGACTTGTTCATGCTATTCACGGAAGTTCAATCCATTGAACACAGTGACAGACAAAGCATGCGAATGAAGAGGAAAAACTTCAAATAAGTACATGCTCACATATCAAAAATGTGATTTAGTAAAATGATAAAAGTACATTGTAATTATCCTTTGAATAGATACTACGACACACTATCATAATTTTAATGCCATGTATAAATCATAAATAGGTAATTAAATAATTTTAACCAAACATATACGACATCTTTGGATATACAATATATGTTTGATTGAAAATATTAATTTACCTCATAATTTTCAGTATTCGTAGTATGATAGATTCACCTTTGGGTAAATTTTTTTAAATTCTATAAATAGTGAAAGTCAATCTATTTATTTTTTAATATAGGCATTTAATTAACTTTCATATATAAATGACAATTTTATGAGTCCATATTTTTTTTTAACAATACTAGTTTGGTCACTTTGGTTAACTAACAAGCTATATGAATATAAATGCATACATAATCTTGTAAAATTTTGTGCATGTGAATAAATTTAAGCATTTTAGTTTGGTCACTTTGGAGACTAACAAATTATAGATTCATAATACATGCATCAAGTGATCATAAGCATGATATGTGTAGACGTTAATTTTCTCTAGTTTTGCCACTTTGGTGACTAACACACTATATAAATACAAAGTACACGTAACATCATAAAAATTTTGTGCATGTGAATAATTATAAACATTTTAGTTTGATCACTTTGGTGACTAACAAACTAGAGAAATATAATATATACATCAAATGATTATAAACATATTTGTAGACGTTAATTTCTCTAGTTTGACCACTTTGGTGAATAACAAACTATAGAAACATATTACATGCCTCAAATAATCGTAAACATGATATATATACACGTTAATTTCTTTAGTATGACCACTTTGGTGACTAACAAATTATGGAAACATAATAGACATATTATTTATTGTTTAGTATCGCGACCACTTTAATTTATCATAGAATCTAAAATAAACTACATGATTGTTACATTATGGGGTTGCGAACATCAATTCTCAACTTTTCAGGACTGATAATAAACAAAGTATACTTGTTAACCATGACCCATTGCTCTTAATAAATCATAAGATAACTTACAAAAATTTATGAGTAATGGCGCTTTAATATTTCAATATCCTCGTGTAAAAGTTTATTAGGGCATCAATTATTGGCTAAGATAAAAGATTTCTCAATTGTGAATTGAATATTACTTTGCATCAACATATTGTATTGTAAACTTGAGGTTAAAATTATTGTTAGTCTTCCAAATATTATCTGTAATGGCGAAAAATTTTGAGACCATCCTCACTGAAAATTTTGGATCTATACCTCATGTAATTTTTCTAAATATGCCTATTTTATATACCAAGATTATCGGTTCAAATAATCTCGGCTCTGATGCCACATGTAAATTACATACATAAATAACATAATATCACGATCTTGAACACGATAATCTTACATAAAGATCGTTAGCGGTACATACCTGATGAGAAAGACATCATCAGAAAGAAAAGCGGAAGCGTTAGTCATAATTTGGTTTTTACCTCCTTGCCCTAAATTTATGTTACCACAACCGTTAGAGATGAAATTATTGTAGAGAATATGTGATTAATCCTAATGGGTGGATGGAGGACCAATTTATAGAGATTATGATTTAATATGGTACGTCCATCAAGTAACCAATGTACGAACGAGATCTATTCTTTATTAAATACTATTTATGGTATTACTTGATTTACAAGCAAACTTGAGCTATAAGTAAGAAATAATAATAATAAATAATAATAATTCTTACAGCTCATTCATGTATTATAACTGTTTTAAAAGCTACTCAATCACCGGTATTTTAGTGCATTGGCATACAGACACTAAGCTATATAGTACAAATGTGAAATTGGATGATAAATTCATTTATATGTTGATCCATTTATGTATTTTGTTGACGAAGGAGTGTTGCTTGATACCCTTGGGTAATGATAAGTTCTCCCCTGCAGGTAGGTTTATCGCATTGGAGGCTTGGCCACATGAACACTGCGGGAATAAAGGTAACATCTGTTGATTTGCAGTTTTGTGAAGACTTCCAGCAAAAAAAACAAAAGGAGGTCAACTTTTCTAAGGGAGGATAAAATCCTACAAGTGGAAACCTGAAATTTTTTCATACACTTAAACCTTTCGAAGATAGAAAGTCAATGTCCTCTATGAAAGTAACACTAGCATGAAAGAATAACTAGCTCCAAAAAGATAAGGAGTAGGACAGTTGGTGTAAAAATAAGGAATAGAGGCCATAATACATAGCCTCCTCTTCATAAGGGATGAGGCCATAATACATAGCTCCTTTTAGTACGAATTTTCCTAATTTTTCACTCTTATTACATTAAGTTTGAGATAAAAAGACATCATATAGTTTCATTCAAATAAAGAAAGATAGGCAATGGACACTATTCATAAGTGAGGCAACATGTGACTAAGGGGCTTAGGGGACATGTTGACCATTAAAAATATTTTCCCAGCCTCCTTCAGTTGATGACTCTCAATTGAAACTTGAATACAAAAGTATGAGTGTGGAAAAAGACTTAACACAAGTTTAAGGTACCATATCCTGACAACATTCATCATTCAAAGATCTTCTATGTTTCCTCAAAACATCGAATTGATTGGTAACGCTAGACTTTGAATGGTTTGTATAGCCGACAATATACAATTACAATGGAGGCCCATGCATTCAATGCATGTTTCCAACTCCTCCACCCACAAATGTTTGTAATAGATGTGGTAGCAGAGAAGTACTTCAAGTATGCAATTATTTCAAAATTGATTACACGATTGAGAGACAATGTTATAAGAATATGCAATTCTTTGTCTATTTAAGTCCTTCGAAGTTGACAAGAATCTTTTTCAACAACAGTGGATAACTTATACTGGCAATACTTCAATTATGGGTAGTTTGTGTGAAAAAATGACATACTTAATCATGATATGTAGCCACTCTGTGTGAACAAACATAGATGAGTGGTTTCACTTACTAATGATTTTTTTGCAGTGTATTTGTATTCGACTGCTTTAGATTCTCTTTTTTATTTATTTATTTACTTCTAAAGGAGCCTTTATTTCTAAGTGATTGTGTTAGAAATTTGACATCAAAAGAACAGCAGTGCAGAACATTGCATTTGAGTGTAAAATGTTTGGCATCGGAAACCTCTAGTGAAGATTGTTGATCATATTACTAGAAGAAAATTGTACAATCTTAAATACAAAAATATATGAATCAATTTACTGCTGTTACAACAATTTTTTACCAAGCGATGTCTAAAATACAATATAAATAAATTTGGGCCCGTGCTTGCACGAGAACTGAACCAGTGTGTGTGTATATATATATATATATATATTATATATATATATACCCATTAACAAGTATTATGATAAAATTATGAATCTTTAAATTAATTTTTAGCTCTGGTATGCTTTTAAACTTTAAATTGTGTTTTGTTAAAACATTTAGTTTTGTTTCCTATTCCTGTTAAAGAAATTCTTAAGCATAATATAAGCTTAAATTATTTGGTAACCGTTTTTCTTTTAAAAATTGTTCCAAACGGCTAACTTTTTTTTTTGTAAAACAACAAAAACAAACAAATTCTACTAAAAACGCATTGCTCTAGTTTTGTTGAATTCACTATTCTGAGGTATGAAATAGGCGGGTTAAAATGAATGATTGAATTGAATCAAGTTAAATTATTAATTTGTCTAAAATTGTCTTGAGTTGAAATGAGTCAGGCTGAAATGTGATTTAGAATTCAATCCGCATATTTTTAACTTTTAATTATTATGTTTTTAAAATATTATTGTCACGACCCAAAACCGAGCCGCGACTGGCACCCACACTTACCCTCCTATGTGAGCGAACCAACCAATCAAACCTTAACATTTCAATGTATATCAACAGAAAGTAATGCGGAAGACTTAAATCTAATAAGAACCAATTCAATACTATTAATATTCAGCATCTATTATTCCCAAAATCTGGAAGTCATCACCACAAGAACATCTATAATCAAATGACTAAACTAAGAGTATTCTAAAAGCTAAAACAAGTAAAAGTTAGTCCATGCTGAAAGCTCAAGGCATCTAGACTTGAAGAAGAAGATCCAGTCCAAGCTAGAAGCATTAGCTCACCCTGAATTTCCGATGTAGTAAAGACTAGCTTGAATTACTGTTGAGTTGAAGACGACGGCACGTTTGCTGCACTCCACAAATAACAAAGAAGAAAACATAAAAGTAGGGATCAGTACAAAACACGGGTACTCAGTAGATATCATCGGCCAACTCGAAATAGGAAAACAATATATATTAGTTAATATCATAAATCAACTATAATACTCAAATGTAGCAACAACAAGTAATATAATAATCAATAAGCACTACCAAGTTCCCCATGAAGACCCTCAAGCCTCAATATCATACTCATTGGGAATTAGGTTCATTAGATGAGTATATTAACATATTTCAAGATTCATTATCTTTATTCCTCCGTGTCGGTAGTGACACTCCGCTCCATATACTATCCTGGTGTCGGAACGTGAAAATCCGATCCTCATTCTATCCTGGTACCGGAAAGTGGCACCCGATCCTCTATTTCTATCCGGTACCGGAACGTGGCACCCGATCCCCTAATCTCACCACTTTCGTTCATCAAGCCTTCTTTTATACCAAGGCATCATCATTAACAAAGTAGATTAGGGTTTCTTTTCAAGATTTGGGATTCAATAGCTTCATCATGCTTATTTATTCACAATTACATAATCATATTCATGCAACCATACAATTAAGCATATAGAAGGGTTTACAATACTACTAACACATATCATTCGCTATTAAGAGTTTACTACGAATAGTGTGAAAACCATAACCTACCTCCACCGAAGAATTGATCAAGCAAGCAATTTCCAAGCAACGTTTATTCTCCTCTTTCGTTCGATCGACTCTCCCTCTCTCTTGCTCTTTCTATTTTCTTATTCAAACCCTCTTTGTTTTACCCTAATTAGTATATAATTAAGTTTGAAAGATGGCATTAATAACCCACTAATTAACTTAAGGTTACCTCTTTTAGCCCCCAAGTAATTAGACTTATAATCCTTAACCCTCTAACTTTATAATTAAAGTAGGAATAGTCCCAAAACGTCCCTTGAACGTGTAAAGAAATCCGACCCAGACTGGGATTACGCAACCTGTGACGGGCCGTCGTGCCTGCGACGGTCCGTCCTGCAGGTCGTCGCAAGGTTCAGAGACCCAAATTCCACCAAGGGTCTAGACGGTCGTCACGCCTGTGACGGTCCGTCCTGCAAGTCCGTCACGAAGTTCAGAGAGTCGATTTTCAGTACCCAATTTCTGAATTTCTAAGTGTTTTGAAACGAGACCCTGCGACGGTCCGTCTTCCGTCGTTTCAGCCAGTTTTCCAGAAATAAAATTTGCTGCTCAAAACGACTAAACAGGTCGTTACAGTAGATACCAATTTACCCATCGTTCGTCCTCGAACGATCATAAGAAGAAAAACAAGGGCGAGAAGGAGTACCTGAATCTTTAAAAGATGTGGGTTTTTCTTGCATATCTGCCTCCTTCTCCCAAGTGGCTTCTTCAACCGGTCGATTCTTCCATTGCACCTTGAGGGATGCAATCTCCCTTGACCTCAACTTGCGAACTTCTCTATCTAAAATAGCAAAAGGCTCCTCCTCATAAGACAAATTTTCATCAAGCAAAACTGATCCCAACGGATAATGTAGTTTCCATCCCCATGGTATCTTTTCAACATAGACACATGGAATACCGGATGTACTCCGGACTGCCCTGGGGGAAAGGCTTTAGCTCATAAGCCACCTCCCCTACTCGCTTAAGTACTTCAAATGTCCCAATGTACCTCGGACTTAGCTTACCTCTTACCAAACCGCATCACCCCTTCATTGGCGAAACTTTCAACAAGACTGTTACCCTCCATGAACTCTAAGTCTCTAACCTTTCGATCTGCATATTCTTCTTGCCTACTTTGCGCCGCTAAAAGTTTTTCTTGAATAGATTTCACTTTCTCTAATGAACCCTCAAAAGGTCCGTACCCCAAGGTCTAACCTCAAATGCATCAACCAACCAATGGGGACCTACATCTCCTCCCATTCAATGCTTCGAATGGAGCCATATCAATGCTTGAGTGATAGCTATTATGTATGAAAACTCCGCTAAGGGTAAGAAGCTATCCCAATGGCCACCATATTCTATCACACAAGCACGAAGCATATCCTCCAACACTTGAATCGTTCGCTCAGACTGACCATCGGTCTGAGGGTGAAATGCGGTACTAAGATCCAACCTAGTACCCAATTCAGCATGCAATGTTTTCCAAACTTAGAAGTAAACTGCGTACCTCTATCTGATATGATGGAGAGTGGAACCCCATGCAATCGAACCACTTCGAGATGATAAAGTTTTGCTAACTTCTCTGCATTGTAAGTCACCTTGACCGGAATGAAATGTGCAGACTTAGTTAACCTATCAACAATCACCCAAATGGAGTCATAATTACATATTGTCTTTGGAAGACCAACCACAAAGTCCATTGCAATTCTTTCCCACTTCCATTCCGGAATGGGCATTCTCTGAAGTGTTCCTCTGGGCCTTTGGTGTTCATACTTTACTTGTTGACAGTTTGGACATTTGGCAATAAAATCCACAATATCACGCTTCATTCTACTCCACCAAAAGTGTTGCTCTAGGTCACGGTACATCTTGGTTGCACCCGGATGTATCGAATACCTTGAACTATGAGCCTCTGTCAGAATAGTGTTGATCAAATCATCGACACGGGGTACACATACCCTTCCCTTAATCCTCAAAACTCCTTCCTCATCGATTGTTGCTTCTTTAGCCTCTCCTTGCAACACTTTGTCTCGGATCCGGATCAATTTTTCATCATTAAACTGCTTTCCCTTAATCTTGTCAAGGAAGGAAGATCTTGCCTCCACACAAGCTAAAAATCCTCCCTTCTCAGTTACTTCTAATCTCATAAGGTCGTTAGCAAGAATCTGAACTTCTCAAGACAATGGGCGTCTAGAAGCTTGCAAGTGAGCTAGACTTCCCATGCTTCCCGCCTTTCTACTTAAAGCATCCGCTTCAACATTCGCCTTCCCCGGATGATACAAAATAGTGATGTCGTAGTCCTTCAGTAGTTCCATCCATCTCCTTTGTCTCAAGTTCAAATCTTTCTGAGTAAAGACATACTGTAGGCTACGATGATCCGTATAAACTTCACACTTAACCCCATATAAATAATGCCTTCCATTGCTTTAATGCGAATACTACCGCGGCCAATTCCAAATCATGGGTCGGTTAGTTACGTTCGGGCACCTTTAATTGTCTTGAAGAATAAGCAATCACATTCTTCTCTTGCATTAGCACTGCATTCAACCCAGAATAGGACGCATCACAATAAACAATAAAGTTCTTCCCTTACTGGCAAGGTAAGGATAGGTGCGGTAGTCAAACAAAGTCTTGAGTTTCTGAAAGCTTTCTTCACACTCATCCGACCATACAAATGAAACATTCTGCTTAGTCAAGTTCGTCAATTGGTAAGCAATAGAAGAGAATCCCTTACGAAATCGGGGCGTTAGTAGTAGCTAGCTAACCCAACAAAGCTCCTTATTTCTGACACATTAGTAGGTCTTTCCCAATTCTTCACCGTCTCAATCTTAGAAAGATCCACCATCACTCATCCTTAAAAACCACGTGCCCCAAAAAAAGGACACTGCATCTAGCAAAAACTCACACTTAGAGAACTTGGCATAAAGCTTTTTCTCTCTCAACATTTCCAATACAATTCTCAAGTGCTCCTCATGTTCCTTCTTACTTTTAGAGTATATCAGTATATCATCAATAAACACGATCACAAAGAGATCCAAATATGGCTTAAAATCCCATTCATCAAGCTCATGAAGCAGCAGGGGCATCGTAAGACCAAAGGACATCACTACGAATTCATAATGCCCATACCTAGTTCGAAAAAGCAGCTTTGGCACATCCGTTCCCGTATTTTCAATTGATGATAACCGGATCTCAAGTCAATCTTAGAGAAGACACAAGCACCTTGTAACTGATCGAACAAGTCATCAATGCGAGGAAGAGGATACTTGTTCTTAATAGTTACCTGTTCAACTGCAGGTAGTCTATGCACATCCGAAAACTCCCATCCTTTTCTTTTCACAAACAAAACCGGAGCACCCCAAGGAGACGCACTTGGTCTAATGAAGCCTTTGCTCAACAACTCTTGAAGTTGTGCCTTTAACTCTCTTAACTCCGCGGGAGCCATTTTATTAAGGGGGTATAGAAATGGGGCGAGTACCCGGTTCAAGATCAATACAGAAGTCAATATCCCTATCCGGTGGCATACCAGGAAGATCTGCAGGGAACACATCCAAAAACTCACGGACTACCGAAACCGACTCAATCGAAGGTACTTGGGTAGTGTCATCCTTGAGATGTGCCAAGAAAGCTAAACACCCTTTACTAACCATTTTCTTAGCACGAAGAAAGGAGATGATACGCACCGGATTGGAAGTGTAGTCGCCTTCCCACACTAACGGATATGTCCTAGGTTTGGCTAACGTTACAGTCTTAGCATTACAATCCAAGATCGCAAAATTCGGAGAAAGCCAAGTCATACCCAGAATTACATCAAAGTCAACCATTTCTAAGATAACCAAATCTACATCAGTGTTGCTCCCCACAAAATTCACCAAACAAGACCTATATACCTTCTCAACTACCACAGACTCTCCCACCGGAGTAGAAACACACGAATAGGCATGTCAAGTATTCATAATGCAATTTAGATCATTAGCAAATGAGGAAGATACATAAGAAAATGTGGATCCAGGATCAAACAATACAGAAGCCATGCAATCACAAACCAAAAGATTACCTGTGATGACAGGCATCAGATGCCTCCGCTTCAGACCGCCCAAGGAAAGCGTAACAATGGGCCCTATCGTTTGTCTGTCCGTTGCCCCTACCATGTTGTGATGTAGTGGCTCCAGTTTGCCCATCACCCCGGCCGTTTTGGTGACCACCATTACCCCTCGACCACCGCGTCCTCCAGAATGACGGCCTCTTCCATAACCACCTCTACCTCTAGCTATTGGGGGTCGATAACTCTTTTTGGACAATATCTCTTAATATGTCCAATCTCCCCACATCCATAGCACTCTCTGGGTTCATGCATAGGTCTCTCAGAGAAGTGTTGACCGGTCTGAGGTGGACCCCCAACTACAGTCTGTAGTGAAGACTGAATTGGTCGAACTGAGTAACCTCCGGAACCCTGTCCTTTAGAATAGGAACCATTAAACTCACCTCCCTTTCGAAACCTTTTTGATGTCGATGTCGAGGTGAAGTCATCGGGCTTCACTCCTTCCACCTCTACCACAAAATGTACCACTTCTTGGAAGTATTTTGTCGTAGCCGCCACCTGTAAGGCCGAAATCCGCAACTCTGACCTCAACCCCTTCACAAACCGGCGAATCCGCTCTTGTGGACTGAAGCAAATTTGAGTGGCATACCTGGATAATGCACGAAACTTAGCCTCATATGCATTTACTGACATCCTACCTTGCTCTAGGCTCAAGAACTCATCCCTTTCCCTATTCCACAAAGTCCGGGGGGATATACTTCTCCATAAACAAGCTTGAGAATGAGGCTCAAGTCATAGGTGGTGCCTCTGTTGGTTGACACTCAACATGTGACCGCCACCACATTTTGGCGTTCCCTTGAAACTGATAACTCACGAACTCAACACCAAACCGTTCTACTATACCCATCTTGTGTAGTAGCTCATGACAGTCAACCAGAAAATCATAAGCATCCTCAGATTCCGCACCCTTGAAGACTGGAGGTTTCAATTTCAAGAACTTACTGAAAAGTTCATGCTGATCATTTGTCATTATGGGCCCCGTAGTCAGACGAGCAAACGTGCCTATCTCCAATGAGGCATCCATACGGGGAGCCCCAGCAGCGGCATGTCGTACTTCTGAAACCGGAGGTGTTGGTGCAGAAAACACTGGAGGTTCCTGACCCTGATCAGATAACCTGCTAAGATAAGCAAGAACCTGATTGATCATCTCTGGGGTAGGTTGGGGTGGCAATTCCTCATTTTGCACTTGTTCATTCTCCCCTTCCTCACCCTCTTTACTACTTCCTCAGTCGGTGGAGGAGTCACCACCGCCCTAGCATCAGATGGACTAGGTGCTCGTCCTGTTCTTCTAGAGGACGTCCTCCCACGACCTCTACCACGGCCTCTTGCCGCTGTTCTTCCTCGAGCCACAGCCCCAGTGGCTGGCTCAGACGTTTCTTGTCTTGCCGGTGTTGGTGTTGGCGCAGTCGTTGCTCTAGTTCTAACCATCTGCAAAATAGAGTGAAGATGGTCAGATACCAATTTGTATCACCTAGATACCAATTGGATTCAAGTAGTAGCACGAAAGAAAGAAAGAAAGAATGGAATTTTCCTAAAGTCTTATAGCCTCTCAAAGAAAAGTAAAGATGTCCCCCTACCGTTCCTTAAGACTCTACTAGACTCGTTCTTGTGTGATGAGACCACCGAACCTAATGCTCTGATACCAGTTTGTCACGACCCAAAACCGAGCCGCGACTGGCACCCACACTTACCCTCCTATGTGAGCGAACCAACCAATCTAAACCTTAACATTTCAATGTATATCAACAGAAAGTAATGCGGAAGACTTAAACTCATTAATAAGAACCAATTCAATACTATTAATATTCAACATCTATTATTCCCCAAAATCTGGAAGTCAGCACCACAAGAACATCTATAATCAAATGACTAAACTAGGAGTATTCTAAAAGCTAAAACAAGTAAAAGTTAGTCCATGCCGAAAGCTCAAGGCATCAAGACTTGAAGAAGAAGATCCAGTCCAAGCTAGAAGCATTAGCTCACCCTGAATTTCCGATGTAGTAAAGACTGGCTTGAATTACTGTTGAGTCGAAGACGACGGCACGTTTCTGCTGCACCCACAAATAACAAAGAAGAAAACATAAAAGTAGGGGTCATACAAAACATGGGTACTGAGTAGATATCATCGGCCAACTCGAAATAGAAAACAATATATATCAGTTAATATCATAAATCAACTATAATACTCAACATGTAGCAACAACAAGTACTATAATCATCAATAAGTACTACCAAGTTCATCCATGAAGACTCAAGCCTCAATATCATACTCATTTGGGAATTAGGTTCTTTAGATTGAGTATATTAACATATTTCAAGATTCATTATTTATTCCCCTCGTGTCGGTACGTGACACTCCCGCTCCATATACTATCCTGTGTCGGAACGTGACACTCCGATCCTCATTCTATCGGTACCCGGAACGTTCACCGATCCTCTATTTCTCTTATCCTGGTACCGGAACGTGGCAACCCCCAGATCCCCTAATCTCACCACTTTTCGTTCATCAAGCCTTCTTTTATACCAAGGCATCATCATTAACAAAGTAGATTAGGGTTTCTTTTCAAGATTTGGGATTCAATAGCTTCATCATGCTTATTTATTCACAATTACATAATCATATTCATGCAACCATACAATTGAGCATATAGAAGGGTTTACAATACTACTAACACATATCATTCGCTATTAAGAGTTTACTACGAATAGTGTGAAAACCATAACCTACCTCCACCGAAGAATTGATCAAGCAAGCAATTTCCCAAGTAGCGTTTCTTCTCCTCTTTCGTTCGATCGACTCTCCCTCTCTCTTGCTCTTTCTATTTTCTTATTCAAACCCTCTTTGTTTTACCCTAATTAGTATATAATTATGTTTAAAAGATGGCATTAATAACCCACTAATTAACTTAAGGTTACCTCTTTTAGCCCCCAAGTAATTAGACTTATAATCCTTAACCCTCTAACTTTATAATTAAAGTAGGAATAGTCCAAAACGTCCCTTAAAACGTGTAAAGAAATCCGACCCAGACTGGGATTACGCAACCTGTGACGGGCCGTCGTGCCTGCGACGGTCCGTCCTGCAGGTCATCGCAAGGTTCAGAGACCCAAATTTCCACCAAGGGTCTATGACGGTCCGTCACGCCTGTGACGGTCCGTCCTGCAAGTCCGTCACGAAGTTCAAAGAGTCGATTTTCAGTACCCAATTTCTGAATTTCTAAGTGTTTTGAAATGAGACCCTGCGACGGTCCGTCGTGACCATGACGGTCCGTCGTGGGTTCCGTCTTTCAAGCCAGTTTTCCAGAAATAAAATCTGCTGCTCAAAACGACTAAATAGGTCGTTACAATTATTAACAACTTTTAGTAACAATAAAATTTATTATTTTTTCTTTATTATGACTATATAGAACATATCAAAATCGAAAAATATATTTTTGTAGATTGATAAAATTTTTCATAGGTCAAATTAGACTATTTCAACTCAATTTTTTAATGGGCTAAGCTAATAGATAGACGAATCAATAACCACTCTAATATAAACGAATTAAACGTTCCATATTTTCATAATTATTTCGCCACCTCTAGTTGAATCACAAGTTATCAAAATTATTAAAATAACAAAAAGTTGTAAACCAACCCCCGACACATACACACACAAAAAAAAATTAGGCAAAGTTTGGAAGAATAGTATCCCCTCCAAAAAAAAGCACATTCAAGACTAACACTTTGGATGGTCCTACATATTATTTCATAGTATATAATATTTTAATTGTGTCTCATCTTTGCAACACACTAATAATTTTCTAATTATTGGGGATTCATTTTTCGATTATGAGTTGTGAGACATCTAAAATGTAAATCATATATAACATCAAATTAACTAGGAATTCAAAGAAAAGATACATGTTGAGCACGAGAAGCAATTATATTTAGCCCCTCTTCTTGATTGTTTCACATAGATATTAGAATTGCAAAAAACTTTAGGCTTTTCTATTGATAATTTTGCCTAATTCTTTTTTAATTAACCAAACTATAAAGTCTTTTATATAGATAGATACATGCTAAAACTCATTTATTGAAATCTGAATAATAAAAATGGATTACAATTAAATAGCAATCGACAAGAATTAAAATGGCTTACAATTGAATTGCAAGCGATAAAAAATCATAAGTGATGTATTTAACCAATACAAGTTTCATTAGTTTGTTATAAATGTGCATTATCTTATACAAAATCAAGTAAACAAGGTGTGAAATTTATCCAAAAAAAATTATATGATACATATTTCATTTTTCTTGAAATAATATGTATTTTTTATTTCAAGTTAGTGAAATCTTTTCCCCATAATATTTATTCATAGATATCAAACTCTAGCTTAATCATTAACTAAATTTGTGCTTAAGTATTGAATCTGAGTGAGAAAATACACAATAGTTACACAAAATCACATTAGTTTCATCATGCATAAGTGATATAACTATTGTGATATTACATATTTATTAATTATTTTTAAGCTCCAAAACAATATAAGAAAAATAGTTTTACTCTTAACAAGTGAAAAATCGTTCGATATTAAATTAATTTAAGCATGTGTAGCAAGCCACGTAATTTTTATTTTTTTAATCAAAAAATATAAAAATAAATATGAATTGTATAAGATGAAATAGGATGGTCGTAAAAGAGTGTTTTATCAATACATGGTCAACAACGTACCCAATATAATTACACACATAAAATTTGAAATTATCTCTACGCACGCACGTACACGCACACATAATCAACACACCCACACACGCATGAATGCACGCGCACATATATTAATTCAAAGAAAAGATACATTTGGATCAAGGGAAGCAACTACATTTAACACATCTACTTGATTGTTTGACATAGACATTACAATTGCTAAAAACATAATGTTTCTATTGCTAGTTTTTCCTAGTTCCTTTCAAATTAAAAAAAACTACGCAAGTCCTTTATATAGATTGATACATGTTAAAGCAAATTTATAAAAATCTGGATAATTAAAACGGGTTACAATTAAATCACAAGCGACAAAAATAAAAAATGGGAAATAATTTATTCGCAAGAGACAAGAATTCATAAGTGATGTAATTGATCAATACAAGTTTAATCTACTTATTTAAAAGTTGCATTATCTAACACAAAATCAAGTAAATAAAGGTGAATTTTAGTTAAAATAAAGAAGAACCAAATCATATTATACATTTGTTATTTTAAAAAATAATACGCATTTTTTATTTTATTTTAGTGATTTTTTTTCCCAACAACATCTATTCATAGATATTAAACTCTAGCTTAGTCATTAACTAAATTTATGCTTAAGAGTTAAGTAAGAGAGAAAAAGCTACAAAATAGTTACACCAAATAACATTAGTTTTATGATGAGTAAGTGTAACATCCTGGAACTAGAAACGACTAGAAAAGAGGTTAAAATCTGGAAATAGTCTGTTTTGGGAAGAACTTAAAATATGGAAATTTAATCAAGTTAGGAAAAAGTAATTTTTTTGTCAAATTCAAACCACCATAACTCATATCTAAGGATGAGTTATGTGTAGTTACAGATATGGATAGAAAGCCCTTGTAATGTTATTTCCAACGCCGCTGAGTTTGCGCAATTCGGAGTTCTTATGAGTGAGTTATGCCCTTTGAAAGTAGGATTGTTGGAATAAGGAAAGTCCAATCCAGATTTTTCAAGGGTGTTTCATTCTTTCCTTACCCTATTATTTTATATCGCTTTTGGTAATATTCTTAGGGTCTAAACTGATAGGTTCAGTTTATACTTTTACCATAAGATTTAGAATTTTGATAGAAGAGAAAACAAGAGGAGAAACGAGAAGAAAGGAGAAGACGAAGCAAGAACATTCAAAATCGTCGAAGTTCGGCTTCTCAAATTCGTCGGGGGTGATTTATATAAGGTATGTGAGATCTTTTGTGTTGGGTTAGTTCACCCACACACAAATAGAGACTTTGAGAAGATTGAATGATGAAAAGTGAAGTTCTTTAAGAATATTGTTGAAATCTTGTTGGTTGAGTTGTTGCATGCCTAGAGTTGATTTGATTCGTGTTTCCCGATTATTTATCAAGTCGAATCTATTGTGTATTTAGGGTTTTAGTGATCCTAAGTGTTTGGGTGAAAGAAACATAGAGGTTTAGAGGGTTTCGAGATGAAAATCGGAGAAGAAAAGTCGGAACGCCTATTCGTAAGGCCTTGGGCAGCGCGCCTCCCATAGACCCACATGACAGACTCTATCCGTAGAGCCTTGGGGCGGCACATAATCCAGAGCGCCAAATATTGGCCTTTGAATTTTTGGGCCTGGCGCCACACGCATCTCAAAGTGCCAAGGATGCCAGTTAACTCCATTCATCCCCCATCTTTTCGTACTAGTTCCTAAGTGATGTACCCATGCTTCCTAGTTTATAACAACACTCTAAGGTACATCTAAAAATCATGAAATCATCCATAAACAATAGACCATGAACCTTGAATCAATAATCCAATTCAAGGAAACTTATGATCAAAGTCAAATAAGTTAAGAGCCAAGTCTAGAAGTTCAGAAGTGAGTCAAAGCAAAGTTCTTAAGAGATCTCAAGGGTCTTTAATAACGTTTTAACTTTATTTTAAGACTCAAGTTTCAATTTATGTAACAAGTAAAGAGTTGAGTTCATTTCTCAAAAAGTTATTAGGGAACTAAGTATTCCTTAAGAGTTGTTTTAAGATCAAGTATTAAGCTATGTAAAAGTAAGGAGCTGAAGTTCTTCCTTCAAAACAAATATATGGGGACTATGTATTCCCAAATATTTTTAAAAGAAATGTTTTTTACATTTGAACAAGAACGGAAACTAAGTTTCCCAAAGAGCCTTCGGGCTAGTTTTTAGAAAAGAGTTATAACTTTGTAAAATGAAGCAAGTAGGGTAACCAAGATTTCCAAGATAACCTTTGAGCTAAGTTTTTGAGCAGTAATCTCAAATCACATGAGAAAATGTTTTTAAAACATGTAAGTTAAGTATATTTTTGGAAGTAGTATTGAGCACCGATGTGGGGGTGCTAGTTTCATATTAACTCAAGTCTCCATGAAAACAATGTAGCCCTTAGGGGTAGAAACGTGTTATACTTTTAGATGAATCCTTTTCACAATAGATTAGTGTCACATCCGGGACCATTCCCTAGATATAACCGGCGTCATCGTCCTCGGAGAGGACTAATTCTAGCCTCTTATTTTACATCATTACATTCATAGGTTAAAAATGCAGAAAATTTAAACCTTTTCATATATCTATCATGATGTTCACATAGACTTCTCACATACACATAATATATTCTTATCGAGTATACATAGATCCTCCGTATAAGAAGATTTATATATATATATATATATATATATATATATAACGTAGTCTTAAACGAATGTGTCATCTCATAACCATCTAAACAAGAGTGTAACAATTGGGCATAACCCATACATCAATACAATAAATCCACATATAGGCTATACAACTTTTAGTACTCAAATGAAAAGGAAAGAACTGAAGTCTTATAACTAGAACAACATCAATATCTTGATAGGGCATTGCCCTCAAAAAGTAAAAACCTACCGAACTTGGAGAGTAAGAATTCCAAGTCTTCCTTTAAAGTCGTCTCAAAAGCCCTTCAATGATCGGAACTTAAAAAGTTAGGGAAAAAGGGAGAATTGAGGTTAGAACAGGCACATGTACTGAGTATGAGACCACTTACACATATATCATAAAAATCATGCTAAAAAGAGATATTTTATTAAAGTATGCTATTTTACTTTGAAACCCAGTATGCACATTCATTAATCAATACAAGTCATTAATACATTTTCACTATGTCAAGACCTTGTTCATCACAAGACAAACCATTCTATGTCTAGTCAAGTCAATCATGCAATACCAACATACTTGAGCACATAATAAGGCAACTCTATCATCAACTTATAACATCAACAAGCATGAATAAGAGTTCATTGCATCAAAACAAAGCAAGATCATTACTCATAAATCCTCATGAAGTCCACTAGTGCAATGAAGTAGCAATGCCATATAACCTTACTCAATCAAGTAAGCCTAACAAGAACCATAACCTATGTCCCACTTCACATATCATATCATCAACAATACATAACATCATACTTTAGCAATAGAAACTAATACATGTTCATCAGAGTAACCAACATCACGTAGTGTCATTAATATGTAAAATCATTATATACTTGGGAGAGAGAGAAAGAAGAGAGAAGTAAGAGCAATTGGGTTTTAGGAATTATGAGGGTTAGATTAGTTTAATTAGGTAAGGGTCTTTATATAGGTCACTAACTAACTTAAATAGAACTCCATTAAACCCTAACTAATTAAATAACCACCTAATTAATTAATTTGTCTAACTTAAAAACATGCATCAAGAAAGTGTCTTGACAGACGAAACCCCGACCCATGCGTTGTTTGTCAATCGACGGCCAATGGACCAACCGTCCTGTCGGTCCATCGTTGGTGAAAAAGACTTGTAAGAATGAACCTTAGGCCAAATTGACTAAGTGTTTATAGATAGTGGATATCCACGCCCCATCGATTATCCCATGCCTCGTCGATTGGTACCGTTTGTGGACACCATCTCTTGACAACTTTTGCCACAAATTTCAATGGTCCTCCTCAAGGTCCCTTTGTTAGTCCTTGGAGAGTCGTACTAGGGCGTTTCGACTATAAACTAACTCTAATATGTGTTAGACACTTTACCATAAAATTTCATCATTTTAAACTGTTAAAATTTAATCAAATAGACTAAGGCGCACTAACACCTCATTGAACTAGTTTCCGGACATCATGAACGTTCTTTGACGGTATGATTCTAAAACTTCCTAAATGATATTTATAAACTATTAATTACCATAAAATAGTGACACAACCATTAGACATTCATTTTAGGCTGTAGAACATGTCTTAGACTTTAGGAGTAACATTTGTCCCCGAATGGCAATAAAATCTTTTAAAAGGAAGTAATAGACTCAAGACTAGAAGTACAACCAACAACACATAAAACATTAGTTACAACATCAATAATGGCATTTACACATAGCAAGCAATACTTCCAATTACTACATATAAAGCCCAAAATTACAATATGAAGAATTTCCTTCTCACAATAACATGAGCTCAACATATCATTAAGGAGTCAATTATGCCAAAACTTAAACTATCAATATGCTCAATATCATTTCATAAAGACTCACCATATCAACATGCACAACATAACTCAAAATAAGTAAAATCGACAATTTTCATGTCTTCAACAACAATATTTTTACAAAACTTTACAAAAAAACAAAGCAACTTCAAATTTAGTCATTAATTTCATTATTAGTAAGAATAACTAACCTTCAATAGGAAAGATAAGAGGAACGAGACTTCATGTCTGCCTCGGCCTCCCATGTTGCTTCTTCAACTAGATGGTTTCTTCATAACACTTTTCGATGGCCACCTCTTTGTTCCTCAACCTCTTAACTTGACGATCAAGTATTTCAATCGGAAGCTCCTCATGATAGGGTTTATCCTTCACACTAAGACCCTCAAGTGTAAGAATAGACTTGGGATCACCAATACATTTCATAAGCATGGAAACATGGAAAATCTGATGAACCAAAGATAGTTTACTAGGGAGTTTCAACTCATAAACAAGCTTACTAACCCTTTTCCAGATTTCATAGGGACCCACATAACGAGGACTCAACTTACCTTTCGTGCTAAATCTATATAACCACCCCATTCATAGGCAAAATTTTTCGACACAACTTAGCACCTTCTTCAAATTCTAAGCTTCTTCTCCTATGATCGACATATGACTTTTGCCGAATAAAGGTTGTTTGCAACTGGTTCCTTATGATATGAACTTTCTCCAAAGTTTTATAGATCAATCAGGACCAAGAAACGAAGACTCGCTAACCTCAAACCACCCAATAGGAGATCTACACCTCCTACCATACAAAGATTCATAAGGAGCCATAGATATGGATGAAAGAAGACTATTATTATATGAGAACTCCCCCAAAGTTAAATGCTCATCCCAATTTCCCTTAAAGTCAATGATACAAGCTCTAAGCATATCTTCAAAAGCTTCAATAGTCCGCTCTGCTTGACCATCCGTTTGAGGATGAAAAGCGGTGTTTAACTTCACTTGAGTATCCAAATCTCTTTGAAATGATCTCCAAAACCTGGATGTAAATTGAGAACCTTTATCCGATATGATGGACAAAGGAACCCTATGAAGACTCACTATTTTGTCAATATAGATTCTTGCATAATCTTCCACTGAATAAGTAGACTTAATGGGAATAAAGAGAGCGGATTTAGTCAATCTATCCACTACTACCCATATAGAGTCATATTGCTTTCGATTTCGAGGAAATCCTACTACAAAATCCATATTAACATCTTCCCACTTCTAAGTAGGAATTTGGATTTCTTGTAGTAAGCCACTTGACTTTCGGTGCTCGCCCTTCACTTGTTGGAAATTGGGACACTTTGCAACAACTCTGCAATATCCCTTTTTAGTCCATCCCACCAAAACACTTCTCTAAGGTCATGTTACATCTTTGTAGAACCCGGATGAATAGAGTAACGGGCTCCATGAGCTTACTCAAGGATCCTATTTCTCAAATCATCCACATTGGGCACATACAACCTCCCTTGATACTGAAGAACACCATCCCCTCTTTGGAGAATGTTCATTCCTCTTTCCTAGAACCGGTTCTTTCAACTCCATTAATAATGGATCAAGTCTTTGCTTAAACTTCATATATACTACCAAAGATGACTCAGAGTTATGATGCACCACAACACCACCATTTGGAGAATCTTCAATCTGAACTCTTAAACAAGCGAACCTATGAACATCTTTCACTAGATTTCTCTTGGTTTTCCCACATGGGACACACTTCCCATGGACAAACGACTTAGAGCATCCTCTACCACATTAGCCTTGCCGGGGTGGTAGAGACACTCATGCCATAGTCTTTCAACAACTCTAACCATCTCCTTTGTTGGAGATTCAATTCATTTTGAGTGAATATATATTGAAGACTTTTATGGTCCGCATACACATCAACATGAACCCCATAGAGATAATGCCTCCATATTTTCAAGGCAAATATCATGGCCGCTAACTCAAGGTCATGAGTCTGATAATTCTTCTCATGAACTTTGAGTTTCCTAGAAGCAATATGCTATAACATTGCCATGTTGCATAAGAACACACCCCAACCCGACTCGAGATGCATCACAATATACCACAAAACCCTTGGTACCAACAGGTAGGGTCAATACCAGAGTGAAAGTAAGCCTATCCTTCAATATTTTGAAGCTCTTTTCACATGCTTCAGACCACTCAAATTTCATATTTTTTGGGTAAAGGTTGTAAAGGTATAAGCAAGAGATGCAAATCCATCGACAAACCTTTTATAATAACCGATTAGTCCTAAGAAACTCCTAATATTGTGTAGGAGCCAAAGGTCTAGGCAAATTTTTCACCGCTTCAGTCTTCTTTGGATCAACCTCTATACCTTCACTAGAGATGATATGTCCAAGAAACGCTACCGACCTCAACTAAAACTCACATTTGCTATACTTGGAGAATAATTGGTGTTTCTTTAGCATTTGTAACACCATTGTCAAATGATCCATGTGTTCACCCTCATTTTTTGATATACCAAGATGTCGTCAATGAAGACAATGAAAAATGAATCTAGGTAACTTCGTAATTCATTCGGTCCACAAACGATGTTGGAGCATTAGTCCCACAAAGAGACATTACTCAGAACTCATAGTGACCATATATTGTTCGAAATGTAATCTTCGGAATATTTTCACCTGTCATCCTAAGTTTGTGATATCCTGACCACGAGTCAATCTTGGAAAACTAACTCGCACCTTGGAGTTGATCAAATAAATCATCAATCTGAGGGAGAGGATACATGTTCTTGATAGTGACTTTGTTGAGTTGACAATAATCAATATACATTCTAAGGGACCCATCCTTCTTTTTCACAAATAATACCGGAGCACCCCATGGAGAAATACTAGGCCTAATGAAGCCCTTGTCTAGTAAATCTTTGAGTTGAGATTTCAACTCTTTCAATTCGGCCAGAGCCATCCGATAAGGAGGAATTGAAATGGGATTTGTATCTTGTAGCAATTCGATACCAAAATCAATTTCTTTTTTTGGGATGAATATTGGGAAGATCATTAGGAAAGACCTCCATAAATTCCCTCACTATGGCACCGACTCAATTGGAGGAATTTCGGAGTTCAAATCTTTTACTCTTACTATATGGTATAAAAACCCTTTAAAGATCATCTCAGAATCTTTCAAAGAAGAAAAAATACGACCCCTACGAATAGAATTTCCCCATGTCCTCTCTAAAATAGGCTCATTTGAAAATTTAAACTTCACCACCCTTGTTCTACAATCTATGGAATCAAAGAAAGCATGCAACCAATACATACCCAAAATGACATCAAAATCATACATATCAAGTTCTACTAGTTCAACATGAGTAAATCTATTAGGAAAAACACACTCTTTTTGCAACAACTCAATCACCTACCGGGGTATACACCGAGAAAGGTTCACTTAAGATATCGGGAAAAATATCAAACTTTTAATCTAATAAAGGTGTAACAAATGAAAAGGTAGCACTGGGATCAAGTAAAGCATATACATCAATATAAAATACTTTCAACATACCGGTCACCACATCGGGAGAAGTCTCTTTCTCACCTCTAGAGTGGATGGCAAAAAAATGATTATTCTTCGGAGCATCAACATTAGAACCACTTGTGTGATCTTGAACACCACCCTTTTCTTGATCCTTCATATTAGGACAATCCTAACCTTGTGTCCACTCTTTCAACAACAAAAAATTTGTCCATCCCAATGAGCCAATCACCATAATACTTCTTGCCACACTTCCCATAAGTAGGCTTCTTAGTTGGTGAACTAGTACCCCTTCCCTTTTGAGACATAGGGTTATTCACCTTATAATCCCGAGCCTTAGAGAAATTTGGAAGGAACTTGATTAGAGAACCTCTTCTTGAATCTATGATTGTCTTGGATATCAGCCTACCCTTTGAAGAACTACCATAAAAAAACCCTACCTTATGAGCATCCCAACTCTTCCTCTTAACCCTTGTCTCCTCCACTTGTTGGGAATGAACCATTAGATGAGAAATTTTCATATTATCATGTATCATAGCCAAACAACATTCTTCTTTCAAGTCATCCAACACTCCAGTCACAAAGTAGTTCATTTCATCCCTAGAGTTGGAAACCAAAGAAGGAGCATACTTTGATAATTTTGTAAATTTCAAAGAGTATTCAAGTACACTCATACCGCCTTGAAGAACGTGGATGAATTTTTCCACTCTGGATTCCCTATTCTCTCTAGGAAAGAACCGATCAACAATAGCCTTCTTGAAACCGTGTCACCGGTCCACCTCTTAAAGGCCTATTGTCTCTCCATGGTACATACAAAGTTTGGGCCACATCATTGAGTTGATCAATAGCTAACTTAGCCTTCTAAGTAGTAGTCAACCCCAGAGCATATACAATCTTGTAGGTTTCATCAATGAACTCTTGGGGGTCTTCGTCAACTTTGGACCCATAAAAAGTAGGGGGATTCATCTTAGTAAAATCCCTCAAACGAGAGGCCATGGTGCCAACATATTTGTTTCCTCGGGGTACCACCTCCTGATTAGCTTGGGCCGTCATTGCTTGTGCTTGAGTAGTGACGGCTTGTGCTTCTGTAGAAAATGATTGAGCCATTTGGAGAAAGACTGCCCTTATGTAACCATACGTCAAAGGTGGAGGATTGACCGGAGCTTGGTTATCATTAGCAACTTCTTCAAGAGGAGGGACTTGATTGCCCAGGGAAGAATTCCCGCATTGGTAATCTCTTCATCAAGTCTTCGAGCGGCTATTCTTCTAGTATTCATTGCCTATAATCACAATAAAAGGATTAGATGCTAAGGTAACATATAACTCTAGAGGCACGACATTAGATTTATAAGAAGATAAGATTTTCCTAAGCATAAAATAGTTTTCCTATGCATATTGTGGCGCGCTTCACAATTATGAGTGAGAATCAACATAGACGTGGTTGAGTGAAACATCAACTCTACAAATATCCAACCTCATTCTCTGATACCAAGTTTGTCACATTTGTTAGCACCCCTTAGACGTAATCGGCATCGTCGTCCTCGGAGAGGACAAATACTAGCCTCTTAAATTAGATCATTACATTCATATATTAAAAATGCAGAAAATTTAAAACTTTTCTTCCATCTATCATGAGGTTTACATAAAACCTCTCACATACACATAATTCTTCATATCGAGTATACATAGAACCTTCTTATAAGAAGATTACATAATCTTCTATTTTTATTGCACATACACACATACACAGAGATATATATAAGATATGCCATAGTCTTAAACGAATGTCTCATCTCATAATCATCTATACAAGAGTATAATAATTGGTATAGCCCATACATAAATATTCAATAAAGCCAAATATAGGCTATACAATCTTTAGTACTCCAATGAAAAGGAAAGAACTAGAAGTCTTATAACTAACCAACTTCAAAGTCATCCTTCAAAGTCATATGAAAAGCCCTTCAATGCCTAAAACCTAAAAGGTAGGGGGAAAATGGAGAGATGGAGTTACCACATGACATGTACTAAGTATGAGACCATATGCACACACATCATAAAATCATGCTAAATAGGGACATTTCATTAATGTATGATATTTTACTTTGAAAAACATTATGCACATTCATGAACCAATACAAGTCATTAATACATATTCACTATGTCAAGACCGCGTTCATCACAAGACAAACCATGCTAAATCTAGTCAAGTCAATCTTGCAATACCAACATACTTGAGCACAAAATTAAGACAAATATGTCATCAAGTTATAGCATCAACACACATGAATAATACTTCATTACATCATAACAAACCAAGACCATTACTCATAAATCCTCGTGAAGTCCATTAGTGCAATGACTAAGCGAAACCCCATAACCTTACTCAATAAAGTAAACCTAACAAGAATCATAACCAATGTCCCACTTCACATATCATATCATTAAGAGTACATAACATCATACTTTAGCAATAGATACTAAATACATGTTCATAAGAGTAACCAACATCACATATTGTCATTAACATGTTAGATCATCATAGACATATCATTTACATTAATAAGTATATACATACCCCTCCGTTTAAAAAAAGAGAATGCCCCTATTTCCTTTTTAGTATGTTTCAAAAAGAATGACCCTTTGCTTTTATGGTACCACTTTTAACTTTAACTTTCCACATGACATGTTTAAGACCACAAAATTAAAGGGCATTTTGGTACATTTGACATAACTTTAATTTAGAACCAGAAGATTAAAATTCTTCTTTCTTTTCTTAAACCCCATTCAGTTTAAACTAGACCATCCTTTTTGAAACGGTGGGAGTACATAAGAACATCCTCCTAAGACGACTCCCCTCAAGGATAACTAGTTCAATGTATAGGTAGAATCCCATACCCCTACCTAGACTAAGATAAACCCCTTAGGTCATCCTAGTTATAGTTCATTCATTACTTGATTTTACCTTTTGGGAACATCTTGCCTTAACCGACATAGGCTACATGAGTTAATGTGGAATCCGGTGTCATGGAGCCCAACACCGTGAGATGGCAAACTACTTGCCAAGGTAGTACCAAAACATGAACATAGCAACTATGTGGATCCACTAGCTAGTATTCCTATTAGGGAAACATAGTTCAAGAACAAAGAGATATAGTTGGGACCATCTATGTGCTATATGCATTATAGTCTACAATCTCTAGAGTACGTTAGTGATCCTACCTTCCTTATGTGGGGGGACACTCCTCACTCTACTTCACTCGGAGCTAAGCTAATGTCTCTTCTTGAAATCTTATTAAGCCTTTATTAATTATCATAACTTAATTTAGGTCATAGGGTCTATCCCTTATATAATCATCATTATATCTCAATAAGAATTGCATGAGTATTTTTTTTTCATTACAATTGATACATGTGGGATTAGCACATTTACATAATCACATCATGATAAGACACCTTGGTAAGTTATCCCCATCCTTATAACATTTACATGTTAGCCAACATCTCACACATAGTTAAGACATTTCAATTCAACATCATACCAACCCTATCAATCTAAATAAGGTATACTTCAATACAACATCATCACTTAATCACAAGTAACCATAATCGAAGTACAGAATTGAGATCATAAGACCTACCCCAAAAAACCATAATCAAGGTCTTACTACCATCCTCAATTTAACCAAACAATGGTTCTAATAACATCACACAACAGTAACCAACATAATAATGAAGTCAATTGAATCACTATACAACAATCCATCATTAATTCATATCCTAGGATTAGAGACTTAGGTCAAATTCATGATCTAATTCACAACCTAGGCCAACTACTCAAATAATTAGAATAATTGGATTATAATGTATCACAATCTACTCAAACATGACATAATAACAACATAGAATATTAATTCACACAATAACCAGCTAATTGTATGTATACTAGACAATTCAATTAAAGATCATATAACCCAGGGTTAAGGGGAAAAGGTCATCTTTCCACAACTAGGTAAATTCATAAAGAAGTAACATAACTGAGTCATAACACATATAATCTACTCATAATAACCAAAAGTAATCATACAAATAAACTCACAAGATCAATTTCTTATTGGAAGAAAACCCACATGAATTTTATCTTTTCGAAATCAATTTGGAGAAACTTTTTAGGGAAAGAGATCCCAAAAGTGAAAGGAATCCTTACCTTGTTAATTGATGAAGTTTGATGGAGAAGCTTCACCTTTAGCAGCCTAGAATTCCCTTGACCTTTTGTTCTATGGTGTTCCTCTACTAGGGAGAGAGAAAGAAAAGATAAGGAAGAGCAATTGAGTTTTGGGAATTATGAGGGTTAGGTTAGTTTAGGTTAGGTTAAGGTCTTTATATAGGTCATTAACTAACATAATTATAACTCCCTTAACCCCTGGATAATTAAATAACCACATAATTAATTAATTTGGGTCACTTAAAAACATGCGTCAAAACAGTGTCTTGATAGACGAAACCTGACTCACGCCTTGTTTGTCAATCGACGGCCAAGGGACCAACCGTCCGGTTGGATCCTAAATTGGTGACATAGACTTTTAAAAATGACTAATTTTCCAAATTTACTAAGTTTCCATCGACGGTGGCCATCGATGCCCCATCGAATGGACCACACGCCTCATCGATTGGCACTATTTGTGGACACTGTCTACTAACAACTTTTGCCATAAATTGCAAAGGTCCTTCTCAAGTGACCTTATTTGATCCTTGGGGATCATAACCGGGCGTTTCGACTATAAACTAACTCTAATACTTTCTAGAAACCTTACCACCAAATTTCATCATTTCCGACTCTTAAATTTTTGTCAATAGGCTAAGGCACTAACAATTCATTCAAATAGGTTTCAAACGTCATGGATGTTCTTTGATGTTTTGATTATTAAACTTCCTAAATGAATTTTATACACTATTATTGACCTTGAAACATCGACACAACCTTTATACACTCATCTTAGGTTCTAGAACACGTTTTAGACTTCCGGAGTGTTACTATTAGTGGATCTTGTAGGCAGTTCAGGCCCTATACTCTGGCAAGCTAAGGATGGTCGGGCAGCTTGGGATGAGTTACATTGTATTATCTATAACTATTATTTGACGGTTGTCGATTGGAAAAAATCCCACAACAGTATTTGCATGGTTGCTCAAGGAGTTTTGCGTAGTATGAATGAGAGTATGAGACTTCATTCATACATTGCACAAGTATACTTAGAGAGTGATTATGATATGTCTTTTATGATATTATTATTATGAGTTTGACAACTTGTTTTTAGAAAACTTTCTTTATATTGCACTTATTTTTAAATTTCTTTATGTTGAATTGAGTTAGTTATTCATGAGTTTTTAGTAGAGCAAAAATAATTGCTCCTTATTACTCCTCCTTCCAAGCTTAAGTTATCCTCTATGTCACTCCTTGAGCCTGCACCCTGGAAGAGGCCCGCACCCAATGATCATTACTGATCTTGAGCGAACCCTAAGTCTGACTTACATAACTCAGCGGAAGACTTAACTCATTATAAAGCAAGAAAAAATATTATAAAATATCATAATATAAATATATTGGACAAAATGACACTTAAATCTCAAAATAGATTATTTGAAATGCAAGATAAAGAGATACTCAAAACAGAACTATTTGACTGACTAACATTCTAGGAAGCCTCTAAAATACTAAGATGGATATTGGGAATGTCACAACCCAAAACCATACCCTAGAAGTTATGTTAAAATCTTGGATTGTAACCGACGTCATCGAACTCTCGGAGTTCCTAGACAAGCCTCTTTCATATCATTCATTGCATATACATAGTGAAAAGTAGTGCGGAATTAAAACTTTTCACAAAACATAATATAGTCTTCAAATTCTCTTTCATATAAAAGAAAAAGGAAATACGAAGTCTCAATATCATAATCTTAAGACACAAGAATACTTGGGACATGGACCATGCTTCAAATATGAATATAGAAATACTTAGTCTATTACAATAATTCAATAAGAAACATAAAAGACATATATATGCCCTCGAGTCAAGTGAGGATATACTTCATCTTCTCTTGAACGATCTTCTAAGTCCAAGTCTTCACTTCTCAATGCTCCTCACCTACCAAGAACAATATAGATAGAAGCATGGAATTAGTACAACCATATGTACTAAGTAAGGCTTATGCATAAAAATCATGAAAACGGACTTTATTGTAAATATGCATCTTTTAATATAATGTCATTTTATAATCATAATACCATCATAAATCTATTCAGAAACACATAATATACTTCTAGCATGTAATTTCCTCACTTAACGTCATCCTAAGATTAACTTAAGTCACACAAGGAGAGACCGCCCATAAAGCGTCTCTAGATGTGCCTAAACAACCCTTAATATTACCTATAATGAGTCATATACATACTTATAAAGCAATCAAAAATATCAAGGTATATTCTTCTACCAAAGGTGAACTCTAAGTCTCACTTGAGTGAGTTGTGAAGCGACCTCCCACACAATCCCTTACACACACACTTAAGAGATCCAATAGACTCCCAAAGATAAAATCATGCTCACATATATCACCAACACATAGATGATATGACATTCCCTTCCCAAAGGATATCAAAACACCTACTTAAGTATATCAAGAAGATAACGCCAATAGTGACCTCTTCAAGATTACATAATTAGTCCTTAAAACTACCTAAGGCTTAGATCATGTCCACAAAATCAACAAACTTCCCTGACTAGAGTCATACTCAAGACCTCCAAAGATAAGACATGAAGAGATAATCCCAAATGCCCTCTTCACACTTAAGATAAGAAATCCTTAAGTCACTTTAGATTAGGTTATAATTTATTTACATACTCCTTAACATAAGTCATTAGATCATTAGTTCATTAAGACTCATACATCACATAAACGACATTCAAATATTGGTCTTGGGCAAGACCTAGGAACTTCACATAACACCTTCAAAGTCTATTGTGCAATGTCTAGATAGCGTCCCGTACCACCACCTAAACTTCATAAACTCCTCATATGCTAATAGGTATTCCATATGATGAGAATAGGCAATAACTCTCATAGACCATGAAAGCAAGACATGAAATTCTACCCTACTCCGATGAGGTTGTTCTACTTGCGAATGGTAGAACTTAGACACATCTCATGTAGGCACATGGTTAAGGAATATGAAGGGATTCTTTGTATTCTAGTCTTATACTTAACTAGACTACTTCCCTTACCATACTCACTCGGATCAAGCCTTCGTTCAGTTAGAGTAATTCATACATTAGGTACAAATAAAAGGGTTCCATAACTAGTTCATAACCTAATCACATTTACCCTACCAAGGAAGGTCCACTAGGGCTAGCTCACAATGGCGATAAGAAGCTCATGATGAATTTCCTAAGGATTAATATGATGCCGTTCCAGCAAACTAACCATAAGTCCATAATTATTTTACTTTGAAGGATACCATTATGACTTACTCTTTGATCAATCTCAACCTTAACCTTAAGTCAAGGTTTTCACATAATAGACTCTCATATAATCATTTAAAGTCACATGTAATTCATAGATTCATATTTAAGAGTTCTAAGACCCTAAATCAAGACATCACATATCCATAATCATATATACATGAAAGACCATATACAAGTCAATCAAGACAAGACATCACCTAATTCAATTTTAACACATAATACAAGTCATTCTAGAAACACCACTAAAACAACCTAACATCTTCAAGCCATCATATATATCATCATAACATCACTAATATACTCCACATAGACTCATTAATTCAATTAGCAATAACCAAAACTTAACCTAACAATATAATCATAATGTCAAAGTCATAGTCTAACATGATCACTTAAGGCAACATAAATATATGTGACTATATAACCTCACATTTAGATAGATAACGTCATGCTTCACATAATCAAACTACAGAAATAGCCACATAATTTCAAGTAGTTACCAATAACGCCATGCTCATAAGATTGCATGTAATAACGCCGACAAAGCCACATAAATTGCTAGTAAAACACATAACACCGCCACCATAAGTGGACCATACCAATCAAAATAGAGTATAATTTTAAATCATATCAAATTAAGGAATACCGGGCATCATACCTTCATCCCATCATCAAAAATTTAATTCAATGGCAATTCAACATCACAAGGCCCTTACCCATGGCCATGAACAATAATTCAAAGCAATAACCATAAAACTCAATGAATATACATCAATTAAATATAGGTTTTTCAATACAAGATCAATTATATATAAATTGAATACAATTCTTATATCATTAGAAAGCCCATAAGAAATTACATAACAATTCATCAATATAGCTTAATATCAAGTAACCCACATCTAGTAAAAAAAACTAGGGTTCATCCTAATTCATGGCTAATTTAGAGTGAAATCATCAATACAATATCAATTAGATCATAATTCAATGTTTAGAAATCATTTAAACAAGAACCCATGGTAGAATCATGACATTGGACAATTCACTTTAGAAAACTTTGTAAAACATAATGAGGATTGGGCTCCTTGATGAAACGAGTTTCAAGGATCAAAAGCCATAACTCAAGGATGATAATTCTTCACTTTGATGAAGAATTTAGACACAAAACCCCTCACCAATCTGCCTCTTCAAGTTGGACTTCAATGGAGGTCTTGGAATATTTTTTCTAAAAGTTTTGGGGTTATAATTTTGAAGAATGAGGTCTTCCATGTGATTACCCTTCATATACTTAATTAAAATACCCAAATGACCCTTTAGCGTCCGATGCCTGCCCTTGTCGGGGCGTCATAGCCATGACGGACCGTCACAGGCCTCCGTCGGTGGCAACAGTGGCTTGAAAAAGTTCCTCTCCTTGCCCATGGTTAAGTACCTCAAGAAGGGACCCTTTGACGGGGCCTCATAACCATTACTGGCTGTTGAATGCTCCATCGCCAGGGTCTGCCTGAAACAGCCTGCACACTGATTTTGGGTCCTTACTCAAGGACCCTTAGATGGTCCTTGGGGATAATTTTCCGGATGTTTCCAACCCAAATACGATCATCTATAATTTTAACACCTTTAACATGAAGTTCATCCATAACGAACACGTAAAACTCGACGAAACTTGCCTAGACGTACAAGGTCGACTCAAAGCATATCTTTCAAACGTCATAGACGTTCTAGGTCGTTTGACCTCTAAACTTCACGAAACTTTAACCACTGACTATAACTGATATATTAAATATATTAAGAAGCTTAAAAATCATGAAACACACATAAACACATAGAACCACATTTTAGACATTTAGGTGACTTAGTCATCAAAACGTCTTAGTCGTCCCTTGACGTTTGATTGCCAACACCTCTAATACTTTAGATACTGCCTCTAAACCATTTATTAGAAATATTTAGGACATTATAAATATCAAGACCAACATGTTAGGATCTAGTTAACCTAAGTCATTTTCGGGGTCTTACATCTCCGCCACTTGGAAAACATTCATCCTAGAATGACACTTGCCACCTCCGAACACTTTCAAGATTAGAGATTCAACTAGAAGATAGTAACCATTCCATACAACACATAATCACAAGAAAACATTAATTCACATAGTAAAGACATTCACAACACAAGAAGAAACTAGAAAACAATCTATAGCTTATTATGCTACAAGACTCACATTCTTCATTCCAAATAGAAAAAACTAATTTTATAATCAATACCATACTCATATACATTAGTTCTAATCACATATTAAAATATTTTTAGGCAAACGAATCAATCAGTCATTTTCTCAAAAATATGGCCAGCATGCAGTTTCTAGAGAAACAGTACTTTTATAAGCAATTTTTTTTTTCAAAAATCCAAATTTTAAGCAATTCATGATAATAAACATGCTAATTTGAAAAGTAACATCATATAAATGCATCTTATAATATAATCATGGCTTCATAAAACACACAATGCAAGAATTTAATGAAATTCAATTTCAACCAAACTCCTAAACATCATGCAAAGCAACAATTTCAAGGACTTCTCCCCTATCTAAAAACCATACTTCCCTACTTAGAATGAACTCATATCTTAACAAAAGAAAGAGAACTTACCAACATCATCATCACTCTCCTTCTCATCCGGCTTCTCCACCCTAGAACGTAGTGCATAGAAACGCCTCTTTGTTGAAGCATCATCTGTTGGAACTCTAACAGCAACTTGCTTACCTTATTTACTTGTAGAAGCAATCATAGGACAATCTCTAACTTTGTGCCCATCTTTAATACAACCAAAGAAACTCTCGGTACCCAATAAACACGCACCATAATATTTTTTGCCACAATTTTCACAAGTAGACTTACCATCTTGGAACCACCTCCTTTCTCAACCTTGAACTTAGCACTCCTAGATTCTCCTTGAGATTGAACCTTCTTCTTAAACCTAGTTTGCTCTTGATCACTAGAATCACTCCTTTTAAAACTTCTAGCCGTCTGCGTAAGTTTAGACTCTTCAATTGATTGTGCATACACCATGAGTCTAGCTAGGGTCATATTATCATGCAACATAACGGAACGACATTCTTCCACCACTAAGTCGGCTACCCCCATCACAAAATGACCCATTTCATCTCTTGGATTAGACACAAGAAAAGGGGCATACCTAGACAAAGTTGAGAACTTCAAAGAGTACTCCACAACACTCATATTGCCTTGCTTGTGATTGATAAACTCCTCCACCTTAATTTCTCTCTCCTCTCGGGAAAATTACATACTAAGGAAAGCTTCCTTAAATTCTTCTCATTCAATAGGACCCAATCCTTCCGGCCTATAATCCTTCCATGGAGTGTACCAAATTTGAGAGACATCTCTCTACGAAGCCAACTCCGCCTTCTCCCTAGATGTAACCCCCATAGCACTCAAAACTTTGTAAATTCCATCAAGAAACTCTTGGGGATGCTCATTTACTTTAGAGCAAATAAATATAGGAGGATTCATCCTCACAAAATGTCTCTACCTAGATGTCATAGTGATCTCCACAACCTTAGGCATCATATTCAAATAAGCTTGCATACTCACGAGTCGGGCTATAGTAATCAATGCCTCTCTAATCTCCCTATTAGACATCTCCGGAACCTCAATACCTCCTTCAATATTAGGAATAGGATAACCTTGGGGAGGAACTTGGGAATCTTGAGCACCTTAAACTCTTTGACAATCTTGAAGAACTTTCTCAACTTGGTCAACTTGAAGGGAAACCTCCTTATTCACTCTCTCCTCTTCCAACATTCTATCGGCCATCCTTCTAGTATTCATCTCCTGAAAACACAATGAAACTCATAAGAAGCATAATTATAACATTTAATCTACCGCACGACATATGAGTAGAAAAGAAGGGAAACTCTAACGTCCTATAGCCTCTCGCCCATAGATGTGTCGCGACTCACATCGATGGTCAAGACTCTACTAGACGTGACTTGATGAGACTTCTTGATTCCTAATACTATTTTCACCATCATATGCTCTAATAACAAGCTTTTCACAACCCGAAACCATACCCTAGAAGTTAGGGTACAATCTTTGATTGTAAGCGGCATCATTGAACTCTCGGATTTCTTAGACAAGTAGTGCGTATCTTTCATATGATTCATTGCATATACATAGTGACACTAGTGTGGAATTAAAAATTTTCACAAAACATAATATAGTCTTGAAAATCTCTTTCATATAAAAGTAAAAAGAAATACTAAGTCTCAATCTCATCATCTTAAGACACAAGAATACTTAGGACACGGCCCATACTTCAAAAAACGAATATAGAAATACTTAGACTATTACAATACTTCAACAAGAAACATAAAAGACATAGATATACCCTCGAGTCAAGTGAGGACATACTTCAACTTCTCTTGAACGATCTTGTAAGTCCAAGTCTTCACTTGTCAAAGCTCCTCACCTAACAAGAACTATATAGATAGAAGCATTGCGTTAGTACAACTATATGTACTAAGTATGTCTTATGCATAAAAATCATGAAAATGGACTTTATTGGAAATCTGTATCTTTTCATTTAAAGTCATTTTATAATCATAATAACATCATAAAACTATTTAAAAACACATAAGATACTTCTAGAATGTAATTTCCTCACTTAATGTCATCCTAAGATTCACTTAAGTCACACATGGAGAGACCTCCCATGCATGCTCTCTAGATGTGCCTAAACGACCCTTAAGATTACCTATAATGAGTCACATACATACTTATAAATCAATCATAAATATCAAGGTAAGATTCTTCTACCAAAGGTGAACTCTAAGTCTCACTTGAGTGGTGTTATGAAGCGACCGCCTATACAATCCCTTACACACACACATAAGAGATCCAATAGACTCCCTACAATAGAATCATGCTTACATAAATAACCAACACATAGATGATATGACATTCTCTTCTCAAAGGATATCAAAAGACCTACTTAAGTAAATGAAGAAGATAACGTCTATAGTGACCTCTTCAAGATTGCCTAACTAGTCCTTAAGACTACCTAAGGCTTAGATCATATCCACAAAATAAACAAACCTCTCTACTATTTACATACTCCTTAACATAACTCATTAGTTCATTAAGACTTATACATCACATAAACGAAATTCAAATAATTGTCTTAGACAATACTTAGGAACTCCACATAACACATTCAAAGTCTATTGTGCAATGTCTAGATAGCGTCCCGTACCACCACTTAAACTCTATAAACTCCCCATATTCTAATAGGTATTCCATATGATGAGAATAGGCAATAACCGACATAGACCATGATAGAAAGACATGGAATTCGGAGTTCTCTCCTACTCCAATGAGGTTGTTCTACTTGCCAATGGAAGAACTTGAGCACATCCCAGGTAGACACATGGTTAAGGAATATAAAGGGCTTTTTTGTATTCTAGTCTCATACATAACTAGAAATACTTCCTTTACCATACTCACTCGGTGCTAGCCTTCTTCATTTACAGTAATTCATACATGAGGTTCACATAAAATGGTTCCATAACTAGTTCATAACCCAATCACATTTACCCTACCAAGGAAGGTCCGCTTGGGCTACCTCACAATGGAGATAAGAATCTCATGATGACTTCCTTAAGGATTATTATGATGCCGTTCCAGCCAACTAACCTTAAGTCCATCATTACTTTACTTGAAGGATACCATTATGACTTACACTTCGATCAATCTCAACCTTACCCTTAAGTCAAGGTTTTCACATAATAGACTCTAATATCATCATTTAAAGTCACATGTCATTCCTACATTCAAAACTAAGAGTTCTAAGACCCTAATTCAATACATCACATATCAATAATCATATATACATCAAGCAAGATATACAAGTCAATCAAGACAAGACATCACCTACTTTACTTTTAACACATAATACAAGTCATTCTAGAAACACCTCTAAAACAACCTAACATCTTCAACCCATCATATATGTCATCATAATATCATTAATATACTCCACATAGACTCATTAAGTCAATTAGGATTAACCAAAACTTAACCTAACAATATAATCATAATGTCAAAGTCATAGTCTAACATGATCACTTAAGGCAACATAAATATATATGACTATAGACTTTCACATGTAGATAGATAACGCCATGTTTCACATAATCAAACTACATAAATAATCACATAACTTCAAGTAGTTTCCAATAAGGCCATGCTCATTACATTGCATAAAATAACGTCGATAAGGTCACTTCAATTGCAAGTAAAACACATAACACCGCCACCATAAGTGTACCATACCAATCACAATAGAATCGAAGTATAAATAATATAATATTAAGTAAAACCAGGAAGAATATTTCCATCCCTATCCAAACCTTCAATTCAATGGCAATTCAACCAATTCAACATCACAAGGCCCTTACAAATGGCCATGAACAATAATTCAAATCACTAGCCATAAAACTCAATGAATCTACATCAATTAAATCTAGGTTTTACAAGATAATATCAATTAGATATCAATTGAATACAATTCTTATATCATTAGAAAGCCCATATGAAACTATATAACAGTTCATCAATATTAGCTTAATATCAAGTAACCCACATTATAGTTAAAAACTAGGGTTCATCCAAATTTATGGGTTCATAGGTGATTAGAGTAAAATAATAAATAACAATATCAATTAGATCATAATTCAATGTTTAGAAATAATTGTGCAAGAACTAATGGTTAGAATCATGAAATTGGACAATTTACTTTAGAAAACTTTGAAAAACATGTTGAGGATCGGGCTCCTTGATGAAACGAGTTTCAACGATCAAAAGACATACCTCAAGGGTTATAATTCTTCAGTTTGATGAAGAATTTCTACAAAAAACCCCCTAACCAATCTTCCTCTTCAAGTTGGAGTTCTATGGAGGTTTTGGAATAGTTTCTAAGAGTTTTAGGTTTATGATTTTGAAGAATTTGGTCTTCCATGTATTTACCATTTATATGCTTATTTAAAATACCCAAAAGACCCTTAATAAAAATTTAATGACTTAATTTTGAAGTGGGGTGAATTTACCAATTCACCCCTTGACTTGGCAGCAGCCTGCGCAGGAAGGCAGTGGCGTGCCACGCCTGCCCTTGACGGCGCGTCATAGCCAAGATGGGCGTCACAGGCCTCATTCGGTTGCAACAGTTGCTTGACAAGGTTCTACTCCTCTCCCATGGTAAAGTCGCTAACTAAGGGACCCTTTGATTGGTAGTCACATCCATGACTGGCCGTTGACTGCTCTGTCGCCAGGGTCGGCCTGGGACAGCCTACACACTGATTTTGGGTCCTTCCTCAAGGACCCTTAGATGGTCCTTGGGGATAATTTCCCGGAAGTTTCCAACCCAAATACGATCAAATATATGTTTAAAACTCTAACATGAATTTCATCCATAACAAACACATAAAACTCAACGAAACTCGCAAGGTCGACTCAAAGCATATCTTTCAAACGTTATGGACGTTCTTGGTCGTTTGACCTCCAAATTCACGAAACATTAACCACTTCCTATTAATTATATATTTAATCAATTAATAAACTTAAACCACCATGAAACACACTTAAACACATAGAACCACATTTTAGACATTTAGGTGACTTAGTCGTCAAATGTCTTAGTCGTCCCTAGACGTTTGATTTCCAACACCTCTAATACTTTAGCTACTGACTCTAAGAAATTTATTATACATATTAAGGACCTTATACCATCAATACCAACATGTTAGTCTCTAGTTAACCAAAGTCATTTTTGGGGTCTTACAGGGAAAAGCCCCACAACATTCTATAACTGAAGTGAAAGCAATAAAGAGTCCTCCGGATGCAAGGAGGATCACCAGTGACTCCGGATGATCAAACTGGATCAGCGAGGCATTAGGTGCGTATGTTGGTTACCTGTATTACAATCATAAGTCGATGCAAGCCAACTAGCATCGGTACAATTAATGTACGAGTATGCGAGTTTGAATGCCAAACAAAAACTTAAAGCTTGAAAGGATTAAGAATAACTTACCTTGGATCTTCTTAACTCATGAAATACTAAACTCAATATAAAGCAGTAAAAATGTATGTAATACATATAAATCTTGTAAAACAATGTCAACAACTTTGTTCATTAAATAAATGCAATAATAAATTCAACTTCACTTATATATGAAAGTGATATAATTCATGTGGAAGATTCTTTAACCGACAACCATTATTATGAGCCTAAGCTATGGACAATTACTTAATCACATTAAAAGAGGACCATCTTATACCATGCGGTCAGTATAGTACCTGAACTACTAAGTGGATCCACTAATCTATGCTAAAAATTCTGACCTTTTTTCTGTCCATGTTGGCTACATGGTTTATGAGGGCTTGAGTTAGAATTAACTCGGTCCCCATATCGGTGCTCAATACTACTCCCGAAATGCTTTTCTCATATGGTTTTAAAACAACTTCTTCTTTGGTTTGGTGTAATTGTTCAAACTTAGCTATAAAAGATCTCTTGGAAAATATAGTTTCCTTTTAACCAAAACTAGGTAAAGGATCTTTTGGAAGTCTGGCTTCCTTTTTTGCTTAAAATGTGAAAACATTTGCAACTCTTAGGGAATACTTAGTTCCCTTATAAATTTTGATAAATGAACTCAACACTTTACTCTTTGCTTAAGTTTATAACTTAACTCTTAGGGAATACTTAGTTTCCCTATAATTTTGGAGAATTTGACTCAAATCATTACTCTTTGCTCAAATTGTAGCTTCATCCTTAAACAAAAAGTTAAAATGTTATCTTAAAACACTTAAAAACTTTAAGTACTTACTTTGACTTGCTTCTTAACTTTTAGACTTGACTCTCAACTTCTTTGACTTTGATCTTAACTTTCCTTGAATTGGATTATGGATTAAAGGCTCATGATCTCATGTTTATGGATGATTTCACGATGTTTAGATGTACCTTATATTGTTGAAATCAACTAAGAAACGTGGGTGCATAACTTAGGAACTAATATGGAAATATAGGAGAGAATGGGGTCTTCAGGTGTCATTGGCGCTCTACAGAGGTGTGGGACGCCATTGCCTGACAGACAAAGTCTATTATGAGGGGCTTTGGCATGAAAAACACCAGGGCCTAACGTATAGAGGTTTTCCTGAGGGACTCAGGCTGGCGCAGTGCCCAATGGCCTGATAGGCGGGTGTTCCAACTTCTCTTCTTCATTTTTCATCTCTAAACCCTCTAAACTTCCATGTATCCCAAAACACTAGGATCATTAATATCCTCAATATCTAGTAGATTCGACTCGAAAAACAACCCATAAGCACGAATAAAATCAAAGAAAGGCATGCTACAACTAAACCAACAAGAATTCAACAATTGTTCTTCAAGAACTTCAATTTTTATCATTCAATCTACTCAAAATTATCTAAATAAAAAAATTTATGTGAGGGTGTACTAACCCAAGGAAAAATGATATCACATACCTTGATAGGGATCACCCCCGACGAATTCCACTCATAAAACCTTAACGTTGTTGATCTTTCTCCCTTCTCTTTCTTCTCTTCTCTTTTCTCCCAAGTCCTAAGTGTCACACCCTGATCCTACACCATGTATGTTGCCGATACCCGATGACCATTGCTGGACTTGAGCAAACCCTTAGCATGGATTAATTTACTCAACGGAAGAGTTAATTCAATATAAAGCGAGAAACATTCTCATAAAATATCTTAATATAAATGTCTTGGTAAAAAATGACAACTCTCAAAATTAGAACATATGAAATTTAATATAAAGGGAGTCCCAAACTGAACAATCTGACTGACTATCTATAAATGAATCCTCTAGAATACTAAAAGATGAATTTTAGGACAAACCCCTCAAAATTCTATAAGTAAGAACATGGAAATCTATAAAAGAATCCTCCAGAATGGAAGGAGGCTCACCAATGACTTTAACCGCTCATAATGGATAAACAAGGCAATGGATGTTGATCTTGATTACTTGCGTCTGCATCATAATGATGTACCGTGGTTTCACGGTACTTTCAATGGTTTTTCCTTAAGATTGGTTTGTGTCTAGAGCATCTTTGTTGTAATTTTGATATGATTTTACCTTTGTATTGTAGGACAATTACCCAAAACTGAAACGTAGAAGGCTGTGGAAATTTAGTATAGATTCGACCCACGAATCCATTTATGGTCGGTTGTCTCATTTACAGACTGTAGGTGGTGGCCATCGATTGAAGGTTCATGCATCTGAAGCAACTCAGGGAATTCTGACTATGTGTGGGGATACGAAAGGATCGATGGTCCGTCCACTGCTTGACGGACCATTCTAACAAATTGTCGATGTGATCAGAGACTTCCCCAGTACCCGATATTTAAGAAACTCAAAGTATGGAGCAACGATAGTCATCGACAGACCATAAGTACATCGACGGACCGTGCTGCTCATCCATCGATTGGATCAAAGAAGATGCAAAGTGTACCCTTTAAAAATATTTTAAGTATGGACCGACGTAGGCAGTTGACGGTCCGTTATTTAACCGACGGACAATATATGGGGTCGTCGACTGAAGTCGTGTTTTGTACAAAACTTTCCTTATTTTGGTTCCTTTAATTTAGGACTCTTTTTATTATAAATAGGGTGAAAAGATCATTTTTGGAGTTAAATTCTTTTTACCAATGTCATACTTTTGTTCTTGGAGATTTGTTTTTACAATTAATTCAAATTTTTGGATTTGGTGTTGAAGATAATTGTGTGATTTCAAGTTGAATTTCTCGATTTTCTTCCAATTTGTTAAATTAGGTTCATGATTTATTTTTCATCAACTATTAATTGTGTTATTCTAAGCATGGGTAAACTAAATCTACAACTAGGGTTGTGGGAACCATGGGTGATTAACAAGATAAAACTAGCTAATTAACAATTCTCAAATAGGTATTGCATGCATCAATAATTCTTTTGTCTAGAAGTCTTTTTAATGAGTGCACGCATTAGAATTCGCCTTATTGATACTTGTCGGACAAAGGGGGTAGTTATTAGGAAAAGAATTATCGACATAGATTTAATGGATACTATCTAATAGGCTAGTTTCGATTGGTGTGAAGTAATAATAAAGCAAAACATCGAATATGGTGCTTAATATGAAGTAAAGGTAAATATTAGTAACTTAAACATACGTAGCCGAACCAAGGTACGGGGTTAAATTCTCTAATTGTCGGACCAACAATTTAGAGATACATATCTTTTAACTTTGCATGCAAAAAAGTAGGTAAGAATTGTTAAAGCTAGGATTATGGTGTTATGAACCTATGAGGAACACTTACAACCTAGTTTCTCCCACAACTTGATAAACACCAATAATTCACTCATGTTACTTGCTTGAGTTCACAACATAGCAACGCTTTTGTTTTACAAAACCCCTCTTTAATTACTAGTTTTCAGAAAGGACATGACTAAATAGAGGTAATCGTATATTATAGTTAAGTCTAAATCATTTTCCTCGTGGGATCGACCCCAACCTAATAGTTGGGTTCTTTACTTGATACTATCGCTTATACTTCTGTAGGGAAGTATAATTTGAGCGTATCAAATTTTGGTTCCACTGCCGGGGAAAGTGGCTTTTAGAGTAACTTTAATATCAATTACTGCATTTTAGTCAACAATATCCTAATTTTACTTTTTTTCTTTGTTTTTGTGTCTTTCAAGTCTAGGTCTAGTGTATGCCAAGTAAACGGAGTCGAGGAGAACCAATACTCCCACTCGATCTAGAACTGAACCATTCACTCCACATAATGAATGATCAGCAGAATCGCACAATCCTAGGTGATGGATCAACCATCAACTTCCTCCGCCAATTAATGCTCATAACCAAGTGATTGTGGAGAAGCCTGGTGATGGTGCTTTGAGGAGGAAACCTCCCTCCTCACGCCCTTAAGAGTTATATAGAGACAACGTTAACATCACCAATTCTGATGGGCTTCTTGTCCTACCTCCTCTACCACATTGCTATACATTCATGGTAACTAGTAGCTTGATGCAGATGCTCACCGCCAGAGGTTTTTTTTCAGGGAGCTATCTTATGAATTACGTTGGATTCAGCGTGAAGACATTCTTCCATGATTATTAACTTATGTGAGGACTTAATATGTATTCAAGGGAAATAATTCCTAGCATAGAGTGGATATACATACGAGATGGAAGCACTTACGTTTGTTGAGGTGGGCATTCTAGGAACAATCTCTTGGGATGAAAGAGTGTGGAAATCGAACCCACGTCCTTTAGGTGGAAAAAGGGAATTTAAAAAGAAAAATAAAGTGAGATGTGTGGGGATTCGATCCCACACCCTCACCGTCAACTTGAAAGAGTCAAGAAACAAGAAATTTAAATAAAAGGGGTTGTGGGGGTTCGATCCCACAAACCCTTGCCCAAGAAAGAGAAAATTTAAAGAAAAAAAATTAAAAGGAAATGAAGGCATTGGGGCTTGATCTTGGGTCTTCAAGCCGTGTGGACTAAAATCAAAATACATGAAAAACGTAAGTGTTGTCCAAGGGATTTGGAACCGGGTTCCCTCTCCCAAATACCGTATTGATACATAAGTCATACGTGAATTAAATGTTCAAGAATAATGCTACCTACATCAATCGAAATAGATATCTTGGCATACATACTAGATGCATAATTCTTGTACCATATAATCTTAGGAAGATATGAATCACTTAAACGAATTATGAATGAAGCCTCATGGTTTGTATCCAAGGACCCATAAGTCTAGCATACATTTAAAAATAAGTGAACCTAAGATGTATGTAATAGATTGATGTAACCCTAGAAAGGTTAAGTACGAGTGTAAAACACACTAAATGTCCAAGTGCATTGGCATACGATGAAATGAATATTATGTAATGAAATCATCAAACCCTAGAAGGGTTAAGTAAGAGTGTGAAACACAAAAATGGCCAAGTACATTGGCATATGATGAAATGAACATTCACGTAAAAAGGGGTGAGTAATTATGAAGAGCAAATGTGCAAATGTTAATGAATGTGGTATAAACATGATAAGAGTCAAATGTGAAAGATGAGATCAATCTCAAATGAGGCTAAGCAAATGTTACCAAAACGTACTCACCTATGAGAGTGTAAAGTTAATGAAGAGACCAATCTCTATGAACACTCTAATGAAAGTATTGAGAATAATGTATACTCAATATTAATGATGAGATGAAAAATCATCTATTGATCTAAAATATATAATAAAAATCTTAGGATAACTAATGTCAACATTAGTTATACACTCTATCCAATACTATTCTTAAACACTTTACCAAAAGACCCTACTACATATACCTAAGGTTCATTTAACGTCCAAAGGACCTAAAATACGTAAGTTCAATTTTAAGATAATTAAACAAATATGATTCAAGGGTAATGCTTACAAATCTAGGGTCAAATGCTCTCTTTCGAATGTTGTTAGGAAAATTGAAAAATAGGAACTTGTGTACATTCCACAACATTGCAATTTTTTTTAAATAAAATAAAAACAACTTATTGACTCTAAATCTTAAGACGGATATGAACATACATAATTTACATGGTGCAATTGTCCATTTTATCGTTGATATCAATCGATCTTCCACACAGCCTCTCCTTTAAATTACGACTATACCAAATTATGTTTATCAACTTAATTTGGAGCAACAAATTGAACACAAAATAATTCGATTAAAATAGAGTGATTTTATACACCTTATTAATGATATAGATCACACGCTGTCTCTATTGGCTCCAAAATAATATGGAACTTAAAAACTTGAAACATCATATAGTCCACATTAATCTTATTCACAATATTCATTTTCTAAGAGAGGAATTTTAAATTACAACAATTAAAAACGTTCCACATACAAATGTTTATTCCATTTATTCCAACAGGTGAGGTATGAGAAGAATAGTGTGGACACAGTGCCTATGTCACGACCCAAAATCGAGCCGCGACTGGCACCCACACTTACCCTCCTATGTGAGCGAACCAACCAATCTAAACCTTAGTATTTCAATATATATATCAACAGAAAGTAATGCGGATGTCACGACCCAAATCGGGGACGCGACTGGCACCCACATTTACCCTCCGATGTGAGCGAACCAACCCATCTAAACCTTAACATTTCAAGATATTTCAACAGAAAATAATGCGGAAGACTTAAACTCATTAATAAAGAAAAACAACTCAAAACTATTATTAATATTCCCAAAATCTGGAAGTCATCACCACAAGAACATCTATCTCAAACTACTAATCTAAGAATGTCTAAAAAAACTAAAAACCATTAAAAACTAGTCCATGCCGGAAGTTCAAGGCATCAAGACTTGAAGAAGGAGACCCAGTCCAAGCTAGACGCATTAGCTCACCCTGAATTTCCGATGGAGTGAAGACGGCTTGATCTACTGCTGAGTCGAAGTGACGGAACGTTTGCTGCATAACACAAATAACAAAGGAAAACATAAAAGTAGGGGGTCAGTACAACCACACGTACTGAGTAGATATCATCGGTTAACTCAAAATAGGGAACAATATATATCAAATAATATTATAAATCAACTATAAACTCAAACATGTAATAACAACAAGTATCATAATCATCAATAACACCATCAAGTTCATTCATGAGGGCTCAGGCCTCATTACCATACTCATTTGGGAATTAAGTTCATTATGTTGAATATATTATCATCTTTCGAGATTCATTATTTTTCTTCCTCTTGTGTCGGTACGTGACACTCCGATCCCCTACCACTATGTGTCGGAACGTGACACTCCGATCCCCTATATGTGTCGGAACGTGACACTCCGATCCCCTATATCTACGTGTCGGTTCGTGACACCCGTCCCACTAATACTATGTGTCGGAACGTGACACTCCGATCCACTAATCTCATTATATCCGTTCATCAAGCCTTCTCTAACCAAGGCATCATCAATCCCAATCACTTTAATTCATCAAACCTTCCTTTATACCAAGGCATTATCATTAATATCATAGATTAAAGTTTCTTTCAAGATTTGGGATTCAATGGTTTTCATCATGCTTGTATTATCAACATCACATAATCATATTCATACAAGCATACAATAAGCATATAGACAGGTTTACAATATCATCAACACCTATTATTCACTATCAAGAGTTCACTACGAATATCGTAATACAAAACCATAACCTACCTCCACCGAAGAATTGGAATCCACAAGAAATTTCCCAAGCTTGCTATTCTCCTCAACCAATTCGATCGATCTGCTCTCTCTCTTTCTGTTCTTTCCCTTTTGTTTTTACTCAAACCCTCTTTCCTTTACCCTAATTAATCATATAATTAAGTGTGAAAAAGGACAATAAACCCCTCTAATTCACTTAAGGTTACCCCTTTTAACCCCTAAGTAATTAGACTTATTAATGTTACCCCTCAATCTTTGTAATTAAGGAAAGAATAATCAAAAACGACCCTTAAAACGTGTGGAGAAATCCAAAACTGCCTGGGATTGTGCAGCAGCCTGTGACGGGCCGTCATGCCTGCGACGGTCCGTCACACCGGCCGTCGTGTCCTCCCCAGACTCCAGATGGCTGCGACGGCCCGTCACCCCTGTGACGGTCCGTCCTGGCCCCTCCGTCATGACGGTCAGAAACTCGTTTTCTTGCACCAATTTCTCAAAAGTTGAAGTGTTTTGCAACGGGACTCACGACGGTTCGTCGTGGATGTGACGGCACGTCCTGCAGGTCCGTCACAATTTACAGAGAGTCGATTTTCAGTACCCGATTTTCAAACTCTAAGTGTCATGGAACGGAACACCCACGACGGTCCGTCGAGCCTGTGACGGTCCGTCGTGGGGTCCGTGGTGGTTTCAGCCAGTTTTTCCAGAATTTGTTCTGCTGCTCAAAACGACTAAACAGGTCGTTACAATAGATACCAATTTACCCATCGTTCTTCCCCGAACGATCAAAAGAAGAAAGACCATGGCGAAAAGGAGTACCTGAATCTGTGAACAGATGTGGGTATTTTTTGCATATCTGCCTCCTTCTCCCAAGTAGCTTCTTCAACCGGTCGATTCTTCCATTGAACTTTGATGGATGCAATCTCTCTCGACCTCAACTGCGAACTTCTCTATCTAATATAGCAACCGGTTCCTCTTCATAAGTCAAGTTCTCATCCAACAAAACTGAATCCCAACGGATGATGTAGTTTCCATCTCCGTGGTATCTCTTCAACATGGATACATGAAACACCGGATGCACTCCGGACAGCCCTGGGGCAAGGCTAATTCATAAGCCACCTCCCCTATTCTTTAAGCACTTCAAATGGTCCAATGTACCTTGGACTTAACTTACCTCTTTTGCAAACCGCATCACCCCTTTCATGGGTGAAACCTTCAACAAGACTTGTTCACCTTCCATGAACTCCAAGTCTCTAACCTTTCGGTCTGCATACTCCTTTTTTCTACTTTGAGCCGCCAAAAGCTTCTCTTGAATAGCTTTCACCTTCTCCATAGAATCTTCAACAGATCAGTCCCCCAAGGTCTGACCTCAAAGGCATCAAACCAACCAATGGGAGATCTACACCTCCTCCCATATAATGCTTCAAATGGGGCCATGTCGATACTAGAGTGATAACTATTATTATATGAAAACTCTGCCAAAGGTAAGAAACTATCCCAATGGCCACCAAACTCTATCACACATGCGCGAAGCATATCCTCCAAAACTGAATCGTTCGCTCAGACTGACCATCGGTCTGAGGATGAAATGCAGTACTAAGGTCCAATCTAGTACCTAATTCAGCATGCAATGTTCTCCAAAACTTAGAAGTAAACTGCGTACCTCTATCAGATATGATGGAGAGTGGAACTCCATGCAAACCGAACGTTCTTAGTTAACCTATCAACAATCACCCAAATAGAGTCATACTTACCCAATGTCTTGGAAGACCAACCACGAAGTCCATCGCGATTCTCTCCCACTTCCATTCAGGAATGGGCATTCTCTGAAGTGTTCCTCCGGGCCTTTGGTGTTCATACTTTACTTGTTGACAATTTGGACACTTGGCAACAAACTCAACAATATCTCGCTTCATTCTACTCCACCAGAAGTGTTGCTTTAGGTCGCGATACATCTTGGTTGCACCAGGATGTATAGAATATCCGGAACTATGAGCTTCTGTAAGAATAGTGGTGATCAAATCATCGATGCGGGGTACACATACTCTTCCCTTGATCCTCAAAACACCTTCCCATCGATTATTGCTTCCTTAGCCTCTCCTTGCAACACTTTATCTCGAATTCGCCTTAGTTTCTCATCGTCAAATTGTTTCCCCTTAATCTGATCAAGGAAAGAGGATTTTGCCTCTACACAAGCTAACAATCCTCCCTTCTCGTTATTTCTAACCTCATAAGGTCATTAGCCAAAATCTGCACTTCTCTAGCCAATGGGCGTCTAGAAGCTTGCAAATGAGCTAGACTTCCCATGCTTCCGGCCTTCCTACTCAAAGCATCTGCCACAACATTCGCCTTCCCCGGATGATACAAGATAGTGATGTCGTAGTCCTTTAGTAGTTCCATCCATCTCCTCTGTCTCAAGTTCAAGTCTTCTGAGTGAAGACATACTGTAGGCTACGATGGTCCGTATAGACTTCACACTTAACCCCATACAAATAGTGTCTCCATTGCTTTAGTGCAAATACTACCGCGGCCAACTCCAAATCATGGGTCGGATAGTTACGTTCATGCACCTTTAATTGCCTCGAAGCATAAGCAATCACATTTTTCTCTTGCATTAGCACTGCACCCAACCCAGAATAGGATGCATCACAATAGACAATGAAGTTTTTTGCCCTCTACCGGCAGGGTGAGGATGGGCGCGGTAGTCAACAAAGTCTTAAGCTTCTGAAAGCTTTCCTCACATTCATCTGACCATACAAATGGGACGTTTTGCTTAGTCAAGTTCGTCAATTGGGAAGCAATGGAAGAGAATCCCTTGACGAATCGGCGGTAGTAGCTAGCTACACCCCACAAAACTCCTTATTTCTGACACGTTTGTAGGTCTTACCCAATTCTTCACTGTCTCAATCTTAGATGGATCCACCATCACTCCATCCTTAGAAACAACGTGCCCCAAGAAGGACACTGAATCTAGCCAAAACTCACACTTGGAGAATTTCGCATAAAGCTTTTTCTTCCTTAGAACCTCTAACACCATTCTCAAATGCTCCTCATGTTCCTTCTTACTCTTGGAGTATATTAGTATGTCATCAATAAACACGATCACAAAGAGGTCCAAGTATGGCTTGAAAATCCCGTCATCAGCTCATGAGGCAGAAGGCAGCAGGGGCATTAGTAAGACCAAATGACATTACCACAAATTCATAATGCCCATACCTAGTTCGAAAAGCAGTCTTTGGCACATCCGTTGCGCGTATTTTCAATTGGTGATAACCGGACCTCAAGTCTATTTTTGAGAAGACACAAGCACCTTGTAACTGATCGAACAAGTCATCAATGCGAGGAATGGGGTACTTGTTCTTAATATTACCTTGTTCAACTGTCGGTAATCTATGCACATTCGAAAGCTCCCATCCTCTTCTTACAAACAAGACCGGAGCACCCCAAGGAGATGCACTGGTCTAATGAAGCCTTTGCTCAACAACTCTTGAAGTTGTGCCTTTAACTCTCTTAACTCTGCGGGGAGCCGTTCTATAAGGGGGTATAGAAATGGGGCGAGTACCGGGTTCCAAATCAATGCAGAAGTCTATATCCCTATTGGGTGGCATACCGGAAGATCTGCAGGGAACACATCCAAAAACTCACAGACTACCGAAACTGACTCAATCGATGGTACTTGAGTAGTAGTGTCATCCTTAAGATGTGCCAAGAAAGCTAGACAGCCTTACTAACATCTTCTGAGCACGAATAAAGGAGATGATACGCACCGGATTGGGAGTGTAGTAGTCACCCTCCCATACTAACTGATCTGCCCCAGGCTTGGCTAACGTCACTGTTTTAGCATTACAATCCAAAATCGCAAAGTTTGGAGAAAGCCAAGTCATACCCAGAATTACATCAAAGTCACCCATTTCTAAAATAACCAAATCCACATAAGTGTTGCTCCCCACAAAATTTACCAAACAAGACCTATACACTTTTTCGACTATCACAGACTCACCACGGAGTAGAAAACACGAATAGGCATGTCAAGTAATTCACAATGTAAATTTAGACCATTAGCAAATGAGGAAGATACATATGAAAACGTGGAGCCAGGGTCAAATAATACAGATGCCATGCAATCACAAACCAAGAGATTACCTGTGATAACTGATAAGCATCAGACGCCTCCGCTTCAGATCTCCCAGGGAAAGCGTAGCAATGAGCCCCATTATTTGTTTGTCCGTTGCCCCTACCATGTTGTGTAGTAGTGGCTCCATTTTGACCCTCTCCTCTGCCGTTTTGGTGACCACCATTACCTCGGCCACCACGCCCTCCAGAATAACGACCTCTACCATTTCCACCTCTTCCCCTAGCCATTGGGGCTCTGTAGCTCGTTTTGGACAATTCCTCCTAATATGTCCAATCTCCCACATCCATAGCACTCTCTGGAGTCAGGCATGGGTCTCGGAGTAGTGTTGACTGTTCTGAGGTGGACCCCCAACTAACAGTCTGTAGTGAAGACGTATTGGTCGATTTGAGTGACCTCCGGAGTTCTGTCCTCTAGAATAAGAACCATTATACTCACCTCCCTACGAAACCTCTTTGATGTCGATGTCGTGGTGAAGTCATCTGGTTTCACTCCTTCCACCTCAATCACAAAGTCTACCACCTCTTGGAAGGATGTTGCTGTTGCCGCTATCTGTAAGGCTGTGAAATCGCAACTCTGACCTCAACCCCTTCACAAAACGGCGGATCCGTTCTTGTGGACTGAAACAAAGTTGCGTGGCATATCTGGATAGCGCGCGAAATTTAGCCTCATACGCGTTTACTGTCATCCTTCCCTGTTCAAGACTCAAGAACTCATCCCTCTTCTATCTCTCAAAGTCCTTGGGATATACTTCTCCATAAATAGGGTAGAGAATGATTCCCAAGTCATAGGTGGTGCCTCTGTGGTTGACACACTCAACATGTGAACGCCACCACATTTGGCGTTCCCTTGGAACTGATAGCTCACGAACTCGACACCAAACCTCTCTACTATCCCCATTTTGTGTAGTAGCTCATGACAATCAACCAGAAAATCATAAGCATCTTCAGATTCTGCACCCTTGAAGACTGGAGGTTTTAGTTTCAAGAACTTGCTAAAAAGTTCATGTTGATCGTTGGTCATAATAGGCCCAGTAGTCAGACGTGGAAATGTGCCTATTCCCAATGTTGCATCCATGCGGGGGAGCCATAGTAGCCGCATGTCGTATCTCTGAAACCGGAGGTGTTGGTGCAGAAACCACTGGAGGTGCTTGACCCTGATCATCAGACAACCCGCTAAGATAAGCAAGTACTTGGTTGATCATCTCTGGGGTAGGTTGGGGTGGCATTTCCTCATTCTGCCCCTGTTCGGTTTCCCCTTCCTCAACCTCTCTTACTACATCCTCAGTCGGTGGAGGAGTCACCGCCCTAGTATCAGATGGGCTAGGGGCTCGTCCTCTTCCTCTAGAGGACGTCCTCCCACGACCTCCTCCACGGCCTCTTGCCGTTACCCTTCCTCGAGCCACAGCCCCAGTGGCTGGCTCAGTAGTTTCCTGTCTTTCCGTTGTCGCTGCTGGGTGCGGTCGTTGCTCTAGTTCTAACCATCTGCGAGATAGAATGAAGATGGTCAGATACCAATTTGTATCACCTAGATACCAATTGGACTCAAGTAATAGCACGAAAGAAAGAATGAAAGAATGGAATTTCCTAAAGTCTTATAGCCTCTCAAAGAAAAGTAAAGGCGTCCCCCTACCGTTCTTTAAGACTCTACTAGACCTGTTCTTGTGTGATGAGACCAATGAACCTAATGCTCTGATACCAAGTCTGTCACGACCCAAATCGGGGACGCGACTGGCACCCACATTTACCCTCCGATGTGAGCGAACCAACCCATCTAAACCTTAACATTTCAAGATATTTCAACAGAAAATAATGCGGAAGACTTAAACTCATTAATAAAGAAAAACAACTCAAAACTATTATTAATATTCCCAAAATCTGGAAGTCATCACCACAAGAACATCTATCTCAAACTACTAATCTAAGAATGTCTAAAAAAACTAAAAACCATTAAAAACTAGTCCATGCCGGAAGTTCAAGGCATCAAGACTTGAAGAAGGAGACCCAGTCCAAGCTAGACGCATTAGCTCACCCTGAATTTCCGATGGAGTGAAGACGGCTTGATCTACTGCTGAGTCGAAGTTGACGGAACGTTTGCTGCATAACACAAATAACAAAAGGGAAACATAAAAAGTAGGGGGTCAGTACAACCACACGTACTGAGTAGATATCATCGGTTAACTCAAAATAGGGAACAATATATATCAAATAATATTATAAATCAACTATAAACTCAACATGTAATAACAACAAGTATCATAATCGTCAATAACACCATCAAGTTCATTCATGAGGGCTCAGGCCTCATTACCATACTCATTTGGGAATTAAGTTCATTATGTTGAATATATATCATCTTTCGAGATTCATTATTTTTCTTCCTCTTGTGTCGGTACGTGACACTCCGATCCCCTACCACTATGTGTCGGAACGTGACACTCCGATCCCCTATATGTGTCGGAACGTGACACTCCGATCCCCTATATCTACGTGTCGGTTGTGACACCCGTCCCACTAATACTATGTGTCGGAACGTGACACTCCGATCCACTAATCTCATTATATCCGTTCATCAAGCCTCTCTCAAACCAAGGCATCATCAATCCCAATCACTTTAATTCATCAAACCTTCTTTATACCAAGGCATTATCATTAATATCATAGATTAAAGTTTCTTTCAAGATTTGGGATTCAATGGTTTCATCATGCTTGTATTATCAACATCACATAATCATATTCATACAAGCATACAATAAGCATATAGACAGGTTTACAATATCATCAACACCTATTATTCACTATCAAGAGTTCACTACGAATATCGTAATACAAAACCATAACTACCTCCACCGAAGAATTGGAATCCACAAGAAATTTCCCAAGCTTGCTATTATTCCTCAACCAATTCGATCGATCTGCTCTCTCTCTTTCTGTTCTTTCCTTTTGTTTTACTCAAACCCTCTTTCCTTTACCCTAATTAATCATATAATTAAGTGTGAAAAAGGACAATAAACCCTCTAATTCACTTAGGTTACCCCTTTTTAACCCCTAAGTAATAGACTTATTATGTTACCCCTCAATCTTTGTAATTAAGGAAAGAATAATCAAAAACGACCCTTAAAACGTGTGGAGAAATCCATCTGCCTGCCTGGGATTGTGCAGCCTGTGTGACGGGCCGTCTGCCTGCGACGGTCCGTCACACCGCCGTCGTGTCCTCCCAGACTCCAGATGGCTGCGACGGCCCGTCACCCTGTGACGGTCCGTCCTGGCCCCTCCGTCATGACGGTCAGAAACTCGTTTTCTTGCACCAATTTCTCAAAAGTTGAAGTGTTTTGCAACGGGACTCACGACGGTTCGTCGTGGATGTGACGGCACCTCCTGCAGGTCCGTCACAATTTACAGAGAGTCGATTTTCAGTACCCGATTTTCAACTCTAAGTGTCATGGAACGGAACACCCACGACGGTCCGTCGAGCCTGTGACGGTCCGTCGTTGGGTCCGTGGTTTCAGCCAGTTTTTCCAGAATTTGTTCTGCTGCTCAAAACGACTAAACAGGTCGTTACAGCGGAAGACTTAAACTCATTAGTAAAATCAAATCAATAACTATTATTATCCCCAAAATCTGGAAGTCATCATCACAAGAACATCTATGATCAAATTACTAACTAAAAATGTCTAAGAAGCTAAAAAATACATAAAAAGCTAGTCCATGCCGGAGTTCAAGGCATCAAGACTTGAAGAAGAAGATCCAGTCCAAGCTAGAAGCATTAGCTCACCCTGAATTTTCGATGTAGTAAAGACTGGCTTGAATTACTGTTGAGTCGAAGATGACGGCACGTTTGCTGCACTCCACAAATACAAAGAAGAAAACATAAAAGTAGGGGTCAGTACAAAAACACGGGTACTGAGTAGATATCATCGGCCAACTCAAAATAGAAGACAATATATATCAAGTAATATCATAAAGTCAACTATGATACTCAACATGTAGCAACAGCAAGTACTATATCATTAACAATTACCGTCAAGTTCACACATTAGGACTCAAGCCTCAATACCATACTCATTTGGGAATTAGATTCATTAGATTGAGTATATTAACATCTTTCAAGATTCATTATCTTTATTTCTCTTGTGTCGGTACGTGACACTCCGCTCCCTCATACATCTTTAATCCTCTTGTGTCGGTACGTGACACTCCGATCCCCTACTACTATGTGTCGGAACGTGACACTCCGATCCCCTAAATCTACGTGGCGGTTCGTGACACCCGATCCCCTAAATCTACGTGTCGGTTCGTGACACCCGATCCCCTAAATCTACGTGTCGGTTCGTGACACCCGATCCCCTAAATCTACGTGTCGGTTCATGACACCCGATCCCCTAAATCTACATGTCGGTTCGTGACACCCGATCCCTTAATTCTATGTGTCGGAACGTGACACTCCGATCACCTAATCTCCTTATATCAATTCATCGAGCCTTCTTCTTACCAAGGCATCATCATTCTCATCACTTTAGTTCATCAAGCCTTTTCTTATACTAAGGCATTATCATTCTCGTTATGTAGTTCATCAAGCCTTCTCTCAAAACAAGGCATTATCATTAACAAGAGATTAGGGTTTTATCAAGATTTGGGATTCAATAACTTCATCATGCTTATAATTCACAATTATATAATCACATTCATGCATGCATACAATTAAGCCATAGCAGGGTTTACAATACTATCAATACATATTATTCGCTATTAAGAGTTTACTACGAATATCGTAAAATAAACCATAACCTACCTCCACCGAAGACTAGTGATCAAGAAGAAATTCCCAAGCTTTGTTCTTCTTCTCTCCCTGTTCGTTCGTTTCTCCCTCTCTCTTGTTCTTTCTATTTTCTTATTAAAACCCTCTTTCTTTTACCCGTTAGTATATAATTAAGTTTAAAAGATGACATTAATAACCCACTAATTAACTTAAGGTTACCTATTTTAACCCCCAAGTAATTAGACTTATAATCTTAACCCTTAACTTTATTAAAGTAGGAATAGTCCAAAACGTCCCTTAAAACGTGTAAAGAAATCCGACCCAGACAGGATTACGCAGTCTGAGGACGGGCACCGTCGTGTCTGTGAAGGGCCGTCGTGCCTGCTGCGGTCCGTCTGCTGCTCCGTCACAGAGTTCAGAGACTCAATTTTATTAAAGGGTCTGTGACGGTCCGTCGTGCCCACGACGGTCCGTCCTGCCATGTCGTCACGAAGTTCAGAGAGTCAATTTTTAGTACCCATTTCAGAATTTCTAAGTGTTTTGAAACGAGAACCCTGCGACGGTCCGTCGTGACCATGACGGTCCGTCATGGGGTCCATCGTCTCAGCCAGTTTTCCAGAAATAAAATCTGCTGCTCAAAACGACTAAACAGGTCGTTACAATAGATGCCAATTTACCCATCGTTCGTCCTCGAACGATCACAAGAAGAAAAACAAGGGCGAGAAGGAGTACCTGAATCTTTAAACAGGTGTGGGTATCTTTCATGCATATCTGCCTCCTTCTCCCAAGTGGCTTCTTCGACCGGTCGATTCTTCCATTGCACCTTGATGGATGCAATCTCCCTTGACCTCAACTTGCGAACTCTCTATCTAAAATAGCAACAGGCTCCTCCTCATAAGACAAATTCTCATCAAGCAAAACTGAATCCCAACGGATAATGTAGTTTCCATCCCCATGGTATCTTTTCAACATTAGACACATGAAATACCGGATGCACTCCGGACAACCCTGGAGGCAAGGCTAATTCGTAAGCCACCTCCCTACTCACTTAAGTATTTCAAAGGGACAAATATACCTTGGGCTTAGTTACCTCTTTTACCAAACCGCATCACCCCTTTCATTGGCGAAACTTTCAACAAGACTTGTTCACCCTCCATGAACTCTAAGTCTCTAAACCTTTCGATCTGCATATCTTTTTACCACTTTGCGCCGCTAGAAGCTTTTCTTGAATAGATTTCACTTTCTCTATCGAAAATCAATCAAAAGGTCAGTACCAACAAGTCTAACCTCAATGCATCAAACCACCCAATGGAGACCTACATCTCCACCCTACAATGCTTAAATGGGGCCTCAACGGCCATATCAATCTTGAGTGATAACTATTATTGTATGAAAACTTCGCTAAGGGGTAAGAAGTTATCCCCAATGACCACCAAATTCTATCACGCATGCACGAAGCATATCCTCCAACACTTGAATCATTCGCTCAGACTGACCATCGGTCTGAGGGTGAAATGCAGTACTAAGGTCCAACCTAGTACCCAATTCAGCATGAAATGTTTTCCAAAACTTAGAAGTAAATTGCGTACCTCTATCTGATTATAATGGGAGTGGGACTCCATGCAAACCGAACCACCTCCGAGATATGATTTTTGCTAACTTTTCTGCATTATAAGTCACCTTGACCGGAATGAATGAGAAGACTTAGTTAACCTATCAACAATCACCCAAATAGAGTCATACTTACCCATTGTCTTTGGAAGACCAACCACGAAATCCATTGCGATTCTCTCCCACTTCAATTTGGGTATGGGCATTCTCTGAAGTGTTCCTCCGGGCCTTTGGTGTTCATATTTCACTTGTTGACAGTTTTGACATTTGGCAATAAAATCCACAATATCACGCTTCATTCTACTCCACCAAAAGTGTTGCTTTAGGTCACGATACATCTTGGTTGCACCCGGATGTATAGAATACCTGAACTATGAGCCTCTGTTCAGAATAGTGTTGATCAAATCACCAACGCGGGGTACACATACCCTTCCCTTATCCTCAAAACACCTTCCCCATCGATTGTTTCTTCTTTAGCCTCTCCTTGAAAACACTTTATCTCGGATCCGGATCAATTTTCTCATCATTAAACTGTTTCCCCTTAATCTTGTCAAGGAAGGAAGATCTTGCCTCCACGCAAGCCAAAAATCCTCCCTTCTCATTAACTTCTAGTCTCACAAGGTCATTAGCCAGAATCTGAACTTCTCTAGCCAATGGGCGTCTAGAAGCTTGCAAGTGAGCTAGACTTCCCATGCTTCCTGCCTTTCTACTTAACGCATCCGCTACAGTATTCGCCTTCCCCGGATGATACAAAATAGTGATGTCGTAATCCTTCAGTAGTTCCATCCATCTTCTCTGTCTCAAGTTCAAATCTTTCTGAGTAAAGACATACTGTAGGCTACGATGATCCGTGTATACTTCACACTTAACTCCCTATAGATAGTGTCTCCATTGCTTTAATGCAAACACTACCGCAGCCAATTCTAAATCATGGGTCGGATAGTTACGTTCATGCACTTTTAATTGCCTCGAAGCATAAGCAATCCACATTCTTCTCTTGCATTAGCACTGCACCCAAACTTGAATATGATGCATCACAATAAACAATGAAGTTCTTACCTCTACCGGCAAGGTGAGGATAGGTGCGGTAGTCACAAAGTCTTGAGTTTCTGAAAGCTTTCTTCGCACTCATCCGACCATACAAATTGAACATTCTGCTTAGTCAAGTTCGTCAATTGGAAGCAATAGAAGAGAATCCCTTGACAAATCGGCGGTAGTAGCTAGCTAACCCAACAAAGCTCCTTATTTCTGACACATTAGTGGGTCTTACCCCCACTTCTTCACTGTCTCAATTTTAGAAGGATCTACCATCACTCCATCCTTAGAAACTACATGCCCCAGAAGGACACTGCATCTAGCCAAAACTCGCACTTAGAGAATTTGGCATAAAGCTTTTTCTCCCTCAACATTTCCAATACAATTCTCAAATGCTCCTCATGTTCCTTCTACTTTTAGATATATCAGTATATCATCAATAATACGATAACAAAGAGATCCAAATATGGCTTAAAAATCCCGTTCATCAAACTCATGAACGCAGCAGGGGCATTCGTAAGACCAAAAGACATCATTACAATTCATAATGCCCATACTGGTTCAAAAAGCAGTCTTTGGCACATCTTTGCCCGTATTTTCAATTGATGATAACCGATCTCAAGTCAATCTTATAGAAACACAAGCACCTTGTAATTGATCGAACAAGTCATCAATGCGAGGAAGAGGATACTTGTTCTTAATAGTTACCTTGTTAAACTGCCGGTAGTCTATGCACATCCGAAAACTCCCATCCTTCTTCTCACAAACAAAACCGGAGCACCCCAAGGAGATGCACTTGGTCTAATGAAGCCTTTGCTCAACAACTCTTGAAGTTGAGCCTTTAACTCTCTTAACTCCGCGGGAGCCATTCTTTAAGGGGGTATAGAAATGGGGCGAGTGCCCGGTTCAAGATCGATACAGAAGTCAATATCCCTATCTGGTGGCATACCAGGAAGATCTGCGGGGAACACATCCAAAAACTCACGGACCACGAAACCGACTCAATCGAAGGTACTTGGGTAGTTTCATCCTTGAGATGGGCCAAGAAAGCTAAACACCCTTTACTAACCATCTTCTTAACATGAAGAAAGGAGATGATACGCACCGGATTGGAAGTGTAGTCACCCTCCAACACTAACGGATCTGTCCCAGGCTAGGCTAACGTCACCATTTTAGCATTACAATCCAAGATCGCAAATTGCGGAGAAAGCCAAGTCATACCCAGAATTACATCAAAATCAACCATTTCTAAGATAACTAAATCTACATAAGTGTTGCTCCCCACAAAGTTCACCAAACAAGACCTATATACCTTTCAACTACCACAGACTCACCCACCGAGAGTAGAAACTCGAATAGGCATATCAAGTAATTCACAATGTAAATTTAGACCATTAGCAAATGAGGAAGATACATAAGAAAATGTGGATCCGGATCAAACAATACAGAAGCCATGCAATCACAAACCAGAAAGATTACCTGTGATGAAGCATCAGATGTCTCCGCCTCCGATCTCCCAGGGAAAGCATAACAATGGGCCCTTTCATTTGTTTGTTCGTTGCCCCTACCATGTTGTGATGTAGTGGCTCCAGTTTGCCCATCACCTTGCCGTTTTGGTGACCACCATTACCTCGACCACCACGTCCTCCAGAATAACGGCCTCTACCATGACCACCTCTACCTCTAGCTATTGGGGTCTAAACTCTGTTTGGGACAATTTCTCCTAATATGTCCAGTCTCCCCACATCCATAACACTCTCTAGAGTCAAGTAGAGGTCTCTCAGAGAAGTGTTGACCGGTCTGAGGTGGACCCCCAACTACAGTCTGTAGTGAAGACTGAATTGGTCGGACTGAGTAACCTCCGGAACCCTGTCCTCTTGAGTAAGAACCATTAAACTCACCTCCCTTTCGAAACCTTTTTGATGTCGATGTCGAGGTGAAGTCATCGGGCTTCACTCCTTCCACCTCTATCACGAAGTCTACCACTTCTGGAAGGACTTTGCCGTAGCCGCTACCTGTAAGGCCGAAATCCGCAACTCTGATCTCAACCCTTCACAAACCGGCGAATCCACTCTTGTGGACTGAAACAGAGTTGAGTGGCATACCTTGATAAATCATGAAACTTAGCCTCATATGCATTAAACAGACATCCTACCTTGCTCTAGGCTCAAGAATTCATCTCTTTTTCCTATCCTCAAAGTCCGGGATGTACTTTTCCATAAACAAGTTAGAGAATGATACCCAAGTCATAGGTGGTGCCTCTGTTGGTTTACACTCAACATGTGACTGCACCACATTTTGGCGGTCCCTTTAAACTGATAACTCACGAACTCCTCAACACCAAACCATTCTACTATACCCATCTTGTGTAGTAGTTAATGACAGTCAACCAGAAAATCGTAAGCATCCTCAGATTCCGCACCCTTGAAGACTGGTGGTTTCAATTTCAAGAACATACTAAAAAGTTCATGCTGATCATTTGTCATTATAGGCCCAACAGTCAGACGTGGAAACGTGCCTATGTCCAATGAGGCATATTACGAGGAGCCATAGTGGTGCATGTTGTACCTTGAAACCGGAGGTGTTGGTGCAGCAGAAAAAACTGGAGGTGCCTGACCCTGATCAGACAACCCTCTAAGATAAGCCAGAACCTGATTAATCATCTCTGGGGTAGGTTGGGGTGGCATTTCCTCATTCTGCACTTGTTCATTCTCCCCATCTCCCCCCTCTCTTACTACTTCCTCAGTCGGTGGAGGAGTCACCGCCCTAGCATCAGATGGACTAGGTGCTCGTCCTCTTCCTCTAGAGGACGTCCTCCCACGACCTCTACCACGGCCCCTTGCCACGGTCTTCCTCGAGCCATAGCCCCAGTGGCTGGCTCAGATGTTTCTTGTCTGGCCGGTGTTGGTGCAGTCGTTGCTCTAGTTCTAACCATCTGCGAAAAAGAGTGAAGATGGTCAGATACCTATTTTGTATCACCTAGATACCAATTGGATGGATTCAACTAATAGCACGAAAGAAGAAAGAAAGAGTGGAATTTCCTAAAGTCTTATAGCCTCCCAAAGAAAAGTAAGGCGTTCCCTACCGTTCCTTAAGACTCTACTAGACTCGTTCTTGTGTGATGAGACAACGAACCTAATGCTCTGATTCCAAGTTGTCACGACCCAAAACCGAGCCACGACTGGCACCCACACTTACCCTCCTATGTGAGCGAACCAACCAATCTAAACCTTAATATTTCAATATATATATCAACAGAAAGAAATGCGAAAGACTTAAACTCATTAGTAAAATCAAATCAATAACTATTATTATCCCCAAAATCTGGAAGTCATCATCACAAGAACATCTATGATCAAATTACTAACTAAAAATTTCTAAGAAGCTAAAAATACATAAAAATCTAGTCCATGCCGGAAGTTCAAGGCATCAAGACTTGAAGAAGAAGATCCAGTCCAAGCTAGAAGCATTAGCTCACCCTGAATTTCCGATGTAGTAAAGACTGGCTTGAATTACTGTTGAGTTGAAGATGACGGCATGTTTGCTGCACTCCACAAATACAAAGAAGAAAACATAAAAGTAGGGGTCAGTACAAAACACGGGTACTGAGTAGATATCATCGGCCAACTCAAAATAGAAGACAATATATATCAAGTAATATCATAAAGTCAACTATGATCTCAACATGTAGCAACAACAAGTACTATATCATTAACAATTACCGTCAAGTTCACACATGAGGACTCAAGCCTCATACCATACTCATTTGGGAATTAGATTCATTAGATTGAGTATATTAACATCTTTCAAGATTCATTATCTTTATTTCTCTTGTGTCGGTACGTGACACTCCGCTCCCTCATACATCTTTAATCCTCTTGTGTCGGTATGTGACACTCCGATCCCCTACTACTATGTGTCGGAACGTGACACTCCGATCCCCTAAATCTACGTGTCGGTTCGTGACACCCGATCCCCTAAATCTACGTGTTGGTTCGTGACACCCGATCCCCTAAATCTACGTGTCGGTTCGTGACACCCGATCCCCTAAATCTACGTGTCGGTTCATGACACCCGATTCCCTAAATCTACGTGTTGGTTCGTGACACCCGATCCCTTAATTCTATGTGTCGGAACGTGACACTCCGATCCCCTAATCTCCTATATCAATTCATCGAGCCTTTTTTCTTACCAAGGCATCATCATTCCATCACTTGTTCATCAAGCCTTTTCTTATACTAAGGCATTATCATTCTCGTTATGTAGTTCATCAAGCTTTCTCATACCAAGGCATTATCATTAACGAAGAGATTAGGGTTTTTATCAAGATTTGGGATTCAATAACTTCATCATGCTTATATATTCACAATTATATAATCACATTCATGCACGCATACAATTAAGCACATAGCAGGGTTTACAATACTATCAATACATATCATTCGACATTAAGAGTTTACTACGAATATCGTAAAATAAACCATAACCTACCTCCACCGAAGACTAGTGATCAAGCAAGAAATCCCAAGCTTTGTTCTTCTTCTCTCCCTGTTCGTTCGTTTCTCCCTCTCTCTTGTTCTTTCTATTTTCTTATTCAAACCCTCTTTCTTTTACCCTAGTTAGTATATAATTAAGTTTAAAAGATGACATTAATAACCCACTAATTAACTTAAGGTTACCTCTTTTAACCCCCAAGTAATTAGACTTATAATCCTTAACCCTCTAACTTTATAATTAAAGTAGGAATAGTCCAAAACGTCCCTTAAAACGTGTAAAGAAATCCGACCCAGACTGGGATTACGCAGTCTGTGACGGGCCGTCGTGCCTGCGACGGTCCGTCCTGCTGCTCCGTCACAGAGTTCAGAGACTCAATTTTATTAAAGGGTCTGTGACGGTCCGTCGTGCCCACGACGGTCCGTCCTGCCATGTCGTCACGAAGTTCAGAGAGTCGATTTTTAGTACCCAATTTCAGAATTTCTAAGTGTTTTGAAACGAGACCCTTCAACGGTCCGTCGTGACCATGACGGTCCGTCGTGGGGTCCGTCGTCTCAGCCAGTTTTCCAGAAATAAAATCTGCTGCTCAAAACGACTAAACAGGTCGTTACAGCCTACTACTAACTTGGAGGATAGGAAGTTTGTTTTCGATACACCATCAATTCTTATCAATAAAAAGAGTGAAGAAACTAAGAAAAAATAATACACTTGTCCATACAATTCAAATTAATTGAAGTTGAAGTGTAAAAGAAATGGAAAGTGTAAAACTATATGATTACTAACATGATTTCATAATGCCAACAATCTTGATCCCTTCAGGACTTGCCTCACTTACAATCAGTTTCGTCGCTTTACATTTACTTATTCTTTATCTTGTTCTACATTCAAAGAATCTGAAATTATGATTAAGTTTAATAATTCTCAAACCATGAGTTACTATCGAACACAATTTGCAGCCTACAGATGATCATTACGAAATTAAAGTTAAAATATATAGAAGTTCAAATATGAAAATTTAAAGGTCTATTAAATAAAAATTACCACCTAAGTAAAACTTAGAAGATTTGAGAGAAAAGTCCACTATTTATAGACAACAAAGAGTAGTGTGAACAAATGATTATTGTGTGTTACAAGAAATGTTACAACTCTTTTGTAAAGTTACAACCCTTTGATAAGGTAAAAACCTTTCATAAAAGTCACAACTGTTCATAAAAGTGACAACTCTTCATAAAAGTCATAACTTTTCATAAGAGTTATTACCTTCTGAAAGGTTATAACTTTTTGGAAGAGTAACAACACTTTGGAAAGGTTCCGACCTTTCATAAAAGGAAAAACTTTTCTTAAAAGTCACAACGTTTCATAAAAGTCAGAATTTTTCATAAAAGTTACAACTTTTGATTATGGAGAAGACTATTTTTGGAAATAAAATAAATTAAAAGGGAATCGTTGTTTTAGTATATAGATACATATACGATTTTGTATATTAAAAAATAAAAAACTGTGTGGATTACCACACATGCTAAAATAAGTATAAAAATGGACTATCTTTCACTTGTTAAGAGTGTATGTATTTTCTTTTTTTATTGTTTTGACGCTCAAAAAAGATTAATAAATATGTAGAATATCATAATATTTCTGCCACTTACTGTCACGCCCCGAGCCGACACCCTGGACGTGATCTATACTCGAAGATCATTATTGCCCCCAAGCGAACCCTTGACGACCTGACTTTGTTTTCTGCAACACAAGAGAAATAACTTAAGGAAAATAACTTGAAGTATTAATTTCGCCAAAGTGGCAACTCATGTCTTACACATTTAGAAATGAAATAAATAAGACTAAAAAACTATGTTATTTATCTAAGAAGCCTCTAAAGTAAAGATGGATGTTGGGACAAGACCCCCAATCATTCTAATAACTAAAAATTGAAAAAACAAAACTTACTGGTGGAGATGTCCTCCGGAATGAAGGAAGTCTCACCAACTGACTCTGAGATGCTCACTGGATAAACGGCGCACGAAATGCCGATTATAGTTACAGGCGTCTGCATCATGATACGATGCAGGACAACATACATCAGTACATTGAATATACTAGTATGCGAGTTCGAATGCTAAACTGTAACATCTTTTAATTCGAAATAGTTAGGAATAAGCTATGAAACTAAAAATAATTACTTTTGGAAAGAAAATGAGAAATCTGGAAAATTTCCTGAGTTAAAGAAGTGTGCTTTGATTATTTTCAAATGGCCATAACTTCTAGATCATGAGACTTTAGAGTCAGTTCTTTATATGGTTGGAAATCCCTTAGGAAGATTTTTCCAACAACGCTGAGTTTGCACAATTTCGATATCGTATGAGGGAGATATCCCTTCCAGAAGTACTATGTTGAATTAAGGAAAGTCCAATCCGGATTTTAGTAAGGGTAAAATAGTCTTTCCACCCAACTATTCCTAATTTGTTTTAAAAGGTTATTAGGGATAAAACTAAGCCTTAAGTAAGTTTTTGAAAAGTTATTCACGCTGAGTCTAACCTCTTGCAACCCAAAATAGCTAAAACTATTATAAGAAACTAAATATTAATCACTTTTGTAAAGAAAGGGAAAAAATCTGGACAATATCTTAAGTTTAAGAAGTGAGTTTTGGTATTTTTAAACGTCTATAACTTCTAGATCCAGGATGATTTAGAGTCAGTTTTTATATGGTTGGAATGACTTGGGAAGATCATTCCAACGGCATCGAGTTTTGCACAATTTTGATATCGTATAAGGGAGATATGCCTTTCTGAAGTTGGGCTATTGAATTAAGGAAAGTCCAATACGAATTTTAGTAAGTGTAAGTTAGTCATTTTACCCAACTATTTCCTAATTCGTTCTAAAGGTTTATTAGGGTTAAAACTAAGCCTTAAGTCAGTTTTATAAATGTTATTCACACTTAGGGCTTGGGAGATAAGAGAAGAAAGAAGGAGAAGGGAAAAAGAGCAAGAACTCTAAGGTTTTGCAAATGGAATTCTTCACGCGTTATCCCTATCAATGTTTGCGAGATTATTCTGTGTTGGGTTAGTTTACCCACACACCAATTTGTTTAATTTAGATAAATTTTAGTAGACTGAATGATGAAAACTGAAGTTGTTGAAGAACAATAGTTGAATTCCTGTTGCTTGAGTTGTAGTGTCACGCCCCAAGCCTACACCCTGGGCGGGACTGGCACTCTGTGACCATTTTTGGCCTGGAGCAAACCCTTGGCCTTGCTTACTTAACTCAGTGGAAGAAAAAAACATACATATAAGAATGGAAGAACTTCACTAAACTTAACAATAATATTATCTATAATGTTTAAAAAGCTTAAACATTCAAACTGGCCAAAATGGCAACCAAATCTTTAACATATGAATGAAAAGTAAAGACTACTGAACTACTAAATGTCTATGAAGCCTATAAATTGATTGAAATGAATTTCGGGACAAACCCCACAACATTCTATTGAACTAATCTAGAAAGCAATAAAAAGATTTCCTCTTGAATGCAAGGAGGCTCACTAATTGACTCTGGAGGGCTCAACTCTATCAACAATGCGCTGGATGTCGATCCTCATTACCAGCATCTACATCATGATACGATGCTGGCCAACTGGCATCTGTACATTAAATGTACCAATATGCAAGTTGGAAATCGAAACAACACTTAGGCTTGAAAAGGATTAAGAATGAACGATTATCTTGGCTCTGCTCAACTCATGATCTACTAACTCGTATTCAATATGCACACTTAAAAGTAATTGCAAATATAAAGAAATTATGAAATAAAGCTCTTAATGTATACAAGTATACAATAATATCTAAGATGTATATAAAAATACAATGACTTATGTATATGAAAATACAATACTGCTATGGTAGATTCTCTTACCTACAGCCATCACTTAAGAGCTACAGTGAGGATACAACGTTACTCAGCCCACGCTTTCCATCCATCCTAACTTTACCAGAGTATAGGTACTGACCTACTTAATGGATCCACTAGTAAACGATGAAAAGGGTTCATCTAAAAATATGACCCTTTTCTACTCATGAAGGCTACATGGTTTACATGGTGACTTGAGTTAATCTCAACTCTCATTCCCACATCGGTGCTCAATACTACTCCCAAAATATATATCTACTTTATCTTATGTTTTTAAAACATATTGGTTCTATGATTTGAGATTAGTACTCAAAACTTAGCTTTTTAAAAAAAGCTCTCTTGGAAATCATAGTTTCCCCTTTCTTCTATTAGCACTAGCCATAAGCTCTGTGGAAGTCTAGCTTCCTTTCTCTCTCAAAAGTTAAAAAACATTTTAGTTTAAGCTATGAGGGACTACTTAGTTCCCTATATAAATCTTGAGAAATGAACTCAACTTTACTCTTTACTCAACCAGAACTTTAGGTCATAAAAAAAAGTGAAAATATTTGTGAAAAACTTTAACCTTTACTCTTCCTTTAATTCAAAAGTTGAGCCTTGAAATGAAGTTAAAACGTTCAGACAAGACCCATGGAAACATTAAGAAACTTTATGTCATAGCTTTAGACTTTACTTCTTAGCTCTTTTGACCTTGGTCTTAACATTCCTTCAATAGATAATGGATTCAAGGTTTCGAATTAAGTTCTTTGATGATTTATAGATATTTAGAAATCATTTGAAGTAATTAGAATCATCGGAATGTGTTAATGTACCTTGGAAGGGCTTTAAAGGGATAAAATGTTAAAATTAGACGAAAAACGTCGGGTTGGGCGTACTGCTGGTGCACCACGCCAACCTCAGGTTATTGAGGTCTTGTTCTGGCGCACTAGTGGCTCGCGCTGCCAGACCTTGGTTAACTGAGGCCAATTTCTGGCGCATTGCAGGTGCGCTGCACTTGTCCCTACCCAGGTGCGTCTGATAAATTCTTCAAGTCGTTTTCTATCTCCAAACTGTCCAAACTTCCGAGTTCTTCCACTAAACACTGGGAAGCCTTAGTACTATCAAAATCTATTGAATTCTACTCAAAGTAACTTGAAGAAAACAGAATCAAACCAACAATGGCAACAAACAATCCAATCAACAAGAAAGCAAAACTTTCTTTCAAGATCTTAACTTCTAACATGAAATAAACCCATAAATTTGTTGAATTGAAATAAATTGGTGGGTGGGTGAAGTAATCCAACACAAAAGATCCCACATACATTAAAGCAACGATTCTTGGTGTTCTTGCTTCTTCTTCTCCTTTATCCTCGTTTCTCCTCGTCTTTTCTTTTCTCTCAAAACCCTAACTTGTTTTCTAAATGCGTATACTAAATGGGATCAACTTAGACCCCAACTTATTAGCCCAAAACGAAATTAAATAATTGGGTAAGGAAAAGCCTAACACACCCTTTACAAATCTAGCTTGGACTTTCCTCTCTCCAACAACCCAACTTATGAAAGTCATATCTCACTCATACAACCTGGAAAGTTCACAAAATCGATGTCGTTGGAAAGATATTTCCATGAGTTTTCCATCCATATAAATAACACACCCTAAAATTTTCTGAGCTAGAAGTTATGGCCGTTTGAAAATGACCAAAACTCACTTTTGAAACCTGGAAATTCTTCAGATTTCCCTATTTATTTCCAAAAATGATTATTCTTGGTTTCTTAGCCTAAACTTTGTTGTTTCAAGTTACTAGATGTTGCAATATCTCACCCTTGGGCACAGTTGTCCTCGAATGAGAACTCTTTCACTAAGCTAAGGCTACTAACACCATTTCAACACTCTACTAACAAAAGAAAGTAATAAAATGCTTACACATAGTCTTATAAGTGCTAAAAAGAGAATTTAGTACCTTGATCTGCATTCTCTCCAGTTTCAAAGAGATGTGATATGTCTTCTTCATATCCTTATCAACTAGTCAAGTCGCTTCTTCAACAAATTGGTTCTTCAAAAAGACCTTGACTAAAACAACTTTTTTTGTCCTCAATTTGCGAACTCGATGATCCAAAATTTGAACCGGAACTACCTCATAGGATAGGTTATCCTTAATCCCAACATTCTCTGTTGGTACTATCAATGAATGATCACCTAAGCAATTCTTAAACATAGAAATATGAAATACCGGATGTATCGCTGCTAACTCTTGGGATAGATCTAACTCATAAGCCACATTATCCGCTCTCTTGCAAGGACCAATATAGTGGGAACTAAGTTTTCCCTTCTTACCAAACCTTATAACACCCTTCATGGGTGAAACCTTAAGATACACCCAATTATCCACCTAAAACTCTAATGGTCTTCTCCTAAACTATGTGTAGGAATTTTGACAACTTTGTGCCGTCTACACCCTTTTTTGAATCACTTTCACCTTCTTTGTAGCTTGGTGAACTAGATCGGGTCCTATCAACCCTGCTTCACCAACTTCATACCACCCAATAGGAGATCTGCATCTTATCTCATAAAGAGCTTCATAAAGAGCCATTTGGATGCTCAAATGGTAATAGTTGTTGTAAGCGAACTCAATGAGAGGTATGTGATCATCCCGATTCCCCTTGAAGTCGACCACACAAGATCTCGACATATACGCTAAGGTCAGGATAGTACACTCTATTTTTCCATCCGTATAAGGATGAAAAATAGTGCTCAAGTTCATTTTTAGACCCAAACATTTCTTGAAAGAATTCCATAATTGTGCAGTTAATTGTGCACCTTTATTTGAAATAATGGAGACCGGAAATCCATGAATTTTCACTACTTCTTGAAGTTACAACTTGGCGTAATCTTATGCTTAATAGGTAGTCTTTACTAACAAGAAATGGGTTGACTTCTTCATTGCGTCCAGAATCACCCAAATAGAATCATGTTGCCTTCAAGATCTTGGAAAGCCTGTGATGAAGTCCGTATTGATCATCTCGTACTTCCATTTCGGAAGTACTATATTCTGAGCTAAACTCAAGGCCTTTGGAACTCCAGTTTCACTTGATGGCAATTTGAACACTTGACAACAAACTCAGCAATATCTTTCTTCATACATTCCTACCAATATACCTCTCTCAAATTGGGGTACATCTTGGTGGAACCTGGTTGAATGGAATATTTGGAGCTATGAGCCTCCTCCAATTGGTGGCCAACTCTGAACCTCCAATATACCTCTCTCAACATTCGCATCTATACAATTAATCTTGATGGTCGCCTTATTCAATTGGGGGTAGTCTATACACATCCTAAGGGAGACATCTTTCTTTCTTACAAACAAGACAGGAGCACCCTAATAAACACAAATTACACTTCCCTAAAGAAGTATAAGCGTTCGTATCAACAAAAGAACCCAACTATTGGGTTGGGGTTTATCCTATGAGGAAAATGATTTAGACTTAACTTTAATGTACGAGTACCTCTATTTAGTCAAGTCCTTTCTGAAAACTAATAATTAAAGGGAGAGGGTTTGTGAAACAAAAATGTTGTCATGTTATGAAATCTAACGAGAAGCAAAAGTAAATTGTTGATGTTTATCAAGTTATGAGAAAAACTAGGGTGTAAGTGCTCCCCATAGGTTCATAACGCCATAACCCTAGCTTATAACAATTCTTTCCTAAGGTTTTGCATGCAAAGTGATAAGTTATGTATCTCTAAATCCTTGGTCCAGCATTTAGAGAATTTCACCCCGCACCTTGATTCGGCTATGTGTGTTTGAATTACTAGCACTTACCTTTTACTTCATAGTAAGCATCATATTCGATGTTTATCTAAGTTATCACCTCGTACCAACAAAAACTAGACTATTAGATAGTATCCACTAAATCTATGTCGATAATTCTTTTCCTATTAACTATACCCTTAGTCAGGTAAATGGAAATATGGTGAGTTCTAAGGCGTGCACTCGTTAAAAAGACTTCTAGACGAAAGAATTATCAATGCATGCAATAACCTAGTTGAGAATTGTTAATTAGGTATGTTTATTTTGTTAATCCCCATGATTCCCATAACCCTAGTTGTGGATTTAGTTACCAATGCTTAGAAGAACACAATTCATATTTTTTTAATAATAAATCATGAACTTACTTTGACAAGTTTGAAGAAAATCCAGAAATTATACTTGAAACAACATAATTCACTTGAGAATTGATTCTTAAAAATTTAATTAATTGTCCAAGTTACAAAGTCAAATCTCCAAAAACAAAACTATGAAAATAATAAAAGATCAGACCCCAAAAATGAGGTTTTACCCCTTATATAAAAACATTGTCCTAAAATAAAAGGAAATCAATTCAGGAAAGTTTGTCCAAAAAATGCAGCTCCAATCAACGACCCCTCTGACAATTCCTCGATCCAACAACGGACCATCGAGTACCTTCATTGGTACATATTAGAATCTTTTCAAAGCCTGCACGTTGCATCTTCTCTGATCCTATAGACGGACCAGCAGCACGGTCCGTCAATTCACTTTTGGTCCGTCGATGTCTCCGTTGTTCCATACTTAAATTTTCTTCAACTTCGGTACTGGAGCAGTCTATAATATCATCAACAATTTACCAGGACGGTCCATCGATCCTTCCATAACCCCACACTTAGTCAGAATTCCCCGAGTTGCTTCCAAATGCTTGAACCTCCAGTCGACGATCACCACCTACATTCCGTCGATAGGACGATGGGCGTCAATGGCTTCGTGGGTCACTTCTGTATTGATTTCTACATTTCCGCTTTGGACAAATTTCCTGCTAAACATAGATAAAGTACATTAAAATTACTACAGAAAAATCCCTATACAGACACTAAACTTAAGGAAAAAGCATTGAAAGTACCGTGAAACCACGGTACATCACCCTTAACTAAAATTCATTGTTTGTCCTCATGCGACGCACTATGAATCACCACAACACCTTTGTACAAAAGTATCCTCTTTTAACCTTTCACAATCATAAGGCTATCAATCCAGACTTTTTATTTCTTTATTTCATGCTTTTACTCTTCGGCTCACTAAGCTCATTTATGTTGATTAGACCATGGCACAGACTCACCACACACCTACACCTCTACTCTTTAATCTCTCACCAAGGTACCAATTTTCAAATATTGCAACTAGTACCCTCGCTTCAAAAGATATCCTCCTTTTTCACAGTGATTTCAAATTTGGGTATAAGGATCATTATTCAACACTCACGCTCAAAAAGCCTTCACACCTAGTTGGTACTTGTCGGCATAGGCTTTCCCTTATTTTCACTACTTAGGTTCACAATATTAGACTCTTAGGATCACCATAGTACTTTCTTGGCTTGTAACGTAAGCTCTGGATCATGTTTGATACATATGGGTACATTTTAGTAACTTGTGGCCCTTCTTGACATTACACCTAAGCGCCCTACCTGTTTCATTGTCTATTATTCCTTACTCTTCCTTTTCTCTTACTCTTTGCCATGTTTTATCCTTTCTCCTTTTATGGAAATGAATCTTAATTTTTTCTTAAGTACTTCTTTTTTTTTCTTTTTTTTTCTTTGATAATGGCTTTCATTGAGTGTCTTCCCTTATTCACTCTTTCTTTTCTTTTTGTTTCACATTTACCCTTTCATCCGCATTTTTTGGGATATTACTCATAATAGCCACCTTCGACTTATGGATTTGAAATGAGTCGAGGTATACAGTACCCAAGATTGGTTTAGGGACAAGATGAGGTCAGTTTCCGCATTAGCCACCCTCAACTTATGATTTTGGCCTGAGTTGAGGTGCACATGTCCAAGGAATGACCAAGGCCAATACGTTATACCCAAGGAATATATGTTGGGGTAGAAAAGAAAGGTCCACTGTAAGATCAAAATATTTCAATAAAAAAGGGATCAATTTCATTTGGTTTTCTTTTATTTAGGCTAAATATTGGCTAATTTGAACAAGGGCCTATGATTCTTTCCTAAATGTCTAACACAGATTTCTTTTTGCAGGACTAACCGTGCAAGTTCTAGTTAGGTACCAACAATGGAACAATCAACTTTCCTCACACTCTCTTAACACCTCATTACCCTATCAGATTATTGGATGCCTAATTGAGTATCATATTGAAGGTCATGTAATGATGCATCTCTATGTCATGCTTAGACCCAACACATTCAACATTCATTATGCCTAATCATGCAAGCATTCTTTTTAGAATGGGATATCATTCATCTTTAGCTATTATGCTTCAGATTTCACATTCATACTTTGTACAAGATATTACATATGTCGGTTCAACAGTAAACTAACCAGTCTCTTTGTGCAAAAGAACAAAGGAAGAAAACCATCAAGAGAGTATCATGAGTTAGGCTACTCAAACTTCACCCTAGCACTCACTCTCCATTTACCCTACCCCCAACAAAAATACATGCATTTGTCCCCAATGCATAAGACGCCACAACAGCTAATTCACGAGCCCTCATTTGCCGAGCCTTTTCATCAGTCAATGAAGCTCTCCTCGCAGCCTCCATCTCAGTATGCTCTTTTTTCATAGCACGAGCATCCTCACTCTCTCTGAAATGGTGCCTGTTGGAAGACTCATGGGTTGGGGGTGGCGGTGTAGTAGTGGTAGTGAACAATACGATAAGCATTGTATCCTCCGCAAGCTTCACAAGTGTGGCTCAGGATCGGGTACCCTCACATCAAGGATATAATCAATATCAGCCCGCAGGCTCTCCATAGCCTCTTGAAGAGTCGTCAAATAAATGGTGGGGCCTGGGCATTGTAGGACTCTCAACTAAAAAACATCGAGGCGCTACTGGACTGCCTGAATCCTCTTCTCCGTCTGCTGAGCTACCTTCTTCTCAATTCGTTCCTTAGCCTCAGCAATGGATTTCAGCATCTAAGGTTGGATATGGTGAAGCAAGGTGGCTATTTGGGCCTCTAACTTCTAGACCCTAGCAATCGAGACCAGTGCTGATAATGTAGACGTAGACCGGGAGGAACTCGGTGCCCTACTACAGCCCGAGGCAAACTCGATAGGGGCGGTACTTGTAGGATCTAAAGTAGCATGATCAGACCCTTGTCCTTTCTCTACCGTATTCGTCGAGTTCTCACCTAGCGGCTGCACATCTACTCTTGGCTCTCTCTGTGGTGCCGCCTCATTGGCCTCATACCTAATGAGACCAATATCCACTGAATTGGTAGGAGTACGGAGGACATCTATGTGAGAAATGGGAACTCTAACATTCCTACAAGGCAGAAAAATCCTGCAGTCAAATGGGTAAGTGGTAGAGGCTTTAAAAGCCCTCTCATGAATGACGGAGATAAACAATCTCGCAAAATCAATCTCAAACCCGGTGACCGTAGCTCCTACCAAGATCGGTCTATACCAGGTATGTATATTATCTGCAGCTGTCAAGGATAGGCGGTGGCGAACCAAAAGCCAGATGAACTTGGCTGCAAATGTGAGGTTGGATTCTTTATGTAGTCTCTCGGGTCCATCACCCAGTCCACTCCCTCACCGTCTCTTGATATCTGTTGGTTAATCCACCTCTAGGAGGACTCTCTAAGATCTATGGACCACTGAAAATGGCCATTCTTGACCATATCCCACCTGTAGTCAAACTCTGGGGTGAGGGGACCCTCCCGGCATCAGTGGTCTCACCGAATAGGAAGCGGTGAATGGTAGGACAAGAAATATCCACCCGGCAGCCTCAAACTCGGACATATCTGAGTGGTGCCTATTTGGCGGGGTTAGCCCTCCTATCCAAAGAATCTCGGAGAACCGCACATAAGAGGAATAGAATTCCTGCTGCATCTCCTCGCTGTAAGGTCCCACACTCCTATCCATCCACTTGAGCTCGTGGTGGGTGAATAAGTCATGTATCATAGGGAATGTGTGAGGCTACCTGTCAGAACCCGCTGCTCAACTGTCAAAGTAAGAGTCATAACCCCCTTGTCATTTAGCAACTTGGTATCCTTGTAAATCTAGTATTTGCCCTCTATGCACCAGCGGTTGGGCTGATCAGCAACCGGTGTAGGGACCTACAACTAGAGCACCAAAACATACTCTAAACTCCGGGCCTCATCAGACGAGGCATTTTCGGAAGCCCCGATTGAAGAGAGGCTCCCTAAGATCCAGATTCAGAGGTAGTGGCCTCATTCGACCCTGTAGAGTGGGACGACTCAGAATCGGAGGCTTCCTTGTTGCCAGATGCTCCCTCAGAACCTGAGGCAGACCCTGACGGTGTGCCGGTCAATATGCGCTCCTCATCAGATGGGGAGGAAGTGACTACGCCGAGAGCCACCTTGTTGGGGGTGCCCCGAGTGACTCTAGAATGTGGTGGCGGGGTTCAGGTCTCGAGGTCACATAATCAGGATCACACTCATCATCGGACAACTCAATCAACCACCGGGATGGTGCCACAGACTTAGACCGTCCCCTGGAATAGGCAATATCTGGTTTGGGGGCCATTAATACCTGAAAACAGAGTTGTTAGTTTCATTGTAATCAACCTACACATAGAGAAGAGGCAAAACAAAATCTTCAAATATAGTTCATATTTTAGTGGAGAACTGCAGACTTAAAAGATTGGCACCAACAAGAGTCTGTCGATGAAATGACGGTCTGTCAATGGTGTTCATCGATGGACACTTAGCAAATTTTAGAAGACATCTTTCTTCAAAACATTTATTTAGAAATGACGGACGTGCAGAACGGATCATCAATCAATCAACGGACCATAGTCCACTTCCGTCGTTTGACACTTAGAATAACTTTAGAATATCTCACAAAATCAAAGTTTCAGACAGAGTACGTACGTATTAATATACGGTTATTAAAGTGTACACCTGTAAACCTTCATTACATTTTTAAAAATGACGGACGTGCAGAATGGCCCATCGATCAATCGATGAACCGTACTCCACTTCCATCATTGGATACTTTAGAATAATTTTTGAAATTCTTACAAAAAAAAGTTTCAGAAAAAATCGACGTACGTGCAGAACGAACAGTCGATCAATCGCCGGACCGTTGTCAACTTCTATCGTTCAACAGTTAGCAGTTTTCAAGGTGAACCATCGATGTACCCCATCGATGGTCCTTAGACGGGGTCTCATTCGGTTTGTCAGAGACACGGTTTCGGGCTTGGTTTTTACCCCACAAATGAGCACTTTCAAGCACAAACGAGTAAAGCCAACAAGCAATATCAAGGGAAATACAAATCGTCATTCCTAGGGTTTATATTTTTCCAATTTCAACCATGAAATCTAAGAAACTGACAATCCGCAAGTCAGAAAAATATCAAACCAAAGAAGAAGCAGAGTTCATTTACACAGAGTTCACCCCCAACCCATTCAATTTATATCATTCTAAGGGACATGGAACTGAATTTTAACAAGTTTAACATCAATTATGTCTCTAATTCAAGACCCACATACAATAACTTTGAATCCACAAACAAATAACGAGGAATCATTGAGCAAGTGAAGATAAAATACATGTACGGTGTAGTGGATTGAATGGGTGGGTAATTTTGCTACAACAATCCTATGATACCTCCTTCAAACACCGATCAAAGAAGCAATGAAAATGGAGGAGAACTTGCGGACTAGGGTTTTGGGATTTCTGAGAGTTTAGGAGAATTTGTAATCTGAAGGAAACTTTAGTTGGTGATTGTGGGAGTTTAATGTGGAGTTAAGGGAATGAGGGAGGGAAATGGTTGGGGGGATTTGAAAAGGTGTGGGAGGGTAAAGGAAAAGTTATAATCTTATATAGTAGATCGGGTCGGGTCAGGTCACTAGATTTTGTGAACTAACGATACCCCGTCGACGGTTCGTAAGTGAATCAGAGGTCCATCGATGGGTCAGTCGGTTGTGCCCTAACTTAGACGGAAACAAAAGCATACTTGTGACCTACAAAACATCGACAGTCCATAGATGTAACGAAGACCTGTCAATTGATCCGTAGATCTGTGCACCAGACCAATTTCTACAGAACTCTTGTGGTTTGGTCCCTTCACATTTAGCACCCGTTAAGCCATTTATTTTATGTTTTTTGGACACTATTTATACTCGGATCCTAAACATGTCACATCCAAGTTTACCCCCTATATGTAACCGACATTGTCATCCCCTTTGAGGCTAAGACAAGCCTTATAGTCTTACATCATTGCATTAATCAATTTAGAAATACGGAAGAATTTGAAACTTTTCAACTACTTCTAATCGGAGGTTTACATAGACCTTTACATACACGTAATCAAAAAAATATCTAGTGTACATAGACTCGTTCGTATAAGAAGATCACATAGTCTTCTACTTTTATTTCACACACTTGTATAATAAAGAAAAAAGACTCATAAATTCGTCTCATCTCATAAACCATCTAAACGAGGAAAATAACATTGGGCATAGCGCTACATCAATAAGAATAAGCCGCATATAGGCTTTATACAACTTTTTGTCAAATAGGAAATAGATTCCATACAAAAGTTGTAGTCACTAAGTAACTTCTCAAAGAGAATATTGGCATCATCCTCGGGGAAAATAAGGACCTACCACTTGGATGATAGAATGTCCAAGTCTTCCTTTAAATCACCTCAAATCAACTTCGACGACCGGAAACTAAAATGTTTAAAACAAGGGAAGAAAATGGGGTTAGTACTCCACATGTACTAAGTTGAAGATCTTATGCACATACACAAGAAAAACATGCTTAAAAGGGACTTTTCATTAAAACATGCAATTTTACCCCTTTGGGGCTTAAATCAAAGTCAAGTATATCATACTAATCAACCAAACATGCTATCTATCCCACCAAGTAACACTTATTCAAGCACACTCAAAATCATGAGTTACTACAACCCTAAAATCAAGGAATAATATCACAAGAATGAATATCTAAGCATATCATAATAAAAAAGACACTACTTATAAGTTCTTATTAAGTCAACAAGTGCAATGTCCAAGCAAAGCCTCACAACCTTACTCAATCAAGTATCCTCAACAAGAAAACATGACAACTGTCCAACTTTAAATTTCTTGGCATTTAGGCTTACATTTAATCTTATATTATCATTAGAACCCTAGGCATATTTATAAAGAAACTAATCAACATATAGCATCAACAATATGATATGGTCATCACCCCCATCCGGAGCACTCTCCAACCTCACCCCCAACCTAGCCAACCTATGCACTTCCCTTGCTATGTCCTTTTTGTGTTCATCAAAATAGGATACACTACCTTTAGTCATTCGACTTAGGTCATCCACAACTACCTTAGCCTTCCCGGGGTGATAAGGACACTCATATCATAATCTTTCAACAAGTCAAGCAACCTTCTTTGTCGGAGATTTAACTCCTTTTGGTAAACATAGATTGGAAACTCTTATGATCGGTAAAAACATCTACATGAACCCCATACAAATAATTCCTCTAAATTTTCAAATAAAAGACCAGGGCCGCTAATTCAAGGTCATGAGTGGGGTAATTTTTCTCATGTACCTTTAGTTTCCTCGAGGCATATGCTATCACCTTACCATTTTGCATAAGCACACACCCCAAACAAACTTGGGATGCATCACGATATACCATAAAATCCTTTGTACCCTCCCTTGAGGTCAACACCGGAGCGGAAGTAAGCTTATCTTTCAACAATTGGAAGCTCTTCTCACTTGCCTCCAACCACTCAACCTTTCTACTCGTTTGGATCAAAATTAGACATAGGAGACGCAATGGATGAGTTACCATCAACGAACCTTCGATTGTAGCCTGTTAAACCCAAGAAAAACCTATTGTCAGTCGGAGTTAATGGTCTAGGACAATTTTTCACCACTTCTGTTTTCCTTGGGTGTACTTCAACTCCTTCACTAGGAAGGATGTGCCCAAGAAAAGTAACCGATCTCAACCAAAACTCACACTTACTATATTTGGCATAAAATTGATATTCTTTAAGGTTTTGCAACACTACCCTCAAAGGACCCCTATGACCATCATTATTCTTCGATTATACAAATATATCGTCAATGAAGACAATGACAAACGAATCTAGGAAATTTCAAAATACTCTATTCATTAGGTCCATAAATGTCGCCGGATCATTAGTGAGACCGAAAGACATGACGAAGAACTCATAATGCCCATACCTAGTCTGAAAGGCCGTCTTCGGTACATCCTCCCCTCTCACAGTGAGTTGATAATACCCCGACCTCAAGTCTATCTTTGAAAAGTAAATCGCCACTTGGGGTTGGTCAAATAAGTCATCAATCCGAAAGAGAGGGTACTTATTCCTAATGGTGGCCTTGTTGTGAGTTGGCGGTAGTAAATACGCATTCTCAAAGACCCATACTTCTTTTTAACAAATAACACTGGAGCACCCCATTAAGATACACTAGGCCTTATAAAGCCTTTGTCAGGAAAATCCTTGAGTTGAGCCTTCAACTCTTTCAAGTTGGACGGAGCCATCCGATATGGAGGGATTGAAATGGTTTTTTTTTGTAGTAAATTGATACCAAAATCAATTTCCCATTCGAGAGGAATACCGGGAAGGTCATAAGGAAAAACCTTCGGAAATTCACTCACTACAGGGACTCACCCAATAGGTGGAATTTCAGAATCCAAATCTTGGACTCTTACTATATGATAGAGACAAGCCTTTTAGATCATTTTACATGCTTTTATACAAGATATGATGTGACCTCTAGGAATAGAATTTTCCCCCTTCCACTCAATAACGGGTTCATTTGGGAAGTTAAACCTCACCACTCTTGTCCTGCAATCAATGAATGCAAATCATGCATGCAACCAATCCATACCCAATATAATAATAAAATCAAGCATATCGAGTTATACTAGATCAACATAAGAAACTCTATTGGGCAATTAAATAGGACAATTTCGATAGACTCTTTTAGCAACAACCGAATCTCCCACCAGAGTAGATACAAAAAAGGCTCATGCAAAATATTGGGTAAAACATCAAACTTTTTAGCTACTAGTGGTGTAACAAAGGACAAAGTAGCACCCGGATCAAGTAAAGCATACACATCAAGAGTAAAAAATTTTAACATACCGGTCACCACATCCGGGGATGTCTCTTGCTCATCCCTAGAGCGGAGATGATAGAAGAAGTTCTTCTTTGGAGCATCACTAGAGCCACTTGGTTGATCTTGGCCACTACCATTTTCATAACTCTTCATGTTTGGACAATCTCTCATTTTATGACCACTCTTGCCACAACTAAAGCAATTATCCGTCCCTTTAAAGCACTCACCATAGTGATTTTACCACACTTTCCTCAAGTTGGATTCTCCTTTGGTGAATTAGAACCTTTTCCCTTCTTAAATATACGGTTAGACACCCTATCTAAAGCCTATTGTTTGAGGAGACTCCATCAAATGACCTAGCCCTCTTAAAATATCTACTTTTTCTATTAGCTCTTGCCTCTTCAACCCTTCTTGCATAGACCATAGGATGGGAAATGCTCATGTTGTCATGTAGCATGGCCGATTGGCACTCCTTTTGTATGTCCTCTGACACCCTCGTCACAAAATGGCTCCTTTCGTCTCTAGGATCGGAGACTAAGGAAGGAGCATATTTGGACAACTTAACAAATTCCAGTGAATACTCATGAACATTCCTACCTCCTTGGCAAAGATTGATTAACTCCGTCACTTTCTCCTCCCTCATCTCTCTAGGGAAGAACCGATCTAGAAACACCTCATTGAAGACCTCCCAAGTTATCGGACCACTCCGCAACGTCTATTGTCCCACCAATTCACGTACCAAATTTGGGCCACATCTTTGAGTTGATATAAGGCCAACTAGACCTTCTCACTTGAAGTCACCCCCATAGTATATAGCACTTTGTAGACTTCATCAACGAATTCTTGAGGGTCTTCATTAACCTTAGACCCATCAAAAGTAGGAGGGTTCATCGAGTAAAGTCCCTTAGATGGGAAGCCATATTAGTGACTTGTTGATGAGGATGAGAAAAACATCTCGGTTTGCTTGAGTCGTCATATCTTGGGCTTGAACCGTTGCAACTTGTGCTTGGGTAGTCATAGTTTGGGTCATTGGAGCAAGAATAGCCCTCGTCTTTGCCTCCACTATAGGTGGAGGGTTAACCAGGGCTCGATCAACATTAGCATCCTCCTCAAGTGGAGGAACTTCCTCACCATGGGGAAAAGCTCCCACATTAGGCACTTCCTTCTCAAGTCTTCAAGCCGCACTCCTTCGAGTGTTCGTGCTTCCTATAATTCATAACAATATGATTAGATGCAAAAGCACACCTTAAGTATACTCTATTGGCACAATATAAGATTTCCAAGACAAAGAGTGATTCCTAAGCATCATATAGGTTCCTACTCATAAGTGTGGAATGCATCAACATTATGAATACAAACCTACATAGACATGGTAGAGAGAGAGACATAACTCAACGATATTCAACTTCATGCTCTGATACCAAGTTTGTAACATCAAGGTTTACCCCCTAGATGTAACCGACGTCGTCATGCTCTTTGAGGACTAAGACTTGCCTCATGGTCTTACATCATTGCATTCATCAATTTAGAAATACAGAAGAATTTAAAACTTTTCAACAACTTCTAATCGGAGGTTTACATAGACCTCTACATACATGTAATCATAATAATATCGAGTGTACATAGACTCATTTGTATAAGAAGATTACATAGACTTCTACTTTTATTTCACATACTTGTATAGTAAAGAAAATAGAGTCATAAATTCATCTCATATCACAAACCATCAAAATGAGGACAATTACTTGGTCAATAGCCCTACATCACTAAGAGTAAGCCGCATATAGGCTTTATACAACTTTTTCTCAAATAGGAAATAGAGTCAATACAAAAGTTGTACTAACTAAGTAATTTTGCAAAGAGAATATTGGCATCGTCCTCAGGGAAAATAAGGACCTACCACTTACATGATAGAATGCCCAAGTCTTCCTTCAAATCACCTCACGTCAACTTCAACGACCGGAACCTAAAATGTTTGGGACAAGAAAGAAAATGAAGCTAGTACCCCACATGTACTAAGTATGAGATCTTATGCACATACAACAGCAAAACATGCTAAAAAGGGACTTTTCATTAAAACATGCTATTTTACCCCTTTAGGGCTTAATTCAAAGTAAAGTAAATCATACTAATCAACCGAACATGCTTGATATCCCAACAAGTAACACTTATCCCAACACACTTAAAATCATGAGTTACTACAACCCTAACATCAAGGAATAATATCACAAGAATGAATAAGAGTTAAGCATATCATAATAAGCAAGACACTATTCATAACTTCTTATTAAGTCAACAAGTGCAATGACCAAGCAAAGCCCCATAACCTTACTCAATTGAGTATCCTCAACAAGAAAACATGACCACTGTCCAACTTACATTTCCTGGCATTAGGCTTACATTTCATCTTATATTATAATTAGAACCCAAGGCATATTTATAAATGTACTAATCAACATATACTATCAACAATATGACATGGTCATCATATATAAGTATATATATATATATATATATATATATATATATATATATATATATATATATATATATATATATATACACACACACTCATATATGATCATAACATAAACATATAAGAACATCCTTCTAAGTCTCCCCTCAACACTAACTAGTGCAATACCTAGGTAGAGTCCCATACCCCTACCTAGACTAAGCTAGACCCCTTAGGTTATCCAAGTTAGAGTTCAAGTCCTTTAATTCATTTTCAATTTTGGGAACATCTTGCCCTAACTGACATAGACCACATGAGCTAGTGTGGAATCTAGTGTCATAAAACCCTACACCGAAAAAAGGCGAACTAAATGCCAAGGTAGTACCAAAACATAAAACATAGCATCTACGTGGATCTACTAGCTAGTATTCCTATTGGGGGAAACATAGTTCAGGACCTAAGAGATTCAGTTGGGATCCTCTTTATGCGCTATGCATTATGATCTCCAATATCATTAGTGATATAGTGCTCCTACCTTCACTATGTGGGCAAGGACACTTCTCAATCTAGTTTGGTGCTAAGCTAGAGTCCCTTTTTGAAATGTCTTTAAGCCTTTAATTACCAACCATAACTTAATTTAGGCCGTAGTGTCTACCCCTTGTATAATCATCATCATCAATATCTCAATAAGAATTGTATGAGTTTGAGTCCTTTCATCACAAATCATATAAGTGAGGTTAAAACTTTAGCTTTTCATAACATTTTAAGGCAGATTATAGTTTTCATCATCCTTATAGCACATACACCTTAATCAACCTCATAACATAGTCAAGACATTTCAATTCAACATCATACCACCCTATAGTCTTAACATAAGGCATACATTGATGTAATATCATAGCTTAACAACAATTAATCACAATTGGAAGTAAAGATAAAGATTATAAGACTTACCAAGTCTTTCTCATAGTCTATCATCAAGGTCTTACCATCAACTCATAACTCAAGCCAATTTGGGGATTTAGATCATAACAAAAATGATAATCAATATAATAACTAGTCCAATTGTATCTCTATAACACAATTCATCTTTAGACCACCACTTGAGACAAGATACATAGGCTAATTTCACATTAGAATCCATAACATAGATTACATCTCAAGCACTAGCATGATAAGCCTATATTTCATCTTGATTCAACCGTAATAGCACCATCGGATAGTAATGTAATCAACAAACAACTCAATTGAATGATCAACATAAAATCATAAGTCAAAATCACTGCCTAGGGCTAGGGATAGAGGATCATGTTCTTTAATTTGACCAAACCTCAAAAGTTATCATTAAAAAGTTGAATTACTTGTAAATCTACACAATATAACCCTAAGAATTCATTAACAATTCAATCCATAACTTCAATTTCGTAATTGAATGAAACCAATAAGAAAATTAAACTTTTTAAAATCCATTTTGAAGGAACTCTTTGAGTAAAAGATCTCATAAGTGAATAGAACCCATACCTTAATGTTTCTCAACAATTTGATGAAGAATCCACCCGTATCGAGCCCCCAAACCCTAGTTCTTCCTAGCCTTCAATGGTGGGTTCTTGTAGAGAGAGAAATAAGAGAGAAGGAAGAGAGTTTATTTTTGAGAGTTGGCTTTAGGTTAATGAGGGTTAAGGGTATTATAGAGGCATTAATTAAGATAATTATTTTCCTTTTAATCACTATCTAACCCCTAAACTATTTAATTATTTTTAAACAAAATCATTAAAATCCATTAATGAAATCCGACCCTCATTGACGAGACTACGTCGACGGTCCATCGGTAGGTCGATGGACAGCCCCCCCTCCGTCCTACACTTCCTCGTCTCTATCAGAGACTTTACAGGCGAGGCTTCCTCCAATTTTTTGAAGTATGGGATGACGGTGGCCTCGACGCCCCGTCAAGCTCATAACGCCCCATCATCCCCTTCTGTCGAGTATAACAGTATCTAGGTAAACAAGGGCCTTCACAATCTTTCTAAGTGAGGGAAGACGGTGGCATTGACGCCCCGTTAAGCCCATGACGTCCCGTTGTGTGTCCCCTTGATGCACACTGCCAGGCAATGCTACATCAAACTGCATGGATTCTCCTTGAGGGCCCTTGGTTGGTCCTTGGGGATTCGTACCCAGACGTTCCAATCATGAACCAACTCAAACACCCAATATCTACCTTTCCACCCATTTTTGTACATTTCCGACTTGTAAAATTTAGTAAAAAGGCTAAGGCACACTAACATCTCTTTGAACCAACTTCTCGGACGTCTTTGGACATTTTGGTTCTTAAACCTTCTAAATGACCTATATTCATTAAAATGGACTTACAAACAATGTTTAGACTTTATGCCACCTATGTAAGGCTTTACCATAAGTCTTGGATTTTCAAGGTGTTACAAAACTACTCTCCAGCGAATAGACTTAAAACTATAAAAGAAAATTACACATTCATTGAGTCAATCAATACGAAACAAAATGATTTAACTATTCCTACAAAGAAAAGAAAAAACCTATTGTTGTCTAGAGGATACAGATTTAATTGCCTCCCAAGAAGCGCTTGATTCAACGTCATGGAACAACGCAAGACCTGTGATTACTCAGACTTCATCAAAGTAATATGCCTCAACCACTTCATGGTCACTCTGTTCATTCCCGAGGTAGATCTTGATTCTCTGTCCGTTGACCGTGAACCTTGCACCCTCCTTGTTTTCCAACTCAACCTCTCCATGTGGGAACACTTTAGTTATCAAGAATGGACCAGTCCATTTGGACTTGAGTTTTCCCGAAAACAAACGCAACCTAGAGTTAAACAGAAGTACTAAATCCCCAACTACAAATTCGCACTTCTTAATCTTTTGATCATGGTACTTATTTATCTTCTCTTTGTAGAGGGCTGAACTTCCGTATGCTTTTAGGCGAAACTCATCAAGCTCATTCAATCCATTAAGTCTCTGCTCCACTGCTTAATTCCAATCCATCTTCAGTTTCTTCATCGCCCACATGGCCTTGTTCTCTAACTCACCCGGAAAGTGAAGCCTTCACATACACAAGTTTGTATGGTGACATACCTGTGGGAATCATTATGCTGTCCGTTAAGACCAAAGAGCATCATCAAGCCTCCTTGACCAATCCGTTCTATTAGCATTCACTGTTTTGACATGATTTGCTTAATTTCTCTGTTGGACACTTCAACTTTCCCACTAGTTTGTGGATGGTACGGGTGGCTACATTTTTGCGAACCCCATATTTCTCCAAGATCCCTTTGAATAATTTGTTGCAAAAGTTTAATCCCCCATCACTAATAATAGCCGTAGGTATGCCAAATCAGGAAAATATGTTCTTTTTCAAGAACGTAGTGACACTATTCCCTTAATTGTTGGCAAGTACTATGGCTTCTACCCATTTTTACCTACAATCCACTACCACAAGAATATATTTCATCCCATGAGAACTCACAAACGGGCCCATAAAGTCAATGCCCAATATATCAAACAACTCAATTACTAGAATGGGATTCAAAGGGGAGCTCTTGCCTTCTCGAAATACCTCCATCTCTTTGGCACCTATCACATGCCTGGTCAAACTCATGAGCATCTTGGTGGATGGTT
>JAKWJD010001755.1:56702922-56875081 GCA_027705065.1 Solanum peruvianum | reverse complement strand
AGTGAAAGATTTGAGAATGAGAGTGGAGAGAGATGAGAGTAAGTGTAGGAGTTTTAGTTGAAAACTTAGTCAAACTAGGACTCTTTGTTACTTATTAATTAAAAATATAATTTTTCCTTACTTAAATCAGAAAGTTAAATACCAATTAATTCAACTTAATCATTAAGTACCAATTAATTCAATTTAATCATTGCTTCCACCAAGGATCATACCCAGGTGAAGCCTAACTCGTGAAAATGGGTCAATTTGGGTCAACCCTACCCAAATTGTCCACTATTTTCATTAATTAATTAGTTAATTAAATATTTAGGGTAATTATAATACTATCCTTAGCCTGGAAAAGAACATTTTACCCTTAGACCCTCCAAACATAAGATTACCCCTTTTATGTCCAGATAAGACATCCGGGTGAATCTTAATATTCGGGTGCCCTACATGGATGGACCCAACCTTGTCTAGATCAACTAACTCACTAAATGGTTGGCTTGGCTGATTCATAGGTTCAAAGGTCTAGTTCCACGCGCATCAATCCGTGTAAACCCGGTCTAATCTAGGCATTCTAGGTAAGTGTAGGACTTACTTCGCATAGTTATTTTTGGGTTGTTACAATGTTCTTATGCAATAGGAATCCATTTGGTGTCAAAGTTTTGAGATATTCTTCTTGATAATAGTTGTGGGTATCATCTTTGGCTGAGTCAAAACTGATATATGTTTTTGTTTCAACAGGAAATTTATCAAAAATTAGTGCATTTAGTTTATCTACAATTTCATTTCTACTTGCTAATATTGCGCGCTTTATTATATGATGTACAAACCTGTAAATTTATTGGAGTCTCCAGAATATTTCTCCAACCAATGATTCTTCCAGATTAATATCCCCGCTTTTTTGGAAACTCTTTTATTTTCAAAGTGCTATTAATTATCATTTATCGTGCTTTGTTCACTATTTCCAATACGAAGCAAGAAGTCACTGAAAGTTTGATATGTTCTTACTCACATATTATTTGAAAGTTGTATTTTTTCCATTAAAGTCCACAAATACAACCTCACCAAACTTGCATTTACCGTCTCTACTCTTGTCGATCTTGGCAACATAGGTAAAATTTATTGGAAGTCACCTCCAAATACCATGATTTTTCCTCCAAAAGGGATGTTCTTCTCCATTATATCACGAAGCTTCTGTTTACAGTTTTGATTGTGCGTTGCTTAGCCATGGGCGCTTTATCCCATATTATTAATTTAGCTTGTATAATTAGTTGTGCACATCCACCTTGTCTTGACATATTTATTATTGTTGTCTCATTTTCTTGTAGTGGTTTGCCCAAAAATCTAGAGTGTACTGTACGACCTCCAGGTAATATTGTTGATTCTACACTACTGGTATTAGTTGTCAATGCCATGATACCTTTCGATATTACTTTAGCTATTAGTGCCCGATATAAGAATGTTTTCCGATTCCCCAAGTCCATCTACAAAGAATAACCCTGGTGTTTCTATGTTGACCCTTTTCAGAATGGTATTGAAAGCTTGTGCTTGTTGTTGATTCAATTATGATTGAGCATCAACATCTTCGGTTTGAACGTTTATAGACCTTTATTGATTCTTTCTCTACATTCAATTGGGGTTGTTTGATGTTATTGTCGTTTGTTTTGAGGGATATCATATTTATCCACAATTTGTGCCATACTTTCCAAGTAATAATTAATGCTTTTCAAGGTTCATTGGAGTTGTGCCTCTGGTGTGGAAATGGATCCTATGAAAGTCTTGTGAGAAATCATAATAATATGCGTCCCATAGATTTCTCACACTAGTTGGGTTGCGATGAAATAAGATTGTGAAAATTAAACTTCGCACGGCTGCGAGCATCTTGAAGGTGATAGCCTCTCATAAACATTCTGAAATGCTATTATCATATCCTAATAACAACTTTCTTTAGTTGCCTCTTTAAAACGTGGCAATGTTTTCCATTAACAGTGAGTAAGTTTTCAAATGAAGTCGGTCCTTTGACATGATTTAATAATAATCTTTCGTAATATATTTATCCTTTTCTAGGATTAGTTGCAATATTTAGTTGATTCGCTTAGTATCTAAATTTTGTGTAGGTAATAAGATAGAAATAAAGCATAATTGTTTTACCAATATTTATGCATCAAATCATGGTGCGGTATTTTATTTTGTTCATATTTTTGATTGGGAGTTCCAAACATAATGCTTGGGGAATTCTCGGTAGAGGTAATTACGAGCTTCAATGTCTTAGAGCACATCGGGAAAAACTCGGTAAGCATAGTTTGGTCTACAAAGTTTGTTTCCACGATACTTTGAAGGTTTTGCTTCTTCCAAATGCAGACAACACATTGTTTAGTAGGTGGAATATCTTATTTTAAATCTCTTTAGCCTAATGCACAATGTATCATTGGCTACAGTTTCAAATTGTTTCTTTTGAATCTATCATGTGCTAGATGAATTTTGGGTATCATGCACATAATTGACAGACACACATACCCACAGTTGACCACATGTGTGTTGAATGTGGTTTTCATGTCTTGAATTTGATACACGTATGAAATGTCGTGGAACTATAGCGGGGTCAATTAGCTTTGTGGTTGATCGTAGTGCGTTTGCCGGAGGTGTTGTGTTTTAGTTCCTTGCGGGACTATCCTTTCAAAAGTGGGAATGAGCTGTCATTTTACTTGGTGTAACCACTCCAGTATTTAGTTTTATTTTTGGCTTTCATCCTTGTCATCTCTGTAATACTCATAATACAAACATAAATAGTCAAGTGTGAAATTAATAACAACTTAGTTTAAATAGTGTGTAAGCATTGTACTGTATTGTCTATAAATATGCATTACTATACAGGACAACAATGTCTTAATTTGCAGCTGTGTGGTGTCCAATGCATTTGTCCCTTGAAGTTTCATTAGCTTCATATCTTTGTAGTAAACAAATCTTACCCTATACTTCCTTGTAAACAATATTTCATGTGTATGTCTTTGTGTGGCTATCTTGTTCTTCATTTGTGACTAATACTTTTTTTGCCATCATAGATATTCCTCTAAATAGTGCCACATATAGTTGTCCATGTGAGAAAACATGTTGTGGTAGGTACAATCTAATATTCGATACTGTTTGACCTTTCGCTTTATTTATTGTCATTTCAAAATGTAAATGTATTGGAAACTGTTTCCGAATAAATTTAAATGGTTTCCCCTCATTCTCACGTGGTGATAGTTGTATTATAGGAATAAAGATTTGGTTTGTAGCATACTGGCTCGTTGTCATTTCGGCATGTATTATATTCTTGTAAGAACCTCAACAGATCAATCGTGTCTCATTGCATAAACTATTCAAGGGGTCTAAATTTCACAGAAGAATGATCGGTGCATTATCTTTCAAAACTAATCTAATGTGTAGAAAACATAAATTAATCCATTGTTTTATACTTGTAATTGTGTAGTCAATTACTTTCCTTTTGTTATATTAAGTATCATGATAAGATAATTGTTAAAGTTGTCATAGATTTGATAATGTACCTATCAACGGGAGTCCATTTGGTGTCAAAGTGTTGAGATATTCTTTTTGATAGTAGTTGTGGGTATCATCTTTGGCTAAGTCAAAACTGATATATTTTTATATTTTTCCAGGAAATTTCTCAATCATTAGTACATTTAGTTTATCTATAAATTATTTTTACTTGCTAAGATTGTGCGCTTTGTTATATGTGTGCGTACCTGTAATTTTTATGGAGTCTCTAGAATATTTCACCAACCAATAATTCTTCCAGATGAATATCCCCGCTTTGTTGGACACTCTATCATTTTGGAAGTGCTATTAATTATCATTTATCGTGCTTTCTTCTCTATTTCCAATACGAAGCAAGAAGTCACTAAAAGTTTGATATATTCTTACGCGCATATTAGTTGAAAGTTGTATTTTTTCCATTAAAGGCCACAAATACAACCTCACCAAACTTGCATTACCGTCTCTGTTCTTGTAGATTTTGGCACCATAGGTAAAACTTATCGGAATTCAGCTCGAAATACCATGATTTTAGCTCCAAAAGGGACATCCTTCTTTATTATATTGGGAAGTTTCTGTCTACAATTTCAATTGTGCGTTGCTTAGCCATGGGCGCTTTATCCCATATTATTAATTTAGCTTGTCTAATTAGTTGTGCACTCTCACCTAGTTTTGACATATTTGTTATTGTTGTCTTATTTTCTTGTAGTGGTATGAAAAAAATTAGAGTGTACTGTAGGACCTCCAGGTAATATTGCTTATGCTACACCGCTGATATTAGTTGTCAATGCTATCATACCTCTCGATATAACCTTATCCATTAGTGCTTGATATAAGAATGTTTTTTCTGGTTCCCCAGGTCCATCTACAAAGAATAACCCTGGTGTTTCTGTGTTGACCCTTTTCAGAATGGTATTGAAAGCTTGTGCTTGTTGTTGATTCAATTGTGATTTAGCATCAACATCTTTGGTTGGAACGTTTATAGACCTTTATTGATTCTTTCTCTACATTCAATTGGGGTTGTTTGATGTTATTGTTGTTTGTTTTGAGGGATATAATATTTATCCACACTTTGTCCCATAGTGTCCAAGTAATAATTAATGCTTTTCAAGGTTCATTGAAGTTTGTGCCTATGGTGTGTGAATGGATCCTATGAAAGTCTTGTGAGAAATCATCATAATATGCGTCCCATAGTTTTCTCACACTAGTTGGGTGAGATGAATTAAGATGTAGCAACCAAACTTCGCAGGGCTGCGGGTATCTTCAAGGTGATACCCTCTCTTAAACATTCTGAAATGCTATTATCAGATCCTAATAACCACTTTCTTTAGCTGCCTCTTTGAAAATGTGGCAATGTTTTCCATTAATAGTGAGTAAGTTTCCAGATGAAGTTGTCCCTCATACATGATTTAATAAGAGTCTTTCGTAATATCTTTCTCATTTTCTAGGATTAGTTGCAATATTCAGTTGATTCGTTTAGTATCTAAATTTTGTGTAGGTAATAAGATAGAAATAAAGCATCATTGTCTTACCAATATTTATGCGTCAAATCATTATGCGGTATTTCGTTTTGTTCATAGTTTTGATTGGTAGTTCCAAACATAATGCTTAGGGAATTCTCAGTAGAGGTAATTATGAGCTTCAATGTCTTAGAGCACATCCTGAAATACTCGGTAAGCATAGTTTGGTCTACAAAGTTTGTCTCCACGATACTTTGAAGGTTTTTTTTCTTCCAAATGCAGAAAACACATTGTTTAGTTGGTGGAATATCTTTTGTTAAATCTCTTTAGCCCTAATGCACAATGTATTATTGGCTACAGTTTCAAATTGTTGCGTTTGAATCTATCATGTGCTAGATGAATTTTGGGTATCATGCACATAATTGACAGACACACATACACACAATTGAACACACGTGTATTCCACGTGGTTTCCTTGTCTTGAGTTTGATACATGTATGAAATGTCTTAGAACTATAGCAGGGTCAATTAGCTTTGTGGTTGATGTTATTGCGTTTGACGGAGGTGTCATGTTTTAGTTCCTTGCGGGACTATCCTTTCGAAAGTGTGAAGGAGATGTCATTTTACTTGGTGTAACCACTCCAGTATTTAGTTTTACTATTGGCTTTCATCCTTGTCACCTCTGTAGTACTCATAGTACAAACATAAATAGTCAAGCGTGAAATTAATGACAACTTCATTTTAAAAGTCTGTAAGCAATGTACTGTACTGTCTATAAAAATGCATCACTATACAGTACAACAATGTCTTATTTTGCAGCTGTGTGGTGTCCAACGCATGCGTCCCAATGAAGTTTCATTAGCTTCATATCTTTGTAGTAATTAAATTTCACCGAATACTTCCTTGTAAACAATATTTCTTGTGTATGTCCTTGTGTGGCTATCTTGTTCTTCATTTGTGACTAATTCTTTTTTTCCACCATAAATATTCCTCTAGATAGTGCCACATATAGTTTTCCATGTAATAAAACATGTTGTGATAAGAACAATCCAATATTCGGTACTTTTTGACCTTGTGCTTTATTTATTGTAATTTCAAAACGTAAATGTATTGGAATTTTATTTTGAATAAATTTAAATGGTTCCCCTCATTCTCAGGTGGTGATAGTTGTATTCTTTGAATAAAGACTTGGTTTGTAGCATATTGGCTCGTTATTTTGGCATGTATTATATTCTTGTAAAAACCTCTATAGATAAAGCGTTTCCCATTGCATAAACCATTCGAGGGGTCTAAATTTCTCAGAAGCATGATCGGTGCATTATCTTTCAAAACAAACCTAATGTGTAAAATACATAAATTAATCAATTGTTTTGTACTTGTAATTGTGTGGTTGATTACTTCTCTTTTGTGCTATTAAGTATCATAAAAATATAATTGTTAATGTTGTGATAGTTTTGATAATGTACCGATGAAACGAGAGTCTATTTGGTGTCAAAGTGTTGTGATATTCTTCTTGATAGTAGTTGTGGGTATCATCTTTGGATTAGTCCAAACTAATATATGTTTTTGTTTCTCCAGGAAATTTCTCGATCATTATTGTGTTTAGTTTATCTACAAATTCATTTCTACTTACTAAGATTGCGAGCTTTGTTATGTACTGTGCAGAGATGTAATTTTGTTGGAGTCTCCGGAATATTTCTCCAACAAATGGTTCTTCCAGATTAATATCCCCGCTTTTTTGGACACTCTTTTGTTTTGAAAGTGCTATCAATTATCATTTATCATGCTTTCTTCTATATTTCAAATATGAAGTCAGAATTCACTGAAAGTTTGGTATGTTCTTACTTGCATATTAGTTGAAAGTTGTATTTTTTCCATTAAAGGGCACAAATACAACCTCACCAAACTTGCATTTACTGTCTTTGCTCTTGTAGATTTTGGCACCATAGGTAAAATTTATCGGAAGTCACCTCCAAATACCATGATTTTACCTCTAAAAGGGACGTATTTCTCCATTATGTCACGAAGCTTCTGTCTATAGTTTCAATTCTGCATTGCTTAGCCATGGGCGCTTCATCCCATATTATTAATTTAGCTTGTCTAATTAGTTGTGCACCCCCACCTTGTTTTGACATATTTGTTATTGTTGTCTAATTTTCTTGTAGTGGTATGCCAAAAAATCTTGAGTGTACTGTACGACCTCCACATTATATTGTTGATGCTACACCACTGGTATTAGTTGTCAATGCTATCATACCTTTTGATAGCACCATAGACATTAGTGCCCGATATAATAATGTTTTTCCGTTCCCTAGGTCCATCTACATAGAATAACCCTGGTGTAATGTGTTGACCCTTTCCAGAATGTTACTGAAAGCGTGTGCTTCTAGTTGATTCGATTGTGATTGAGCATCAACATCTTTGGTTGGTATGTTTATAGACCTTTCATATATTCTTTCTCTACATTCAATTGGGGTTGTTTGATGTTATTTTGTTTGTTTTGAGGGATATTATATTTGTCCACACTTTGTCCCGTACTTTCCAAGTAATAATTAATGCTTTTCAAGGTTCATTGGAGTTGTGCCTCTTGTGAGTGAATTGATCTATGAAAGTCTGGTGAGAAGTCATCATAATATGCGTCCCATAGATTTCTTACACCAGTTGGGTTGCGATGAATTAAGATTGTAGCAAATAAACTTCGCAGGGCTGCGGCATCTCGAAGGTGATAGCCTCTCGTAAACATTCTGAAATGCTATTATCAGATCCTAATAATCACTTTCTTTAGCTGCCTCTTTAAAAGTGTGTCAATGCTTTCCATTAACAGTGAGTAAGTTTTCAAATGAATTCGGCCCTCGGACATGATTTAATAATAGTCTTTCGTAATATCTTTTTCCTTTTTTACGATTAGTTGCAATATTTAGTTGATTCGTTTAGTATCTAATTTTTGTGTAGGTAATAAGATAATATTTATGCGTCCAAACATGGTGCAGTATTTTATTTTTTCATATAACTTGATTGGGAGTTCCAAACATAATGCTTGGAGAATTCTCGGTAAAGGTAATTACGAGCTTCAATGTCTTAGAGCACATCCTGAAATACTCGGTAAGCATAGTTTGTTCTACAAAATATAATTCCACGATACTTTGTAGGTTTTGCTTCTTCCAAATGCAGACTACACATTGTTTAATAGGCGGAATATCTTTTGTTAAATATCTTTAGTCCTAATGCACAATGTATCATTGGCTACGGGTTCAAGTTGTTGCTTTTAAATCTATCATGTACTAGATCAATTTTGGGTATCATGTACATAATTGAAAGACACATGTACACACAATTGATCACATGTGTGTTGCACGTGGTTCCTTTGTCTTGAGTTTTATACACGTATGAAAGGTCTTGGAACTATAGAAGGGTCAATTAGCTTTGTGGTTGATCGTAGTGCGTTTGCCGGAGGTGTCGTGTTTTAGTTCCTTGCTGGACTATCCTTTCGAAAGTGGGAAGGATCTGTCATTTTACTTGGTGTAACCACTCCAGTATTTATTTTTACTTATGGATTTCATCCTTGTCACCTCTATAATGCTCATAATACAAGAATAAATAGTCAAGCGTGAAATTAATGACAACTTCATTTAAATAGTCTGTAAGCATTGTACTGTATTGTCTATAAAATGCATTACTATACAGAACAACAATGTCTTATTTTGCAGCTTGTGGTGTCCAATGCATACGTCCCATTGAAGTTTCATTAGCTTCATATCTTTGTAGTAATCAAATATCACCGAATACTTCCTTGTAAACAATATTTCTTGTGTATGTCCATGTGTGTCTATCTTGTTCTTCATTAGTGACTAATACTTTTTTTCCACCATAGATATTCCTCTAGATAGTGCCACATATAGATGTCCATGTGAGAAAATACATTGTGGTAGGTACAATCCAATGTTTGGTACTGTTTGACCTTGTGCTTTATTTATTGTCATTTCAAAATGTAAATGTATTGGAAATTGTTTCCGAATAAATTTAAATGGTTTCCGCTCATCTCACGTGGTGATAGTTGTATTCTAGTAATAAAGACTTGGTTTGTATCATATTGGCTCGTTGTTATTTCGGCATGTATTATATTCTTGTAGGAACCTCAACAGATCAATCATGTCCCATTGCATAAACCATTCGAGGGGTCTAAATTTATCAGAAGCATGATCGGTGCATCATCTTTCAAAACTAACCTAATGTGTAGAATACATAAATTAATCAATTGTTTTGTACTTGTAATTGTGTAGTTGCTTAGTTTTCTTTTGTGCTATTAAGTATCAGAATAAGATAATTGTTAACTTTGTGATATATTTGATAATGTACCTATGCAACGAGAGTCCATTTGGTGTCAAAGTATTGAGATAGTCTTCTTGATAGTAGTTTTGGGTATCATCTTTGGTTGGTTGATATATGTTTTTGTTTCTCCAGGAAATTTCTCAATCATTAGTGCATTTAGTTTATCTAAAAATTCTTTTTTACTTGCTAAGATTGCGTGATTTGTTATACTATGCAGATCTGTAATTTTGTTGGAGTGTCCGGAATATTTCTCCAACCAATGATTCTTCCAGATTAATATCCCCGCTTTGTTGGACACTCTTGTGTTTTGAAAGTGCTATTAATTATCATTTATCGTGTTGTATTGTCTATGTCCAATACGAAGTAAGAAGTCACTGAATGATTGATATGTTCTTACTCGCATATTAGTTGAAAGTTGTATTATTTTCATTAAAGTCCACAAATACAACCTTACGGAACTTGCATTTACCGTGCCTGCTCTTGTAGATTTTGACACTATAGGTAAAACTTATTGGAAGTCACCTCAAAATACCATGATTTTACCTCCAAAAGGGACTTCCTTCTCCATTATATCACGAAGGTTCTGTCTATAGTTTCAATTGTGCGTTACTTAGCCATGGGAGCTTCATCCCATATTATTAATTTATCTTGTCTAATTAGTTGTGCTTATCCACCTTTTTTTTACATATTTGCTATGGTTGTCTCATTTTATTGTAGTGGTGTGCCAAAAAATCTTGAGTGTATTGTACGACCTCCACGTAATATTGTTGATGGTACACCACTGGTATTAGTTGTCAATGCTATCAAACTTTTCGATATCACCTTATCCATTAGTGCCCGATATAAGAATGTTTTTCGGGTTCCCCAGGTCCATCTACAAAGAATAACCCTGGTGTTTGTGTGTTGACCCTTTCAAGAATGGTATTGAAAGCTTGTGCTTGTTGTTAATTCAATTGTGAGTGAGCATCAACAGCTTTGGTTGGAACGTTCATAGACTTTTCATTGATTCTTCTCTACATTCAATTGGTTTTTTTGATGTTATTGTTGTTTCTTTTGAGGGATATCATATTTATCCACACTTTGTCCCATACTTTCCAAGTAATAATAATGCTTTTGAAGGTTCACTGGACTTGTGCCTCTAGTGTGTGAATGGATCCTATAAAAGTCTTGTGAGAAATCATCATAATATGAGTCCCATATATTTCTCACACCAGTTGGGTTGGAATGTATTAAGATTGTAGCAAATAAACTTCGCAGGACTGTGGGCATCTTGAAGGTGATGGCCTCTCGTAAGTATTTGGAAATGCTATTTTCAAATCCTAATAACCACTTTCTTTTGCTGCCTCTTTAAAATTGTGGCAATGTTTTTCATTAACAGTGAGCAAGTTTTCAAATGAAGTCGGCCCTCGGACATGATTTAATAATAGTCTTTCGTAATATCTTTCTTCTTTTCTAGGATTAGTTGCAATATTCAGTTGATTCATTTAGTGTCTAAATTTTGTTTAGGTAATAAGATAGAAATAATGCATTATTGTCTTTCCAATATTTATGCGTTCAATCATGGTGCCTTATTTAATTTTGTTCGTATTTTGGATTGGGAGTTCCAAACATTATGCTTGGGGAATTCCCGTTAAAGGTAATTACGAGCTTCAATGTCTTAGAGCACATCCTGAATACTCGATAAGCATAGTTTGGTCTACAAAGTCTGATTCCACGATACTTTGTCGGTTTTGCTTCTTTCAAATGCAGACTACACATTGTTTAGTAGGTGTCATATAAATACTCCTGTTGATTTTCATAAGCAAATTGTTAATATATATACTATTTCCCCCTTAATTGTAATGCATGTTTGCCTGGAAGATAAAATGTAGGTTGTTAACGGCTTTTAAGTCAAGTTGACTCAAAAATTCTCCATAATGCTTCTGGTGGAGATACCCAACATGCATCTTGAAAGGTTATGATTTCATCTACAAATTTTTCTCCATCAATAGATTCTATGTATACGACACATTTATTGTGGCCTTTATTATCATAAGTTATTATAAGTGGGAAGATTCTAACTTCAAAGTTGAATTACCATTTTGCCCCTCTAAAGAATTCTCTTCATTTGAATTTACAAAAAAGGGAGACAAAAATACCAAAAGTCATTGATTTTGTTTAATAAACAACTCTTTCTTTTCTAGGAATTTAATGACCTCCTAAGAGATAACACCCATAAGTTTTTCATAATTGAGAGATTTCTTTATCTTTCACATTCAACTCTTGTTTTCTTATTGTTGAGATTGAATTTTTTTTGTCTTATCACGTGTATCTTTTCATTTTTCCTAAAGGCAATAAACTTTCATATCTTATCAACAAAATCAGTTACAAGACTATGTTGAAGATAGATATCAGCTTAATCTTCAGGGCAACATGAAAACAAAATTTTAATTTAGGGAAGGTCAACTCTAAAATGACAAATATTATAAGGTTGGTTGTATCTTTCTAAACATGGATTGATTTACTATCTCTTTCTTTTTTTAGTGTTATTCATGAATATCTATATGTGTATTATATATTGTCGTTTTATACATGGTTTTTTGTATAATAGATTGCCAACTTAATTTTGCAACACCAATTAATTATACATTTTTGCTTTATGCAAATTTTATACAGTGAAAAGATATAATTTCTTCCTTTCAATTCGCATCTTAGGTAATTGTTCTATTCAATATTTTAGGACTTCTTATGGACTATCAAACTAATCTTTTTCTTGTTTGTTTTTCTTCTTTTTTTCTTATTTGTTATTTATCAATTGTTTGTTCATTGCAAAAGTCTATATTTCTCATTTTTTTTATTAATTGTTTTTAACATTTCAAAATCTTGAAATATACTTATTAATGAATATCATTTCAATAATAAATATTATCTTTGGGATAAAAATATAATATTATACTTCATAATTCATTGTACTTAAGTCTCCGAAACATAATTTTTATTTTTATGTTATATTAATTTCGAAATGACTATTGTGAAAGTGATTGTACTATATTACATTTGATTTGAGATATTTATAATGAAGTCCTCTTCGGTGCATACTGCATGCATCTAAACATGCACCCATGGTTATTTGGGTTGGTGTCTAGGAAGCAACAAATTTATGTTAATGATGCATAATTAAGAAATTTTTAGGGGTGTATAAAAAATAAAAATAATATAATCAATTATGTATGAAATTTAAAGGGTTATTCACTGTAAATAGGTGTGGACCCTCCACTGTATGGAAATCAAATGGATACATCGGAACTATGACAGACACACTTATATTTTATTTAATGTGGTCTTATCTGTATGAATACATTTTATGTATAATTTTAATGTATGTTTGCATTTTTAGGTAGGTCCGTCTATTTGTATAATTTGAAATGATAAACTTGTATTATTTTTCATAGGCGTGCTACATAAATTCTTTCATAAGTTAAATATTGATTAATCATAATACTTTTAGAACCTTTTGATCTCCTAACATAATTGCAAGCTAAAGACTCATAAAGTGATCATATTCATTAGTAACAACGAGACCATATATATATACATATATCCTCTTTCTTATTTAGCTCACTTCGTCTCTATCACTTTATGTTTCAGGTATTTAATGAAATATTACTACTGATAGTTTATTAGTTCATACTTTTAGATATTGTATTTTTCTTTTTGTGTTCTTCAATCTTACTATACATTTATCTCCCTTTTTTATTTACTTATTTTTTTTTAAAAAAATCATAAAATTTTTGGTCAAGTAAAGATTCATATGACTTCATATTGCATTTAAATTGATAATGATGGAATTACACATATGTATCAATTTAGTTTTTATTTTTCACGTATAATCTTTATTTTTATGGGATAAATATATATATATATGTTCGAGTATGTATTTATCCTTAAAATAGACTGTTATATATGTCAGTAAAGTAGAATCAAGTTTTTGAAATTTTCTAATCTCATGAACTTATAGTTGTTGCGCTGTTTGTTCTCTTCTTTTTTTTTTCGTAAATCTCATTTTCAGTAAGTTTTGATTTTTCTTTATCATAGCACATAAAAAGTCCAAGAATATGTACCATTTAAAATATAGCATTTGCAATATAAAGTTTGTGCTAAGATTTTTGGAATGCATGCAAAGCACGTTATCAGAAACTATATATATATATATATATATATATATATATATGTAAGATCTTTTATTGCTTTAACTCCTGAGCATACCTCAACATTAATGTGACAATTATACGTCATCAACAAATAGGGATTATAAGGTAAACTCATTGGTTGTTTATCTTCATTCCACGAACCTCACTTGTTCTCCCATCATTTGTTCTTTTTTGTAAGTCGGATATCCATCCTTTTATTGTATTGTTTTGTTGTTGAATGTTTGGGGGTAGTAAAACTTACATTGTCCATCTTTCATGCACTGGTTCATCTTACGTTTTCCCCTCAAGGTCCATACATCATATGTTTGGTAACTAATGCATACAATTGTCATTGTGTGACATTATAAGGGATTTCTACAGTAATGTATCTCATCTGTTGATCGTGTCTTATTACCTTATTTAATTAGAAGTAGATGTATATTCGGAAGACCTTTTTTTTTGAAATTCTGCCACAAAAAACATGTGCAACAATTGGTCTGAATATTTCTTTCTTTTTTTTTTTGAAAGTTTGATCTTTCAACTCTTGCAGTTTCGCTCTAAATACTCTGGTAACCTAATTAGGCCTGTCCTGAGCGAGTTGTCCGGCACCCAGTTCTTATTGAATCTCAGTCCATTCCGGGTTACATGTCATGTTGATGAATAAATCCGGTCTTCCAAGTTGTCGAACTAAAGCCATAGCATCCACATAGCGTCGTCGCATATCTCTAGGGCCTCTAATGAATGATCCTGGAAGTAATGCCCTTTGTCCTACCTTGTCTCCTCTATACCCGCCAGACATGACACTATCAACAACACCTTGTAGTATCTCCCTTATATAGCTTGATTGCTCAAATCTATAATATTCAAGTCTTTTTGTTTCTATTTTAATGTGGATGTCCACAACAAATGCTGCAACAATTTTCTACATAGTAATAATATTGAATTTTCATCCATTCGGACTTGGAGTTTATAACAGTAATATTATATCCAGGAAACACAACCTTTTGTTTCGCGTTGTACTCCTACAGTAATTTTGAAGTATTTGTTATTATTTTGCATAGTATTTACTTACAGATCTATAATTGATTGGAATATGTGGAAGAAGTTATACATGGCAAGTAGTTCATATGTTTTTTTTAGTATTAATATTTTCATCTGGAAAGATTTTGTACTACCGTACTTGAAGAGGTGCGTGAGTCTGTAATTGCTCTTCCTGACTATAACGTATGATAAGAGAGTTATGTTGATTAGGATAGGTTAGAGGTGGTTAGTAGAAGAATATTGAATAACGTCAAGTAGTTTAGTTTCGTTAATACTAATTATGTTACTCATGTTACAGAACTTTAGTTCCTTGGCCGGTCTATTTTGAAATGATTTGAGACTAAGGAAAACCTACATCACTGTTACTTTTTTTTGGTTTTCTCCTTGTACAAGTTTTCCCTTCAGTTTAGTAGTAATTGGATATTGTATGTTTGTAGTTGTAATATGTAGGAGAATGTAGTTATATTTTTCTTGGCTATAGTTAAATGTGCGAACCTTGTGCTTGATTAGCAAAAATGTTTGCGGCAATTCTGTGTGTTGATCTTCCTGTTTGGACTGTTGTACTTGGAGTTGTTTGATTATTGCTGATTTGATTGTGACACTTCTGTATTCCTTTATGCCAACCTCATTCTCCTTTAGGTAGAATTATAGGATATTGATGAGGATCATAATAAATAATCATGTTTTAACCTATTTTTATTCCCAGAATTTTCGTGTAGTGCAATATCTCTTTCAAACGGTATATTTGGATTATTACTGTCCACTCAGATTGGCGGCACTTGATATACTGAGGGTCTGTTATACACCCGTTGGTCTAATAAAGCATTTGCAACTATGCATATTTCTAGATTCTTATAGGCTGTATGTTCTTTACGTTGCGAGAAGAATTTTGCATATTTATTTTTCTCCATAATTTTTCTTAATATCCTCATGACTCCCTCCGATAAATTGGCATCTTGTAGTAACGAAATTCTATTCACTAATTTATTGTTTGTATCATTGAAGTAGAGTTGAAAATAGCTGGGCTTGTCATTCTTTGGGATAAATGACGGTAGATCATGGTATACGTGTCCTTGTGCCTTGAAACTGTATATTCCTCTCCTGGAAGATGCCAAGTCTTTATCGAGCTTTACTCAAAATAATGTTAAAGCAAATATGCTATTATATGCTCTTATATTTTTCCTTAATAACTTGGCTTCTTTCGAGTCTGCCACAAATTATTCGTAAAATCATCACCTACTTCATTAGGTGCTAAGTTGATATAGTCAACTGTGTAACAGAATGTTGACGGCTCATATTCAAACCTTCGATTATGAAAGTAGGTACAATCTCTCTTTTTTCCAGTTTGTGAGTTGTTATTGTTGAGAAGTTCCCATTAGGTACCCCTATACAACAAATCACATTAATATTTATTAGGAAAACAGTATTAAATGATGACATCCTTTAAGTTTCTATAGTGTTACATATAGACTATTGTCTTGAATATACCTCCGCAGGCAGTTGCCTCAGATATAGCTATATGTTTATTGTTTTTTTTTTCCGTTTATTCACCTGTGGTTTATTAATGTTGTCATCTTCTATTTAATTTGTTGCTGCCACATATTTTTGCACACTTCGCAACGCCCTTTCGACATTCGAAAGTATTTTGTGCTTGTTCTTTATTGCAAATATGATGTGAACATGTTACATTTTTATTTCTTTAGTTGGTTGATAATTTTTTTCCCCGTTGAACTGACAATTTCGTAAACACACCTGTAGTTTTATGCTGTTGTTTCTGTTGAACTTGCATGTTAAATGGAACTGCCATTGCAATAATGGTCTTTTATTTGTAATTATTTGAATTTGCAAATTCAATAGTTGATATTTTCATAATGTCTGCTAGTGTACCTGCAAAGTGTTCATTATTTGTTAAATCAGTATCACCTTCCTTTTATATTTTGTGGTAGGCTATTTTGGTTGTTTGGTTGTCCTAGTACATACAATTCGTGATAAACAGTAGAAAACTGCATAGCATGTTGCCAGCCCCCAAAAATTTCAAAGGTCTACAACATCAGTTTCCCTACAAAAAAACTGATCTTGGCGAGGCAAATGTATACTTATCCCCATCATACGCCACATGCTCAAATCTAAGATGGAGCAACTCTTTTACGATCACCATGGACCAAGTGACTGTTGTCTGACTCTGTTTTTCATTTTATTGCGATGCATAATGAATATAGCATTATTGAGTGTAATTCACAGGTTTAGGCTAACAGGTCACTATGTAAATATGTTATGATATTTATATGATTTGATACTTTGTAGCGATGGAACTACGTTATGTGTCGTCTAGAGTATTGAGGATGATCCGCAAGAACTTGATTAAGGTGTAATGTTTCATTTTTTTTTTTAGAAAAAAGAGGGTGGTGATGCATTTGGTGTTGAAGTTTTGTTTGGTGAAGTGGTTGGAACGGTTGATGATATAGGTTCCGATATAGGACATAAGTCTATCAGCCAGTTGCAATGGTTGATAGAGGGTGTGACTTTCGGCTGAAGCGTTGTTTGTCGGTGATGCGTTGTATAATTTGTTACATTATATTTTTAAGGGGTTCTGTACGTGTAGTGGTGAGGTTAGGCAGGAGTGTAAACTTATAGGCTATGGGCCTTTCCGGAAGCATAGAATGCCAAATACTTTTTGTAATTATGATATATTCAAATTGCAATTTGCTCCTTAGTAAGTTAAATAAGAGGTAATATCTTGTAAGTTCGCTCAACTTGAGATATTTATCTAACAAAGTCATCTTTCTATCAATTAAAAAACTAGTTTGTAGCGTTTATATCAGTAATATAATGTAAGACAATTAAAATTCTGAACAAATTTATATCTTTTTAATCTCTTACAAATGATTTTAATAAGAAAAAATGATTCTCACCTAGACTAGTTTACCAATGTTAAAATGTAATACCTTTTGATTTTCCAGAATTATACGTTATTTTTGTTCTTGATGACGGAATGTACCTTATAGTAGTTTAAGTTGAACTTGACAATGGCTATTTTGAGACTTATCTAGTGGGTGATACATTTGAAATATCATGAAACACTTGTCCTCTTAATTTTTTTTATATGCTCATAATTAAATTTGATGTTCATTTTCATAGGGGATAACTTTATACACCAAAGCTATGTTTAAAATATAACGATGCATTTTGATACTTTTCGATGTAGCTTATAGTAGACTTAGTTGAACTGGAAAATAACTATTTTGAGACTTACTATTGAGCGTTACATCTGGAATTCGAGAAACACTTGTCCTCCAAAAAATTTAATACATGCACTATAATTGAATTTGTTTTTCATTGTCACCGAAGTTATGTTTCAAATATAACTATGCATTCCGATACTTTTTGATTTATCGTGATCAATATGTTTGAGCAGATTTGTTGTGCGTAGTATTGTTAATTTTTGCTCGGAGATGTAGCATGTGTGATGTACAAACGGTGTAAGTTCAGTATAGAATTCCCTCAACAATAGTTTGTAAGTATCTACCGTTGATATATGTAAAAGAGAGTTGAGAAATGCTATGTACATATAACATATGAAAGCATACATAAGTAGGTAATAAGATAAATAGATTGTTTATTTACATCATATGGAAACACATCTACTTTTTTCCGGCTTTTGGTTTCTTCTGTTGGATTTTGGGTGTTTCATCTTTGATTTTCTTCGCACGCTTCGTGCGCAGCAGTGCTATTTTTCATCATCCTCCACAATAGTTGGTGCTTCATTTTTCAATGTATATATTTCTTGAGCAATTAAACTCCTTGGGGAGTGGATATGGTTCATTCATATCAATTCGGACAAGGAAGTAAAATTCTTATCTTTAGTCAACACCAATTTGTGGTAGTTCTTAAATTCTTCCTTCTACATAAGAGGTAAATAATTGGATATGTTAGTTGGAAATGTTTTCAGCAAGGTACACATTAGACTATGTAACTTTTGAATATATTCAGTTGGTTCTGTGTCATACCTTTAGTAAAGTTGATTGTATGTACTCTTGTCACGACCGGGGAGAACCCCTAGACGTAACTAACGTCTTCATCCTCGAAGAGGTATTAGACTAGCCCTTAGCATACATCATTGCATATCATAGGCAGGAAAAATGCGGAAAAATTTAAATTTTACATATAAAGTTTACTTAGACTTCTCATGTATCAAAACAGACTACATAGTTGTCTCACACAAAACCATCTAACATAGGAGTACAACATTTGGGACATAACACTTACATCATTACAATAAGTCTCATAAGAGAATACAACATAGTCTTTACAATATAGCAAGTGGAGAATGTCTTTAGACTAATCAAATAGCATAGCTAAAATAGTAGGCTTCATCCTCAAACTTGAGGACTCACCAACAAGTTGGGAACTATCCAAGTCTTTCTTTAATACTGCCTTGAAGCTCTTCAATGGCCTGAACCTACATTATTGTAGAAATAGAAGAGAATAGGGTTTATTACAAACCACATGTACTAAGTATGGAAACATATGCAAGTAAAATCTTTGAAGACATGCACAAAGGGACATTTTGTTTACAAGTATGCTAGGTTACTCTGAAATCCTTATGCACAGAAAAAGAGCATATACAAGTCAATAATCACAACATTAAGAAATGTTCATGTCCATATCATCATAAATCCATATCAACATTTCATGTTCTAGAGTTCATATTAGCAAAGCATACAAGAGCCTTACAATCCAAATCCAAGCCAACTAGTGCAATGTTGATATGAAACCCCATAAGCCCACATAAACCAACTAAGTTAGCAAAGAGACCATAATTAATGCCTTTGCCTCCTATAACATCACATCATGTGTAGTCATCATTAAACATAGCGGTTTAGACCAATATCATGTTCATCAAATGAATCCAACATCATATAAGATTAACATTATACATTTGATTCATAACATAAGTGCATAAGAACTCCTCCTAGGACTCCCCTCAAGGACAACTAGTGAAATGCATAGGTAAAGTCACATACCCTTACCCACACTAAGTAGTACCCCTTAAGTCATCTTAGTTACTCTCCATCTTATTACTTTCATATATTCATTTTACCTTCGGTAGCATTCACCATAACCGACAATAGACCATGTGACATAAACATGGAATCCGTTGTCATGAAACCCTACATAGAAAGAAGGTGCTCTACTTGACAAGGTAGAACCATAATCGTAGAATCTAGGTGGATCCACTAGCTAGTGTTCCTGTGGAGCACATAGTTAAGGAACTAAGAGATTGTTACTATAAAATCTCTTTATTAACATTAGCATTGTAGTTTCCATCTCATGAGAACAATAGTGAACCTACCATACCTCTTGAGAAGGGACACCTCTCATTGACTTGTTCGCTCGGTGCTAAGCTATATTCCCTTTTTGAAATGTATTTATATCTTTCTTAACATTATTCTATAGTATAGGCCTTAGGAGACTAACCCTTTGTATAATCATGATCATAATCTCAGGTCTAGAATGAGAACTTTCTTTCATCATAACCCAACATTTAGTGAGATCATTACATTATAGTCATAGTAATAATAATAAGGTGCAGAAGAGAATCACTTCTAATCTTTCATGATCATACCCTTATTATCCTATCACATTAATCATATTCATAACATGTTATCATATTCATCATCTCATCATCTTCCTATCCTATTCACATATTCATGCTTCAATTGAACATCATCATCAAGAATAGACCAACATAGTTGAAGTAAAGTAATCTTGATCTTGAAAGTCTTACCAATGGATTCCAACAATATCTTTAAAGAACTCACCCTCAATTCCATAACATTTATACAATAATTCAATCACCATAATCATATAATAGTAAATTAAGCAATATCATATCCAATTACAACATACCTAATCATCTATCAATCTAATTCCTAGTTAGGGTTAGGGAAAAGAGACATTCATGGATATTTTAGAGTAATTAGGTCAAAGTCTAAGGAACTAAATCAATCCACCAATAAAAAAACATAATCCATCAGTATAAATCAAATCAATATCACATTACACAAATTTTAAAGATAACCTATGAAATTGTTTGAAAACCATAGTTTTGAAGAACCTTTTCGAGAAAGGAGTACCAATAGTAGCTTCCATACCTTGTTAATTCTTGGATAATTGTAGAATAAAGCCTTGATATTCAATCCCAAGTGAATCTTGATATTGATCTTCAATGGGGGTCTTCGGGGTAGTGAGAGAAACTAGAGAGAAGTGGGAGTTGTTTGGGTTTTGGGATTTATGATGTGTTAGGTTAGTTTAACGACTTAGGACCTTTTTATAGTCCTAAACTAACTAATTATAACCGACCCTAACCCTTAATTAATTGATTAACCAATTACCTAAAAATCCCCTAACTTAACAGTGTGGAGACTTTGAAATAGGGGTCAAACAACGAATCCCCGTCGATGCCCCATCAACCAAACCACAGACCGTATTGGTCAAGAGGGTTTTGGGACAGAGACCCCATTTTTTCAGGCCATGTGAAAATGGATAAGTTTGGACCAAATGCCACCAACTAAGGAGTGCTGTTCAAATGACGGCTTGTTGTCCCCATCGTGGTTGCACACTGTCTTTTGACAACTTAAAGGTCAAATCTTAGGATCCTCCTTGATGGACCTTAGGGTGATCCTCGGGGAGTAGTAACCAAACTTTTCAACCCTTAACACATTCTAATGTATATCCAAAGCCTTTTCAAAAAGTTTTACTTTTATCCGACTCTTTAAACCCCTTGAAACAACTTAAGAAATAGAAGGTCATCTTCACAAATCTTTGGACTCCATGGTCGTCCCTTGACGTTTAGGTATTAATACCTCCTAAAAAGGTTGAATACATTAGTTTAGGTCTTGAATTATCATTATCCACTTTATGAGTCTTTAATATATGTCATAGGATTTCCGAGGTCTTACATGCACAGTGCAACCTAGTAAAGATTTAGTTACTTAAAAAAGTATAACTCGAGCACATTGTTTTCGACACACACGTCAAGATGTAAGCAATAACTACAAAAATATGATGATTTAATTCTATAAAGTTAATGTTCTTTGTAGTTTGTGAATGTTGAATGGAGTTATAACCAAGTCTAACCTGGTTCCACAAGTTTGAGTGGTTCACCAAGCAAAGGAACCCCATATTCCTTCTTCGGTGCAAGAGTTCTACAATGCTTATACTCAGGCCCTTCCAAAAAGGAGGAATGGTATAGTTTGGAAACTGGTTGAAGAAGTGGAGGTACGATTGATGCAGAGCTATTAACACTCTACTAGAGATACCAACATTCCAAGAAGATCTATATTTACTATGGGTGAGACATGAATTGGATTCCTTGAAAGGTGGTTGGCCCCCTTAATTTTTATTATTATCCCTCCTGATGGTTGATGGTGCTCGGATTGAGAAGAAATCCATCACTAGTAACATAATATCTTAGCAAAATGAATGTTTCCTTTACCATGACAAGGCACTATTGGTAGGCAAGATAAAATACAAAGAGCACATACATATGTGTGTGATTCAGATGAGGAGATTCTAATGAGAGATGGGAAGGAGAAGACTTCTCTCCCATTTTTGGTGTTGATTATGTAGTTCTGTGAGATGGAAGAAGTCCTTTAGAAAGTAGCAACAGATGTTAGAGTCAACCTAGTTTCTTGCAGCGATATTAAGGTTCTTGTGAGGGGTGTCTAGGAAGAAGCTTCCACCACTATACACGAAGCTCGATATAGATTCCAACACACTAGAGGTTGAGGCTAGCACACTCGCTCCTTCTGTAAAGAAGGAATGTATTTCTTCTACTATGCCTCTTGCTCCTCCTGTTGTTTCTAGAGATATTTTTGTTCCTACAAATATTAGTGTTTCTATTAATGCTGATGTGAGACCTTACAAGACTCCTATCACCCTACCCCATTGGCACATGTGATGATTCATCATATGGGAAACCTTGCTCCTTCGACAAATGTTAGAGTAGTTCGAGTTGAGAGACATGCACAAGATTATTGATCGGACCATTAAAAAGGTCTTAGAGTCACTGATAGAGAGATTACTTAATTATGAGGGGTTTGTTGAAAGCAATGGTGAGAGGTTGGACAAACTCAACGCTAGACTTGAGGCCCAATAGGAAGCCAAGGGTAGTTCTGGTGCACTAGACACCATTGGAGATGAACTTTTACCTTGCGAGCAGAGGTAAACCAATTTCAATCCATGGATATCTCATACTTTGGGGTTATGTTCATTTACCTAAGTAACCTACATCCATCCAAGATATTCCTATTACTAAACATCTTCTTTAGAGAAGCTTGAGTTTGCTATGAGTGTTAATGTGGTTGACGATAATATTAGTTAAGAGGGCCAAGGATGGTCTGGACCGGGAGATGGATGAGGAAAAGTTGTGGGATGAGGAGCACGGGATTTCGAAGATGTTGACTAAGTTGCAGGAGACCGAGGAGTCTTCTTGAGGCTGACCTGGAGAGATTCCTTTTATAGCTTCAGAGGTTGGTCCTAGTGGGATCTCTTCAGACTCCACTATACCTCATAGCATTGAGACGAGAAATGATGCCCCATATGGGTATTCTTTGATGCCTCTAGTGATCCTTTTGCAGGGCATCGATGCCCTCTTATGACTTCCCCACCTGTGATCTCGGATGAGAGTGCTCTGCAGGTATAGCCTGTCAGGGGGACCCTTTTATCTCTATCTTCTATACTTTCTTCAATACTGCATTTACTGGGGTGAGGGCCTCCATGCCAATATTCCCCATTTTTTAGTTTATTTTGTAATCTTGTCTTTTGGATAATTGTTTTATTTTATCTTTGTTTGTGTTATAGTGATCTTTTGGTTAAAGTATGTCTATTTTATCTATTTCATTCGCTCTTCTTTTATTTTGCAATCCCTCCATGAGTAATGAAAATGTGAAATGCTGAAGTTTTCACTGATAATTATTTAACAATTGTTCATGTTCAATATTCATGTATTGAATCACTACAATAAAAATGACCAAAACAAAGGGAAATTCAGTCGTTAAAAGTCTAAATTCAGTCGTTAAACGTCAAGAACCACCTAGAAAAAATTGGTCATCATCGGATGTCATGACCCAGGAGTACTCTATATGTAACAAGACACATAAAACCCCGAAAGGCACCATGTAAACCACTTGAAATATCATAACATAAGCATATAACAATAAAGAGTAAAGATGCATTTTCAAGTCCAAAGTTTTCATAAAGAAAAGAGGAAGTATAGACTTATCTCAATTTATCCATCTATAGCAATAGTCGAAATGAAAAGGGACATATACCATACAACATAGTATGTAAAGGAAATACAAGGAAAGAAACTACTAAGTGAAAATGTAACATTCCAAAAATAGTTGGCTAAAACTAGAGCAAAACATTGAAATTAGACTCAAGAAAGTGGGAAAGGGCCAACGGAGAGGACTAGGGAATTCCACTCTCCCTTAGACATTGCCTCAATGAAAACCACCACCACCACGTTTGTGGTCTAGTTTGTGGTGGGATGGGTAGTGTGCTTGCCAAGATTCCCAAAATGAGACCCTTCCCCACGAGCCACTTGACGGCTCGTAAAGGTTGCCAAGGGTCATGGGAGTGGTTGTGGTCTTCACTTGGTCTCAACGGGTCAAATTCATGAAGAACAAGCCACTATCTCAAGACCTACAATAGGGACCACGCCTCGTGGAGCCCCTCGTGAGATTTCCTTAGGCTTGTGAGCTAAAGGCATAAGTTGCATCAAATTATGAAGATCTGACTCTGGTGGAGAATATATGTCTTATGAATTCAAAAAATTCTTGCTTGACTAAGGAATTGTCTCGAAACACTCTTGCCCATATACACCACGACAATATGGAGTTGGTGATCGAATAAATCATCATCTTTTAGATGTCACTCATACTTTATTAATTAAGTCATCTGTACCATCTAAATATTAGGTGGAATGATTGTCTACTGTTGTCTATTTAATTAATAGATTTTTATCGAAAGTGCTACATGTTGAGTCTCCAAATTTTTTTCTTTATCAGCAAAATCCTAACCATAGTGATTTTCATACATAGTTATGTTTGTTTTAGGCATTTGCCTCCTTCACGGCTCAACAAACTTTTTGTACAGTCTACTAAATGTGCGTTTATGGGTTATAGTACTTCACAAAATATTTTTATTTGCTATGATCCCTGTTTTGATAAACTTCGTATTTATAGAATTGTTGTTCTATTTCAGAATCAGTATGTCTTTCATACGATTGTAGAATATTCATCTTCTGCTTCTCTTCTTATTCCTACTTTTGAGGATTTATCATCTTCTTTTAAGAGGTTCAAACCTAGATTTGTGTATGAACAACTTCGGCTAACTTTATCATATCTTGACATTGAATTGCCACCTGAAATTGTACCACAACAAGAATTTAAGAATTCTTCAAGATCTGGTCCTCTTGAGCCTACTCGGCGATCTACCAGAGTATCTCATACTCCAAATTTGTATGGTTTTTCCTGTGCTTTATCCAACATATTTGTTCCATCTTGTTACTGACAAGCTTCCAAACATGAACTTTGTAGAAAGAAAAGGAGGAAGAACTTTTGTCTCTTAAATAAAATGGAACATGGGACATTGTTTAATGTCCTTTAAATATCTGCCCTATTGGATGAAAATAGGTTTGTTCAATCAAACTTCATTCTGATGGAACTCATGATTGGTATAAAGCTCTATTGGTTGTTCTTGGTAACCGACAAGATTATGGGGTGGACTATGAGGAGATTTTTGCACCCTTAGCCAAAATGACAACAATGCTAACTATTATTGCCATTGTTGCTTCACAAAACTGATCTCTTTATCAAATGGATGTCAAAAAAAATTCGCTATGGTGATCTTAAATAAGTATTTATATGAAACCTCCAGCTGGTTTGTTCTCATCGCCTACATCGGATGTATGCAATTTGAAGCAGTCTTTGTATGGATCAAAACAGGCTCCAAGAGCTTGAGTTTGATAAGTTTCAGTTTTCTGTGCTACAATTTTCTTTTGAGCAGAGCAAATATGAAATTTTTTCTTCGGAAAACCTCTACGGGTTGTGTTTTCTTTTGGTGTATGTATATGACATTATTGTTATCACACGAACTAATTCTTCACTGATCACTATCCTCCAACAGTAGCTTAAAGATTTTTCATATGAAAGATCTTGATACTCTTACTTATTTTTTGGGTTTGGAAGTTCATAATGTTGCTTTAGGTATGTTTCTAAACCAACACAAATATACTCAGGATTTCTTTGGCTGGTCTTCAAGGTTCCCCCTCCTTAGATACTCCATTGGAATTGAATGTGAAGTATCGTCGTGAGGACGACAATCTTCTTCCTGATCCAACTATATTTCGACAATTAGTTAAGAGTTTGAATTACCTTACTATTACTCATCCTGAAATCTCTTTCGCAGTTTAACGAGTTAGTCAATTTGTGCAAGCTCTCTGTCATATCCACTTGGTAGTTGTTAGTCGCATTATTCGGTATCTTCTAGGAACATCTACTCGTGGATTGTTCTTTCGAAGTGGTTCTCCTATTTGTCTGAATGTTTTTAGTGATTCTTCTTGGGAGGGATGTCTCTATACTCATCATTCAGTCTCGGGTTGGTACATGTTTCTTGAAAAGTCATTAATATCTTGGAAGAGTAAAAAGAAATATCGCGTATCAAAATTTTCAACACAGGCTGAATATCGATCTATGTCTACTGCTTGCTCCGAGGTTGTATGGCTTCATGGATTACTTGTTGAGATTGGATTTCCTCAATCTCATCCTACTCCTCTCCCCGTTGACAATACAACTGTTATTCAGTTTAAACCGTCATTATATACGAGAAGTTATAGATAAAGGAGTCATTACTCTTCCACCAGTGTCCCATGATCTTCAAATAGCTTATGTGTTTACAAAATTTATGGCACGGCAATGCCATCAATTTCTAGTATGCAAATTGATGCTTCTTGATCCACCAACATCAATTTTAGGGGGGATGCTAGCATGATGGACAACTAAATGATTTTATACATTAATGTAATTAAATAGTGATATAAATTAGCATGATCATATACATTTTTCATAGAATCAAAAGAATAAATATTGTGATAGAATAGTTGATTTAGAGGGATTAAATAGCAAATTTGTGGAGATATAATAGCTGATCTTTAGGGATAGGAATGACAGATCTTTAGGGATGTATAATCTTTTATTTTCTCTATATAATGGAAAGACTCTCTCACTTTGAGAGGCATTAAGCAAAAAAATGACAGTTTTGTAAAAATACTTGTCATATATATCGGAGATCAAAAACCAAATGGGGCATATATGATGACAACCTAATGCCTTAAATTATAAGTAAATTCCAACTTATTTAGACTGACCCTAAAGCATAAAAATAATAATCATGTTTTACAATGTGTTAACCATTTCTTCTTTTATTATCATATGAACCCTTCCAATTGTGCATTATGAGGAGGTTGTAACTCTGCAGGTTCTTAGTTAACTAAAACTGTATTTTGAAAATGTATTATTAATTTCTGCAGTAACATGTATCCTACATATGTAGCTTTACCTTACTTGTGGCAAACCAGAGGCCGAGTCATCGTGAATGCATCAGTGGAAACCCGGTTACCCCTGCTACGAACGAGCTTATACTCTATAAGTATTAAACACCATATAGACCTTTAAATGCATTTAATCTGCTTTCTGATTTAACATTCTTGAGATTCTTCTTTTGTCAGTGTTCATAGTACACCTTAAGTATAAAATATTTTCCCGTATCAGTTGCAGAAAAAGCTGCAGTAATAAACTTTTATGAGACCCTGAGGTCACAGATGAAGGATGACGTTGGGATCAGGGGCGGAGCCACGTAGGCTCCAGGGTGTCCAATTGGACACCCTTTGTCGAAAAAAATGCTATATATACACGTGAAATTTTGATTCAATATTGATATATATAAAAGTTGGACCCCTAAAATAACTAAATAAGACGCAGCTGAGTTGGCAATGGCTGGTGAAATCCCTACAGTATGTCCGGGTTCAATTCTCTGCTGCTCATTTCAATTTTTATAGTTATTTTTGACTTCTCGAATTTAATTATTAAAAAGACATACATAGTTTTAGCATAAACATTTAGTGGCTTGTTAGTTAATTGTATCATGAATCGCTCCTTGACCAAAGATCAAATCCCCTCTAACACAAATTATTTTTTTCCAATCCTTTTTTGGAATACGTGGCACTAGCTTGAAAAAAAAAAGTCAACCAGCGTTGGGACCCACAAGATAGTGCCACGTAGGCCAAAAAGGAATAGAAAATTATTAATAAAATAAGTTCAGGGGGTAATAGGACCTTTGTATAGTATAGTGTGTCTCTGAGATTTTGGGCATAGGTTGAGTGGGTACTTGTGCATTATACCTAAATTTTAATATCTTTTCACAATGAAATAAGATTTCCTAAAATTTAATACTTTTTCCTTGTGGAATTTTTCAATTAAAATTGAATTATTTCCTTAAATTTTAATACATTTTTCTTATAGAATAAGATTTTGTTAAATTTTAATACCTTTTCTTTGTAGAATAAGATTTCCTTTAAAAAAATTTAAATAATTCTTATGGAATAAGGTTTTCTTCTCTATAAATACAAGACGCAATTATCCAAATTATATCACCATATTATTAAGAATAGAATCTCAATAATTCTCTTTTTTTTCTCGATCTTTTATTTTATAATAAAATAACCAATTTGCTTTGCTTTTGTTAGTTGCTACTGTAACCGACAAAAGAGCTTTCTCGGCAATGAAGTATATTAAAAATGACTTGCGAAACCGAATGGATGATGAGTTTTTAGAAGGTTGTATAGTGCCTTATGTAAAAAAGGAAGTGTTTCGTACTATTTCTAATGAGTCTATTATAAAAACATTTCAGGATATGAAACCTCGTCGAGTACAATTGTAAAAATATTTTTGAATCATGTTTTCAGTAGTAATTTATTTTTTTATGTTAGTTTTGAATTATACACTTATAATTCTGTTAAAAGTATTCTTATATTCAATTAAATATTGTTTAACTTGATTATTGTTTTGGTAGTTTAAATTATCTTTTTATTTTTAAAAAGTACTATTAAAAGTTTGGATACCCTTGATGAAATTCCTGATTACGCCACTGGTTGGGATCAGGTTACCAACACACAGATGAATAGGGCCTGAAATAACAAGGGGAAAATTCATGATGGATTGGAGGAAGGTGTATATATGCAATGGAAAGAAGAAACAGAAGTAAGACTCTCTTGGAATTGATATTATCTGACTCTTCAACACACTGCTACTTCATCAATGAAGGAACACGTTTAGGCAGAAAACAGTCATTCTTTCATTTAATAGTTTACCCAAGAGTTGCTCAATGAATCGGTTGATTAGAATTGTGAGGAAAATTTCCTTTCTGAGCAACACGAAATACACGTGGTAGCCTGGTAGGTTTTTCAATGTGTAAAGCTTACAGGATGGAACACACGGCATAGATACTGCATATGTTTTCCATTTCAAAAGCACCAGTTATGTTTTACCAGTTTTAATTTCCATATCTTGCAACTGATACAATTACAAGGTTATTGGAATAAGCTACACCGCGTTCGCTGTAAATTTTATAAATAGGGGTTAATTTTTTGCAGAGTTAAAGATTGTCTGAAGATGTGAAATTACCACTACTATGTATTTTCCTTGTCATTTATCAGGATCTCAGCTTCACTTCATTTAAGTAGGTATTACTAGTTTGTGCTAATACATTATATCCATCACATTACAATGTTTTTTTATGACTTCTGAGTTAATTGTGCAGGGGGCATGTCCGTATATGAAATATCCGAGCTGGTACGGCATTTTCCTTCTTTATAGAGTTTTCGCGCCAAACATCCTATCATGATGACAGAGCTGCAGAAAATGGAATGAAGACAACATTAAGACTGAGTCATCACTCTGATTTTCCATTTGTATGTTGAAAAATGTTTCTTTACGCAATGATATTTTATATTCTCAAGCTTAGCTTTTGTGTCGTTGTTACTGCTTTAACTACTACTTTTTTCCCCTTTGATGAAGTAGAGCCTGCAAGAGCAGCTTGATTACTCATATAGTTTTGATGAAGGCTAGTAAAGATTAAAGAAGCTCTTTCGGACAGGAGCAGACTCGGGGTGCAAGGAGGCTGCTCTGTGTTAGGGAGATTCTATTGCAATGCTTATAGGTTTCCGTTAATCCAGTAGCTTTATATTTGCGTTCATTATACGTATAAGAATTTTTAGGTCATTTAAAATAAATTTGTGGAATAAAGTTTTGTGTCATTACTCAATCCGTCCAATTACTCAACATCATCAAAATTCATGAAATCGAACCAAACTAAAAGCCAAAAGAATATTAAAAATTGCTTGAGTAATGTTGTGTTGTGCTTCACTTATCAATATTGATAATCTTCAACAGAAATGTTGAGATCTTGATTTTGCCCATAATTATCAACATGTTTTTGAGCAGGTGTTGGTGTTGTAAGAAACTGAGCATCAATAGCCATGGCAGCATCAGAGGCAACTTTTTGTACAGATGTTGGTGACATTCCAGGTTGAACATTAGGCGGTAACATGGAAGGGAAGTTTAATTTATGTAATGACGATGATGATTCTGGACGGAGACAATAATAGGCTATGTCATGTGCTATAGCTGCAGCTTCAGGGCTAGTGTAAGTACCAAGCCAAAGTCGTTCACTACTACCTGGAACTCGAATTTCCGACACCCATTTCCCCCATTTTCTCTTCCGAATACCTCTGTATTTTGCACCGAAACTCATCTTTCTTCCTTATTACTCTTATGCTTGCTGACTGTTGTTGCCTTTTGACAAAAATAGTGTTGGGTATTTATAGGTTGAAGATTGTGCAAGTCAACCCCTTATGCCTCATGCATGTGGAGTGTGTGGACATAGAATAGCTACTCAGGTCAATGGTCAAATTAAAATAGGCTTATGCAAGTTGAAGCAATATGGACTAGTTTTTGATCCACTTAAGGTGCTAAAATGCTACAAAGAGGCTCAAAAATATCTTCATAATATGATTGAAGTTTGATGCCTTAACAATTTATTTGATGACCAACGTGAACTGTGGTGTGGTGGAACTGTTTCACCCTTAATCAGAGGTGTTGGATTCGAATTCTGAGTATGAAAAAAATTACGTTGAGTTACACCTGTGGGAGTGTTTCACATTTAACTAGAGATGAAAAAATTATTTTGAGCGTCAATTCAAATGAGCCTTGCAGTGGTCAATTCGAATTTAGTCAGAGTTTCAATGTGAACTTTGAATACCGAATGAGAAATTAAAAAAATATTTGATGTATAATTTAAAACATGCAATGCTATTCGGTTTATGGATTCTCATTGGATTTTAAATCATTATCGAATTAATATCAAGTGATTTGATGTATTACTCCCTCCGTCCCTATTAATTTGTAAAATGTTTTCTAATTTGATTTTTCTTTTTTAGTGGTTATTTTTTACTAATCAAGAATAGACAAAAAAAATTTATTATACCTTTGATTTATTAATATTAAGTTAATGTCTTTGAAAATGTAGTGAATAAATATGTTTGAGACTCTTTCATTAGTAATTTAGTATGAATAAAATGGTAAATTCACTTCAGTAATTATTTTTTCTTTAATAGGTGTGTCAAGTCAAATTTTGATAAGTTAATAATGGCGTAGTGTATTATTTGAAGCATGTCTTTCTATTAATTAAATCGGATATTTCATTTTTCAATTTATGTTGTTTTTTGCATTATTTTTGTAGAAATGTTATTTTGGAGTTTAAGAGTTGACCAATCTTGATGTTCAAAGCTATTCTCCACAATTTAAAAAATAAAATAATCTTAAGAACAAAATGTGGAATATTGTTATCTTCTAGAGTTGAAGTCTTATTTGTGAGTCACTGGTATAAATTCAAGTTGGAAAAAGGCATCATCCGTGACGTCATGAATTGATTAGTGGACCACAAATTAGGTGATACAGTTCAATTAACATTTTGTTTCACATTACACTTATTTTTGGAAGTGTTCTTTCTAAATAACTTTTTAGAAAAATGTGTTTTTCTTGAAAAAAAAACAATTTGTGTTTAACAAATTTTAGAAAAATGTGTTTTTCTTAAAAAATAATTTGTGTTTAATATAATTTGTATTTTCTTATTTAAAAAAGATGACATTTTTTCAAAGTTAAATTACAAAAAAGGGCAAGCATCAATGTGCTTTTAATATTAAAATTATTTTATATAGAGAAATAAAAAGTAAAAAGTTTATTATAAAAAAAATCATTGAAGGAAATTAATCAAACTTATGAGATATGTTTGTTAATTGATTAGTGATATATTGATAAATATATCAATATTTAAGGGATATTTAGTCTTAAAAATTAACTTTTTACTTCTGCTTTTCTTTTAAAACAGAAATTTTAGTTAAAAATTATTTCTCCTTTCATTTAAAAGCAATTTTAAAGATTCGACAAACACTTTAATTTTTTTAAATTAATATTTTTTTCTCAAAAAAGCACTTCTTGCATCCTTACAGCAAATACCAAACAGACTCTAAGAGATAGATTTTCTACATCACATGATAATTTAATTTAATTTATATAAATTAGTCCAATTCAATTTATTTTTTTATAAATTTATACTCTTTCAATTCATTTTTATTTATTTTAGCTTGCATTTGGCCGTTGAGACGTCGATTGAAACGTCGTTCTTAGCCTGTTGTGTTAAATGAATTTGAGCTTCAAATTATTCTAAATTTCTTTTCAAGTAAGGTTTGCACATAAGGTTAACTTCTAAAATTCTCTCAATTAACATTAAAACATAACAATAATTCATGAGTATGATTGTATGAGTTTGATAACTTATGAAATGCAAGGCATAAATAAAATATATAATCAGCTTAAATAGAAGATAAATGTAAGAATCAATCGGAATGTCACATCAAATGAGTTATTCGTGACTATAGAAAAAATATGGCATGTGGTGCTCATGCTATCATTTATTTGCTACATAAGGCCTACCAAACCGATTATAGGTTGGTGGTATGCATATTCTTATGTTTCTATATACTAGTTTCGGAAACGTGCATTGCACATTTTTCCTCTAATTGACATTAAAATTAATTTATATAAGTAAATATATTATAGAGGAGCACACATAAAATAATTGTTAAGTTCAAAACTAAGTTCTTTTATATGTAAGTTTGACATAAGATATACCTCTTCATAAAATATAACATAAAAATCTTGTGTCAGGTTTGATATTTTTAATGTTTCATGAAAAATAAACCTTCTATTATATGAGAGGAATCAATATATTTTAATTACTAAAAGTAAGTTTTAATAATAAAAAAAATTGATCTATAATTAATACTTTTTCACATTATAAAATTGAAAGCGTAGATATTATACTCATTATTGACCGATAAAAACCTTTTTGTAACCCATAAAGCAAGTTATCTATGATACAAACTTCTATTTTGTATATTTATGATTTGCAAGTTCTCAAGAAGATTGTTGAATTTTCCTATTAAGATGAATATTATCATTCTTTACTCAAAAGAAGAAAAGAGAATATTATTACTCAATTCATCAAAATATTGTGACAAAAATGTCCAGTCACATTTGTATCTTCTAAACAAATTTTTGCAATTTAAGGGCAAATAATATCCGAAAAGGATTTTTAAAAAATCACTTAAAAAGAAGTTTAAAATATTAAAAGACACATGACATTAAAATACACAAGCAGAAGAAAGAAAAAGAATGACAAATTTGAATTCATATTTACTATCCCAAAGGCTCACGATGATAACTAAATTTAAAGTCTACAGTTATACCGAGTTGATGAAAATGGAAAAAAGAAAGCAAGTTAGAGGAGTTAGAGGATATATATTGCAAAGCAAGTTTTCACATTCTGATGAATAAATAACAAATAGTAACTTTCTTATTCTTGGCGTCAAACATAAAGACTGTATTTAATCTATTTTTCTTTTTTTTCCGCTACTTTTGTTTCTTCTCTTGATTAGCATCTTCCAACATTTTTTTTGTTTCCCTCATTTGCAGCTTTCAACTCTCTTTTCTTCTCCAAGTTGAATTACGCGATTTCCTTCATCCAATCTCATGTGATTACCATCCATCTTAATAAGTTAGTCTTAAATAGTATTAGATAATGACCTTTAAAATTCAACTTTAATTTCGAAACTGATTCCTGTGTAATAGTGGGGATTGACCCCTCCTATTCAATTTTTATTCTATATAATAGTGCCTATTCAAAACGCAAACATTTATTCAGTAATTCTTGATAACGTTTTAATTGCCAAAGAACTACTATTATTTAATTTATACAATCCAATGAATTCGGTTCTATATTAAATTATTTTTTCCAACTTCCTGTCTTCTCTCAATTCTAGACATAATAATTGATAATGTAAAGAATTGATGTAAACTTTTAATGGAAAAAGTTTTTAAAACAATGATAACTATATACTATTTAAGTAGTAATTAGAGATTTAATTAAATTGTATTTTATTTTAAGAGTAAAATAATAATTTAACTTTAATGTTAGGAGTTTCCCACTTATAATAATATATGATATATTGAGTTAAGTGTATACACGTTGAAAAGTTCAACTCCACAAATTAAATACAGTACAATATATATATTTCTAAAAACAAGACTTTAGTAGACATGACTTGTAAATTTCGTTAAATATGACATTGCTGTAATATCAAACTTATCAAAACTCAATTTAAGGAAGCAATGTGCACTCAATGTCATACTTGACCCAGAGCTACTATGCTGCTATCTTTATACCAATCATAAAATTTAACAAAATAAACAAGTACATCTTGACTTAAAAATCAGCTCTCGACCGATAAGATCTCTGCCAACATAATCTTTAGCTACGAAATTCATTCAATTTCAAATTTAAAGGGTGATATAATAAAATTATACTTTTACTTATAATTTCTTAAAAAAAATACAAACTTAATAATAGACGAATATTATTAAATAAAGTGAGTTATAAGGTTGGCGATGTCCAAGGTCAAAGCTGAAGTAGGATTTGCAGTTAGAATTTCCTAATTAATTAGGGAGAAAAGGGAACATTAGTTTCAAACAACTTGTAGAGGTGACGAAATTTGTGGCACCTAAATTTATTGCAAAAAAGGTAATCTCTGTCTCTTTCATATAAATGCGTTGAAAATCACGCATGGGGGTTGGGGCACCTACACCGACATAAAAATGTACTCCCTTCTCTCAAAATGAACATTAGTTATTATCTACTTCCTTGTATACTTCCTATGTCTTTTTATGTCTTTATCTCTTTCTATAAATTCTTGTCAGTTTGTAAAATCAATTATTATATATATATTTTTTTAATTCTTAATAGTTATTAGCCTTAAAAATATATATTTGACGAATTTAAAAAAAAAGGTAAATATTTCACGTTTATTGGTTAAATTAATCAATCAAAACAAATTAATTCATATTTATTGATAGAAATCTGAATTTCCAAAAAATTAAAAATAAGTGTAGAAGGGTAACATCATTTTTTAATGCAAGTGCAAAGCATAAAGGTGACATATAAAAAAGAGGGAGTGCTTCTTTATCTCCTATTTACTTGTCCATTATATTAAGAATAAAATAATTGACATAATAAGTTTACCAACTACTCCTATTAATTAATAGAATTTAAAATCAATTTACTTATTATAGAGATTATATTTTTTTGTCAAAAATATTATCTCTAAATAAATTAAGGGGTATAGTAGGTAACAAAATATTTTTTTTCTTAATTTATTAGATGACAAGTAAAAAGTCAAAATTGAACGAGGGATATATGGAAAGTGGGAGTACTCCATCTGTCCAAATTAATTGATTATTATATTTATATTTAATATATATAGTTGTCCAATATTAGTTTATCACTGATGTGTCATGAAATCATCAAACATTTGACGCTCGAAACTAAGGATTAGCGAGAGAACTTCAATGTATCTATGTGTATATGTTGTTTGCTTTGATGATTGAATTGGTAAAACACTTGGACGCGGAAGATAGAAAATGATTCTGAAACAACACCATGGATCCCCTAATGGGGCGTGATCATGATGACGACCGTCAGAGGGCTCGTGGAGGTGAGGTAGTTGTTGGAATTCTACCCTCCTGAATTCTTCAAAGGAACACGTATTAACTACTTGTTTGTGTTTGCTTGACGAACTTAACAGTAATTAATTTGAACAGCACTTTGTATTAATTGTAAATTTCAAGTAATACAAAGATTACAACTTCTTTAGCTCTTAAGGAATTATAAACTCTAACTCCTTCTAATCAAGACAAAAAACTACTCCCTAGTTTTCTATCTTTTCAATGCTTTTCAAGTACTCTAACTTGTCAAGCAAATCTACTACCTAGATTGTAAACAAACTCTTGAATACAATCTTACAACTTTAACACTCAACTCGCAGCACTCAAAAGATTTTAACAAAACTCTCTCAACCTCTTGATCGTGTTTTGAAGTTCTCTCTTTGTAGGTGCGCAAGTTTTTCTGATCAAAATAGCTCTCTATTTATAGACCAGAAATTCAGCCAATCCTTGTACAAATCAACTTTGTATTGTCTTCTACAAATCCTTGTTGACTTCTACTAACTCTTTTTCTCGAAACCTTATTGTACTCAAATTTGTTTTTAATAGTTTTCCTTAACCAAGTAAACTACTATAAACAAAAACGTACATATAAGTTTCCATATATAACATATGTGCCGCCACTGCATACCTCTGCAATATTTCACTGGAACATGTTGCACTACCTGTTCAATTCAATTTTGCCATATTCAAAATCTCAAGATTTAACAAATTCCCCCTTTTTGACTATGGCAAATAATCAGCTTGCATTTTGAATAGGTACACAATACATCAATCAACATATAGAACACTTTATATCATCCTACAAGTCTGCAGGCTGCTTCCCCCTTTTGCCATTAGCCAAAAAAAACATTGAAACCAAAGTACATATGCATACTAGAATAGAGCATCAGACAAAGTCATTAGTGACAACAAGAGTTAGACATCAAACCAAAATACACACAAAATTAGTAATGTCTACTTCAGTCTTTAACTAGTCAAAACCAAAAATTATAAGATAATGCATATATGAGGATTGATTAAACAGAGGGTGCCATAGAGGTGGAAGAGTTTGAAGATCCCTTGGTTAGCAACCCCATGATACTTTGTAGATGCCCAGAATTCACTGCTCGTTCTTGATGTAACGCAGCCTGAGTTTGAGTGAGTTCTTCCTTAATCCTGCAGTTCTCAGCAATCAATTCCTCACGTTCCAATTTATGAGCAATCTGAACCTGTTCCATCTCTACTGAATGAGCCCTTTTTAGTGCTTCCATCTCCTTTTCTACAGCAGTAAGAGAAGCCCTCAACCGTTGAGTTTTCACATCAACCCTTTTAGGCGTACCAGGCATGTTCATGTAGTCCACCTTCCCCATGACATCAGAAATGGTTTGAATCTGCCACTTCTTTACAGGCACACCAAAATGTTCAAATACTTGTCCTAACCAAAATCCATAAGCCAAACCCCTTTGCTTTTTATCAACCTTGACAAACTATGTATGTGACTCATTATTAGGATAGGCAAGTTTATTTGAGTCCTAGACAATAGTAAGTCCATAAGTGTGAGATCCAAGTAACATGCTTCAGTCCTTTTTTGCTTTCTTGGAAGAAGAATTTTGTGCACTACATTAAACAGCATCTGATGTAAAGGTAACATACAACCCTTGTCAACACTAGAATATTCTGAAAGAGTAGGATCATTTGAGAATCGCCTACATATGTCAAGTTGAGAGGTGTTACCCTCTAAAGGAGGCCAATCCTTCTTGACATAGTGACCCCATCCCCTGTTAGGAATTCTAAGTATTGAAGACAAAATCTCAGCAGTAAATGTAAAAGAAATACCACACACAGTACTAGTAATTGACGAGGCAGTTCCTGTTGCATTGATATAAAATTCTCTGGTTTCTACTCTACCCATTTTACGCCTAAAAGATCCTTGAAGCATCAGTTCTGTCCATCCTTGTTCTTGTAAGATGATCACTAACTCATCCATCTCACCACCCCCAAAGCCAGAAATTACTCTCCCCCTAATCACACTCCTCTTCTTAAAGGCTAACACTCTAGCATGGTAATCACTATCATTTAAATCATGAGATTTTGATTTGGATGAAATTTTTTTCCGTTTCTGACTTTTCACTGTATCTGCTACAAGGTTTAACGATGAAGAAGACTTACGCTTTCTTGTGCGAATTTTCTTGATTGATTTAGCCAAAGTCTCTGCTTCTCGAGTGCGTTGTGCAGATCTAGTTACTCTCATTGGCACCTTTGCGGTAGAATAGAGTGAGTTCTTCTGGAGTTTCAGGAAGAGTCGTAGCAGGAGGTTTGCAAGAAGATGAACTTTGTTTGGAACACGTTCTGATTTGGGAAAGCATTTCAAGCAAAGTGATATTTCATCATCAGAACTATTTTCTTGGTCCTGTGACGAAAACATTTGTTCCCCCTCACTTTGTGCACTCATATTATCTTTCTCTAACCCTTGACTTCTCTCTTCCCCCTGAACTAATGCATCTTCCATAAGAGACATCGAGTTATGCCGGTCGAGTCAATGTAGAGAATGGCTGGTAGGGCGTGTAGGCTTTCTTGAGTATCAAAGGGAATTATGGCTAGTGAAAGATTGTAGGACATGGCCATTTTTCTCAACAACACAATGTGGATTCTGGGATTTCAAGGGTTTGAGAGAGAATGAGGACGATCGGAGAAGAAAGAGAAAAGGGGAGTGTTTAAGAGGAATTATAGGGAAGTGTAAGGGTTTTACTGAGAATGGAACAGGTATGACTTGAAAGGTTTTCTGCAGGTTTTGAATTGGCGGTTGTGATGATGATTTATTATTAAAATTATTTTTCATTTAATTAAATAAAGGAACGGAATCCAATGCATTGGTCTTATAATTTTTGTCTATCTTAGTTAAGAGAGTAGACATACCTTTTAAGCATGCATAAATGATTTTGAGTGTCCATTCCTTCAGCTTCTATTTGCTTAATTGTCTTCATCATTCCTAGCTCCAGCCTGTTCCTTTCAAAGTGTTCCCTTGCTAATGCCTTTGTAAAGATGTCCGCGATTTGTTCTTCCGTAGTACAAAAGTTCATAGAGATTAAACCCTTTTCCACATTGTCTCTAAGAAAGTGATGACGAATGTCAATGTGTTTAGTTCTCTTATGTTGCACCGGATTTTTTGCAATGTTGATAGCACTAGTATTATCATCGCAGAAAATTGGAACTTGTTCAATTTTGAGACCAAATCACTAAGTTGTTGCTTAATCCACAGAAGTTGGGCGCAACATGACGCAGCTGCTACGTACTCAGCCTCAGCAGTGGATAGTGCAACTGAGTTTTGTTTCTTTGATCCCCATGAGATAAGACACGATCCTAGAAAGTGAGCCATTCCTGTAGTGCTTTTTCTATCACCCAAGTATCCAGCATAGTCAGCATCCGCATACCCAACTAAATCAAAGTTGCTTCCTTTTGGGTACCAAAGTCCTAAATCAGAGGTTCCTTTTAGATATCTGAGGATTCTCTTGACTGCTTGAATATGTGATTCTTTAGGATTAGTTTGAAAGCGAGCACATAATCCTACACTAAACACAATATCAGGTCGACTAGCAGTAAGATACAAAAGGGAGCCAATCATGCCTCTATACAGTTTTTGTTCAACAGCAGAACCTGTTCCTTCAAGGTCCAACTTAGTGGCAGGGGCTATTGGAGTATCAATTGGTTTTGGCATCGTCCATTTTGAACCTCTTAAGCAATTCTTTACATATTTTTGTTGATGAATCCATGTACCTCCAGGTGTTTGTTTTATTTGAAGCCCAAGAAAGTAGTTTAATTCACCCATCATACTCATTTCAAACTCATTGCTCATAAGATTTGCAAATTTTTTGTGAGACTCTTATTTGTAGCTCCAAATATGATATCGTCAACATAGATTTGCACGATCAGGAGACCCTTTTCTTTATTCTTGAAGAAGAGTGTATTATCAATTTTTCCTCTTGAATATCCATGACTTAAAAGGAATTTTGACAATCTATCATACCATGCCCTTGGAGCTTGTTTTAACCCGTAGAAAGCTTTGTCAAGCTTATAGACATGATCAGGGAAGTTATTATTCTCGAAGCCAGGGGTTGTTTAACAAAAACTTCTTCTTGTAATAGCCCATTCAAAAAAGCACTTTTGACATCCATCTGATACAATGTGAACTCCATGTGAGATGCGAAAGCTATAAGCAATCTGATTGCTTCTATTCTTGCCACGGGCAAAAGTTTCATCATAATCTATCCCTTCTTCTTGATTATATCCTTGAACAACCAACCTAGCTTTGTTTCTGATTATGGTACCATGTTCATCTAACTTGTTCCTAAACACCCATTTAGTTCCAATTATAGTTCTGTTTGAGGGCTTAGGTACTAGATGCCATACTTTACTTCTTTCAAATTGATGTAATTCTTCTTCCATGGCTATAATCCAATCTGCATCTTGAAGAGCTTCACTTATTTTCTTTGGTTCTACCATGGATAGGAATGCACTATGCGCGTAGTGATTCTTCATTCTTGATCGAGTGGTAATTCCTGAAGAAAGATCAGTGAGCAGTTTTCCAATGGGTGTGATCCTTGGTATTTGTACTCTTTTAGGATAGGAGTTGATCTTTCTTGTTCTTCATTATCATCTGACTGATTTTCATCTGTATCAACTCTTTCATCAGAATTCACTTGAGTTTCAGTTTCTTCTCTGTTTGTTGTGTCAGAGGAACCAGTTTCTTGGACCTGTTCCTGTTCAGAGACAGCATGTTCTTCAGCTGATGTGTTACTGAACAACACATCTTCTTTTGACATAGTGCTGCTTTCATCGAAAATAACATGAACACTCTCTTCGACACACATAGTTCTTTTGTTGAGTACCTTATAGGCTTTACTATGTGTGGAATATCCAAGAAAAATTCCATTGCCACTTCTAGCATCAAATTTTCCAAGCAGATTTTTTCCATTGTTATGAATGAAGCACTTGCATCCAAACACTCTAAGATGAGATATGTTGGGCTTTCTCCCTTTCAATAATTCATATGGAGTTTTTTCTAACAAGGGTCTGGTCATGCAACAATTTATGGTGTAGCAAGCAGTGTTTATTGCTTCTGCCCAGAATTGGTTTGCAATTTTGCTTGCGATCATCATAGTTCTAGCCATTTCTTGAAGAGTTCTGTTCTTTCTCTCCACCACACCGTTTTGTTGAGGTGTTCTAGGGGCAGAGAAGTTATGATCAACCCCATGATGGTCACAATATTGTGCAAACTTTGAATTTTCAAATTCAGTTCCATGATCTGATCTGATTGCCTTTAGTTGTTTCCCATATTTTCTTTGAATTTTTCTCATTAGTGAACAGAAAGCTTCAAATGCATCATCTTTTGCTGCAAGGAATAGTGTCCAGGTGTACCTAGTGTAATCATCTACTAAGACAAACACATATCTTTTTCCCCCTCTACTTTGAACCCTCATTGGCCCACATAAATCCATGTGAATTAGTTCTAAGGAACAAGTTGAGCTTACCATCTGTTTGGACTTAAATGATGATTTTATCTGTTTTCCTAGAGTACATGCTTCACAAACCTTATCCTCCTTGAATTTATTTTTAGGCAGTCCTATAACTAAATCCTTGGTGATAAGTTTGTTTAATTGAACTTGGCTAGCATGACCCAACCGTTTATGCCACAACAAGGGATCTTTTTCCAACACGCTTAAACACACTAGATTTGTGTCAGAGATAGTTGAGGTGTCTACGGTGTAGACATGTTTATCTCTTTTTCCTGTTAACACTAATTTTTGTGTGTTTAGATTGATTACTTCAACACCAGTGGATAGAAAGATTACCTTGTTACCTTTATCACACAATTGAGATATGCTGAGTAAATTGTGTCTAAGTCCTTCCACATAGTATACTTTATCAATTGAATGTTCATCAGTTCTTCCAATCTTTCCACAACCTTTGATTTGACCCTTTTTTCCACCACCAAAAGCAACCATACCTCCTTTTCCTTCTTCTAGTGAGAGAAACAATGTCTTATTCCCTGTCATGTGTCTTGAGCAAGCACTGTCCATGTACCACTGCTGCTTGCTTTCTCTCACTTCTTCCTGAAAAATTAGAGGTTGGATTTAGGAACCCAGATTAGCTTGGGATTTTTGTTTTGATCAAAAGGGTGAATCAGATTTCTACGAGCCCAGTTGGGCAGACTGTTTTTTCTGGGTATGTACCTGTTCCTCTGAACAGTTTTATAGGTTCTAGTTGAGTTGTTTTCTTCAGTGGCTATTTTGTTTTTGGGACAATATTGTTTAGAATGACCAGAGTTGCCACACACGATACAAAACATAGGATTTCCATTTATGGGCTGTTCATATCCTATTCCGGTTTTGATGTTCCTATTGTTGTTTCCTAGATGAGTTACTATCATAGAGGATTTTGTCCATTTGTTAGCTCTTTCCAGATCACTTCTTACTCTAGTCAATTCAAGATTTATCCTTTTACAATTTTCCTTTTCCAACTTTAAAGTTTTTTGAGTTTGTCAACCTCAAGCTTTTGGTCAGGCAGCTCACCCTCTTTCCTTTGCCAAGAACTTTTAATTTTGAATTCTTAGTTCTTAGTTCCAGATTTTGGGTTTCAAGTTGCTTGATTTTTTCTTGAAGGTCGAGTTTGTTATTATTGAGATCAATATGCTCAAACTTTAAGCTGGATAGGGAAGCAAGTAGTTGGCTCTTGGTGTTCACAAGTTCTTGAATTGTGTCTATGGATGTAAGCAATAGGAGTGAAGCTTTTTCTTGGAGAACTTTGCTAGCTTATCCTTTAGATTAAGAAGGTTTACCTCAGTTTCTTCAGAGTCTGATTCAGGTTCAGCGTCTGATTCTTCTATTGCCATCAAGGCAAGGTCTTCAACATCTTCATACATGTCCGAGGAACCTGTTCCCCAGGCTGCATACATTGCTTGTTCCTTTTCTTTGGTTTTCTTTTTGTTGAGGAGTTCCTTCCTTTCTTTTTCAGCTTTTTCTTTTTTCCATTCTAATTCCCACATTGGGCAGTCCTTTATTTGATGATCTGTCTTACCACACTTAAAACAACCTCCATTTTGTGATCGTTCAGGATTTTTTTCTTTCAAGGGTGGTGATTTTTTGGTAGAGTTTAACCCCCTTTTAAAGAGTTTCTTGAAGTTCCTACTTATCAAAGCTAGATCATCGTCATCTATGTCTGATTCATCACTTTCAGTTGCTTTAAGACCAAGAACTTTTTATTTATTCCCTCCACCTCTTTTGTCAACATTCATTGAGATTCCCAACTAATTCATCTAAAGACATAGTAGTTAGGTCCTTAGCTTCTCTAATGGCAGTGACTTTGATTTCCCAAGACCTAGGCAAAATCCTAAGTACTTTTTCAACCTGTTCCTCAGTGGTATATACTTTGCCTAATGAGATTAGTTCGTTTACCACAGTGGTGAATCTGGTGATCATATCTTGAAGAGATTCTCCGGATTTCATCTTAAAGGCTTCATATTCTGAACACAAACTAGCAATCCTGAATTTTCGGACTTGAGTAGTACCTTCATGAGCGTTTTGTAAGGTATCCCATATTTGTTTAGCAGAGGTACAACTTGAGATACGGTTAAATTCATCAGGTCCTAATCCACACACAAGAATACACTTAGCTTTTGCATTCTTTCCTAGCATCTTATAATCTGCTTCATTATATGTATCTGCGGTTTAGGTATTTTATTTCCTTCACTATCAGTGGTGGTAGGAATTTGTGGTCCCTTAGTAATCCCTTACCCATAATTCGTAGTCTTCAGCTTGAATGAAGTCTTCCATCCTTGCCTTCCACCACGAGTAGTATTGTCCGTTAAATAGTGGAGGTCTGTTGATGTGTTGGCCCCTACCGTGTCCGAGTGGAGGTGCAGAACTCATGTTGATCTTATCTTGAGTTGTTAGACTCTCTAAAGATAACCTTGCTCTGATACCACTTGTTGGAATTCTACCCTCCTGAATTCTTCAAAGGAACACGTATTAACTACTTGTTTGTGTTTGCTTGACGAACTTAACAGTAATTAATTTGAACAGCACTTTGTATTAATTGTAAATTTCAAGTAACACAAAGATTACAACTTCTTTAGCTCTTAAGGAATTATAAACTCTAACTCCTTCTAATCAAGACAAAAAACTACTCCCTAGTTTTCTATCTTTTCAATGCTTTTCAAGTACTCTAACTTGTCAAGCAAATCTACTACCTAGATTGTAAACAAACTCTTGAATACAATCGTACAACTTTAACACTCAACTCGCAGCACTCAAAAGATTTTAACAAAACTCTCTCAACCTCTTGATCGTGTTTTGAAGTTCTCTCTTGTAGGTGCGCAAGTTTTTCTGATCAAAATAGCTCTCTATTTATAGACCAGAAATTCAGCCAATCCTTGTACAAATCAACTTTGTATTTGTCTTCTACAAATCCTTGTTGACTTCTACTAACTCTTTTTCTCGAAACCTTATTGTACTCAAATTTGTTTTTAATAGTTTTCCTTAACCAAGTAAACTACTATAAACAAAAACGTACATATAAGTTTCCATATATAACATATATGCCGCCACTGCATACTCTCTGCAATATTTCACTGGAACATGTTGCACTACCTGTTCAATTAAATTTTGCCATATTCAAAATCTCAAGATTTAACAGTAGTGAAGGTAGTGAAATGAACAAATGCCAAGTAAAGACCATGAAGCCCCGGACAGGTCGTGGTCATGATGACGAGCCGTCTGAGGGCTCGTGAATCTCAAGAAGTGAAGGTAGTGAAAATGAAGAAGTGTCAAGTAAATACCACGGAGCCCCAGACGGGTCGTGGTCCACTCGACGAGCCGACTGAGGGCTCGTGAGGAAGAAACAGTTCGAGGCCCTTACGAGCTAAGTGTTAATTGAAGGCCACGGGACCATTGACGGGTCGTCGTTGCATAAAAGAATTGTATTATTTCTCATCGGCAGAGGCAAGAACTCCAGTGAAGACTCAAGTTCAAACACAAGTTCATGGAGCTCTAGACAAGTTGTCTAACCTTAGACGAGTCCTCTACTAGCTCATGAAGGTCATCAGTGAAAGAAGACCCACATTGTCTAAGTGTGGGACGATGAGAGGGTTCACATGTCGTTTGGTATGTGATGAGTCGTCAAGTGGGTCGTGAAGTGTCGCGAAAAGTCAATCCTATTTCGAGTAGGACATTTTTCACAAACTAGTTTGATTATTTAGGGTTTATATTTTAAATACCACTTCTTATCGTCCGACTTAGGCAATATTTTCCATATTCTAAACTTGGTTTTTGTCGTTTATTTTTGGATTAAAACTTCATGATCATGACTAAGTGTTGATAATCAAGATTTTGTGTTGGTTTGCAATTGTTGCAAGTTAATTACTTTATGTTTTCAATGATGATTACAACTAGTTTTCTTTGAATATATGAGCGGCTAAACACCACAACCAAGGTTGTGGAAACCGTGAACAAAATTAAGTAATGTATGATTGTTAGTTGTACATGTGACTCTTACTTTTATCATCAATTCCTTCTAATGAGTACACGCATTAGAAATTGTTCGTATTTACCACTTCTTCGAGAGAAAAGTGTTAATTAAGAAAAAGTAAAATCATATTCTATCAACTTGTTGTGAAAATCGAGTTTGAGAGAAGAAAATTTCATCAACAGACATGCAAGGGTAAAAATGAAAACCTCTAAGACAGAAAGGAAAAGAGTGAAAGTCATCTAATAGGGTTGAGAAATGTTTAGATGCATCTAACTTGATAGGACCGTGTAATGCTAACAACTAATAATTTCTTGTATAGGATTCATTACTAAACTAAAATGAAAGGGGAAAACAAATCCCAATCTCATTAATCAACTACTAAAATCTTGAAATTGGAGCAACTGTCACTTCTATTAACATACCCTTGATGTGACAAGTTTAGGCGACATGGTAGTGTATTTGTTAGGTGATCGATACCTCTTGACTTGCAAAAACTTTCTAAAATTATGCAATATTAAGTTTTACCATTATTCTTCTCTTTCACACAACTCGGAAGGATTCCATAATGCAGCTGAAATATCCAATCAGAACAGGATCCGGAGGGGATCAATTCGATATACAAATTTATATATGGTGATGAGGCTCGTTTTTGGTGATGAGATTCATTTTGATTTGAAGCATTCAAAGAGGAGAATGATAGCAATGGCTAGCACTTCTACTGGTGAGAAGAATCTAAATTCTTCTCAGTTCCATATCACGTTAAGTAATGATCTCGACTCCCTTGAGGGGAGGATACTATTTTTGGAGAGACTACATAAGGATTTGATACATTGAATAGGATAAATGAAGCTTATGTGGATGACAAGAGGGCAAGAATTATCAATATAACTAAATCGAAAACATTTACGTATTGTATGATCCTTCCTAGTTAGCCGACTTGATTCCAGATGTTTCACCCGAAAGAAAGCCAAAAGATGAGATTGATGATGATGTGTGATATGACGATGATTGGATGCCAAAGGATGAGGAATTAGGTGATAAAGAAGCACACTCCCGAGTAGTAATACTTGAACGTGTAGGAGACATTCTTGATGATGAGATGAAACCCCTGACAATGTGCTCTAAGTTTGTAAAATTAAAATTGTCAACTGAAGAGGAAGCACGACATATAATCTTCTTACGCTTTGGAACCATGTCATCTACTGAAATTATGAGAGATCACAAGACTAGGATAGTCATTGTTATGCTTTCATCGAGTTCGAGGACAAGGAATCTTGTGAACAACAACCTTAGACCTAATTTTAAAGGCTAAAACGCCTAATGGTCCAAACTCGTATTGAAGGCCTCAATACTTTTGTCAACCCTACTACTAACCTAATCTGGTCACTTCGAACCTGATGGAACCGCCAGAATTCCATTTTGAGGTCGTTTGGATGAACTTTTGACTAAAGTCAACCATTCAAGCTTTAAGGTATCTAAAATACGAAAAGTTGCACAAAATTCAAAGGAACGACCAGGCGAATGAACAATCAGTGTTAATAAGTCATAAATGACTTGGGATCACTATAGAAACGCTTGAAACAATAAAAAGGAGGCATTAAAGCAGAAATGACCTGGAGGGTCATTACGACTACTCATATTGATGATCGAATAATACCCAAATTGAGTTCGAGGACAAAGTATATTGTCAGAAAGCATATTTTAAGGTGGATAATACACAAATTGGTGATCGAATAATACTCAAATTGAGTTTTAGGACAAAGGGGCGCGTGAGCAAGCATATTTTAAGATGGATAATACTGAAATAGTTGATCGAATAATACTCAAATTGATAACCGAAGGATACGAGATGATTTCAGTTAGAGTGTAGCAAAGTTATGGTCCCAATATCGATCTAGAAGCCAAAGAGGCAGTGGTGTTGATGCCATCAAAGAGAAGAATGAAGACAACATGGATGGCGGAGATGGCAACTCAAAGTACTCAAAATAAAGAGACGAGAAAGCGCAAAGAGAGAAAACACCGGCAAATAACAAAGCCATGTTAGATTTTTGCACAATTTCTAACTTGTAATGATAAAGCACTAAGGAGGTATTTATATCGTTTTCAACTTGTAACTTAGTTTCTAGAATCAAATCAAATGTCTTGATAAAATTTTTGTATAAATTTTTTGAATTGTCCCTTACATCTAAAATTTTCAAGTATATATATTTTCTGATTAGGAAGCTATAAGCTCAAGCAGAGAACCCAACTTTTTTCATTCCTTTAAGGTAAGGCTTTACCAATGTGGCCCCGAACCCCACGCTCCATCAAGTATTGCAAATGTTTTGCTATCTCGTCCTAAATTATGAAGCTGAGCTATGATAGAGGTTTTGTACCAGCCCGTCTTGCAAGAATGTAAGTTCCCAATTTCTCCAAAAATTTTTTTTTGTTAAAACATAAAATTTGCAGTATTAAAGCGTCTTGCAAGAATGTAAGTCCCCAATTTCTCCAAAAAGAATCTTGTTAAAACATAAAAATTTGCAGTATTGAAAAATAAAAGTATAAAGAAATTATTCTAATACCAATATATCATTGGACATGAATTTTCAGATTTTATACTATAAAATAATAATCATCTTTCCTATTTAGCCGCCACTAATAAAGTGTGCACAACTAAATCTGTATAGAAAAAATAGTGTATAATTGTGACATCAAATCTATAGTTGGTCATGAATATCTTCTAGTACTGTCATCAAACTATCTTTATCAATGCTTGATTATAATTTTTAAGTGTTGGTTGTTTAGTTGAAGTTAAGTATCTCCCTCACTTTCTAATTTCTTGGAAAACACAAGTTTTACCTAAAGATTATCAACTTTAATAGATAGAATAGATGAATCAATTACAGTAGAATCAAATTAGGCGACAGAAGATTATATGACAAAAAAGCATCTAATTTTTTATTGTAATGTATAAAGTATTTTAGAATTTTTAGTTTTACTAGTCTAAAATATTGAAATTATTCAATATCTTACACCTTCACTTTGACTATTAACCAAAACTTCGGTGAGAGCAATAATTCCCTCCCCCCCCCCATTTATAGTCTTTACTTTGAAATGTTAATACTATATTATTAATCTAGTCTTGTTATTGATAATTTTTTAAATTGAGCAAAATAAGATTTTAGTACTTATTCGATCTGTCATTCAATTTTTTTTATTTTACTATATTTTAAGCATAGATTTTAATTTGATTAGAATACGTATTTTATACCCTTTTGATCAAAAATTCATGGTGACGACTAACAAAGAAGAAGAACATGTGTGTGACTCACTTACTTTAATTTTTATAACACAATAAAATTATCATCAAATAAGTTTATTGGTGTTTAAAATATGTATTTGATTAAATTTAAATATTTATTTGAAATCTCATTAAGTACTGTCCAAGCAAGTAAAAAGTCTTCTAAATTATTTTACCTTTAATTAAATCAAGTCCTCTAAACTATGAGAATCTATGCATGTTATTGTGAATGCTATCGTCTGTAATAACAGATAGTATTAAATAAATAGTATTAAATAATATTTGTATTTACTGTGTATTAATCCTAGTCCTATTAGGATTAGTACTCCTTAATCCTAGTCCTATTAGGATTAGTACTCCTTCCTATATCTCCTATATATATCTCCCATGTATTCCCTTATTAGATTAATACTTCAATACAATCAATATTCCTTCATGGTATCAAGAGCCAGAAAACCTAGATCTTCTTTTCTCTAGTTTTTTTTTTTTCTCTCTTTAGGGCACCGATCGTTCCCTCTCTTCTCTTGGGCGGCGGCAGCCATGACAACCGAGGTGGATCCTCTCGATTCACTTCCTTCTGGCGTTAAACTCCTTCTCAGGCATCTTCATGCCCTGATTCCCGAAAAATTATCAGACATAAATTACCCTACATGGAAAATCACCGTTCTTACAGCCCTTGAGGCCAATTACCTTCTCAAATACGTCGATGGAAGCACAGAACCGCCGCCGGCAGTCATCACCGCGGCGGACAAATCAGAAAAAACCAATCCGGCCCATGCCTCCTGGAAAGCCGTGGATGGCCAGATCCGATCATGTTTGATTGCGGTCATCTCTCCCACGGTTCAGAAACACGTCCGATCCTACACAACTGCTTCAGCCCTGTGGACGGCCCTCACAACACGCTATGCATCAATTTCCCACTCTCACATTTTTCAATTGCGTGATCGTCTCCACACAATTACCAAAGGCACGAAAACTATGGCGGAGTATTTAGACGAGGTCTCCACCATCATCACAGCCCTCGACACCGTGAACGAAATCATTCCCGAAAAGGATCTCGTCATGTGCGTCGTTCGGGGGCTCCCATCAGCTTACTCCTCCATTAAACAGGCGGTTCGCATCAGTCCAACGCCGGTTGACCTGGATACTCTCTTCTCGTGGCTAAAAAGTGAAGAAATCAACGTGGATCTGGAGAGCAAACTTCTTCTCCGAGAAGCCGCTGTTATGGAGCCGGCCACCGCCCTCACCGCAAGCCAGAACTATTGCGGGGGGCGTGGTGGCGACCAGCAGGGGAGCCGCGGTGGCTACGACAGAAACAGCGGAGGCCGCGGGCGCGGCGGTCGGCAGGGCAGTCGTCCGCCGTACGACGATCATCAGCACGGCAGCAACAACAGCCTGCACTCCTTCGGCAGCGGCGGGCAGTCATCTTCCAACGGCGGGTAGGGCACTTACGAGCGGGATCGTCCAACTTGTCAAATCTGTCAGAAAACAGGACACACCACTGTTCGTTGCTGGTTTCGGTATGAGGAGAGCCGAAATAGTGATAACCGTGCCAATTATGCATCTCAAGCCGGCCCTTCCTTTGAATGGCTGTTGGATACTGGGGCCAACATGCACGTTACTTCTGATCAATCCAAGCTTAACGCTACAAATCCATATCATGGCTCCAATGGTATTACTGTTGGCAACGGTGAGTCCCTTAATATTTCTCACACTGGCACGGGTACCATTAAAACCTCCACCACTATCTTTCACCTAGGTAATCTTACCCACGTCCCTTCTATTAAAACCAATCTCCTTTCAGTTCACCAATTCACAAAAGACAATAATTGCTCACTCTTGTTCACCTTTAATGATTTTCAAATCCTAGACAATACTACCAAGAGGGTGATTTTTCAGGGCCCCTGTGAGCATGGTCTGTACGTTCTTCCTGTCACAAGTTCGTCTGCCCACCCAGTTTCAGAAAGCGTTCCTGTGGCTCCGGTGGCTCTTTCGGCTGATGGCCACAGTCTGTGTGCACAGTCGTCTGGGTCACCCGTCTACTCAAATAATAAATTCTTTATGTCTCAATTAGGTTTTTCTTCCATTCATGTAAACAATTGTGACTCCTGTTCAATTGCTAAATCTCATAAATTACCTTTTACTTTATCTGAGAAGCGTACAACTGAACCTTTTAAACTTATTCATTCTGACCTATGGGGTCCTACTGCTGTTCCTTCATTTGCTGGTTTTCGCTATTATATTTGTTTTGTGGATGATTTTACAAAATACACTTGGTTGTACCCACTCAAACGCAAATCACAGGCATACACCACCTTTGTCACTTTTGAAAAAATGGTCAAAACACAATTCAATTATCATGTTAAACTTTTTCGAAGTAAAAATGGAAAGGAATATGTCAATAACATCTTTGGCCAATTTCTGCAATCCCTGGGAATTATACATCAAACCTCCTGTCCATACACTCCTGAACAGAATAAGGTGGCTGAGCGTAAGCATCGCCATCTCATTGAAACGGTGGTTACTCTTCTACATCAATCTCATCTCCCTGTCTCCTTTTGGGTAGAAGCTCTAGCCACCGCAAACTACCTCATTAACAGAATGCCCAGTCACACTCTCTCCAAAAAATCACCCTATCAACTCATTTACCAAGAACTTCCCAATTATACCAACCTCCGCGTCTTTGGGTGTCTTGCCTACCCTTGGCTACGCCCTCATATTACTCACAAATTACAACCCCGATCCCGTCTTTGTATTTTTTTGGGCTATCATCCTACCTCTAAGGGTTATTGCTGTCTTGACCCACAAACTCATAAAGTCTATATATCTCGTCATGTCAAATTTGTCGAAAATGAGTTTCCCTACGAGTCTATTTCCTCCTCCACAAATACTCATTCATTGGCGTCCTTCCCCTTTTCCAACATACTCACAGGGTCCCTCACCACCTTCCCCCACACCTCCACCACTACCCAACCACCCCTCATCACCCCTTCGACCGTCACCCACCATACACCCGCAACCACCACCCACACTCACAACCAACCCGAACCACCCCATACCCACAACATCTCCAGCCCGATCCGTTTTGGGTCCTTCCCGGCCACCCCTGAAACACCACCACCCGTGCCACCCCCCAATACTCATCCCATGTTAACCTGTGGCAAAGCCGGTATCTTTAAACCCAAAACCTTTCAGGCTACCATACTACCAAATACACCCCTTCCCGATAGTGAACCAAGAACCTACTCTGTTGCCTCAAAAAATGCTTATTGGCGTCATGCTATGGATGACGAGTTTAGGCTTTGACTGATCAGAAAACTTGGGTTCTTGTACCTAAGCCCCATGGGCGGCACCCAGTGGGCTGTAAATGGGTGTACAAAATTAAACACAATGCGGATGGCAGTATTTCCAGGTACAAGGCTCGTTTGGTTGCTAAAGGCTACAATCAGGAGTATGGGCTTGATTACTCCGAGACATTCAGTCCTGTTATTCGGCAGGAGGAAACCATTCGCCTGGTACTGTCACTCGCTGGTGCGCAACAATTGGCTCATCAATCAGTTGGATGTTTCCAATGCTTTTCCATGGCATGCTTGATGAAACTATCTACATGACGCAACCACCGGGGCTATGTTGATCCGCTTCCCTCAACATGTTTGCAAACTCCAGAAGTCTCTGTATGGGCTCAAGCAAGCCCCCCGTGCTTGGTACACACGTCTGAAAATGTTCCTCCAGGGACTCGGCTTCACGTGTTGCGTACACGACACGAGTCTGTTTACTCGACATTCAGCACACGGTTATAGTCATTCTTCTTGTCTATGTAGATGATATCATTATTACAGGCTCTACTGCAGCTCTCATTCAGGATGTCACTCGAGCTATGCATACTACCTTCAAAATGAAGGACCTTGGCCCATTACATTATTTTCTGGGAATGGAGGTCTCTCGGACAGGCAGCGGCTTGTTTCTTCATCAGTCAAAATATGCTCGAGATCTGTTGCAGAAAGCTGGACTGGAAAAATGCACCAGTCACAACCAACACCGATGGCAGTCTCTTCGTCTACGAATGGAGCCGACACCCACTTTGCCGATATCACCCACTTCCGCAGCCTCATTGGGGCTCTACAGTATCTGGCCATTACCGTCCTGACATCCAGTTTGCTGTCAACGAGTTGCTCAGCGCATGCATCAACCAAGTGAACATGATTACCATTGTCTAAAACGCATTCTGAGGTACATTTTTGGCACTCTTGGTCGTGTTTACTCATTCGACCCGGGGACTTGGAGCTTCGGGGTTCTCAGATTCAGATTGGGCGAATGATAAAAATGACAGAAAATCTACATCGGGGTTTCTTTTTTTTGGGGCCGAACCTGATCTCCTGGTGTACAAAAAAACAACCAAGGTCTCTCGGTCCTCGACTGAAGCTGAATACCGCGCCCTTGATCTTCTTGCTGCTGAGACCATGTGGGTCACATATATTCTTCGCGAACTCCGCGCCACTCACACTGTTCCTGCTCTCTATTGTGACAACAAATCAACCATCTGTGTGGCCAAGAATTCCGTCCTACACACCAGAATGAAGCATGTTGATACCGATTGTCTCTTTGTTCGCGATGAAGTTCAGGTCGGCACCATGACTGTGCAGTATGTACCCACTGAAGAACAACCGGCTGATATTCTCACCAAGCCTCTCCCGAGCCGACAGCACGATTACCTCAGTTCCAAGCTTCCGTTCGCTTCCGCTCAGCTCAGCTTGAGGGGGGATAATAACAGAGTATTAAATAAATAGTATTAAATAATATTAGTATTTACTGTGTACTAATCCTAGTCCTATTAGGATTAGTACTTCTTAATCCTAGTCCTATTAGGATTAGTACTCTTCCTATATCTCCTATATATATCTCCCATGATTCCTTATTAGATTAATACTTCAATACAATCAATATTCCTTCAGTCTGTAAACAATTATTAGGCGTGATATTTTTCTGGTATTAATATATTACTAATGTACTTATCTCGGCTTCGCTTTGTAAATTTTTTATTAATTAAAAAGTTAAAATTAATGTTATTTAATAAAAAGTTAAAACTTAATTTTGTTACTATAGTTCTTTAAGGATTCTTAATATTATAAAATGTTATTGATGAAAATTTATTATTTTACTAATCCTTTTTTTTATTTTATATAGAGGAAATACATAATTACCCCATCAAAGTAAGACTTATTTTTAAAATTACATTTCAACTTTGCGGGGGTCTATACTCTTAAACAATTTTAAAGTGTTGTAAATATTCCAGTTTGTAACTACCCTCACTTGCAAAGAAGTGCAATCACGTGCCAATTATAGTCTATCACGTATTAATTTTTATTTTTATTTTTCTTATTTTATCAACTTCATTTTCTTTTTCTTTTTCTCTTTCTTCTTTCTTTATTCTCTTTCTTCTTTCTTCATCTTCATTACCCTCCTTTGTTCTCTTTCTTCATTCTCTTTCTTCTTCTTCTTAATAACCAAATTCTCCACGTACTGCCATCTTCGTCAATCTTCGGATAGTCTTCATTACGTCACTATTATTTAACCATCTTCATCATTAATATTATCAAATTATTGTTAAATCAAAAATAAAATTGCTAAAAATTATAAATTGAAAATTAGTAATCACCTCCAATCAACAATCTCCTTTTCAAAATTACAACGATTATGAAGTGGAACACCATTACGATGAAGGGAATGAAATTCTATAATATAAGTTGAAGAAGTTTTTTTATTTACATGCTAAATAACATCATAACAGTTTATTTTAATTTTTTTTTACAAAAGGAACAATGTTATCAAGGAAGTTTACAATTATTACTATTTTGAAAAAAAAATAAGAGCAAAAGAAGAAAAAGGAACAAAGAGAAGCAATCAGACAAGGAAAAAAATGAGTGAAGTAAATGAGTTTTTAGAGAAAGAATAGAGTCTTTAGAGAAAGAGTAGTTTGTTGTTTTTGAAAAAATTGAGGAAGAAGATAACAAAATTAAAGAATTGAGGAAGTACAATAAAATAAATAAAAGAAAAGAAAAAAGAATATTTCTAATTAAATAATGTGTAAATAAATATTTGTTTACTTTTTTATTCAACTCACTCTCTAGCAGAGAATGAACTACACTCTACATGCCACATAGACAAGTAATGGAACAATAAATTGATTATAAATAAAAATAAGGGACACTAGAACCCCGCAAAGTTGAAGTGTCTTTTTAAAAAATAGGTCTTACTTTGATTGGGCAATCATGTATTTCCTCTTTTATATATAAGAGATAAGTTCTTTTAGCAAAAAAAAATGATCTAAAAATTCAAAAATGCTAATAAAAATTGTAAATTTTTTTCAATTTTATGAAGTTATAATAATAACTAAAAAGAAAAAGAAAGGGAAGTGATTTAAGAAAATAATATAAATAAAATTAATGATGAGATTAATGAAAGAAGTAAAAGAAACCAATAAGATTGATGATGATAGGAATTAAATATGATTATTTATTGATATATTTTCTTACTTTTTCTATATAAAAAAATCAGCCTTTAGTAATTGAAAATAGAACTCTAAAAACTAAATAAAAATTTGAGGCATATTATATTTTGGAAGAGTAATTTATTTAAGAGAAAATTTCATAAATATTGATAAAATTCAATTAAAAAATATAAAACTTTAATAGAAAATATAAAGAAAAAAGGTAATTTAAGGAAACAATATAATTAAAAATAATATTGATGAGATTAAGGAAAGAAAGTAAATTAAATGAATAGAATTGATGATGATATAATTAAATATTGCCATCTTTGATATTTTTCTTAGTTTTTTAAAAAACTCGATCTTTTGAAAATTTTAATAAAATACTCAAACAAATAAAATAAAAATTTGAGGCACAATTTCTTTTGAAATAATAACTTTATTTCTGAAAAATTATTTTAATAAAAATATAAGTGAAAAGAAGAAAGAAATGAACGGAACAAAGAAGTTGAAAGAAATAATGTTAGCAGTAAACATTAATAAATTGAAGATGAATAAAAGGAAAAATGTACAAGTATCTCTAAACTTATATCTGAAATTTCAGACACATATTTAGACTATACTAAAGTTCTATTACCTCTTGAACTTATTTTATAAGTAATTTTCTACCACTTTCGGCCTATGTGATACTAGCTTGAAAGAAAAAAGTCAACCAGTATTGAATCGATAATATAATATATCAATTACATATAACGAACTTCTGAATTTAACAACTCCACCTGATCTATGGGAACCTACATGCAAGAAGTAGCATTAATACAAAATAATATAGATATATATATATATATATATATATATATATATATATATATATATATATATATATATATATATATATATATATATATATATTAGAAGAAGATCAGGTATCACGTTAATTAATTAGAGAGTCAAGAATAAACTTTCTCCTAAATGTAGCAAGCAAAACTAATCAATCAAGCCCGATAAATATAACAGTACAACCTATCTGAGCCTCACTAAGAACAATTTTTTTTTAAAAAAAATCATTTTTATCTTGATTTTATTAAATAACCACGATTTTAAAATAAAAATAACAAGTAAAATAGTCGGATCATAGTACTCCCTCCGTCCAAGTATTGTTACTTTATGAAATCAATAGATAATTTCATATTTAATTCTTAATTTACTCTAATTATTAATTATAGTCATTTTCATTACATTCTTTTTAATACATTGTATTTATTATATTCAAATGATGATATAATAAATTATTATTTTATTTATAATTTCTTAGGAAATATAAAAATGTGTTATTTATGATTGTGACGAGTATTATTGGATTGAGAGAGTAATAAATTGAAAGGGTGGACAATGTCCAAGGTCAAAGCTGCAGTAGGATTTGGTCAAGGAGGATTCAAAAGCAGTTAGAATTTCCTAATTAATTAGGTAGAAAAGGGAACAATAGTTTCAAACAACTTGTAGAGGTGACGAAATTTGTGGCACCTAAATTTATTGCAAAACCAATTACTAAATAAACATTTATTACGAATGGGGGGTTGGGGCAGTTACACCGACATAAAATGTACTTTTTTCTCAAAATGAACATTAATTATTGCCTCCTTTATTATATACTCCCTTCATTTCATATTGCCTCCGTTCATAGCTGTTCTTATTTATTTATTTATTTATTTAGACTAATTAAGAATAGATAAAAAAATTATATTCTTATTTAAATTTTTGAAAATTTTAAGTTTTAATCTATCATTTTTAAGACTATAATCAATAAGGATATACTTGTTACTTCACTATGCTAATTATAGATATCTTAATATATGTGTCATTTCTAAAGTGGACAACTAAATAGGAACGGAGGAAGTATTATGTTAATTTTTGAGGTGTTTCACACCCGTTAATACTACAAAAGGAACCTTAATTACGAACAAACAAAATCATTGTTAAATTGATCAAATCGGTTGGCAAATTGAGTTACCAACCAAATGTCAACTTATATTAATCTGTTGCTAAAAAACTCGTCAGTAAATATTACCAACTGATTCTAATTTGTTGGTAAACTTACCAACAAAAAATCAATTGGTAAACACCCAAAGATGTTGTTACAAAATTTTGAAATATGGCCCTGAAATTTCCGTTGGTAAATTTACCAACTAATTTTTGGTTAGTATATCGTTAGTACCTTCACTAACGAATTGAAAAGGAGTTAGTAAATTTTTTTCTACATTTTTAAATTCATACAATGATAATTGATTGGTAATTTTTGTAACAAAAAATTGTGTTAGTAATATGCTAATAAATTTTAAATACTTTTTTTGAATTTCTTTTTTTGTTTTCCATCCGGTGTTCGGTACCCACATTGAAGCCCGTCTAAATCTGGATTCACACCGGAAAGTCCCACATTGAACCGCTTGGTTAAAGGTGCAGAAATACTTACCACTACACTACAACCCTTATTTGTAATAAATTTAAAATACTTTAGTATGATTATTTATTTTTCTAATAAATTTTCTAGTTGATTGTTGATTTATTGGTAATATATCATTCAAGTTCAATATTAGCTTTGTAATTGATTGAAATATGTTCAAAATATTATTAACTGAATAATTATTCAATTGTAAAATATTTATTAATTTATTGCATTTAAAAATCTAAGAACACCAATATAAATCCAAAATTATTAATCAATTTTATAAACCATATTTGAATGAAACAATGCAAAATCTATGATAACAAGCTAAATTAATCTAAATATGTGCTACATATCATTATATCAAAAAATTTAATTTGAGCACGTTTATAAAAAATATTGACCAAGTATAAATTTTGACCAAAAGTTGAAATGCCTAACAACACAAACTGAAAGTGGAAGTCTCAAAACCTGAAACAACCATCTAGTTAGATATAAAAATGACCTTTCGAAGCTATTGAACAGACAAATTCTCATCAGAGCACATTTATAAAAAAAATCTAAGCAAAATCAAATTTTTGCTAAAAGTTAAAAGTTAAATCGCTTAACGGTACAAATTGAATATGAAAACTTTAAATCCAAACCAGTCATCCTATAAAGTGAAAAATGACCTTCCATAGCTAACCGCGCTGACGAAATTTAATTTTGCCCAATTCAAATTTTAGCCAAAAATTCAAAGTTAAAACGCTTAACGACACTAACCGAAAATAAGTTTCAAATCCCGAACCAACTATCCTATGAAATCAAAACTGAACTTCGCTAACTGCGGTGACAAAATTTCAATACAAGCAGGATTACCAAAAATATTGAGTAAAGTGAAATTTTGGCCAAAACATATAAGCTAAAATGCCTAACGATATAAACTAAAAGCGGAAGCCTCAAAATCCGAACCCTCTATCTTATTACATCAAAAATGATTTTTCGCATCTAACTGTCTTATCTGGGTACATTCTCAAATATATTAACCAAACTTAATTTTTTGTTAAAATTTATATGTTAAACACCAAACGGCACACAGTAAAAATGAAAGTCTCAAAACTCAAACCAACCATCCTACTAGATAAAAAAGACCTTTAGAGTTAATTACGCTAACGAAATTCTCATCTGAGCACGTTCACAAAAATATTGATCAAAGTCAAATTTTGGCCTAAATATAAAATTTAAAACACAAAACGACACAGACAAAAATGAAAGTCTCAAAAAATGAACCAACCTTCCCGTTAGATAAGAAACGACATTTCAAAGCTAATGACACTGACGGAGTTCTAATCTGAGCACGTTTACCATAAATATTCACAAAAGTCAAGTTTTGGTTAAAAAATAAAAATAAAACGCCTAATGACACAAATTAAATATGAAAGCCTCAACACTAAATGTTGATTTATCAAAAAAAATTAACTTCAATTGGTAATTTACCAACTATTAAAATATAAGTTAGTAATTAATAATTTACCAATAAATTTTATCAGAGTTGGTAATAGTTACTGTTCAACTAAACATTCATATGTAATATTACTAACTAATAATTAATATGTTGGTAAATTTTATCAATGGATTAGTGATCGATTGGTATATTATCAACTATTTTAATGATGTTAGTAATTTACTAACTACAATCTTTATTCGTCGGTAAATTTTCAACTAATTTGATATTGGTTGGCAAGATTACCAACAAATTACATTTCGTTACTAATTTACCAACACATTTATATTTGGTTGGTAAATTTAGCAACACAATCTTGTCATTGGTAAAGGTATGGTTAGTAATTCATTGGTAATGTTAATAAATTATATAAATAATTTTTATCGTATTTACCAACCGATATATACTTCGTTGGTAATATTATCAATCCATTGGATAGAAGGTTGCTAAATTGGCGCCATTTTTTCCCGTCTTATTTACCAACTAAAATATTTTGTTAGTAAGATTTATGTTGGTAATCTGTTAGAATTTTGTTGCTAAGTTTTAAAATATTATTCGGTTAGAAATATGTTGGTAATTTGTTAGTAAAATACTAACCAAGTTAAGTTGTTCGTAAAGTCTGTTGGCAATTAGAGGTTTTTTTGTAGTGTAAGATAACTAGATTACGACATAAATTGAACCTAGTTCTCCATATTAACCCTTATTAATTATTGTCAAATTTATGATTAAAATAACTAAATATTAATTAACCACTAGTTCCAACACTAACTAATGATGGATAAACTTGAAAGAACACTCTCAAAATAGTTTTAAAAATTGAACAATTAAGTTAATCTGAAAAATGAAAAATGCTTCAAAAATTAACTTAATGTGGAATGGAGGGAGTACTTTTCTATCTCCTAATCCGCCCATCTCATTTTATGTCTCGTTTTTACTTTGCACTTGCATTAAGAAATGATGTAATTTTACCCTTCTACTCTTGTTTAATGTTTCTTAAGTCAACTTTATAATAAATAATGGATACATTTTCAAGATTAATTAACTACTCTATCAACGGTAAAATATGAAAAATATGATATAAATTTTATAAAATAATAAGTATTTGTAGAAATCCATATAGAAATCTCACGTCTGGGATTAGAGAAATCAAGGATTGTATTGATGATATTGATAAATAATGTTGAGTTACAAGCTCCTTATATAGGAGAGAATTGTAGAGTTCTAAGTTAACTATACATAGAGTCCTACTACAATACATGTTACTACTATAATAATAATAATGCAATTATAAATAATCTAATCCTAGTTATACTATAATCTTAATCATGATATAATTCTAGACGAAATAAAATCCTAATAAATATAATTAGTCTAATCCTAGTACGACTCTCATTCTACAGCATTGTTGTAAACTCGTCGGTCAGCTTCGTTAGAACTGTTTCTTTGACATGTTCCAGTCATCAGCTTCCTTCGTCATCAACACTTGTTGCAGACAAGTAAGTCAACTGCGCTGGACCTGTTCCTTTGACATGTTCCAATCGTCAGTTTCCTTCTTCTTCAACACTTCCCCTCAAACTAGCGAATAGAGGAATGATTACTCCTAGTTTGCTTTTAATATCCAGCAAAAAAAAACTTTGAATACCCAACAAAAACTTGTTTCATCAATGCTTCGGTATGTTGATCTTGTTGTTTCCTCTTCCCCTGTCTTTTTTAGCAAATAATATCATGTTATGATTTTATTTTTGTACCTCTTCTTTCTCTTCCCTTATATCAAATCCTGTGAGAGCATTATCAAATCGATGAAGGGTGGGATATTGTGTCTTACCTAAACCTCTAGCAATATTAATTGTTCTTGTTGCTTGAATATAATTTTTTTTTTCAAGCATTCTCACATCTCCTTGGCAGTTGAGTAGCCCACAATTAGGTACATGTTTTTTTCTGTCAAGGTGCTCGAGATCCAACTTCTTAGAAACATATTTTTTGTCCTTCCAATCATCAATAGGGCTCCTATCTTTTGCTTCCTTCTTGGACGCTACAACTTTCCCAACAGTCTGTCTAGTGAAACAATTACTTTTACTTGATTTATTCTTTGTGATATGAATCAATTGAGATATGTATGTCCTATTTATGGTGTGGTTTGTTAGTTTAAGTTTAATGGAGCAAACGAAAATGAGTTGATGAAGTAAGGAGGTCGACAATTTTTGGTTGAAGTGGTCATTGCAACATATGGAATTTTTTTTGTTATTGTTTTTTTCTGATTAATACGCAGAGAGCGGAAGAGATTTTATGTTGTGATACCATGTAGAATTCTCACGTCTAGGATTAGAGAAATCAAGAATTGTATTGATGGTACTGATGTATTGATAAAAATAATGTTGAGTTACAAACTCTTTACATAGGAGAGAATTGTAGAGTTCTAAGATTACTATACTTAGAGTCCTACTACAATACCTATTACTACTATATTAATAACACAATTATAAATAATTTCATCCTAGTTGTACTATAATCCTAATCATAATATAATTTTTGATAAAATATAATACTAATAAATATAATTAGTCTAATCCTAGTACGACTCTAATTCTAAAGCAGTGATGTGAACTCATCGATTAGCTTCATTGGACCTGTTTCATTGAGATGTTCCAATCATCAGTGTCACGACCAGGGGTTACCCCCTAGACGTAACATGGCGACGTTGACCCCAAGGGTTCCCATACAAGCCCTTAGTATAATCATACACAATGTCATAAGAAATAATGCGGAAAATTAAATTTTTTTAAACAAAAGTCATACTTCAAATATCATCAATAAAGAGTTGTGAATTACTAGACTTGTCTCATTAAAATCATCTAAACTTAAGAGTACGAAGTTAGGGACTCAACCCTTTTACATCGATGAAAGTGATAAGAAATAAAATTCGTCTAAAACTAGAGCTGAAATAACAATCTGGTCCTCAAGTTGAGCAATTGTAAAAGTACATTTAATTACGTTCGTTTTGGAAATAGTAACCACATTTGAGTAAGAGTGTTAGTAAAACTATTTCGGTAAGCAAATTTCTTGTGGGACTGACCTCAACTCCAGTTGAGTTTTATAATTTGGCATCGATCGTGTTTTGATTATAGGACAATTTGGGTCATCATCTTGTCCACTTTTTCAGCCCGCTCTTGGTCCTTTTCGATTTGTTCTTTTATCAACTTGAAGTTTAAAGAAGACACTTGATCTTGTCTAGTGTACCATACTTGGTTAATCTTTGTCATTTCATCGAGAAGAGTAGATGTTATTTCAAATGGTTATTGCATGATTCCTCCTTGAACAAGTTGGTCAGCAACAGTGTTGTTGACTGAACCTAGATTCCGGTAGAAATATTATGGCAAAACATTGTTGGCGAGTCTATAAGTTGGACATTGGAGCAACAAGTTCTGAAACCACAGCCATGTCTCATGAATTGGTTCAACATCCACTTGTTTAAAGTTTTGAATATTACCTATCAATGTCAACCACTCTGTTGTTTCCCCCATTAAGGAAAGTGGAAACAAGCGATGTCGGACGACTCTTGAATGACGTTCTTGAAAGAAAATGGTACACAAACATCCACAAAGTTTTGGATGTGGACATGAGGATCCTCCATAGCTAGACCTCCAAATAGCCCTTCATTAGCAAGAACTGCACCATAGTGCTAATTACATGGGACACTACATCTCCCACAACTGGAGGCACTCAAATAGCACCCGCACTTCCTAGCTGATCTTCATTGACATCGTTCAAGTAATTGATGCCATCATTGTACCCAAGTTGGCTAACATCTCTTCACTTGGTGAAGAGCCACCAACAAAACACAAAAATAAGTTGATTCAACTACAACACAATCATTTCAAAGCTAAACTTCACAAAAAGAATTCTAAACACTATTCCTTGGCAGCGGCACCACTTTTTATAACGCTCAACTACACGTCCTCAAATTCTTTAAGTATAGGCAGTCGTAATCAAAGTATAAACTCAACTTAGAGTTGGGTCGATCCCACAAGGAGTGATAGGGTAAAGAATTCAATTATGAAGTAAAAGGAGTGTTCATTGTAAAAGTAGACATTTTGAAACAATTAAAGTAAATGGCAGGGGTTTGACAATTAATGTCAATTCGTAGGATTAGAGTGAACACATATGGTAATCAAGTAGAGAGGGGTGCTTGGGTTATGTGATTGATTGAATACCAATTTCTCTATATGGGTGATTATTATTTACTAAAAGTCGTTGAATCTTAGTGGGTAGGCTAGGCTTTAGGTGTAATAGTCATTTATCAGTCAACTATCACGAATCAAGCGAACCTCGACAAGCATAACCAAGATAAACAGTCCAACATCTAAATTAAGTTGCTCTTTCAAGGAAGATTGGTATAATTGAATTTAGACCCACTTTCTCAAGCTAAGTTCGCAATAACTCAATCGTTACAATCTCAAGCAAACTTAGAATACTAACTAGAATTGCATTTGCAACTACAATTCATCAACTAAAACTCAACTACTAATGAACCCAATTCAAATGAACAATTAAATCGGCAAATACTAACACCCATAAGTTAATTGAAGCATTGAATCACATAATCACACCTCCAAAAATGAGGGATTTAGCTACACATAGTAAAGAGCAAGAAATAGTTACCAACTAATTTTCCATTAGCTTAAGTAACAATCTACAAGTCATCCGAGTGCTTGAATTGACTTTCAAAACAATTAAATCCTAAATGTCTACTCAAAAACTTAAAGAACAATGTTAGGGATCAAAAACTCAATGTAGGAACTTTCAAAAACTCAACTTTCGTCGAAAACTTCAAAACTCCAGAACTCTCTTTTTAAAATCGCATTTATACTCTTCCAGATTTTCAGTTTCGGAGCCATTCGGTGAAGTAACTCGAGCCTCGCCGACCAATTCAGCGACTAGCCGAGGGCTTCCTTCCATCATTTTCTTGAATTGACTTTTCCACACTTCCTCTCTATGACTTTAGGCGATCAGAACCTTCCTTCGTCGCTCTAGTCGGCGATTCGCAGAATCTCACCATGATTTATGTATATTTATTTATCTTTACTATTGTGGCATTTATACAAAGAAAGTCATGTTATTTATGATTGATTAGATCTAATATTGTTACCAATTTAGTATAAAACTATAATAATTAAATTTTTAATTAACTGAAGCTTTTCATATCAACATTTATGTTTTCTAACTTTTTCTTATCAATATGAGAATTTCTTTTTCGCGAATATTCCAAAAAGAGTAATATCATATCCTAATTTCTCTTTTATTATAGGATTTATTATTTATTAAAATATTTATCTAATAGTGACAATAATTATCACTTAAATATATATTTAATTTTTTTCTTATAACCGCGGAAGTCCAGACAGGTACACTAGTCCTATAATGCATATCTTTTTACTGCTCATATCTATTTCATGTTTTATCTTGTGGTTTTTGCGATTATACCTTCCAAGTTACTCTAATCTCATGGGTGGTTTAGGTCATCAGACCTACAGAATCCATCGTTATTCTTTTTCCACCAATAATTCTAAGTGCAATGCCAATCTATGATTATGGTGAAAAGATATCCTGAAGAAGAAACACTAAAATACAAAAGAACATTAACGGACTTGAATAATAAATATGTACAGTTCTTATAGACACATTGAACTACCAGTATTGTTCTCAATGCTAGTTCCTATATCTGGCATGCAGCTCCAACAACTGTTACCAGCGACTGATACCTATTGTTAATCCTGTTAACTTAGCTTTGGTGAAAATTGAATGGTAAAAGCTTGGAGCTAACTCCCATCCAGGTTCAAATGTAGCCTTGCATGAACAGTTTAAAGGGAAGTTGCTACTAGCAATACCGCCATTTAAACAAGTCAAGCCCACTACAACTCTCTGCATCATTATCATCTGTTGAGTCTGACCCGCTTCCAACAGATTCATCCGAACTATCCTCTTGTAGAAGCTGTATTCTATCAGCATGTTTGATGATCCAATTAGTGAATTCAGGAGACGAAGCTAATTCAGCAACAGCTTCCTTGGTAGACTCTTGTGTGAAATCTTCCCACTCCTTTGGCGAGAATCTCTTTCGGTACGGTGTCTTGTGAAAAGTTGAATAGTATTCGCCCACTTTTTTACCTTTGCCATCTGAAAATCCTGGAAAGATGAAAATAAGCATCGTAATGAGACTTGAGTGCTGCAATCTGCAATCTCTAACATGGAGACCAAAAGAAAAGGTGATAAAATATAATGGAAAATGGTCCAACACTGATAAAGTTGGAACACAGGAAAAGGTGAACATATAATGTAGCATAAAAGACCTTATCAACGTTAAGTCTATCAATTTTTTCTTTTATGATGGCTGTTGTGTGTGGGAGGGGGTCGGGGGATAAGTAGGACTTTAGACATGGATATCAAGGTCACAATGCTGGATATTTTGCATCAGAAAATGGCTAGAAGCAACATAATCACTATAGTATTGGGGGTATACAAAAAATATGAAACAGCCACAAAACATTGATAATTCAAGAGATCAATTACACCATGAGCCCAATTTATTGGACTCCTCTCTAGTGAACCATCCGTCCATTTCTCCCAGTTGGCCCTTGTATGTTTTAGACGTGTCTTCTTAATAATTTAAGGGGACCAGATTTATTTGCTTAACTACAACTCTTAACCCAGGTTAATATCAATATTCTCTCATGTTCATTGCAATAGTTATACCTTTGGTTCCAACCACTATACCCCTCCCTGCTTTCCAAAATCCTTCTACGCTCTAGAAGAATCTCAGTTTCAGAAATTATTTTTTTATGATCACACATGGTATATATGTACATTCACAATTCTCTTCACAAACAGAAATAACATTTTCTCAAAGCACAAAGCTTTATATATGTACAATGGAAGAACTTTGAAATGAAGAAACTTCAGAAGAATAGAGTATGATTTCAAATAGAATCCATCATCATGAACAGAACAAGCAAAACCTAAAAAAGAAGGTTTTCGCATGGAAACCCCAAAGTCTCGGTCCAACTGCACCCACAAACAAAACAAGTCCATCCAGCAAGCTTGTCATTCCCAAGCTCAACATTAAATGACTTTTGGCTAATTAATGCTGGTGTGGATTTTTCAACTAGAATTTACGACCACATCCCTAATTTTTGCATCTCATACTTACAATATGATGAAATCCCAAGCCTTCAAAATATTGGAATTTGAAGAAAACATCAGAACTTCATGCTTTAGATGATTTGGGATATGTGAGAGGATGACGACTATCTGGCAGCAGAGAGGAGAGAGGATTCAATGGAGAGTGGAGAAGAACGAGTGATTATTAACTTGGGTGAAGGGAAGTTAAGCAAATAACTCTCGTCCCTTAAATTTTAAAGGGGACACATGTAAGACAAACGAGGGGCAACCGGGGGAAATGGAGGGATGACTCACAGTAGAGGAGCCAAAACATCAATCAAATTCTAAGGGGACGTGAAAAATTGGTGGTGCTTACGTTATCCAATTACAAGATGCCTTCTGAAAATCTTTATTTTTTCCCAATATATGTTTCCCTTATTTTTCCTTCTTTTCTTTTTCTTTTTGAAAAAAGAAGACTTCCTCCTCCCATTCATTTCCTTCATATGTTTCTCTCCAACGTGAAATGCGTTCCAATATGGTGCTTCCCTTCAAGATACTAGTACTTTCCACCTCTTCCTATTATCCTTTTTCCTTAATTTTTATTTTTAATAATTATTGCCAAGCAGATTTTAGGTCTCTGTTTTGATGGTGGTGATCAACACACTGACTTTCTATGCTATTATCATATTTCTTTTTGAGTTCTTAATATTTCAAATCTTATCTCCTTCTATCGTTCATTGGTGGCATCTTTATACTATAGGGAGTTGAAAGATATATAACTTGGTTCTTCAAAAATATTTTTTCGAATTTTTCTATTTTTCTTTTCCGTTAGTGTAAATATTTATTATTGAAAAGTATTCTCTAAATTCCTGTCTACCTTTTTCCAATATAAAGCATGTAACAACTAACAAATTATGAAGTTTGTATAACACATATTTGTCGCACTGAAACTTATTTACATTTTTCATCTGGAAAAAATATTATTTAACTTCTGAAAGTTAACCATGGACTAAAATACAAAATAAAATCAATTATGTAATACACTTGTGCACCTGTTGGCTCTACAGATTTATCCTAGTCTTCATACCAGATCTGTTTCTGATTTGAGCTCTTGACAAGTCAGAACCAGAGAAGATTGATGATTAGTGAACAACTGTGGGTCTAAAAGAGTAAAAATATCAAAAGAGAACTCCACATCTCACCAGTTTGGCATCTCTGATGTCACTGTTTTTCCTTTCTTTCAGCTATGGAGATAAAACATGGAAGCTGTCCTCAGCTCCGATGATGTAAAAAAGGCTCAACACTACCATGGATAACCCAAGATTTTGCTCAAGGAACGCCATGGATCTGCTCGCTAGGAAGAAGAAGACAGAGAGGTCATGACCTTTTTGCCCCTTTCCTAATCTGTCTAAGTAATTAGTGGGGTTTTTGGGTCCAGTTTTTTATAGTTGGAGACTTTTTCCTTTGCTTTTTGTTCTGTTCAGATGTTGGTCCATTTTTTCGTATATAACTAAAGTTTTTTATAAAATCCCCCATTTTGGGAGTTCTAATTTAAAAATAAAAAGCACTTGCGAGTAAAATATGACACTGGGAATCATATTGTAATTACATTATGGCAAACATAAATGTCTTTGTAATTACGTTATTGTATAATTGTCATGGTGAATAATTAATAGCACATGTAGTCCCTAAGTTAATTACACAATCGTTTCCCAACACACTGAGGCCCCATTTGATTATTAAGATTAAACATCTGAATGCATATCTAAGTGATTAAGATACGTCGATTGAAGTCTATAACTTGAAAGTATGAAGGAGTATTTGAAGCTCATAAGGTTAAGAAGTGTATAAAGCTACTTCATAGAGTTGAACAAGATTTGTATGCAATATTGAAGCTTAAGTATGTTAGCTAATCCACAATGGGTTTCAAGATTGCATGTGGTCTTTTCTGGTTCATAGATTAGTGCAGTGCAAGGCTTTAAGGCCCAAGTGTTCGACCATATATTACATCTTGACTACATTGAAGCACCTTGCAAACAGTGAGATTATTCCAAGGATACGACCATTTACGAGAGGTTTTACGGCCATAGAAGTAGCTCTACAACCGTGGATTTGACCGAAGAAAAGATCAGAGAAGCTGAAATTGCAGAATCGGAAAATTTTTAAAATTGATGGTGGGATGCACAACAAGTTTCACGCCTGTAGATGTTTCCGGCCAATTGCCAGTCCGTAGATTTAAGCAGACAAAAGTTTATGAAAGCTTAAAACATGATCTAAAGCTGATTTGTCATCATTTTTTTCACATGACTCGCCCACATAAGCTTCCAAGGATCATTCATGATTCAGGCTCGATTTTTGCCCGTTATCGACGTGGTTGCTAATTAAGACTTTCTTCACTTCTAGTTTGAAGCATCATACACCAGCAAAACTCTGGTTGCTAGTGTAGTAAGCAAGGATCATCATATTGCCTCAAATCTATCATAAAAGAACTAAACATATTGAGGCTAATTGTCATTCTATTTGTAAGAGTGAAAATATACACCTACTGAAAAGGAGAAATTATGTGTAAGATCGAATGATGGCACAACCCTACGCAGATTAGAAAGTAGTCACCGAAAAATGACAGGGTAGTACACAAATCGAATAATAAAAAAATAGTCACCATAAAGATAGCACGGTGCTATACAAATCAGATGTGAAAAAGTGCTCCAGAAAAATGCACGGTACTATGCAAATTAAATAGAGAAAGTCGTCACTGGAAAGATGCATCGTTCTACCGACTACGTTACAAAAATCAGATATGAGAAAGTAGTCACCGGAAAGACGGCACACTGCTACACAAGTTGAATATGAGAAAGTAGTCATCGGAAAGATGGCATAGTGCTACACAAATAAGATATGAGAAAGTAGTCACCAGAAAAATGCACGGTGCTACACAAATCATATATCAAAAATTAGTCCGAAAAAATGCACGGTCTATGCAAATTAAATATGAGAAAGTAGTCACCGAAAAGATGCATAGTGCTATCGGCTACTAAAATTAAATATGATAAAATAGTCACCAGCCAGATACACGGTGACCCAACTTTCACTAACATAATCATTGGTCAGACGGGTAGCAATGAGGAATAGCCGCCCGCCGTAGCGGAAACTCTTTGATTCTTTACCAAGATCGTAGAGGCTCTGATACCATGTGAGAAATATTGAGGAAACATATTATTGAATGTGTATCTACATTATTACATTAAGACCCTATCTATAGACATTATATTAGACTCCTTTTCCAGATACCGCAATACAATCCTTTTTCTAAGTAGATTTTTGTATACTATTTTTATTTCTATCCCTATTCTAAGTAGGATTGTATGTATTATTCTTGTTCCTATTCCTGTTCTAACAGCAGATTCAAGAAAACTTGATTTCCACAGACAATGTGAAGAAAGGAGAGCAACTAGTTGATTTGCTCACAAAGGCGATGAGTGAGACTCGAGTTAATTGCCTTCGTAGCAAGTTAGCGTGATTAATATCTATACTTCAACTTGAGGGGGAGTATTACAAACTGTATATAGACCTCATTCTAAGTAATGTAACCATAATTGGGTAGCAGATATGTAGCAAGCCTTCTTTATTTTATTTCCTAGGTTGGCACATAATATATTGTTTTTATATCTTGCTTATCTATTGGTTAAGACATTTAAGTTCCAGATCACACACATAAACATTTAGCATCCATTGTAAGGACAAGCATAAATGTGGTACCCTAATACATATAAAGTAGAGCTAATACCTTTGACAGGAGAATCAGACCATGCAGATGAGCTCGGGCTACTGTATGGAACTCCAACCGAACCAAACTTTCTGGATTTGCTAAGGAACTCAGCACGTTTTTTATTCATGTTTATCTGCTTACTACTCTTTGCCCAAACATCTCCGATTCCAGAATATGACAAATCCCTGCATGCAACGTACAGATGTGTGAACGAAGAGCACTACATGTTTCAACACCAAGAAACAGTTCTAGCATCCTATTTTACGTGATATGAGAGAAGAGAAAGAAAAGAAAGAAGACCCCTTAAAATGAAAGTGGTTGGAGGTTAGGCGGACAAAAGGATTCTACGTATAGCACGGAGATTGGCTTAATACTCTCGCTTACCACATTTAGGAAAGTAAAAGGAAACAGAGTCAGACAAAGGCTGTTTCACTAAATATCAAATGATAAGATAAAAACATGAGATATACAGGTGGAAGCATCTTTTGGCAAGCAAAAGCAGGGAGTTCCACCTGGCTAGTAAGCAGCACAACAGCCTACTCAGGAACAAAAAGAGACATCAGGAAAGATGGACAATGAAAAGCAGCAAGTTGATAAGAATACATATATACAGGACATACACAATGTGAAAGACTAAAAAACAAAGGAAAGAAACATCACAATAAAATGGACACTGTTGAGTTGGTGATCAAAACAGAAGGGGTTAATGATCAATGGAAGCAAAAAAAGTGATAAATCAATCAGTAGAAAGCAAGGAGAAGGAAAATCAAGATAATAACAAGAAAACGGCCCATTCAGAGGAGTTGGTAAACAAACAGAAAATAGGGCAACTCCAAAGGATGATGACAAAACTGAGACACAAATGACAGACAGGGTATCCGACTTGGTACAAAATGTTAAAGATGTACAACTCAAAGACACGGGGCCACAAAGTACAGAACTACAGAAGGAGATTATATGTCATCAAAGACTTCCGAGCTTATTCCCAATCGTGAGATCATTCCCCTCTAGAGTTAGAATTTTCACAAACAGCAGAAAAGATATCAAGCCATTCAGGTTCTTGAATTTCTGGACAAAACATGAGACTTTTAAAGCTTTGATTCAAGAGAACTGGAATGCTGAGTTTTGTGGGTTGTTTTTCAACATAGATTGAAAAAAGTTAAAAGAGCTCTAGTGAAGTGGAGTAAAGACACTTAAAGAATTATATTTCAAGGGCAATTCGAAGAAGATCGAAGTCCTCCAAAAAGGAAAAGTTTATATAAAGTGCAAGCAAAACGCAGCAAAGATATTTACAGCAGCAAAGATATTTACATTTGGAGGGAAAACACTGGAAACAAACAAAGTGGCTTCAAGATGGTGAAAGGAACACAGTTTTCCATGCTTATTTGAATGGTAAAAGAAAGAAGCTAACACTCACAGATATTCAATGCAGAAGGGGAAAGACAGACATCAAGGAGATAGTAGATGAGGCTACTAGTTTCTTTCAGAAACAATTATCAGAGGAGCATGTCAGAAGATTTTAACCTACTCAAACACATTACTAATTTGATTGATAAAAAGAAGCACATAAGGTTAGCTGAATTAACACAAAAGATGAGATTAAAATGGCAGTTTTTGAGCTGAGTGGAGAAAGTTCTAGTGGTCCTGATGGCTTTACAGGGAAGCTCAGTCAAACAGGTTGAGAAACTTTAAAAGAAGATGGACAGGATGTTCCCAAGTCCATCATATACACTATCCTGGTTTTATTACCTAAGAAGGAGAAGATAAACAACTTTTCAGATGTAAGATCGATAAGCCTGAACAACTTTAGCAATAAGATCTTATTGCGGTGTTGCATGTTGATTGGTGAATTAATTACCTGGTATTATATCACCAAATCAAGCAGGTTTTGTTAAAGGAAGAAGCATTGTAGAGCATGTGTTACAACTTACGCGCAAGGGACATAAGAAAGAGGACCACAACACCTAATGTAGTGATAAAGCTTAATATGACAAAGGCATATGATAGATTATTTTGGTTGTTTATCACCAAAGTGCAATTTTGATTCTGAGAGGTGATCGTTGATATGGTTTATAGAACCTTGTCACATATCTGGATGGCTAGATATGATAAAATACCTGGAGACCTACAAACCAACACAGCACTATAAAACGACACAACGGACTTCGACAGAGGTCGGAAGCAACAAGTGCAACACAGATTAGGCCAGCAGGGGCTATCCTGGTAGAAGGTCATATGTTTTTTGCTTAAGGAATCACCACGGAGACTTGTTAAACGCTCGAGCAAAGGAACTACCAAAAAATCACCTTACATTCCTTAGGCAAATTCTGCCATTTTTCATTATCATTCATGTCATATGGGGTACATACATACCTTTAAATTAAAGAACTTTTATAACATAAATTTTATAAACTATAATTTTTTGGCCATGTTTTGTCTATAACAACAAATAAAATATAAATGTTAATGGTGTTATAGGCGTATAGAATAACATTCAAAATAAGATCTGGACAAACGAGGTTGTTATAGAGAGGCTTCTCCGTAATTGCACTATACACACTTGTTAGGGGGATGAATAAAGAATTTTCAAAGGATAGAAAAGAGCCAAATGATATCTTTCAGTCATTTGTATCTTGGTGTAAACATAGTTGTACAGATTTTTGAAAGTTAACTGTTGTACATGATATTGTCATTGGTGCGTAGATTAAAGACAGATTATTTATTTATCAAAAAATGAAGAAAGAATTGAGGCCAATTATACTGCATAACAGAGAATGACCATTAAAAAACAATTCAAAAGAGAACATAAGACAAGAAATTACCTTGATGCATGCCGCTGCATAGAAGTAATAGCAAAGCAAATAAGCCACCAAGAACTAAGCACCAAGAACACTAAGGGAGAATCAAGTGTGCTCTAGCAAAAAAAAGACAAAATTAAGTGCACTAAATCTTATGTTAATAACAGCGTCAAGCATGTGTCCGCATGTGTATAAGATTAAATTGACTACATCATAGTGCAAAAATAAACATGGCACATCAGAACTTTCATATATACTTCATCCCTTCCTAGTTATTTTCAGTTATATAAACCATAAAAATCATGAAATAGATAACACACCAAGATGATGCCAAAATTACATTGTCTATCATTGAGCTTCTAGAAAGTCTTCCCAACCCCAAAATAATAGATGACGTAAAAGAGAGTTCTTGATCTTCAACATTGGTTTTCAGTTCCTTATTTCTTTAATCAAGTAATAATACTTTATTAACAATAAACACAACATATACTTGTATATAAATAGTAAACCAAAAAGTAGAGAACTTCACAATATATATATATATGATTTTCTAAGAATGACATTAATTCTTCTATACCTAGAGGAAACTTATGGGTGCAGCAAAAGAGAACAAGGGATAAGATGCTATTCCTCAAGTATGTGAAATCCTTCTCAATTCCATCAAAATTGTCCTAAATAGTTCTCCATACGATCAAAATAAGTGCTACTAAAACAATATCCCACGCCCTGACCCTACTCCCCATGCCTACCCTGAATAATTGTATTCCCTAAAAGCTAATTAAATGATAAGGATAAACGAAGATAAAGTTGTACAAGTAGGTGTGTCACCTACTTAAGAACAGTGTTATCAAAAGCGCACTTAAGCCCTGAAGCGAGGCTTAAAACGTGTTGAGCGCTTTGCCTCGCTTCATGTGCGCTTCAGTGTCGTCTTCAAGGTTCTAAGGCAAACGTTTCCTTGCCAATGAGCCTCTTATGAAGATGTGAAATTAAGTAATTGATATTTCACTTAATCATAATTTTTTTCAATTTTTTTGGTCATATATTAGTCATTCATGTTTATAATTATTAATCTTGGACTAACAGTAAACATTTTTCATTAAAGTCCACGCTTTGTTTCTCTTAGCGCTTAAAGCTCCCTCGGACCTTAGAGATTTTTTGCGCATTTCGCCTTTGATAATACTGCCTAAGAATACAAGGCCAAAGTTAAGAAACCAAGTAGGTGCATCACATGCTTACCAAGTTTAAGGCCCAAACTAATAGGGCCAAAGGGATCTGCTTCTTCCACATACTTGAGGAATAGCATCATAAATAAGTGGCCTCATTTGGTATGAACTACCATCATTGGATTTATATAATAACCAGCCTTCAATGTTCATAAAATCCTCCTTAAGAGATAACGTAATCAAAACATGTTGATTACAGAAGGAATCAATCTAACAGTCTGCCTTCATATTATATTGTGTTGGAATAGTCGATCTCAATTCCTCAAGCTCAAGCCAACCATATGAAAATTTGCCAACAGCATGTTGGAGATTTTCGATGATGACAATTCTTTCAATTTCCGCTTTAGTCCATCCAATATATGATTCTCCATGTAGCATAAGTAACTAGAATGGCAATGGTACGGTTCTGCGTGGCGTTCTTCATCGTTTAAGGTTTCAAGAGATTTGTAGTTCATATTGGGTATGGATGTGGGGCTAATGGGGTCGTTGAAGAAGAAGGTTGCACTAGAGACTGCATAAGGCGAAAATCCAAGTGTATGTAGGGTTAGGGTTTTACATGGGAGAGAAGAGAGCTCCATAGCTATTGCAGATTTCTCACTAAAGGTCACCACAATCCAAAATGGTCCTTTAACATAGCTATGAAGATATGGCACCTGGGCCTAACTCAACCCCAAAAGGTAGCACATGAGGGGAGGATTGACCGAGTCCATATAAGGAGACCACCAGTCCATTCCCCTACCAATATGGGATTTTTATCCACTCTAACACCCCCTTCACGCTCAGGCCAAACTGGAGGGTGGACCATGAATCCAAATGGAAATGGACCTGGCCCTGTAACATGTTAGCCCTAACTCGCACTTCAAAAGGTAGCTCAAAGGGAGGAGGACTTACCCAAGTCTATATAAGGAGACCACCAGTCCATTCCCCAACCAATGTGGGACTTCTACCAACTCTAACAATAGTCATTGCAGAATAATTGTATTCTTTCTCTTACTCTGTTTCTCTATTCTATTCTTAATCAAAGTTTCACTATTAAATTTCTAATCAACTGAAGACTAAAAAGATAATTGTGATTTCTGCTAGAACCAAGCAAACATAGTACATAAAATGCCATCATATCAGCATTGAAGTAACTGAACAAAAGAAGTTCTCAAAACCTGGAAGATGAAGGTAATGCCAATGATGCGTATGGCCCATTTAACAAATTGTGCGACACCAACGTCCACATTACCATCATCTGATATAACAAATTTCCGCACCAACCAATATCCTAGACCAGCTCCAGCAAGGATGATTCCGACAAGAATAAATACAGCAACCTGAAATCAAGATGAAATCCACTAAGATACACATCCATGATCTTTGTTGGTGCAAGTCACATATTCAAATGTATAAATGAAACATATCAAAAGACTCATGGGTAATTAACATCAAACTGGTTTCTTTATGGAAGATACTCCCATACAAAAATCTTGCAATACACATCAAGTTGCAAGGGCCCAAGAAAGTTTTATGAGCAAGAATAGAGTCAAATTTCTTTTCCAAAATGAAAACGGTTTACGGGAAGAAAGTCAGCATATAAAACTGAACTCCTGTACAGTAAATAGAAGTAACCATCAGGGGGAGATTGAATAAGGAATTGACTTCTCTAAAAAGAAGAGAATACTATTTCATCAGCATCTGACACTGCTTTACTTGGCTTATCTAGTAGACTGTTTTTAGCTTTTACGTGTCCAGAGGGATAAAAAATTTAGCTTTTGCAAGTGCTACTACTCCTATGTTTTTGGTAGTTAGCGATAATATGATGTTCTTTCGCTCTTGGAGTAGAAAATATGTCTGAAAGATGCGTAGCAGTGAAAATCAAGAGATTCCAGAATCTCTCTTTCCTGATCAAGAATAAGAATTAGCCAGCAAGGTCGTCCTTATAATACGTGCATGCAAGAGATCTTGTTTAGTGTAAGGAGCAAGGCAGAAGTCATAAATGAAATCGAACACCCTGTTTCATTCTTTGTTCATTGATGATACATGAACTAGTTTTCGGATATCTATCAGATATGAGTGTATGGAGGTATCCAATACTAGTTTATTCTTGACAAATAATTGCAAAGTAACACCTATTTTTTTAATTATCACTCATCCAATATGGGTACTGCGACCACACCCAGTTTCTAATCATCATTTGGCAGGTTAATTTATCAATCTCAATCGGCAAACTGAATATACTACTCCGTCCCATAATACGAGGCGCAATTTGACTTCAACAATTAGTTTGACCAATTTTGGCCTTGAAATAAGCAATAACATAATTACTACCCAAAAATAAAATTATACTTCAACCATGTCCAGTGTGCTCTTTCCTCGTAATAGTTTTAACTACAAATATCAGAATTACCAACAAAAAAATTGCAGTCAAAATTTTACTAAGCTTCACTTCCAAATGTTAATTTTCTTATTTATAAAGGTAACTTCACTTCCAAACGTTTAGTTATCATACCGTAAACATTGGGTCAGATGTCCTCAACCCTCCCTACACAAAATTCAGTTTAATTTAGCCAATTTACCCTAAAAATGCTTAATAGATTGAAGGTTTTACAACACTATGAACAAAGAGGTCAAGCAGTCCTTAGCAATATGTATAGAAATATGCCTTTACACAGACCATGGTATTCCTAGCTGTCTTCACATGATACTTGTATGTTAGGACTAACTCATGTTCCCAATCATGTCTCCACTAAGATGTTCAACGATTAATACAAAGCATAAACCTGTAGGTGTTCAAACACAAATAAACGGCAGTGAGAGCTCATAGTAGGCAAAACATAACTTGCCATGGAATTTTAGAGGCTTAGGATCAGAAAAACATTAAAGCAAAGCTAAAACGATTCAGCCATAATGACAATGACCCACACAGTAACAAGACGAGATAAGAAAGGAAACCGTTTAGATTAACACATGGGTCAACTGTTAAATAAACATCCTATTTATTGCAAAGAGAGAACATACAGGATTGTGGAACTCTTCACTTAGCCCAAAGTTTGAGACGATGGAATTTATCAGCATAGAGAATTGATGCACCAAAACTGATCCTGCTCCAAGCTGAAATAAGATTCAGATTGAAGATATTTAACGAACCATCAGCACAAGCAAATTTATCACTGCTGAAAATGAATTGTTTGGACTAAATATCTAACCACTGATCCATAGATAGTCAGGTAGAATATATTTTTCCTTCCAGTTGGCAGCAATTTCATCCCCTGTAAATGAAGCAAATGTAACATACCAGATGTTATTAGGGAACTATTAAGAGAAACTTAGTCAGAAAGGCTTGTTTTGTATTGACGAAACTTGTCTAAGCTAGTTAATTTTCTTTCCAATGTCAATCTGATAAATCCAGGTGATACAAACGTACAACTCTTTGCAAGACCTTGTAGCTCAATGTTCCATGTAACTCTCTTTAACTCCCCCCCCCCTCCACGCCCCCCACCCCACCCCACCCCACCCCAAAAAAAATTACATATTGAAGTCTGATCCCTAGATAAATGGTTATCATATTCCATGCAATATTTTTGTTTATATCACCCTAGTTCTTGTCATGTGTTATTCCTAATAAGTACTTGTGCATATATTTGTATCCTCTTGCCGTCCTTTTCTTTTCTAACATATCAACAATTGTATGGGACCGCATCAAACAAAAATGGAAGTCGATTTTCATCTAATATGGCTCGCATTTGCTGGCCCCGTGTGTGTGTGTGTGGCGTAGGGGGGGAGGGGGGAAGTCTATAATTGAAAAATTAGATGACATCTTATTTTTATGGTAACTGATGTTAAATCTTTTTATAGATGAGCACATCCAGTCTACTCTAGCAAAGATCTCACAATGGGGCTGTGTTTTCCACCAATTTCACTAGTGATTGACAGAAAACTATGGTTGAAGGTACTTAGTATGGTGAACAGAATGTATTTCATTTCGGGAGAAAATCATATGATCCAACTGAGTGTAGCACTGATTCGGAGATAAAAACTGATAGCAAAAACTTAATACCAAGGACAACAATCAGCAGGAAGATTCTCCTATCGATATGCCAGTCAATGCGAAGGGTGTCAAAGAACCAGGGTAATGCCCTCAAAAGAGAGAAACATGGACCAAACCTTGCAAGTTTTTTTACTCTCAGAAGTTCAATAACTATGACCGTTATTTGAGCGTGGTCGCAGTAGAGAAACATATAAGGTCAGCTACTATTATGCCAGAGAATACATTAAATGTAGGTTGGAAGGATGTAGCAACAAAAAGGAAGGTGTCACTACTAAAAGAACATTTATTACATGTGAGAGAACACCTTTTACAAGTGAAAAGCAGAGTGTTGAAGGAATTAATATTGAGGGGCTGGCTAAAAGAATACGGAAGATCAATGACTTACAGATGATGCAGTCAACTGACAACCCCATCAGAGTCAAAGGAGCTACCTACCCTTCAAAATCAGATCTCCTGAGTAGATGCATAGTTGGAAGATTCATTGGCGACTATGAAACTCCAACTCATAATGAAGTGTCTAGATGGATTTGCAGCACACAGAAAGATGCTAATTCTGTTCAGATGAATGACATGGATGGTTTCAAATTTCTGCTTAAGTTTATGATGAGGAAGATGGTGGAACATATTTGGCTGGTGAATGAAGATGGCAATGAAGCACCTGGGAATTAAATTGGTTAAAAAACCAACGCCAAGATGAATTCTGACTAATAAAATCTGTTAGCCAGAATTTTAGGGCTACCATATCATTTACGGAACCAGAAAATCATAAAGGATATAAGAATTGCAGTGGCTGACTCGAAACAGAGGAAGAAACAGAACCCAAGAACCATCTTTGATGGGCTTGAATTGATAAATTGGTAGTTAATGATAAGTTGGTAGCTTATGGGCTCAAAAGGTTCAACTCAATTGATAAGTAGGCAATTAATGGGCAGCAAGATTTACTAAGGACCATGGAAAGGGTTGAGAGTTGTAGACTTCAACATAACCAGTTTCTCAACCGAAAAGCAAGTGGGGCTGAATCTCTGAATCCATGTCTGATTTCTCATATATTATAAATGACTTAGAGCTGGTAGATCCTCCTTTATTTGGGGATCTTATACATGGATGAGCAAATATAATAGACTCAGTTCCTCAAGAATTGTTGACAGGTTTCTTGATTCTACTAACTGGAGAACAAAATTCAAAAGCATCAACCAATCCATCCTTCCTAGAGATAGATGGCATCTATCACAGTTCAATTATACCCATGAGAATCTACAAACAAAGAAACAAACAAACAAAAAAGGAAAATACAACTAAGCTCAAGATACTTCTTGTGCCAGGAGAGCGTAGAAGACAACAAAAAATTTTACATTGTAAAGTGACACGACATTTATAGCAACTTTGTTTGAGCATGACTGCCAGAATTACTATGGATATGCTGAAATGCTGGAACAAAATGGAAGGTAGTGAAAGCCAAGAAGTGGTGGAAATCAATATATGGTGGATTGTATCGAAAGAGAGAAATGCAAGGTGATTTGAAGACAAGAATATCTCTACACAAAGACTTAGATGAACAGCGTAATGTCTTTTTATTTCTGATGTAAAGAGAAGTAGAGGATGCTAAATCTCTAGTAGATATTATGAAATCTCTACTAGACTGTTTCTTTAGGGGAACTGTAAATACAGTTTCTAACATTTCCTTCATGATGATGATATATTGTAACCCTTTACCATTAAGAGAAAAAAAGATGACACCTGACATCCCCCATGGTTTATTTTTAAAAGAGGAATAAAAATACACCTACACCAAAAAGCTCATCAATCTCCTTAACCACAACAAGACAGTACAAGGACAATTCATACGTATCACAAGGTTAAGGAAAATTCTAGTAGGCTGAAGGACCAGAACCAGTATATGAAGAATATGAACTACAAGCAAAAAACGAAAAACAAAAACTAGATTTAAGATTTCACTGACTTATGACAGAATAAAGTTCATTAACTTACCAAAGCGAACAATGCCGTAAATTTAACCCACTTAAGGTTTCTTTCTGGCAGATCCTAATGTTGACATTTCTACAGTAACCCTCCTCTTCTAATATTTGTTTTTGAAAAAAGTAACAGCTCTCCTCTACTAATATTCTTTTCAGATACGGAAAAAAGAGGTTTTTGTTAGTTCTGCAAAAGTGAAGCCAAGGCTTCTCCTTTTGTGTAAGCTTGAAACCTATAAGAGCCAGTGAGTTTGTTTTTGCTTTTTGGATCAAATAAGAGCCAGCGAGCTTTCATGACACAACTTTTCCAGTAGACCCTTCTGTACAATTTCCTTATAATTTTGAGATCACACTAGATTTCACAAAACTAAAAACCTTGGAGAGATTAGCAGCTTTCTATCTACATCAGTTTCAATCTTTTAAAAAAAATGGTAATGTCCAAAAAGATTATTTAAGGCTTCAATTGGAATAGAAGTATTTAACTCTAGGAAAGAATGTAAAGAAAAGAAAGATGAGAGATATAACCACATCAATTGAAAAACCCATCAATTAAACACAGTTTTCTGAAAAATTGGATAATGTTGGTTAGCCACTTATACCAATAAATAAGGATCACATATCCCATGATATGGCATGAGCTATAGGTCTGGTAATTTTTTTTTGGCTTGGCAAAGCCATTGGTATTAACCGAGCAGCTAAAAATTGAGAGTTATAGGGCCATAAGGGCCAACATATACACAGAGACAGCTCTAGACCCCTACATGAACGGGTAAAAGTAATAAATTGAAGCAAATAAGACCGTTATCCACACAAGCCTCAATGTAGACATAATATAAATAGCAAAAAGACCTAAACTATTTTGATGCATACATAAAAGTGATGACAGAAGAAAAACCAGTCCACAGCTAAAGATGAATAACTTTACCTGGAATAGAAGGACAATGATGACAAGACAAACTCCAATAGCCATTGAACTGCTGTAGTAAAATGGAACCCAACTACTTACAATAGGTGCCACAAGCAGCAGCATTATACCAAATGCAAGAAACAGCAGACGCCATCTTTGTAAATCTGCATATCATAAAAAGGAGGTAACTAAGCAGTAGACAAGAAACAGAAGGAAACAGATTCCACAGATCCATAAAGTCCCAAGCATAACAACGCATCTGTCCAACCTTCTTCGATAGTTACAGTAACAGAACCAGAAAGACCATCAACAAGCTTCACATCAAGAATTCTATCCTCGTAAGGGGACATGACAGAGTTCCATGGCCCTTTCTGTAAATTCTTCCACGCATCATGTTCACACTGGCACAAGCCAAGAGAAGAATTCCTGCAAGACAGAAATCCCTGAGTCAAAATCTCCAGTGGAAAAGACTAAATCATGTCAAAGAAACATCAGAATAGAGGAATTCTCTACTTACTTGTGAAAGCATATCTGTAATTTTCCCAGCAATCTATCTGGAATTACTGCTGATGGGGCCCAACTAACTCGATATGCACTAGAATAACTGCTAAGTCTCCATCGTGATAGACCGGTGATTAGTATGCGTTCACATAATACATCTTCTTTAGACAAAGGGTCTGTCACAAGTTTATTTGGAGTCACATCCAGTATCTGATTTTTCAATTTGACACCTGTCATGTCAAAAACATTAAGTTGAGTAATGCAAGATTGAGTGCTAACATCAAGATAGTATTCTCTGATAACTTATGTGAGTCAGCATCTGACTCATTTCACTATCAAGGATATCAATCTTGAGAAAAAGCTATGTTATGCAGACCTACAGAAATTAAAATTATTCAAGTTTGCAGCTTTTTATTTGCCCCCAGGAAATTGAGTATCTTCAAACCTTTAAGGGCTATCTTCTAGTGTGTTCTTGTCCCGGGTTAAAGATGCAAACATCAGTCTGTTATGGTCCCCGGTTATGGATCTCATTATGGGACGCTGAAATATGAAATCTGAAGTTTTCTTCTTACGACCTATGGTGCTGATTCGTTAAGAGAGAACCTGCAATCGCTTGAGTTAGAGTACTCAAAAACTGAAATTATAATTTTCTGCTTACATTTCCTGGGACAAACAGAATTTAAATACAACACATAAAAGATAACTACCCCTAGAAACTAGGACATGACCTCCTAACATAACTGGAACGAAAACTGTACTATTACTGGAAAATAACTACTATTAAAAGGATATAACTATTGTTTACTACTAAAAAGAAATAACTAATGTTGTAACTATTGGATGACTAAAGACTGATAACATTACTCTCCTCCTTCAAATCGCGCTTATCCTCAAGCGCTAGAGCAGAAATTAGTATTTCACTCCTTCCAACAAACTCTTCCTCATCATCTATAAATTCAATCCAGAATAATTTCTTGCATATATGACCTCGAGCGAATAGTTCATCACAATTGAAACAAAGTCCCGTAAGACGCCTTTCTTCCATTTCAGATCTTGTCAGTTTCTTCACAAATCTGGCATGATGTTGAGGTGAGAAATTTGTTGTCTTGGATTTGCAAGCATCTAACAATTGCGAACAAACGGGTTGTTCCTTGCGTTCATAAAGTTGAGATAAACTCATCGTTGTAGCCAAATCTGGAGGATTATGCAACTCAACCTCAATTGCTATATAATCAGTAAGACCACTGATATAATGTTCAAATTTTTGCGACTTAGTGTACCAGCCCGCGAAATTAACTGCTCAAACTTTTCTCAGTAATTTGTCACAGACCCAATCTGGCATAACTTAGCCAATTCTCCCAATTTATGACTTCTAATTGGTGGCCCAAATCGAAGGTTACAGTGACGCTTGAATTCATCCCAAAATGGTTGAGGCATAACTATCTCTAGTTGAAGAAACCAAAGTTGTGCATTTTCTAAATGAAAAGAAGCAAGTCTAACCTTTTCTTCTTCTGGAGTTTGTTGGTGTCGAAAGAAATGTTCACATTTGTTTAACCATCCCAGACGGTCCTCTTGTCCATTAAATCCTGGGAAATCCAACTTAGTATGTCGAGGAATGATGAAACTTCCTCCTACTTCTGAACCTGACCCTCCAACCACTTTATCTTTCCCTTCCAACCGCGATTCTAACTTGTATTTTCATTTGAATTAGAATCGGCCTTAGAAATCTCTAAATCCTTGGCAAGTGCATCCAAACGAGCATTTATTGCTTCCTGTCTGGCCAAATTGGTTGCACGTTCTTTGTGGAACAAGTTCACCAGTTGTGCTAGTTGACATTGAATTTGGTCTCCCATAACTCCGGTCTCTGATACCAAGTTGTTATGGTCCCCGATTATGAATCTCGTTATGGGCTCTGCAATATAAAATCTGAAGTTTTCTTCTTACGACCTATGGTCTTGGTTCGTTAAGAGAGAACCTGCAATCTCTTGAGTTAAAGTACTCAAAAACTGAAATTAATTTTCAGCTTACATTTCCTGGGACAAACAGAATTTAAATACAACACATAAAAGATAACCACCCCTAGAAACTAGACATAACCTCCTAACATAACTGGAACGAAAAATGTACTATTACTGGATAATAACTACTACTACAAGAAAATAACTATTGTTTACTGCTAAAAAGGAATAGCTAATATTGTAACTATGGATGACTAAAGACTGATAACACGGTCTTTATAACATCTTAGTTTACTTGACAAATCCTTTATGGACTAAATCGTGTATATAGTTCATAGATATCATTGTAATGCTTTTCAGATAATTGGAATTGAAACAGTTGAGAAGTTTGTGACAATTGTTCATTTCTTAAATGGTATGTTGTCCAAAGAATCCACAATTAATTCCTTAACTTCTAGCTTTTCTCATTCTCAATATTCTTTTTGAAAGTGCATCACATATAATCTTTCTCTTTGCTTAGTCACTACTGCTAACCCTGCATCTTTTTAATCTCTCCTTCAGTCGAGGGTCAATTGAGACAACCTCCCTGCCATCACAAGATAGGAGGTACAATCTGTGTACACGCTACCCTTCGCAAATCCCGCATGTGGGATTTTACTGGGTTTGTTTTTGTTGTAATCACTACTTCTCACCACACAGCCCAGGATTCACCTCTCAATCTTTTTACTACAATATATATATATATATATATATTAAAGGAGTCTCTATGTGGCCTGGGTGTAGCTGTGTTGAATGGGTATAAGTGATTGGTGTCTCTCCTGCAGAATGCATCAAAAACAAGCCAAAAGTGAGCACAACCGAGCAATTTACCCGGCACTCATACCATGATCCTTCCAAGCAATATTTTTTCTCTACATTTTTTTGGTTTAGAATTTTTTCTCTACAATTTATTTATTTATTGATAATGCTAACATTATGTATATTAACAGGCATACTAAACAATTATAAAAAGGATCTTCCTAACTATTTTTCTTTTACATAATGTCTAAAACATCAAAATATCATCTGTTTCTTTAAAGCACTCCTAATTACACATAAAATAAAAACAGGCCAAACAATTCATCTTCAACTTCTTAATAATACATTGCATATCCTCAAAATCTTCGGAGTCCATCAAATATATGTTCAGGAATCCTCTATCTCTCCTTCGCCTTAGACAAAATACCTTTTCTGCCCCAACACTCTGGTACCTCTTTTGCCCTTGCTGGCATCACCCACGAGATACTCCTCAAGTTAATCAAAATTTCCAAATCTTTGCAATGTAAAAAAAGATAGTTGCTGATCTTTGCCTTTTCCCCACACAAAAGCTTGGGAACATAACTGAAGTCGCTACTTCTCAGTTCTGTCTGTGTTAATACAACCTCTTTTGCCACAAGCCAAGTGAAGCAAGCTACTTTATATGGAATCTTCTCATTCCAGATCATTTTCCATGGTCAGCATCCCACTTAGTGGTTGACTTAGATCAGTTACCTATATGCTTCATTCAATTTATATTTTCCCTGTGTCTTTCCTTGTGATACCATACCATCCACATATCCAGTTACACCCTCAAATTGGGGCAGTGTTCTATAGAACTCAGTTATCCTCAACCAATCATTTAAGAGTCTCCTAAAAGTTAAGTTCCAAACCTGTTTAGAATAAACTTCAACTACTATTGCCTCCTGTTGTTGGCCTAAGTTGTAAATGTCTAGAAAAGTTTGTAGCACAACCCCTTGTCCCATCCACTAATCCTTCCAAAATTTATATTCACACAATTCCCTACTATAAACCTTAATTTAGTTATCATTTTGGCCACAGATTTCTAATGGATCTCCTCACACTGCATCCATAAGGGATATTTACTGGATTGGTGGTCCAATTTCCTTCTTTCCCCCCATTTTCTTCTAATTACTCCTTGCATAAAGGATTTTCTTCGGAAGCAAATCTCCATAGTCATCTCATCATCAAACTTTGGCCCTGCGCTTTCAAGTTCCTAATTCCCGTTCCCCTTCTTTCTTGTTAATTGTCAAGATATCCCATTTGACTGAGTGGATCTTCTTTCTATCATCATTACTCTGCCACACAGGAAGCTTCTCCTTAGTTTATCATATCTATCCACAACACTAGCAGGAATTGGATATATAGACATCATGAAAGTTTGGAGAGCATCCAAAACACTATTACTGAGTGTCAAATCTAACCCCAAGGCACAGGTGTTGCATTTTCCAATTTGTCAGCTTCTTCTAGCATTTCTCCATTACTCCATTCAATACCCCTTTGATTTTCTCTTTGCTCCCAAAGGCATGCCCAAGAAAATAATATGATTCTCCCACTTTGCCTCCCAAAATATCAGCTAGCATATGAACTCTTCCACAACATTTACTGGTATCCTTAGTTCATGGTGGCTTCTTCACTTCGTGCATCCTTTGGTTGTGAGCCCCGCCTAGAGGGAGGCACTAAGGGAAGGGCGTAGCGCTAAATCTGCCTCACCTTTCTGAGGTTTAAACCCTTCTGTTGAGCACCAATTGGAAATCCAATTTGACTTCTAAGTGTAGCTGCAGCCCTGAAATGGCCTCAAATACGATGAAAATAACCCTCAGAAATCTGAGTTGATCCTTCTAAGCATTACAGCATACTTTTAATGAGTTATTTCCATGTTGTTGTCTTAATCTGAAATGTTTTTTTTGATTGAAGGATAGCTAACACACGTGAGAGTGGCAACATACACTCCATGACAGTCATGAATGTAATCTGGAGTTTCAAATTCTTAGATTAAAAGTGACACAAAAGTGAGTTGAATCAAGTGGTTCTTATCGCATTAGTTTGGAAACCACTTTAAGGAGCTCATACACAAAATTTGGGGCCTATCTAGAGAAGATTTGTGCTGATATCCATAAATCCACCACTGAAGAGCTCTGAAGCTCAAATTTAGAATTCAGAGTGCTATAAATGTGAATCGTTTCATGTGACTAACATATCAAAAGAAGCAAAACGTCGAGCGCTCATATCTAAAATGTGGCCCTGTTTAGAGAAGATCTGAGTTACTCGGGATAGAAAATAACTTCCAGCTCATTGAAGAAGATGACATGCTGTAAATTTCCTGTTTCTGTGCCCTTGGACAGTGAAGGAGGAGCTGAGCATTGAAACATTGAAGAAAAATTCGGGTACACAACCAGTTTAGCTCCACGAATTGCTGCCCAGAAAGTTGTTAACTTTGTGTCCACGAAACACCAGAACCAGCAGCACTTTGTCTCCACGAAGTTCGTTCATTCCAACGAAGTTGCTGCCTAATTTACATTTGAAATTGTTACTGTATTTTGAATGAGAGTTCAGAAACATGAAGCAGAAAGCTAAAAAAACCGGCAGCCATTGAAGCTTGTCTAAAAGCTTGAGTTTGAATTTTGACTTGCCACAAACGGGCTCCGTTTTGAGTGGTGAATATATCAAAAGAAGTGGCACGTCGAGAGGAGCTCATACCTAAAATTTGGGGCGATTTTGGAGAAGATATCTGGTGATTTGCATCAATTTATAGCAGCAGCTACACAAAAAATGTAATGAACACCTGGAAAAAAATTCTAGACTTGTATGATGCGAAAATATCCACTTATTTACTGTTTCCTTTCCATTTTTCTTTATAGAGTTCTTTAGCTTGATTATATTGAATCCTACTTGCATTAATCTTGTCTATTTTTGTGTCTATAATTCTGTCATTCCAATGTCTTTGGAGCTTTTCTTGTTCGACTTTGTTGGTAACTATTTGATACAAGTATGTTAGGTTTTAGAGTTGTCTAAACAAAATTCATTCTATCCCAAAGGTTGGTTTGAGACTTGTGACAAGTGAATGATATGAGCAAGAACGGTACAAGTATGTAGTAGACAAAAAGGGAAAATTTCTCTTTCCACCTACTTCTCTTAATCCTCATCAAGGAATTTTGGGCACTTACTCTAAATCCCATAAAAATGATTGAGATAGGGGCAAGGGATGGCGACTCTATGATGAAAAAAGGAGAGGATGTGCGGAGTGAAGTAAGAGAGTCGCCACAAAACAAATCTAACCTTCTTCTTTGTTATTTACACAGACTCCTAAAAACGAGCCTACACTTAATGAAACGACAAGTATGGTGGTCTCCTTGAATAAATGACTTGACATGCTTGAAATTATGGGATTGGGAGCTTTGCCCCAAGGTAAAGAAAATCTTTTGAGACCTTGAAGGTACAATTAGTAAACTTGACGCACTGAATATTTTGAATGAACAAAGTTTGAGGGATAGCTTGTATTCATGTGAGCTTAACAGGTTAGGCACCTCTAGTTATCTCCTAAACCAAGAAAATAAATAGTGATCCAAATTTCATTAATAAATATGCAATATATGTACACATAACAGGCACTCCTTTCAATACTGTTCAATCAAGTAAAGACAATACAATCTCCAATGTCCACAAATATTTCTCATGACCACTTCCATTATACCCTTAATATAGAGAAGGTTTTTAGTCACAAAAAATTGTCCGCTACTTCGGCTTCTCAAAAAAGCAACAAGTGACTATGATTTTCAACGGTATATTGAACCCTATGAGTTGATGAAGTATTTGTGAGTATTAAAATTGTCAAAGGAGCAAAATTGGGATGCTCCAAAATCAAATATAGATTACACAAGAAGAATATGTAAAGGAGAAAGTGATAAATTGAAGAAAAAAAAAGAAAGAAAAAAGAGAATAGGGGAAATAGAGTAACCTTGGAGAGCAGCAACGTGAGTAGTTGAAAGAAACAGAGAGATGCAAAAGAGTACAGGAAGAAGAAAAGCACTGCTGCCGAAGAATAAGATGAACCCCATTAATGGATCCACTTCCCAAACTCCGTTTCTTCCTCTTCCTCTTCCTCTCTTCCTCTCTTCCTCTCTTCAGTTTGAAATGAAAAAAGAATTCAAAGGCGGTACATGACTCGAAAACACGCAACCAATAAGTACTTCCTCCCTCTCGTAGGACCCGTTTGTTCATATATATTTTTAAATAAAATTTGTAGTTGTTATTATTTAATAAATTTTTTTGATAAATAATTTATATTTTTAAATATTAGAAAAAAATTGTGTTAAATTTTATTATTTGTAAGCTTTTGAAAAATTCAAAATTTTGTATTAAACTTTTATTTTTTATAAAAGCACCTTTTATAGTTATTATTTGTATTGTATTATATTTTTTTATGTGAATAATAAATCAATGATGAAATATTCAATGAATATGAAAGTGATGAAATTGTTGCTGATGAAAATAACGAACGATCGGTTCAGGGTAACAAAGTCATTAGTTTTGTCTACTTTCACGGTGTATTGAATGGTGGTGTTGTACTAGCTTCGAACTACCACATTGCTCCAGTCTCGCAGACTACTTGTTATTTGTTATAATTAGTGCCGACAATGAGCCCATATTTTGGTAACCCATCCATATTTTAATGGATTGGATGATTGACTTTCTACATGGATAAAATATAGTTTGATACTCATATTCAACCCATAAAAATATGAGTAAAATATAGGTAAACTATTGATACAATATGAATTAGTCAAATGGGTTAAATTTGTAACTTTTATTCACACAAAATTCATGATATCACTAATATAAATTGTAACTCTTCCTTTTTCTATTCTTCTATAGAACTAATTTTTTTTCTCTATAATTGAAAAGGTGAAGTCTTTGACCCTCCAAAAATATATTTTAAATGTACGTTTTTTTTTTGTTAATTATAATTGTATTATTATATTTGTTTAGTTTTATATAAGATGATAAATAATAGTGTAAAATAAGCAAATTGTGTATTAGTATTGACATTGCTTAAGCCTTAAAGTGCATTAATCATGTTTAAATTATGCAAGTATCATTTACTTTGAATTTAAAAATATTTTTTTCTTATTACTTTTATTTACTACTATATTAGAAGAAGGCTATTTCAACATGCCTGCTTCAGCTAGGGATATTTTCGTCATTTAAGTGTAGTTACACGTGGCACTACTTAGCATAGGAACTGGTAATTTTTTCTACTTTTTGTCATATTACATTAATTTCCATGGTTCAACTTCACTACACGTGGATTATATGTGTCCTTCATCCCCACTTCCGCTCCTTTTATCAAAAGCTCAAAGCTTTCTTCAACTTTCTCAGACTCGAAGTTGCTGCACTTCTAAGGTACGATTCGTTGTTCTTTTATTTAGTTGAATGGTTTCATATTTTTCTTCTGTTTTCTCCCTTCCACCACTCCACCCTCGCCGCCACGGCGACTCACCACCCCTCACCCGCCGCCGCCGCCACCTCCTCCTCCACCGCCGATGAGTCCCACATCCTGGACAACCTCCACCACTACATCTTCCGCCCTTCCACCACCCCCTCCGCCGCCGCCTCCACCTCCTCCTCCGGCGACGTCAAATAGGGATTTCTGGGACCCATTTGTGCCTCCTCCGTCATCTTCGAGGTCAGTCACGGAGGAGGAATGGGACGAGACAACGATAACATCGGAGGCTGCCGTCACCACCACGGTAGGAGCGACGAGCGTGGCGGCTCCACCGTCGGCGGTGAGCCAGTTTTCTAAAGAAACCACCTCAACAAGTGAACTTGCGGTGGTGGTCTCTACTAAAGGCAAAGACTTGGTGGAAATCATCAAAGAACTCGATGAGTACTTTCTTAATGCTGCTGATGCTGGTGCACAACTCTCATTGCTTTTGGAAGTTCCCAATTGTGCTTTTTCCGAACAAAGATCTTCAGGTATGTATACGTACAACTGCACAAGGTACAACATGCTTACCCAAAAATATAGTATAAAAATTGGTTCTTTTGGGGTTCTGTAGATAAGTTGATGAGTCCTTTTTCATGGTCATTTGGTGGAAGTTCAAGATGGAATGGAATTGGAAGATTTTGTGATGATCCAATGAACAAATCCATCAATGGGGTAAATGGTGCCAAAGCAGCTTCCCACTGTTCCACAGTGGAAAGATTTTGATGTCTAATTGTTTGTTAGTGCAAAAATCGCATCGCGTAATAGTCAGTTGTTTCCTTGTCAAATTATATGCTATTTCTGTCATGTCAAAAAACTAACTTCAGCTCTTCTCTTATTTTCTACCTATATTTCATAATCCATGGGATATCCTACAAATACAAATTCCAGCAATCATTCTGTGATAGAGCCACAAATGTCTTTGTCAAAAATGATTGACTGTATAATAGGAAAAAAAACCCATCTGCGTTTATTTTTTCAATAGTCTTAGTTTCTCTACTTCTACTTCTTTGGGGTTAAAAAGTGAAGAAGAGGAAAGTGTTGAACTTGCATATGAAGTTTGACTTGATTTTCTGGGGACGAAAAAAAACATTTAAGTCCAACTACTAACTTATACTTAATGTGAGAGTGGAACACAATTTACGTTAACCGAAAAGTTTACAGTGAGATCAGTTTGATCTCTTGTTTGTGGTAAGAATATTGTTCTCAATAGATAAGCATAATTTACCAACATGTCTAGATGGCTACAAATACATAAATCAGAGATGTATGTAGAAGTTGGCAAGGAGGAGACAATAATCTTACCCATTCTGTTATTGCTATATTTCAATAAGCAATTTATAGTTATGAATCCATGGTATTGATTGTTATTATTGTTCTACAAAAAATAATGTACTCATTCAAATGGAGAAACAGGATATGCACTTTCTAACCAATTTTTGCAATCTTCTTGCAGCCATTGTTCCCTGGAGAAAATGTTGCGGACCAGCTTGTTGAGATAATCAAGGTGCTGTGTGATAAATTCTTGTTTACTGATGCAAATATTGTAGCAGGTTTGTAGTGATCTAGACTTCTATAGCTTACTGATTCTTGTGTCATTTGCTTCATCTTATGGGTATTTGTAGTGGATATTTCTTCCAAGACAATGAAAGATTTTCAACTTGCACTGATAATGATTTACAGCAATGTGATATGAACGTACTGAATCTTTGTCCTTATGTTAAGATGAATAATTCAAATTAGTCCCAAAAGATTTCTATAGGATGAAATATTTTGTACTTTATAGTGAGAAACAAGAATCTGTGATTTTTTTACTTTGTTTTTAGCCTTGAATTGAGCTATATAGGGATGCATTTATTTTCTGTAGTAACAAATAAAACGCCGAAATTCAGTTTTATGTCTACTGAATTGAGAATTTGATCAGTCAATAATGAGACAGCAACAGAAACAAGAAAACTGAACCAATATACTCTTCATGTTCTTGAATCCCCTGATGTGAAGTCTTGAATAAGCCGTCTCATGTATATATATAGCTACAATAAGAAACTGGAATCAAAGAATGAAAGTGAGTGGATCAATCAGAGTTGTTATGGAAAATGATTCATCACGAAGAGAATTTTTTTGAAAACTTGTGAGGTGTGCCAAGGCATCATTAATATTTGAATTAGAAGTAATGATCAATAATCAGTAACAGTAATGATTTTCTCAACTTTACTTTGTAATTTTATTATCAAATATCTTAATTAATTGTTAAAGTAGTGACTCTATTGTTTGTGGTAAGAATATTGTTCTCAATAGATAAGCATAATTTACCAACATGTCTAGAAATTAGGCTCTGAACTTTTGTAAATCTTGTTGTATAGATTTAGGTGTCGTAAAAATTGAAGTTATGCATATGTTTCATTTTTTTCATGGAAGAAAACATTTTAAGCCAAAAATGTCTTTCTGCTTTGGGATAAACATGTCTGCACCAGTATAGTACTTTCTCTTCACTCATTTCTTTCTGAATTTTTTAAATTTGTTGCCTTTATTTTAATTGTTTGTCTTAGTTTGACTTGACACGACACATAACTTTTAAATTTTTTAGTCACAAACCAAAGATGTGTATAATGCACCTAACATGTCTAACAGAATGTTGGACACAAGAATTGCTGAATAGAAAAAAGTGATTATTTTTTAAGCAAACTAAAAGAAAATAAGACAAATGAATTGAAAAAAGTGATTATTTTTTAAGCAAACTAAAAGAAAATAAGACAAATAAATTGAAAAGGAAGTAGAAAATTAGCTAGACTTAATAACTAGGATAAGCAGGGGATATATTTAAATATATATGTCATGCGTGAATCCTTTGTCATGTTGAGCTTCACTGATCCTTTTTGGCTTTTGTATATTTTGATAGTATGAATTGTTTTCATCTATAACACTAACCAAAAGAGCTTTATTTATTATTTATCATATAGTTTTTCCATGTCATCATGATGTTTCATCAGATTTTGCTCTATTGACTGTAAATTTCACTTGTAATAGTAAAGGGTGCCTTCTCTTGTTTTGTCTGCATAATGTTTGGATGGTTGGTATATATTGTTCAGCATACTGGTTGATTTACTATAAGCCACACTATCAAACCATATGTATAAAGCTGCAACACAGAGGTTATTATTTTGTTGTGTTCATTGATATGTAGGATATGAAAATAATTTTCCTTCAAGATTTTGTACGTATGCTGCGCTATGCTAGGTGATCTATAATTTGTATTATTGTGTACAAAGGACTTGTGTTACTTGTGTACAAAGACCCTTCTACATTTACTAAATATTTGAGATTTCATCATTTGAATTGGGCTATTTTGTGCTCTTTTATTCTTGAGGTTTCTCTAATTATATATGTTTAACTAAGTATTCAACTTTGAACCTATATATTTTTCTCTTTTTTCACAGGTACTTTTTTGCCAGGGTGATAAGCGATAAAAATGTACCATTACATAAATGATACACATTCAATGTAAATAAAGTAGCGAAGAACTTATTTTATGCATTTAGCTCAGAAAATTTGTTTAATGTTGGGCCCGTACTTGTACGGGCCATCTCTATCTAGTTATTACATAAATTTGTTTTATATTGAAAATTTTGAATTTTTTTTTTACTTTTATGATACAATAATAAATGAAGCTTTTTCAATATTTTTCATCTAAAAAAATACTAAAATGTTTGAATATTATTTACTCATATGGATAAATATGGTAAGACTTAAGTTATATGTAGCCCCTTAAAGTTGTTTGTATAATAAACTTACACACCTTAACAAACTTTATTTCCTATTAGACACTCCGATCTTAAAAATTAAGTACTTATTGAACATTTTTCTGACACTTAGGCATCATTTGTTTCCATTAACATTAAGATGTTTCAATCTTAATATACATCTGAATATTACGATTTACATTAAGACCATGATGTTTTGATCTGAATACACATTTGAATATTAAATGTGGTCTTTAAATCTGAACATTAAATAATTAATGTTGTTTGTTTTCAATATCTGAATGTGGAAGTAAAATTGAACATTATATTAATAAAATATTATAAAATTTTCATTTCAACAAAATATATCACTTTTGATTAAAAAAATTCTAAAAGTTTTAATAATCATGATTCAAAGTATTACTTTTTCATTCAAAAACCTTGATAAACAACAATACACCAAAAATATTATTACAACCAGCGCTCTTGACGCACATCAATACAAGAAAATTATTAATACAAATAAAAATACTTCAAATAATTTATGAAAACTTGTCAGTTGGGAAAAAATGATGTTTGATTAAGAAAATTGAGAAGGAAAGTTTTTAGTTATGAGATTAAAAGCACACTCAAAGCAGAGAAACTATAATTTATTATTTGATAACTTATCAAATAAATCTGAATGTTGTTAAGAGTCTCCTGCAAATCTGATTCGTTCATAACTCTTCAGACCCATTAAGAGGTTTTCTAAAAAAAAAAATGAACTTAATGGAACTGAATCTGAATCAGATTCAATTCGAACCTAAAAATCAAACATACTGAATGGGCTGAATCTAAATGATTAAGATACAAACATCCATTAAGTTTAAACAAAGGAGGTCTTAATCTAGAAAAGTAAGTGTAATACGTGTGCATAGGATGTGACAAAATAACAAATCAAATGAAGACACATGATATTTAAATCTAAAATAATTACAAAAATAAATTTTGTATATAACAAAATACTAAAAGAAAATACTTTAAACTTAAAAAAATAAATTATACACCCCTAATACTACCCATCTCAAACCTTTCCATTTCTTCTTTTCCCCTAACATTTACATTGTCCACCATTGTTAACCTCCATTTAGAAAAATTAGAGGCTTAACATATTGTATTTATAAATATCATTTTTATTTTTCTTTGTGCCTTCTTTCTTATTTTATTAGAAAATCTATTCTTTCTTTATTTATCTTGATTTTAAATTATTTCTTTTATTCTATTCGTAAGGAAGAAGGGGTTGTGAGTTGAGGCAGTGTGCGTGGGAAGAGGGAAAAAGAAAGAGAGAAAATATTTGAATAATTCTTTTGTTCAGCAAAGAAGTTATAGATTGTCTCCATTTTTTTTTACAAAAATATAGATAATAATCTCCACTTTATCCAATAAAGAATCAATGATCTCCATCTTTTTCTGAAAGAACGACGGCAGAAGTAGATAATAATAAGAAACTAAAAAATTTATCGATATGTGATTCACTCTAATATTTTCACCTTTCAGAGTGATGTTATATTTTGCATGCATATTAATAAAATTATTTACATAAATAATAATAGCATGATACATAAGTGTATCAATTGCGCTATGACATAGTGTTATCTAACCATTTTAATGAGATCCAAATTTATATTTGTGTTATGCGAATTTACAAACATTGGGATACTATTCAATGAAAGCACTTTACAACCTTTTAAATCCTTCAGGAATTTTCATATAATATTTACATTGTAGCTAAATATGATAATCATTCATCATGCGTATACTAGTTTTTCATATATTGTCACACTAATAGAAATTTCATTTCATCTATCTTAGGAGAATACATCTCCGTACAATAATGTCAGGACTTTTGCAAAAAGTTTTTATTTTTTAATACATAAGTCGTACTTTATATTTTACGATTTTATTTAACACAAAATAATTCGTTTGTACCCCACTGACATTATATTTTGGTATATGGACAATAACTCCAAAATATCAATTTTCCAAGTGAAATAAATTTACTTGAATTGTATTTTCTTTGTCCAACAATTTATCTTTCCTTTCGATAAATTTAATATAAAGATCCTCATCACCATTTCTAATTTTGAGCGCTAAATTATATGAAAGAAATCTTCGACGATTTATTTGATACCGATTCTAATTTGACATAACATATCAAACTCTATTTATTTTTATTATTTTCAGGTACCTGAATCTTTGTCAAAATTTTATAAAGTGTTATGTCATGGTGCTTTTAATTGCTCCATTATTATGACCATCTTTATCATTTGATCCTCTTCTTCTTTAAGATATTACATCTTTCGAATAGATTGATCTATCACGCTTCAGGCATTTCATAAATTATATCTTTCAATGATTTTTCTTTGAAGCAATTAGGACTAAATTTTATCATATGATCAGTGAATATGTCTGAAAATTGACTTAAGTTATATTTTCAACGAGGAATCATATCAATGATATGTTATTATACATAAACTTATTTTCAAGTTGCTTATCATCTCCTCCTAATGTTAGAGAATCTAACATTCACCTGACTTTATACGGGAACTCATCTTTTTGCATTTGTATAGTGGTGGAGCAATTGAATAATATATCACATATTTAAATCTCTAAAAACTCTGAACCAATTATGATAGGGGATCCTTGTTGGATTGATACATACAAGTGTTGTTATACTTTAAATTACACATCTCATATCAAATTTCTTTCAAGTGTTTTATTCTCGTAACCAATGATTTAGCTATAATTGGAGGCATACAACTTTTGCTTAAACCACTTGCATATATACCAACATTATCAATATATTTTTATAATTTGAAATGTGCTCTTGATTTATCAACTCGAGTAAACAACCTTTACAAAAATCAAATTGCAAGTTGATAATAAATCACATGTGACCATGACATAGATGCATCTATATAATAACAAATGATCTACATGGCAGGTGAACATACTCATATTCACCTTTTTATACTTTCAAAATTTCATGAAATATAATCTCAACCTTAGCTGGTACAACAATAATTTTATCATGATAACAAACAAATCCAGAGAATTCTTAAAGAATTTATTATTTCTTCAATCTATATAACCACATGAAGTCTCATTTTGTCACGACCCAAAACGAGTCGTGAGTGGCACCCACACCTAACCTACTAGGTGAGCGAACCAACAAATCTAACCCCAACATTTACCAATAGTTCTAGGAATAACAAAAATAATGTGGAAGATCCAAAACTTATTAATGTAACCAATTAAATAGGCTTCTAAAGTTTAACACTTATTATCCCCCAAAATCTGGAAGTCATCATATCAAGAACATCTATCCTCAAATTACCAAAACTAAGAGTATTTAAGAAACCAAAATAAGTAAAAAGATAGTCCATGTCCGAAATTCAAAGACATCATGACGTGAATGAGAGAATCCAGCACGAGCTAGAAATAATAGCTCATCCTGAACTCTGATGTGCTGGAGACTGACTAGAGCTGAGGGTGAGTCAAAGTCGATTATACACTTGCTGCACTCCAAAAGAACAAAGAGGAAAATACAAGTAGGGGTCAGTACAAGGAACACATACTGGTAGGTATCATCGGCCAACTCAAAATAGAAACCAATATACATTGAATAATATATAAATCACTACAATACATAACAGGTGGCAAACAACAAACACATGAACCATTGACAACAACACCATAACATGTACACCATCAATCACAACATCAAGCAAAACTAGGAGGACTCATGCCTCCACACCACACTCATTTGAATTATAGGTTCTTTGAGGTTAAGTATATTAAGTTACTTCAAGATTCCTTTCGTTTAATGTTATTGTGTCGGAACGTGACACTCCGATCCCATATACCGTGTCGTAACGTGACACTCCGATCGCATAATACTGTGTCGGAATGTGACACTCCGATCCAGTTATCTTATTATTTTATTTCATCAAGCCTTCTTTATTCAAGGCGTCATTGTAATAGAGAGGGTTCAAGATTAGAAATTCAATAGTCTCATAAATTTTAGGCCAACCACAAACCACACAACCAAAACATACAACCACACAATCAAGTACATAAGAGACTTTACAATATCACTCAATACATATCAATCGCTATTTAGAGTTTATCTATCACATAGAAATAAACCATAACCTACCTCCACCGAAGAACCGAAGTCAAGCAACTACTTTTCCAATGTATTTCCCTTCCTTATTGCCTCCGAAACCTTCCGATCTATCAAGTATATATATATATATATATATATGTAAGGTGTAAGTTAACAAGACCATAAATACTCCGATGATTCTGTGTCTAGCTTATACCCATCAATCCACCTAATTCTATAATCAATATCTTAAAGTTCAACCTAAAGATAAGTCTTACTTCCTCCCATTAGCACAATTTAATGAAAATTAAGTAATTCAATAAACCTAATATTTAATTACCTATCTCAATATATTAAAAACTTAACTTGATAACATGATAATAATATTAATAAGCTTAATTCCTATACCACTGGTGACGAAACCAGTGGTAAGCTCAACCAACTTTAATTTTATTCATTTTGTAGTGAGCACCTAAGTAGTAGCATTTATGTTTCTCCATTACAAAATTTTAAATGTTTTACTTTTCAATTTCATCAAAGGCACATGTTGAATTTTATAATTTGCTATCACAAGTACAAAGAGGAGTTGGTCAATTCTCCTCTTTCCAATTAACATTATATAAATAACTAATTCTAACCTTAACATTAAAATAATATAGATTCTGTTGGAAAGTAGGAGAACAAATAAAGAAGTTTTGATGATTGATAAAGTGAAGGCATGGTGTCGTATGTGTACAATTATGAGAGATTGCGGCGAAGAAGAAAGAATTGAGGTAAGAAGAAAAAGTGCAGAATTGTAAAGAAGGAAACAATATGGAAATAAATAAAGAAGGAAAGAAATAAAAAAGTAGCAATTCAAGTCAAAGAAGGAAAGAAATAAAAAGTAGCAATCCAAGCCAAAGAAGGAAGAAATAAAGAAATTACAATTCAAGTCAAATAAGGAAGGAAAAATATAGACAAGTTCAAGAAGGAAAATGATTTGTAATTCCTTTCCTTGTAGAAGTTGAAGGCAAATCAAATCTATAAAAGGATCAAGAAGTTGAAGAAAAAAAAAGTGTCTTTGCAATTACAAAAATCGAGAGAATTTTTCCAGCAAAGCCAGAATGATAGGTATTGCATATTCCGAAATATATCATCTTGAGAGCAGTACTTTCTGGAGAAAAAACGCAGGCCTTTGTTACAGAAACGCAGGAATCAGGTTCACGTTCATCACAGCAAAATAAAGACCAGTTCATGAAACCTGTTTTACTCAGAACTATTGGATATTGAAGTTTGATCAATTAAAGTCTAGGGTTATTAGTCTTTGTTGATGTGTTCTAGGTTTATTATTGAGTTGTATAACTCCTAGATTTGTAACAAGAAGTGGGTTTACTTCTTGGGAGTTGAGTCTTGAGAGATTTGTAACAAGAAGTGGGTTTGACTTCTTGGGGGTTGAGTCTTGAGAGAATTGTACAAAGGGTGGTTTTGGCTCTTTGTAGGGTTGAGTTTCAGCGAGGGTTGTAACAAAAGGTGAGTTTGGCCTTTTGGAGAGGTCGATTGTAGTCAATCGAGAGAGGTAGTAGAGATAAGGCTTTCTGATTATTGAGTTGTAATCACAAAATCTTATAGTTGAATTAATAAAACGAGGTTTTTCCTTCCTTGAGTGAGGAAGGTTTTTAATTTAATAAGTATTTGTGTTTTTACTTAAAAGCAACTTACAAGAACCTGGTTCTTGTTCTGGGGTAAAGGTTTCTTCAATTGTATCAGAGCAGGTCTTTTCATTAAAAGACTAACATCTTGAAAAGGATCAATGGCTGCACCACCTACACCACAAGAAGGAGCTTCTCAAACTCGACCACCACTATTTAATGGAAAGTATTATGGATGGTGGAAAAATCGCATGATGGATCATTTACTAGGAGAAAATCCAGACCTATGGGAGTCGTGTTGGACGGTCCAACCATACCCATGAAGAATGGAATAGATGGAACAACTCAAGTACCAAAAGATAGGAAAGAATGGAATGCTGCAGATAAACTTGCAATTCAGAACAATGCTAAAGCAAAAAAGATCTTGATATGCGGAATAGGTCCAGATGAATACAATCGAATATCATCATGTCAAGATGCTAAAGCAATATGGGAAACTTTGCAAACTGCGCATGAAGGAACAACTCAGGTAAAGAAGTCTAAAATAGATAACTTGAACAGACAATACGAACTGTTTCGAATGACAGAAGGTGAAACAATCCAAGAGATGCATACCAGTTCACCGCTATCATTAATGAAATCTACTCACTAGGTGAAATAATTCCCAATGGGAAAGCAGTCAGAAAATTTTTGAGTGTGTCTTCCAGAATCTTGGGAAAGTAAAGTAGAAGCCATTACTGAAGCCCGTGATCTAGATAAGTTAGCCATGGATGAACTCATTGGAAATCTCATGACCTATGAACTCAAGAAAAAACAAGAAAAGGAAATTGAGGCAAAAGAAAAGAGAAGAACCTGGTTCGTACAGGCACACACCAGAAAATTTTGAGGACGAAAACATTGCGTTAATGACTAAAAGGTTCTCAAGAATGTTAAAAAAGGGACATGTGTACCACAAGAGGAATAGTTCAGAAAAAGAAAAGGAAATCAAGAATGATAAGTACATTCCCACAAACAAAAGAATGACCAATCAAGAAGCAGATCTTTCAACTAGAAGAGCCTTTGCCGCTATGGGGGACTTATCTGAAGAGAATTTGAGGATGGAGGGTTCGAAAATCAGTCACTACTTGCAATAGAACAATCAAATAAATATGATTTTCTTGCACTCATTGCTGAAACAGATTCTGAAGATGATGAAGAAGATGACAAACAAAGCAAGTAAGTTTTCATCACATCAAAGTAAATATTGAATCATATTCTAAAAAGGAACTAGAGTCCTTATTGAGTACTCTTATAGATGCATATCAGTCTGTCAATTCTGAAAGAGAACAAGTGATGGAAAACTATGCATCTTTAAGAGAAGTCAATGACAATCTTGAGAAACACAATCACTTTCTTCAAATAAATTAAAAGAACAGATTAAAATCTCAGAGTCAAGTCACAAGGGCAAAAACCCTGCTAGTGAACTTCAATTAGCTCTAGAAGAAAAAATAAAATTGTTAACCATAGAATGTCAAGCTTTAACAGAAAGGAATAGGTTGCTACAAGAAAATCTTGATAATACCAACTGGATCTGGAAAGAAATCTTAGATGGACCAGGTCCTCTGAAATTTTAACTCAGATTCAAGAAAGGCAACCACTAGTCGAAGTGGGATAGGTTTTAAAAAACAGAATAATCTTGTGTCACATACTATTCACATGTCTAAAAGTTTATGCACTCATTGTGGAAACTCAGGTCATTTAAAGAATCAATGTAAAGCTTTATTTGAGGCTTTCCAGAAAAATCTTAAGTTCACCAAAAGGGAAAAGACTGATACGGCTAAGAACCTGGTTCAAAATAAAATGCTCCAAATAAAAGGTTTTCTTTGCCTTTATGGGCTAGAAGAAATCTTATTCATCCTTTACTACTCACATAAAGGGGCCCAAGCTAATCTGGGTTCCCAAGACTAATCTTTGACTAGTGTTTCAGGTGAAGGTGAGAGGGAAAAAGCCAACTTGGTACATAAATAGTGCATGCTCCAAACATGTGCTAAAAATGGTAGAAAATTTCCTCTCGCTCTTTGATTTTCAAGGAGACAGTTTATTCCTTGAAAAAGATGAAAAAAAAAAAACTTTGAAGAAAGTGACATGATATCAAACATCTTTGATGATGCAAATTTAGAGAACACTGCATATGAACCTGGTTCACAGCTAATAATCATTGATGCACCTGCAACATGAATTACTACTAATCTATGGTTCTGGAGATTGGGGGAATATTAGAGCAATCGGGACAGTAAGAGTATGGCACACCTTCAGGGGGAACTTCGTTGTGTGAACCTGGTCCTTGTTGTTCATTGGAAGGTATTAAAGATTGACAAGGGTTGTTTCTCTATGACAGCTTGAGATTCGTTTGATCTTGAAGAATATGATGATGCGACATTCTCATGAAGGCCTTGAATATGAAGAAGTTGAGAAAAATCAGTCAAAGCATGGTCTTATCGAAACAAGTTGATGCGTTATCATGATTTTCTTTAATAATTGGCTAGTAAACGAATAATCTTATGCTTGAGTGATTATACAATGAATATCTGTTAACTCAACCTCGTACTGTAACAGGTACACACTCAAAGCACATCTCAAACAATGTTTAGAAAGTCTGCGGATATTATCTCTTCTCTTTGCTAACACCATTAAGTAAATCATGAAGAAACACAAAAAGGGGAAACCTGGTTTCTCTGTAATACTCAGGTATGTACAATCCTTTTTCAATGCATTAATTTCCTGAGTTTGGGTCAAACATAAGCACTAAAACCTGGTCGATCATCAAAAATTCAACTTTCTTAAAGATCACCAAGAACCCTCTTTGACAATAAGCATCGTTCAATCTCAAACTGCTCTAATGATGAAAATCTCAGTATTGAAGTTACTCATGCTTTAATTTAGGGGGAACCTTGATTTACCACCCACATCTGAACCAGATTCACAAACTCCAAATTGATATTTCATCCATTCCAAGTGTATAACCTGTCTATCTCTCAGGGGGAACAATTGTCACAGAAATAAATTGTTGCTTGCTTTCATTATTGATAAACACATCTCTTTGTGCACCAAAATGTGATGAATCTCTTACTGGTAGTTGGTACTCCTTCAAAGTTGTCATCAAGAAAAAGACTATCAAAAAAAAAAAAAAAAATCACGGAGGAATGAAAATGTTACGGAGTAGAGTAAAAAAAAAAAAAAAAGGTGATGATGTACCTCATGTTTCTCTTGATGAAATTTCACATCCTAAGAAAACTGATCAGAATAAAGAATTGGTGCACAATGGGCATACTGAAAAAAATTATCAATGGCAGTAAACATCCCTTTCTTCTTCACTTAAGTAATCTTTGTCCCAATCCTCATCCTCAAAGTTTAGACTTTTTGACTCTTTGATGTGCTATGTCTGTCTCATACTCATGATATTATATGTTTTGATTAGGGCATAAACTGGTACATATTTGTTTATTTCGTTTCTCATTGAAGATCTTAATTGTGTATGAGTTTAAGATGACTAATATCCTCAGATTAACTAACCATTTTGTTAGCAGAAGTGTACTTGAAAGTGTTGCCCAAGTGGCTATGATTAAAAATGATATTGCACTCATTGAATTATTCGAGTTCTTTGGTTATTAGTTTTCAATGATGCCAAAAGGGGGAAATTATATAATGTGGATAGACATATGCATAGTTTGTCATCATCAAAAAGGGGGAAATTGTTGGGGAATGAGAAAACATGAAGTTTGTAGTTTTTTGGATGACAAAGAATTGAAGTTTGATCACTAACAAAGAGTCTTGATGTGTAACAAATCATTGGTTATCATCATCAAAAAGGGGGAAAATGTTGGAAAGTAGGAGAACAAATAAAGAAGTTTTGATGATTGATAAAGTGAAGGCATGGTGTCGTATGTGTACAATTATGAGAGATTGCGGCGAAGAAGAAAAAGAATTGAGGTAAAGAAGAAAAAGTGCAGAATTGTAAAGAAGGAAACAAATATGGAAATAAATAAAGAAGGAAAGAAATAAAAAAGTAGCAATTCAAGTCAAAGAAGGAAAGAAATAAAAAAGTAGCAATCCAAGCCAAAGAAGGAAAGAAATAAAGAAATTACAATTCAAGTCAAATAAGGAAGGAAGTAAATATAGACAAGTTCAAGAAGGAAAATGATTTGTAATTCCTTTCCTTGTAGAAGTTGAAGGCAAATCAAATCTATAAAAGGATCAAGAGTTAGAGAAGAAAAAAAAAGTGTCTTTGCAATTACAAAAATCGAGAGAATTTTTCCAGCAAAGCCAGAATGATAGGTATTGCATATTCACGAATATATCATCTTGAGAGCAGTACTTTCTGGAGAAAAAACGCAGGCCTTTGTTACAGAAACGCAGGAATCAGGTTCACGTTCATCACAGCAAAATAAAGACCAGGTTCATGAAACCTGTTTTACTCAGAACTATTGGATATTGAAGTTTGATCAATTAAAGTCTAGGGTTATTAGTCTTTGTTGATGTGTTCTAGGTTTATTATTGAGTTGTAATAACTCCTAGATTTGTAACAAGAAGTGGGTTGACTTCTTGGGAGTTGAGTCTTGAGAGATTTGTAACAAGAAGTGGGTTTGACTTCTTGGGGTTGAGTCTTGAGAGAATTGTACAAAGGGTGGTTTGGCTCTTTGTAGGTTGTGAGTTTCAGCGAGGGTTGTAACAAAGGTGAGTTTGGCCTTTTGGAGAGGTCGATTGTAGTCAATCGAGAGAGGTAGTAGAGATAAGGCTTTCTGATTATTGAGTTGTAATCACAAAATCTTATAGTTGAATTATAATAAAACGAGGTTTTTCCTTCCTTGAGTGAGGAAGGTTTTAATTTAATAAGTATTTGTGTTTTTACTTAAAAGCAACTTACAAGAACCTGGTTCTTGTTCTGGGGTAAGGTTTCTTCAGATTCCTATCCCAACCATTAACTATCCACCATTATCCTAAATCATTACATTGATGAATATATTATTGTATTTTGAATCCATCTAATACTTATATAAATTCAAAAGGGACATTAATTAGCAACTACCCAACAGAAAACAAATTGGAAGGGGTTACGAAGGTTAGTAATACCTGGGGTTGCTGCCTTCGATGTGCGACTTTCTTTTCTTCTCTTCTTTTTTTTTTCTAAAGACCAACTTCTACCCTAATTATCATATAATCAACTATACAATTTGATTAAAGTGACCCATTATTTATTTTAATATTATTTTCTTAACCACTAACTAAATAAATTAGTAAAACTATCCCATTAATTTCATAGTTATAATTATGAATAGTCCAAAACACCCATTTAAATCTATCGGAAAAGTATTTTATCAAATAAAAAGCTCTAGTACTCAAAACAACCAAATGGGTTGTTACATTATATACCAATTTACCCATCGTTCGTCCTCAAACGATCGTAGGAAGAAATGCGAGGGCGAGAAAGAGTACCTGAATCTGTAAAAAGATGTGGATATCTTTCATGCATATCAGCCTCACTCTCCCAAGTGGACTCTTCAATTGGCCGATTCTTCCACCGAACCTTGATAGATGCAATCTCCTTTGATCTCAACTTGCAGACCTCTCTATCTAGAATAGCAATCGACTCCTCCTCATAAGACAGATTCTCATCAAGAAGAGTTGAATCCCAACAAATAATATAGTTTCATCACCATGGTATTTCTTCAGCATAGACACATGAAATATCGGGTGCACTCCTGACAGCCCTGGAGGCAAGGCTAATTTATAGGCCACCTCCCCCACGCGCTTAAGTACTTCAAATGGTCCAATATACCTCGGACTAAGCTTACCTCTCTTACCAAATCGCATCACACCTTTCATGGGTGAAACCTTCAGTAAGACTTGTTCACCCTTCATAAAATCCAAGTCTCTAACCTTTCAATCTGCATATTCCTTCTGCCTACTCTGAGCTTCTAAAAGATTTTCTTGAATAAATTTCACTTTCTCTAATGATTTCCTCAGAAGATCAGTACCCCAAAGTCTAACCTCAAATGCATCAAACCAACCAATGGGGGACCTACATCTCCTCCCATACAATGCCTCAAATAGGGCCATATCAATACTCGAATGATAGCTATTATTGTACGAAAACTCTGCTAAGGGTAATAATTTATCCCAATGACCACCAAAATCTATCACACACGCATGAAGCATATCCTCCAGCACTTGAATTTTTCGCTCTGACTGCCCGTCGGTCTGAGGGTGGAATGCAGTACTAAGATCCAATCTAGTACCTAACTCAACATGTAGGGTCCTCCAAAACTTACAAGTAAATTGCGTACCTCTATCTGATATGATGGAAAGTGGAACTCCATGCAATCGAACAATCTCAAAGACATAGAGTTTGGCTAACTTCTCTGCATTGTAAGTCATCTTAACCGGAATGAAGTGATAAAACTTAGTTAACCTGTCAACAATTACCCAAATAGAATCAAATTTACCTAATGTCTTTGGAAGACCGACTACGAAATCCATTGCAATTCTTTCCCACTTCTATTCAGGAATGGGCATTCTCTAAAGTGTACCTCCAGGCCTCTGATGTTCATACTTCACCTGCTGACAATTCGGGCATTGGGCAACAAAATCCACAATGTCACGCTTCATTCTACTCCACCAATATTGTTGCCTTAGATCACGATACATCTTGGTTGCACCAGGATGTATAGAATACCTCGAACTATGAGCCTCTGCAAGAATAGTGTGAGTCAAATCATCAACACGGGGCACACATACCCTTCCCTTAATTCTCAAGACGCCTTCCTCATCAATTATTGTCTCTTTAGCCTCTCCTTGCAATACCATATCTCGAATTCGACTCAGCTTCTCATCAGCAAACTGCTTTCCCTTAATCTTGTCAAGAAAGGAAGATCTTGCCTCCACAGAGGCCAAAAATCCTCCTTTCTCCAGTACTTCCAGCCTCATAAAGTCATTAGCCAAAGTATGAACCTCTCTAGCCAATGGGCGTTTAGAAACCTGTAAGTGGGCTAAACTACCCATGCTCCCTGCTTTTCTACTTAAAGCATCTGCCACAACATTAGCTTTTCTTGGGTGATACAAAATGGTAATATCATAGTCTTTCAATAGTACCATCCACCTCCTCTGCCTCAAATTCAAATCTTTCTGAGTAAACACATATTGTAAACTACGATGATCTGTATAAACTTCACACTTGACCCCATATAGATAATGTCTCCATTGCTTTAACGCAAATACAACTGCATCCAACTCCAAATCATGGGTCGGATAGTTACGTTCATTCACTTTCAATTGCCTCGAAGCATAAGCAATTACATTCCTCTCCTGTATTAGCACTGCACCCAAACCAGAATAAGATGCATCACAATAAACAATAAAATTCTTATCTTCCACTAGCAAGGTAAGCATTGGTGCAGTAGTCGAGAAGGTCTTCAGTTTCTGGAAATTTTCTTCACATTCATCCGACCATACTAATGGAACATTCTGCTTAGTCAAATTTGTCAGCTGCGAAGCAATAGAAGAAAATCCCTTGATGAATCGACGGTAGTAGCTAGCTAAACCAACAAAACTCCGTACCTCTGTAACATTAGTCGGTCTTACCCAACTCTTCACTGCTTCAATCTTAGAAGAATCCACCATCACTCCATCTTTAGAAACCACGTGCCCCAAGAAGGACACTGAATCAAGCCAAAACTCACACTTGGAGAATTTGGCATAAAGTATTTTCTCCCTTAACAACTCCAATACAATTCTCAAATGCTCCTCATGTTCTTTCCTGCTCTTTGAGTATATCAGTATATCATCATAAATACAATAACAAATAGGTCCAAATATGGCTTAAAAATCCCATTTATCAGGCCCATAAAAGCAGCAGGGGCATTCGTAAGCCCAAAAGACATTACTAGGGATTCATAATGCCCATACCTGGTTCGAAAAGCAGTCTTTGGCACATCTGTTGCCCGTATTTACAATTGATGATAACCGGATCTCAAATAAATTTTAGAGAAGACACAAGCACCTTGTAACTGATCGAACAAATCATCAATGCGAGGAACGGGATACTTGTTCTTAATAGTTACCTTATTCAGCTGCATGTAGTCTATGCACATCCGAAAACTTCCATCTTTCTTCTTCACAAATAAAACAAGAGCACTCCAAGGGGATGCACTCGGTCTAATAAAACCTCTACCTAACAACTCCTGAAGTTGGGCCTTTAACTCCCTTAACTCAGCTGGAGCTATTCTATAAGGGGGAATGGAAATGGGGCGAGTACCCGGCTCCAGATCAATACAAAAATCAATATCCCTATCCGATGGCATACCAGGAAGGTCTGTAGGAAACACATCCAGAAACTCACGGATTATCGAAACAGACTCAATCGAAGGTACTTTGGAAGTATCATCCCTGATATGTCCCAATTAAGCTAAACAACCCTTACTACCATTCTCTTAGCACGTAGACAAGAGATAATACGGACTAGAGTGGAAATATAGTCACCCTCCCACACTAGCGGATCTGTACCAGGCTTGGCTAATGTCACAGTTTTAGCATTACAATCTAAGATTGCAAAATTTGGAGAAAGCCAAGTCATACCCAGAATTACATCAAAATCAACCATCTCTAGAATAATCAAATCTACATAAGTATTGCTCCCCACAAAAGTCACAAGGCAAGACCTATACACTTTCTCAACTATCACAGACTCACCCACAGGAGTAGAGATACGAATAGGCATATCAAGCAAATCACAATATAAATCAAGACCAGTAGCAAATGAGGAAGATACATATGAAAATGTGGATCCAGGATCAAGCAATACAGAATCCATGCAATCACAGACCAAAAGAGTACCTGTGATAACAACATCAGATGTCTCTGCTTCAGACTTCCCGGGGAAAGCATAACAATGAGCTCTATCACCTGTCTGTCCATTGCCCCTACCAAGCTGCGCTGCAGTAGTTCCAACTTGCCCGCCACCCCGACTGAATTGGTGACCACCATTACCTTGGCCACCACGTCCTCCAGAATGACGGCCTCTACCATGACCACCTCTATCTCTAACTACTGGGGGTCTGTAACTCTGTTTTGGACAATATTTCCTAATATGTCCAGCCTCTCCACATCCATAACAATTTCTGGAGTCAAGTACAGGTCTCTGTGAAAATGACGAAGTCTGGAGATAACCTCCAATCTCAGAAAAAGGCTGACTGGTCGGCGATGGACCCCCAGCTGAAGCCTGCAATGAAGACTGAATAGGACGGGCTGGATAACCTTCTGAACTCTACCCTCTGGAGTAAGAACCACTAAACTCACCTCCTTTACGAAACTTCTTAAATGTGGATGCTGTGGTGAAGTTGTCTGGCTTTACCCCCTCTACCTCTATCACAAAATCAACCACTTCCTGAAAGGATTTTGCTGCAGCAGCTACCTGTAAGGCTGGAATCTGCAAATCTAACCTCAATCCTATCACAAAGCGGCTAATCCGCTTTTGTGGACTGAGGCAAAGCTGAGTGGCATACCTGGATAGTGCACGACATATGGCCTCATAAGCAGCAACAGACATCCTTCCTTTCTCTAGGCTCAGGAACTCATCTCTTCTCCTATCCCTCAAAGTCCGAGGTATATATTTCTCCATAAGTAAGCTAGAAAATGATGCCCAAGTCATAGGTAGTGCCTGTGCTGGTTGACACTCAACATACGACCGCCACCACATTTTGGCATCCCCCTGAAACTGATAGGTCACAAACTCAACACCGAATCGTTCTACTATGTCCATCTTATGTAGCAACTCATGACAATCAAACAGAAAATCATAGGCATCTTCAGATTCAGCACCCTTGAAGACTGGAGGTTTCAACTTTAAGAACTTAATGAAAAGTTCACGCTGATCACCTATCATTATAGACCCTGTAGTCAATCGAGGAAACGTGCCTACTTCCAATGATGCATCCATGCGGGGAGCCACAACAGTTGCATGTTGTACTCCCTGAACCTAAGTTGCTGGTGCAGAAAACACTGGAGGTGTCTGGCCCTGATCAGATAACCCGCTAAGATAAGTAAGAACCTGATTAATCATCTTTGGGGTAGGCTGGGGTGGTAATTCCTTATCCTGAACCTTCTCATTTTCCCCTTCCTCACCCTCTCTCACTACCTCATCGGTCGGTGGAGGAGTCATTGCTCTATTCCTAGCTGGACCAGGTGTTTGTCCTCTACCTCTAGTGGGCGTCCTCCTACGACCTCTACCACGGCCTCTTGTCACTGCTTCTCCTCGAGTTACAGCCCTAATGGTTGGCTCAAACGCACCTTCTCTTGCTGGTGTTGGTGTTGGCACAGTTGTTGCTCTAGTTCTAACCATCTGCGAAATAGAGTGAGAATGTCAGATACCAATTTGTATCACCTAGATACCAATTGGATCCAAGTAATAGCACGAAAGAAAGAAAGAATGGAGTTTTCGTAAAGTCCTATAGCCTCTCGAAGAAAAGTAAAGGCGTCCCTATACCGTTCCCCAAGACTCTACTAGACTTGTCCTTGTGTGATGAGACCAACGAACCTAACCCTCTGATACCAAGTTTGTCACGACCCAAAATGAGTCGTGAGTGGCATTCACACCTAACCTACTAGGTGAACGAACCAACAAATCTAACCCCAACATTTACCAATAGTTCAACTAGGAATAACAAAAATAATGTGGAAGATCCAAAACTTATTAATGTAACCAATTAAATAGGCTTCTAAAGTTTAACACTTATAATTCCCAAAATCTGGAAGTCATCATATCAAGAACATCCATCCTCAAATTACCAAACTAAGAGTATTTAAGAAACCAAAATAAGTAAAAAGATGGTCCATGTCCGAAATTCAAAGACATCATGAAGTGAATGAGAGAATCCAGCACGAGCTAGAAATAATAGCTCACCCTGAACTCTGATGTGCTGGAGACTGACTAGAGCTGAGGGCGAGTCGAAGTCGATGGTACACTTGCTGCACTCCACAAAAGAACAAAGAGGAAAATACAAGTAGGGGTCCGTACAAGGAACACGTACTGAGTAGGTATCATCGGCCAACTCAAAATAGAAACCAATATACATTGAATAATAATATAAAATCAACTACAATACTTAACAGGTGGCAAACAACAAACACATGAACCATTGACAACAACACCATAACAAGTACACCATCAATCACAACATCAAGCAAAACTATGAGGACTCATGCCTCCACACCATACTCATTTGAATTATAGGTTCTTTGAGGTTAAGTATATTAAGTTACTTCAAGATTCCTTTCCTTTAATGTCATTGTGTCAGAACGTGACACTCCAATCCCATATACCGTGTCGGAACCTGACACTCCGATCCCATAATACTGTGTCGGAATGTGACACTCCGATCCAATTATCTTATTATTTTATTTCATCAAGCCTTCTTTATTCAAGGCGTCATTGTAATAGAGAGGGTTCAAGATTAGAAATTCAATAGTCTCATAAATTTTAGGCCAACCACAAATCACACAACCAAAACATACAACCACACAATCAAGTACATATGAGACTTTACAATATCACTCAATACATATCAATCGCTATTTAGAGTTTATCTATCACATAGAAATAAACCATAACCTACCTCCACCGAAGAACCGAAGTCAAGCAACTACTTTTCCAATGTATTTCCCTTCCTTATTGCATCTGAATCCTTCCGATCTATCAAGTATATATATATATATATATATATATATATATGTAAGGTGTAAGTTAACAAGACCATAAATACTCCGATGATTCTGTGTTTAGCCTATACCCATCAATCCACCTAATTCTATAATCAATATCTTAAAGTTCAACCTAAAGATAAGTCTTACTTCCTTTCATTAGCACAATTTAAAGAAAATTAAGTAATTCAATAAACCTAATATTTGATTACCTATCTCAATATATTAAAAACTTAACTTGATAACATGATAATAATATTAATAAGCTTAATTCCTGTACCACTGGTGACGAAACCAGTGGTAAGCTCAACCAACTTTAATTCTATTCATTTTTTAGTGAGCACCTAAGCAGTAGCATTTATGTTTCTCCATTACAAAATTTTAAATGTTTTACTTTTCAATTTCATCAAAGGCACATGTTAAATTTTATAATTTGCTATCACAGGAACAAAGAGGAGTTGGTCAATTCGCCTCTTTCCAATTAACATTATTATAAACTAATTCTAACCTTAACATTAAAATAATATAGATTTCCTATCCAAACCATTAACTATCCACCATTATCCTAAATCATTACATTGATGAATATATTATTGTATTTTGAATCCATCTAATACTTATATAAATTTAAAAGGGACATTAATTAGCAACTACCCAACAGAAAACAAATTGGAAGGGGTTACGAAGGTTAGTAATACCTGGGGTTGCTGCCTTCGATGTTCGGCTTTCTTTTCTTCTCTTCTTCTTTTTCTAAAGACCAACTTCTACCCTAATTATCATATAATCAACTATACAATTTGATAAAAGTGACCCATTATTTATTTTAATATTATTTTCTTAACCACTAACTAAATAAATTAGTAAAACTACCCTATTAATTTCATAGTTATAATTATGAATAGTCCAAAACACCCATTTAAATCTATCGGAAAAGTATTTTATCAAATAAAAAGCTCTAGTACTCAAAACAACCAAATGGGTTGTTACACATTTATTTTTGTATCATATTTGAGTCGGGATGGTCATCAACCGATCATGTCAACTGATATTTATTTTAGTAAACTTCTAATTCATTTTGCATGTGATTTCATCGTCATGCCCATAATTAGTTACTACAAATAATATGAAAATAGATAATCGTTCACATTTTTATCCACTTTAATTGTAGTAATATGAAGATCTTAAATCTTTTCATATTTTATAGTCTAAATATTTTTTTTCTTTAACTATTTCTTTGAAACTTAAAAAGTTTCTTTCAAGACTTGCTATCGTTTCAATATCATGAACAATTTTATTTTTTTGGGTAGTAGCACAATAGTTCACCAAAGCTCATATTTAATACTAGCACATATTTCATAACATTATTTGTGTGGTAAACATCTCTTTCAAGGAGAAACTTATATCATTATTGTCATAGTCAAAATAATTATAAGTAAAACTCGTTTCTTGATTTACTTTTGTTATTAGTATCTCCTTTCTTTTGTTTAGTATCTGAAAATTTTATTTTTTGACTTACAAAGATACATAATCAATGACTTCTTGTTTGTGGTCAACGATTATTTTCTTCTTTTGCCATTCGATAGTCTATTACAAAATGTACCACAATATTTGTGATGTACAAAAAGTACTTGACCAATGACCATTTATACCAACTAAAAATTTCTTTATTTCTCTCTAATCTCCCATAGTGGTGAGTTATGCGTATCTAAAAAAAATCATATATGAGTATATCCTTATTTATAATTTTCATCATCTCTTGGCACATTAATTTTTAAGAATTATTCCTTTTTTATGATATTTATCACAAGTCACATTCTCTTCAAGGAACTGACTATAATCATATATTCATGCTTCATAATTATTCCTTTTATTTAGAAGTTCATTATCATGTTTTGAAATTTATCATATTCATTTGACATACCTTGAAATCGCTTTTGAAAGTCAAGTGTGTCATCACTTTTTCACCATTTTATTTGATGGGAAATTAAAAAGTTATTAAATTATTAGGTCTCATAGCAAACATGTTTCTAATGACATTTCATATCATTTGATGACAAAAATACATTCACTATTCGAATGACCATTTTGAGAACTCATAATGTTCTTTCTTTCATAATTTTCACTATGATGAGTATTATTATTTTGTCCATTCATGTCCGCATTCATATGTCCAATCATAAAATAATCTTGTCATCTTTCAAATTTTTATTGTATTGTTATCACGTTCATTTAAATGAATGGAGCATATTCAGTGGGACATACTACACAATTTTTAGCAAGAGCTTATGATTTGTTCGATCATCATTATATATCAATATATTGTATTGAGACTTTAACCCAATGTCTTATTTATACAAAATCGTGTTAGGCCCAAATATAAAGGGACATGAACCCAAAATCTTATCATCTGATGCATCGAGACTTTGATCGATGTTTTTACCCCTTTGATGCGGTGAAATTTGAATCCACCGCTTTACCACACTCAATGATATCATCTATAGTTCAAAATAAGATTCATCCTCAAACTTTTAAAATATTGTTACTTTGTTATTTATAGCACAAATAAATTTAGTCATAATAACACTTCAAAATATCATATACAAATTATCATTATTGAAATAGAGTTATCCTCGTAGGTGGCTCTGAATACTATTTTCAATTTAAAAGTTTTATGAATAATTCACTTTTTGAAACACTAAGAAATTTATTTCAACATTTAATTTTTCTAATTATCAAATAAGAAATTCTTTTTCTTGAATTGCAATTCAAAGATAAAATAACTATAGGTAAAATTAATTGTCATCAAAATGATATCTCAAATTAAATTCAACTTATAAGGATAATTATTTGGCTCATCATATATATTTTTATCTTATTTCATGATTCAAGATATATCCAACCTTATTTGGAATTGTAAAGATTATTACTTAAAAATTAATATAATAATTCATAATAAAAATCCTTCTAACTTTTCAAGATTAAAAATCATTAAAATGCATATTTATAAATAGAAAGAAAACTTAATATGTCAATCCTTTTTGAAACATAGTGTAAAAGGCAATGAAGTCTTCCTGAGGTGTTGAACTATTTTTAAATCACTGAAATGACGCCTTCATGTAATAAATGAAATTTTAAACATGTGTCGATGAATATTTTATAATAACAATATATATGTTCTAATATTTGCAAATAACTTGTCAATAATAATCTCACTTTGCCTTTTATAGATTAAATTAAGTGAAAATCAAAGCTCAATAATAAAATAATTTTAATATTATTACATTTATTAATTTTGTTTAGTTGAGCCAAAATAAAACATAGAGAGGAAATATACTTCTAAAGAGAGTGAAAGAAAATCATAAATTTGAAAGTGAATATGTCATAGCTATTACTAACTAAAAAGCTTATTTCAGTTAATTATATATTGTAAAATTCATCGAAATTAAAGTTCATACCATATAAACATTTGTTTGCACTAATATATAACGACACCTATAGTAATGCAAACATAAACATCTTTTGCATAGTACTTATAAGTTCTAGACAACTTTTTAACAACTCTTGTTAATAAATAAATTTTAGATTCAAATAAGAGATTCGAAAAGGAGATATTGTGACATAAAATTTTTTCACAACTAAATGCTTTGTAAAATACATGCCTGATGCTTATCATATCGAAAGATCTTCTCCAATTTTGCTACTAATCTCATGTATATTTTTGTGATAGGTCAAAGACTTGTGCTGATAACATGTTATGAAATAATGATAATAAATTGAAATTAAGAAGAGCAGAGATAGAGAGAGACAAGATAATAGTAGTTGTGACCTTTCTTTATTGTTGCAATGTTTTACTTCTTCTTCTTCCATATTACAAGAGGGGATATATATAGCTAATAAAACTTGGCCACAAAGTTACTTTACTTGGTCACAAAGTTTACTGGGATACAAACATTTTACTTGGACACAAAGTATATTGTGTTGATATCCATTTTACAACAATGTGACATTTATCTTTTGTCTATTTTTTACCCTTTTTCTTATATAAATTAATTGATCTTTTGTAAAAGTAGTTTACTCAATTAATGCAAATAATTTTTTATCAATAGAGGAACATTTAACAAAAACTCTTCACATACTAATTTATAAGGAGTATCCAATAATATCTATAACTCACATCTTTGTAATTTTCACTCTTAATAAATCAATTTTCCATTTTTTTACCTTCTTCTAATTATAAATTTTAAAATAACAATTTTTTAAAAATATTTAAAGTCATTTTCTCTCCATTATTTAGTTACATATGTATCTACATATAAAGTTAGAATGTTAGATAAAAATAAGATGATGTGGTACCTTCTTATCACCTCCAATTACATTTATCTTTTTTCTAAACTTTTTAGCATTTTCTTTATTTTCCTTTACCGGTGTGATATTTAAACAAATAATTTCAAAATCTTCTTTTCAAATATTACTCAATAGTATTATTCTCTATAATTCACATTTTTTTTCTATCTAACTTTTATTTTTCTAATTGGTTCATAATATTTATGACTTCAAAACCTTTCACGTGGATAATTCCCTAAATTAATTAAAGTGCAAGTTATGTAGTTTTTCTTATTTTACATAGTTGCTACAAGTAACAATTTTTAGGAGATTTATATATATATATATATATATATATATATATATATATATATATAATGCTTTTTTTTATCCTTCAGTAAAAATAATTATAACGTTGCTATTTTTTTATATCTGGAATGTTTGATTTCATATTAGAATCATGCTATATTAAAAAGAGTTAAGTGTAGTATATTATTAATTGAATATATAAATATGATATTCCTATTGAATTGCTTGTGTAGTATTGATATGATTCTTAATATACTGAACTATATTTAAAGTACTAATAGCATACATAGTAGATTATAAGTTGAAATATAATTTATTGGGTTCAATAATAATAATAATAATAATAATAATAATAATAATAATAATAATAATAATAATAATAATAATAATAATAATAATTTGACTCAAAATATTTAAACAAAAAAGATTATTCATAAATCTAATGAGTTATGCGCGAAGCGCAGATGTGTTTACTAGTATATGTATAAAGGAGAAACATAGTGAATGTTTGTCACGACCCAAAACCGAGCCGCGAGTGGCACCCACACTTATCCTACTATGTGAGCGAACCAACCAATCAAACCCCAACATATTGAACAAAATACAATGCGGAAGACTTAAACTCATTAATGAAAATCAATTCAATAACTTCTAAAAAATCAACATCTATTATTCCCCAAAATCTGGAAGTCATCATTACAAGAACATCTATCCTCAAATTACTAATCTAAAAGTATCTAAGAAGCTAAAATAATAAAAGATAGTCCATGCCGGAACTTCAAGGCATCAAGACATGAAGAAGAAGATCCAGTCCAAGCTAGAAGCATTAGCTCACCCTGAAATCCGGTGTAATGAAGACTGGCTAGAGTTGCGGTTGAGTTGAAGACGACGGTGCGTTTGCTGCACTCCACATATAACAAAGAAAGAAACATACAAGTAGGGGTCAGTACAAAACACAAGTACTGAGTAGGTATCATCGGCCAACTCAAAATAGAAAACAGTATATATCAGATTATATCATAAATCAACTACAATACTCAACATGTAGCAACAACAAGTACTATAATCATTAATAAGTACCGCCAAGTTCACTCATGAGGACTCAAGCCTCAATACCATACTCATTTGGGAATTAGGTTCATTAGATTGAGTATATTAACATCTTTCAAGATTCATTATCTTTATTTCTCTTGTGCCGGTACGTGACACTCCGCTCCCCTACTACTATGTGTCGGAACGTGACACTCCGATCCCCTAATTCTACGTGTCGATTCATGACACCCGATCCCCTAATTCTACGTGTCGGTTCGTGACACCGATCCCCTAATTCTACGTGTCGGTTCGTGACACCCAATCCCCTAATTCTACGTGTCGGTTCGTGACACCCGATCCCCTAATTCTACGTGTCGGTTCGTGACACCCGATCCCCTAATTTAATTCTATCAATTCATCAATCCTTCTTTTATACCAAGGCATCATCAATCTCATTATGTTAGTTCATCAAGCCTTCTTTTATACCAAGGCATCATCGTTAACAAAGTGAATTTAGGATTAGGGATTCAATAGCCTCATCATGCTTACTCATCACAATTATATGATCACATCATGTAAGCACACAATTAAGCATATAGAAGGTTTTATAATACTAACCAACACATATCATTCACTATTAAGAGTTACTACGGATAGCATAAAAACCATAACCTACCTCCACCGAAGATTCGTGATCAAGCAAGCAAATTCCCCAAAGCTTTGCTATCCTTTCGTTCCTCTCTCTCTTGATCGATCTCCCTCTCTTGTTCTTTCTATTTTTTATTCAAACCCCTTTTTCTTTTTCCCTAATTAGCATATAATTAAGTATAAAAAATGATAAAAATAACCCACTAATTATTCCAAGGTTACCTCCTTTAACCCCCAAGTAATTGAGTTATTAATATTAAACCACTAACTTTATAATTATAAGCAGGAATAGTCCAAAACGCCCCTTAAAATATTTACAGAAATCCGACCCAGCCTGGGATTACGCAACCTGTGACGGTCCATCATGGCTGTGACGGTCCATCATGGCTGTGACGGTCCGTCCTGCAGGTCCGTCGCAAAGTTCAGAGAGTTAATTTCTGTGGAAAATGTGTGACGGTCCGTCGTGCCCACGACGGTCCTACCTGCCATTCCGTCACGAAGTTCAGAGAGTCGATTTCAGTACCCAAATTTCAGAATTCTAAGTGTTTTGGAACGAGACCCCCTCGACGGTCCGTCGTGACCATTACGGTCCGTCGTGGGTTCCGTCGACTCAGACAGTTTTTCCAGAAATAAAATCTGCTGCTCAAAACGACTAAACAGGTCGTTACAATAGAAACCAATTTACCCATCGTTCGTCCTCGAACGATCACAAGAAGAAAAACAAAGGCGAAAAGGAGTACCTGAATCTGTAAACAGGTGTGGGTATCTTCTGCATATCAGCCTCCTTCTCCCAAGTGGCCTCTTTAACTGGTCGATTCTTCCATTGAACTTTGATGGATGCAATCTCCCTCGACCTCAACTTGCGAATTTCTCTATCTAAATGGCAACATGCTCCTCCTCATAAGACAAATTCTCATCAAGCAGAACCGAATCCCAACGAATGATGTAGTTTCCATCCCCATGGTATCTTTTCAACATAGACACATGAAATACGGATGCACTCCTGACAGTCCTGGAGGCAAGGCTAATTCATAAGCCACCTCCCCTACTCGCTTAAGTACTTCAAATGGTCCAATATACCTTGGGCTTAGCTTACCTCTTTTACCAAACCGCATCACCCCACCATTTCATGGTAAACCTTCAGCAAGACTTGTTCACCCTCCATGAACTCCAAGTCTCTAACCTTTCGATCCGCATATTCCTTTTGCCTACTTTGAGCCTCTAAAAGCTTTCTTGAATAGATTTCACCTTCTCTATTGAATCTCTCAACAGATCAGTACCCCAAGGTCTAACCTCAAATGCATCAAACCAACCAATGGGAGACCTACATCTCCTCCCATACAATGCTTCGAATGGAGCCATATCAATACTTGAGTGATAGCTATTATTGTATGAAAACTCCGCTAAGGGTAAGAAGTTATCCCAATGACCACCAAATTCTATCACACATGCACAAAGCATATCTTCCAATACTGAATCGTCTCGCTCAGACTGACCATCAGTCTGAGGGTGAAATGCAGTACTAAGGTCCAACCTAGTACCTAATTCCGCATGCAATGTTCTCCAAAACTTAGAAGTAAACTGCGTACCTCTATCTGATATGATGGAAAGTGGAACTCCATGCAGTCGAACAATTTCGGAGATGTAGAGTTTGGCTAACTTCTCTGCATTGTAGGTCATCTTGACCGGAAGGAAGTGAGCAGACTTAGTTAATCTGTCCACAATTACCTAAATAGAATCAAACTTTCCCAATGTCTTTGGAAGACCAACCACGAAGTCCATTGCAATTCTCTCCCACTTCCATTCAGGAATGGGCATTATCTGAAGTGTTCCTCCGGGCCTCTGGTGTTCATACTTTACTTGTTGACAATTTGGACATTTGGCAACAAAATCAACAATGTCTCGCTTCATTCTACTCCACCAAAAGTGTTGCTTTAGGTCACGGTACATCGGGTTGCACCAGGATGTATAGAATATCCGGAACTATGAGCCTCTGTAAGAATAGTGTGGATCAAATTATCAACACGGGGCACACATACCCTTCCCTTTAATTCTCAAACACCTTCCTTATCAATTATTGCTTCTTTAGCCTCTCCTCTCGCAACACCATATCCCGATTTGACTTAGTTTCTCATCATCAAACTGTATTCCCTTGATCTTGTCAAGAAAAGAAGATCTCGCCTCCACACAAGCCAAAAATCCTCCCTTCTCATTTACTGTAGCCTCATAAAGTCATTAGCCAAGTTTTGGATTTCTCTAGCCATGGTCGTCTAGAGACTTGTAAGTGGGCTAAACTTCCCACGCTCCCTGCTTTTCTACTTAAGGCGTCTGCCACAACATTAGCCTTTCCTGGGTGATACAAGATGGTAACATCATAGTCCTTTAGTAGTTCCATCCATCTCCTCTGTCTCAAATTCAAATCCCTCTGAGTAAAGACATACTGTAGGCTACGGTAATCTGTGTAGACTTCACACTTGACCCCATATAGATAGTGTCTCCATTGCTTTAATGCAAACACTACCGCAGCCAACTCCAAATCATGGGTCGGATAGTTACGTTCATGCACCTTTAATTGCCTCGAAGCATAAGCAATCACATTCTTCTCTTGCATTAGCACTGCACCCAAACCAGAATAGGATGCATCACAATAAACAATGAAATTCTTACCCTCTACTGGCAAGGTAAGGATTGGTGCAGTAGTCAACAAGTTTTTGAGTTTCTGAAAGCTTTCCTCACATTCATCCGACCATACAAATGGAACATTCTGCTTAGTCAAGTTCTTCAATTGGGAAGCAATAGAAGAGAATCCCTTGACAAATCGACGGTAGTAGCTATCTAAACCAACAAAGCTCCTTATTTCTGACACATTAGTAGGTTTTACCCAATTCTTCACTGTCTCAATCGTAGAAGGATCCACCATCACTCCATCCTTAGAAACCACGTGCCCCAAGAAGGACACTGAATCTAGCCAAAACTCACACTTGGAGAATTTGGCATAAAGCCTTTTCTCCCTTAATACTTCCAACACAATTCTCAAATGCTCCTCATGTTCCTTCTTACTCTTGGAGTATATCAGTATATCATCAATAAATACGATCACAAAGAGATCCAGATATGGCTTAAAAATCCCATTCATCAAGCTCATGAAAGTAGCAGGGGCATTCGTAAGACCAAAAGACATCACTACAAATTCGTAATGCCCATACTTGGTTCGAAAAGCAGTCTTTGGCACATCCGTTGCCCGTATTTTCAATTATTGATAACCGGATCTCAAGTCAATCTTAGAGAAGACACAAGCACCTTGTAACTGATCGAACAAGTCATCAATGCGAGGAATGGGGTACTTGTTCTTAATAGTTACCTTGTACAACTGCCGGTAGTCTATGCACATCCGAAAACTCCAATCCTTCTTCTTCACAAATAATACCGGAGCACCCCAAGGGGATGCACTTGGTCTAATGAAGCCTTTGCTTAACAACTCTTGAAGTTGGGCCTTTAACTCTCTTAACTCCGCGGGAGCCATTCTATAAGGGGGTATAGAAATGGGGCGAGTACCCGGTTCCAGATCAATGCAAAAATCAATATCTCTATCCGGTGGCATACCAGGAAGATCTACAGGGAACACATCCAGAAACTCACGGACTACTACCGAACCGACTCAATTGAAGGTACTTGGGTAGTGTCATCCCTGAGATGTGACAAGAAAGCTAAAACCCCCTTACTAACCATTCTCTTAGCACGAAGAAAGGAGATGATATGAACCGGAGTGGAAGTGTAGTCGCCCTCCCACACTAACGGATCTGTCCCAGGCTTGGCTAACGTCACAATTTTTGGCATTACAATCCAAGATCGCAAAATTCGGAGAAAGCAAAGTCATACCCAGAATTACATCAAAATCAACCATTTCTAAGATAACCAAGTCTACATAAGTATTGCTCCCCACAAAAGTCACCAGACAAGACCTATATACTTTTTCAACTATCACAGACTCACCCACCGGAGTAGAAACACGAATAGGCATGTCAAGCAATTCACAATGTAATTTAAGACCAGTAGCAAATGAGGAAGATACATATGAAAACGTGGAGCCAGGATCAAATAATACAGAAGCCATGCAATCACAAACCAAAAGATTACCTGCGATAACAACATCAGATGTCTCTGCTTCAGATCTCCCTAGGGGAAGCGTAACAATGGGCTCTATCGCCTGTCTGCCCGTTGCCCTTACCATGTTGTGCTGTAGTGGCTCCAGTTTGCCCATCACCCCGTCCGTTTTGGTGAACACCATTACCTCGGCCACCACGTCCTCCAGAATAACGGCCTCTACCATGACCACCTCTACCTCTAGCTATTGGGGGTCTATAACTCTGTTTTGGATAATTCCTCCTAATATGTCAAGTCTCCCCACATCCATAACATTCTATGGGGTCTAGCATAGGTCTCTGTGAGAATGACGAAGTCTGGGGATAACCTCCAAACTCAGAGAAGTGTTGATCGGTCTGCGGCGGACCCCCAACTACAGTCTGTAGTGAAGACTGAATTGGTCGGACTGAGTAACCTCCTGAACCCTGTCCTCTAGAGTAAGAACCATTAAACTCACCTCCCTTTCGAAACCTTTTTGATGTCGATGCCATGGTGAAGTCATCTGGCTTCACTCCTTCCACCTCTATCACGAAGTCTACCACTTCTTCAAAGGATTTTGCCGTAGCCGCTACCTGTAAGGCTGAAATCCGCAATTCAGACCTCAACCCCTTCACAAAACGGCGAATCCACTCTTGTGGACTGAAACAAAGTTGGGTGGCATACCTGGATAATGCACGAAACTTAGCCTCATATGCAGTAACCGACATCCTACCTTGCTCTAGGCTCAAGAACTCATCTCTTTTCCTATCCCTCAAAGTCCGGGGTATACTTCTCCATAAACAAGCTAGAGAATGATGCCCAAGTCATAGGTGGTGCCTCTGTTGGTTGACACTCAACATGTGACTGCCACCACATTTGGGCGTTCCCTTGAAACTGATAAGTCACAAACTCAACACCAAACCGTTCTACTATACCCATCTTGTGTAGTAGCTCATGACAGTCAACCAGAAAATCGTAGGCATCCTCAGATTCAGCACCCTTAAAGACTGGAGGTTTCAATTTCAAGAACTTACTGAAAAGTTCATGCTGATCATTTGTCATTATAGGCCCTGTAGTCAGACGAGGAAACGTGCCTATTTCTAATGAGGCATCCATGCGGGGAGCCACAGTAGCTGCATATTGTACCTCTGGAACCTGAGGTGCTGGTGCAGAAAACACTGGAGGTGTCTGGCCCTGATCAGATAACCCGCTAAGATAAGCAAGAACCTGATTGATCATATCTGGGGTAGGTTGGGGTGGCAATTCCTCGTTCTGCACTTGTTCATTCTCCCCTTCCTCACCCTCTCTTACCACTTCCTCAGTTGGTGGAGGAGTCACCGCCCTAGTACCCATGGGCTAGGTGCTTGTCCTCTTCCTCTAGAGGACGTCCTCCCACGACCTCTTCCAGGTCCTCTCGCCACTACTCCTCTTCGAGCTACAACCCCAGTGGCTGGCTCAGACGCTTCTTGTCTTGCCGGTGTGGTGTTGGCGCAGTCGTTGCTCTAGTTCTAACCATCTGCGAAATAGAGTGAAGATGGTCAGATACCAATTTGTATCACCCAGGTACCAATTGGATCCAAGTAATAGCACGAAAGAAAGAATAAAAGAATGGAATTTTCCTAAAGTCTTATAGCCTCTCAAAGAAAAGTAAAGGCGTCCCCCTACCGTTCCTTAAGACTCTACTAGACTCGTTCTTGTGTGATGAGACCAACGAACCTAATGCTCTGATACCAAGTTTTTCACGACCCAAAACCGAGCCGCGAGTGGCACCCACACTTATCCTACTATGTGAGCGAACCAACCAATCTAAAACACAAACATATTGAACAAAATACAATGCGGAAGACTTAAACTCATTAATGAAAATCAATTCAATAACTTCTAAAAACTCAACATCTATTATTCCCCAAAATCTGGAAGTCATCATCACAAGAACATCTATCCTCAAATTACTAATCTAAAAGTATAAAGAAGCTAAAATAATAAAGCTAGTCCATGCCGGAACTTCAAGGCATCAAAATGAAGAAAAAGATCCAGTCCAAGCTAGAAGCATTAGCTCACCCTGAAATCCGGTGTAATGAAGACTGGCTAGAGTTGCGGTTGAGTTGAAGACGACGGTGCGTTTGTTGCACTCCACATATAACAAGAAAGAAACATACAAGTAGGGGTCAGTATAAAACACAAGTACTGAGTAGGTATCATCGACCAACTCAAAATAGAAAACAGTATATATCAGATAATATCATAATCAACTACAATACTCAACATATAAACACAACAAGTACTATAATCATTAATAAGTACCGCCAAGTTCACCCATGAGGACTCAAGCCTCAATCCCATACTCATTTGGGAATTAGTTCATTAGATTGAGTATATTAACATCTTTTAAGATTCATTATCTTTATTTCTCTTGTGTCGGTACGTGACACTCCGCTCCCACTTACTATGTGTCGGAACGGACACTCCGATCCCCTAATTCTACGTGTCAGTTCGTGAACCGATCCCCTATAATTCTACGTGTCGGTTCGTGACACCCGATCCCTAATTCTACGTGTCGGTTCGTGACACCCGATCCCCTAATTCTACGTGTCAGTTTGTGACACCCGATCCCCTAATTCTACGTGTCGGTTCGTGACACCCGATCCCCTAATTCTACGTGTCGGTTCGTGACACCCGATCCCCTAATTCTACGTGTCGGTTCGTCACACCCGATCCCCTAATTTCATTCTATCAATTCATCAATCCTTCTTTTATACCAAGGCATCATCAATCTCATTATGTTAGTTCATCAAGCCTTCTTTTATACCAAAGCATCATCGTTAACAAAGTGAATTTAGGATTAGGGATTAAATAGCCTCATCATGCTTACTCATCACAATCATATGATCACATCATGTAAGCACACAATTAAGCATATAGAAGGTTTTATAATACTAACCAACACATATCATTCACTATTAAGAGTTCACTACGGATAGCATAAAAATCATAACCTACCTCCACCAAAGATTCGTGATCAAGCAAGCAAATTCCCCAAAGCTTTGCTATCCTCTTCGTTCCTCTCTCTCTTGATCGATTCTCCCTCTCTTGTTCTTTCTATTTTTCTTATTCAAACCCCTTTTTCTTTTACCCTAATTAGCATATAATTAAGTATAAAAAATGATAAAAATAACCCAGTAATTATTCCAAGGTTACCTCCTTTAACCCCCAGTAATTGAGTTATTAATATTAAACCACTAACTTTATAATTATAAGCAGGATAGTCCAAAACGCCCCTTAAAATATTTACAGAAATCCGACCCAGCCTGGGATTACGCAACCTGTGCGGTCCGTTCACGGCTGTGACGGTCCGTCACGGCTGTGACGGTCCGTCGTGCAGGTCCGTCGCAAAGTTCAGATTTAATTTCTGTGGAAAATGTGTGACGGTCCGTCGTGCCATTCTGTCACGAAGTTCAGAGAGTCGATTTCAGTACCCAATTTTCAGAATTCTAAGTGTTTTGGAACGAGACCCCCTCGACGGTCCGTCGTGACCATTACGATCCGTCGTGGGTTCCGTCGACTCAGACAGTTTTTCCAGAAATAAAATCTGCTGCTCAAAACGACTAAACAGGTCGTTACAATGTTATTCACCACCTCTCTATGATCTCCATTTATATTTTTTTTTTTTTCCAGTTTTTTGGCATTTCTCTCTTTTTAGATTAATATATTCTATTATAAAATCAAACTACTTAAATTATTAAAAAGAAATATTTAATTAATGGAGAACCATTTATACCAAAGACTCTTCACATTTTTTTCTTCTTTGTTAGACTCACTTCTATCATGAATCATACTCCCTCCGTCCCATTTTATATGTTATCTTTTTGAATAATTGAATCACAATACTTGTTATTTTATGAAATTCATGCATAAATTATCATATTGTGCCTATTTTACCTTTGATAGATTAATTAATAATCTTGAAAATATATCCATAATTTATTATAAGGTTGACTTAAGAAAACATTAAATAAGGGTAGAAGGGTAAAATTACATCATTTCTTAATTCAAGTGCAAAGTAAAAAAGTGAAATATAAAATGGGACAGAAAAAGTAAATGATAATATATTTTAATATGTTGAGTGTTTTTCTCTTTATTATTTAATTTATTTAGTGGAGTAATTACCCATGACCTACCTTTTAATTTTTATTTTTAATAATATTCAAGACTCATAATTTTCATGTCCATAACCTTCAAAAATTAATTTGTGAGTTTATATTGTGTCATGATATTCATATATTTTGCCTATATAAACTCATGTTTAGTTTCGTGGAGATTCACATTCAAGATTGTCCTTTCCCTTCTTTATCATATTGTTTGTGAATTAACTAATATGTAAGATGAGAAATATTTCATTCCGAAGTCTTTCTTTTCATTTTCTATATTTAGCCTATCTTAATTCATATTTAATTTCATGAAAATTCACATTGACATTTAGAAATATATTTCCCTTATTTATCATATTAGTTTGTGAATTAACTAACATGTAATAAAAAAAATACATGAAAGGTACGAAATATTTCATTCTTTAAGACTCTTTTTATTTTTATATATTTGGATATTCTTTCTTAATATATTATTTATGTATTTATTATCATTCTACAAGCAAGTATGATTAAGAAAAAGTCTTTGTAATAATGAATAATGTGTTGTTAGTTTGTGATTGTTCTCTTTAATAGTCAATTTGCTGGATATAATGTAGTTTGATATCAATATGTGTGAGAATTCAAGAGATGATTATTGTTCCTTGTAATACAATATATCGAAAAAAATCATTTACAAATATATTACATATAGTTTAGATTTTTTTTTCTTTTGGTATAATTACTTTCGTTTGAAATGATATTTTATTTATTCATAATTATGTGGCTTTTATTCAATTGATAGTATATAATGAAGAAGTTGACATATGGAGTACATAATATAATAACAGATCTACTTACAAAGAAAGATAGTAGACTAAAAGTAATTTTTGAAGCATAATTAGAGATTATCTTTTACTAGAAATTTTGTTATTTTTACTTGTATTGGTGAGGTAGTTACTTTTGCTAGATTTTTTAAATTTTAGTTTGTATATGTAAACTAACTACATGTACTAATAATGCTACTCATTTGGTTCTTTACTATTCTATTTTTTTTACTACGAATCACAATTAATATAACAATTATTTAAAAAATTAATAAATTATGATAATAATGAGCTTCAGTTTTATTATGTTTACAAGGAAATAATTTAAAATTAAAATATTAAATTTATGATGTCTTTTTTTATATGTAACAATTTGTTTTTGTTACCATTCTTTTTTATATGAGATGTATTGATATTTTTTATTCAGCCACCTCATTTATATTTTGTCCATTATTGTAGTTCTATTATTTATTTTCACGTTTACTATTTATTTATTTATTTATTTATTTTTATAAATAAAATAATACATGATTATTAGTGCAATTAGTGTCTAGTAAAATGCATAACTCATGTCTCTTCATTTTTCTCGCAGCTTCTACTCTTAAACATTGTTTAACTTTTTCATGTTTCTTTTTACAATATTTATGAATATTTTTATTAATGTTTAAAAAATCAAAAAATTAATAACAATGGCATAATGAAGAACTTCAATTTTCTTTTTTTACGAATTTAGAACTTGTATAGGATGTAAAAAAAATCAATTTCATATATTTAAAAATGATGAAAAAATATATCATATCGCAAATAAAGAGAATATCAATATTATTTACATATCTGATACTAATGACTATAAATATTATATATTATGTAACGACCTGTTTAGTCGTTTTGAGCAGCAGATTTTATTTCTGGAAAAACTGGCTGAGACGACGGATCCCACGACGGACCGTCATGGGCACGACGGACCGTCGAGGGGGTCTCGTTCCAAAACACTTAGAATTCTAAAATTTGGGTACTGAAATCGACTCTCTGAACTTTGTGACGGAATGGCAGGACGGACCGTCGTGGGCACGACGGACCGTCACACATCTTCCACAGAAATTAACTCTCTAAACTTTGCGACGGACCTGCAGGACGGACCGTCACAGCCATGACGGACCGTCACAGGTTGCGTAACCCAGGCTGGGTCGGATTTCTATTAAAAGTTTTTAAGGGCGTTTTTGGACTATTCCTGCTATAATTATAAAGTTAGTGGGTTAATGTTAATAATTTAATTACTTGGGGGTTAAAGGAGATAACCTTGAAATAAATAATGGGTTAATTCATCATCTTTTATACTTAATTATATGCTAATTAGGGAAAAGAAAGAGGGTTTGAATAAGAAAAATAGAAAGAACAAGGAGAGGAGAGAACGAACGAACGAGAGAGAGGAGAACGAAGAGGAAAGCAAAGCATTGGAAAAGTAGATTGCTTGATCACAATTCTTCGGTGGAGGTAGGTTATGGTTTATGCTATTCATAGTAAACTCTTAATAGCGAATGATATGTATTGGGTAGTATTATAAAGTCTTCTATATGCTTAATTGTGTGCTTGCATGATATGAATATTCTAATTGTGATGAATTAGCATGATGAGGCTGTTGAATCTTAAACCCTAATCTACTTTGTTAATGATGATGCCTTGGTATAAAAGAAGGCTTGATGAACTAAAGTAGTGAGATTAGGGATCGGGTGTCACGTTCCGACACCAGGATAGTATAGAGGATCGGGTGTCACGTTCTGACACCAGGATAGTATATGAGGATCGGAGTGTCACGTTCCGACACCAGGATAGTATATGGATCGGGTGTCACGTTCCGACACCAGGATAGTATATGAGGATCGGAGTGTCACGTTCCGACACCAGGATAGTATATGGATCGGGTGTCACGTTCCGACACCAGGATAGTATATGAGGATCGGAGTGTCACGTTCCGACACCAGGATAGTATATGAGGATCGGAGTGTCACGTTCCGACACCAGGATAGTATATGAGGATCGGAGTGTCACGTTCCGACACCAGGATAGTATATGGAGCGGAGTGTCACGTACCGACACGAGAGGAATAAAGATAATGAATCTTGAAATATGCTACTATACTCAATCTAAAGAAAAATCCCAAATGAGTATGGTGTGGAGGCTTGAGTCCTCATTGATGGAGTAGTGTTGTTGCAAATGATTCTTATGCGTAATGCTATCACCTGTTAAGTATTTGATTGGTTTTATGTTATTATCTGATATATACTGTTTTCTATTTTGAGTTGGCCGATGATACCTACTCAGTACTTGTGTTTTGTACTGACCCCTACTTGTATTCTTTTTCTTTGTTAATTTTGGAGTGCAGCAAACGTACCGTCGTCTTCAACTCAACCGCAACTCTAGCCAGTCTTCATCAAGCCAGATTTCAGGGTGAGCTATTGCTTCTAGCTTGGGACTGGATCTTCCTCTTCATGTCTTGATGCCTTGAAATCGGCATGGACTAGCTTTTTACTTATTTTAGTTTCTTAGATACTCTTAGATTAGTAATTTGAGGATAGATGTTCTTGTGGTGATGACTTCCAGATTTTGGGGAAAATGATGATAAATTTTAGAAGTTATTAATTGATTTCGTTAATGAGTTTTAAGTCTTCCGCATTGTATTTTGTTCATTATGTTTGAAATGTTGGGGTTTAGATTGGTTGGTTCGCTCACATAGTAGGATAAGTGTGGGTGCCACTCGCGGCTCGTTTTGGGTCGTGACAAAACTTGATATTTGAGCATTAGGTTCGTTGGTCTCATCACACAAGAACGAGTCTAGTAGAGTTAAGGAACGGTAGGGGGACGCCTTTACTTTTCTTTGAGAGGCTATTAGACTTTAGGAAAATTCTATTCCATTTCTTTCTTTCTTTCGTGCTATTACTTGGATCCAATTGGTATCTAGGTGATACAAATTGGTATCTGACCATCTTCACTCTATTTTGCAGATGGTTAGAACTAGAGCAACGACTGCACCAACACCAACACCGGCAAGACAAGATGCGTCTGAGCCAGCCACTGGGGCTGTAGCTCAGAGAGAGGAGCAGTGGCAAGAGGTCGTGGTAGAGGTCGCGGGAGGACGTCCTCTAGAGGAAGAGGACAAGCACCTAGCCCAACTAGTACTAGGGCGGTGACTCCTCCACCGACTGAGGAAGTGATAAGAGAGGGTGAGGAAGGGGAGAATGAACAAGTGCAGAATTAGGAATTACCACCCCAACCTACCCCAGAGATGATTAATCAGGTTCTTGCTTATCTTAGCGGGTTATCTGATCAAGGCCAGACACCTCCAGTGTTTTCTGCACCAGCACCTCCGCTGTTGAGGCTCACCGCATGGATGCCTCATTGGGAATAGGCACGTTTCCTCGTTTGACTACAGGGCCTATAATGACAAGTGATCAGCATGAACTTTTCAGTAAGTTCTTGAAATTGAAACCTCCAGTCTTCAAGGGTGCTGAATCTGAGGATGCCTACGATTTTCTGGTTGATTGTCATGAGTTACTACATAAAATGGGCATAGTGGAACGGTTTGGCGTTGAGTTTGTAACCTATCAATTTCAGGGAAATGCCAAAATGTGGTGGCGGTCACATGTTGAGTGTCAACCTGCACAGGCACCACCCATGACTTGGGCGTCATTCTCTAGCTTATTTATGGAGAAGTATATTCCCCGGACCTTGAGGGATAGGAGGTGAGATGAGTTTGAGCCTAGAGCAAGGCAGGATGTCGGTCACTGCGTATGAGGCTAAGTTTCGTGCATTATCCAGGTATGCCACCCAACTTTGTTTCAGTCCACAAGAGCGGATTCGCCGTTTTGTGAAGGGTTTGAGGTCAAATTTGCGGATTCAGCCTTACAGGTAGCGGCTACAACAAAATCCTTTCAGGAAGTAGTAGACTTCGTGATAGAGTGGAGGGAGTGAACCAGATGACTTCACCATGGCATCGAAATCTAAAAGGTTTCGTAAGGAGGTGAGTTTGGTTCTTACTCCAGAGGGCAAGGTTCAGGAGGTTATCCAGTCCGACCCATTCAGTCCTCGCTATAGACTGTAGTTGGGGGTCCACCTCAGACCGGTCAACATTTCTCTGAGGTTGGAGGTTATTCCCAGACTTCGTCATTCTCACAGAGGCCGATGCTTGAATCCAGAGAGTGTTATGGATGTGGGAAGACTGGACACATTAAGAGGTATTGTCCAAAACAGAGTCACAGACCTCCCATAGTCAGTGTAGAGGTGGTCATGGAAGAGGCCGTCATTCTGGAGGACGTGGTGGTCGAGGTGGTAATGGTGGTCACCAAAACGGCCGGGGTGACGGGCAAACTAGAGCCACTACAGCACAACATGGTAGGGGCAACGGGCAGACAGGCGATAGGGCCCATTGTACGCTTTCCCGGGCGTCGAAGCGGAAGACATCTGATGCTGTTATCACAGGTAATCTTTTGGTTTGTGATTGCATGGCTTCTGTATTATTTGATCCTGGCTCCAACATTTTCATATGTATCTTCCTCATTTGCTACTGGTCTTAATTTACCTTGTGAATTGCTTGACATGCCTATCGTTGTGTCTACTCCGGTGGGTGAGTCTGTGATAGTTGAAAGGGTATATAGGTCTTGTCTGGTGACGTTTGTGGGGAGCAATAGTCATGTGGACTTGGGTTATCTTAGAAATGGTTGACTTCGATGTAATTCTGGGTAGAATTGGCTTTCTCCGAATTTGCAATTTTAGATTGTAATGCTAAAACTGTGTACGTTGGCCAAGCCTGGGATAGATCCGTTAGTGATGTGGAGGGTGACTACACTTCCACTCCAGTTCGTATCATCTCCTTCTTCGTGCTAAGAGAATGGTTAGTAAAGGGTGGTTTAGCGTTCTTGGCACACCTCAGGGATGATACTACCCAAGTACCTTCAATTGAGTTGGTTTCGATAGTCCGTGAGTTTCTGGATGTGTTTCCTGCAGACCTTCCTGGTATGCCACAGGATAGGGATATTGACTTTTGCATTGATCTTTAACCGGGTACCCGCCCCATTTCCATACCCCCTTATAGAACGGCTCCTGCGGAGTTAAGGGATTAAAGGCTCAACTTCAAGAACTGTTAGGTAAATGCTTCATTAGACCAAGTGCATCCCCTTGGGGTGCTCCTGTTTTGTTTGTGAAGAAGAAGGATGGAAGCTTTCGGATGTGCATAGATTACAGACAACTGAATAAGGTAACTGTTAAGAACAAGTATCCTCTTCCTCGCTTTGATGATTTGTTCGATCAATTACAAGGTGCTTGTACCTTCTCAAAAATCGATTTGATCCGGTTACCATCAATTGAAAATACGGGCAACAGATGTGCCCAAGACTGCTTTCGGACCAGGTATGGACATTATGAGTTCTTAGTAATGTCTTTGGGCTTACGAATGCCCCTGCTGCTTTCGTGAGCTTGATGAATGGGATTTTTAAGCCATATCTGGATCTGTTTGTCATTGTATTCATTGATGATATATGGTATAATCAAAGAGCAAGAAGGAACATGAGGAAGCACTTGAAGAATGTTATTGGAAATGTTGAGGGAGAGAAAAAGATTTATGCCAAATTCCCAAGTGTGAGTTTTGGCTAGATGCAGTGTCCTTCTTGGTGCATGTGGTTTCTAAGGATGGAGTGATGGTGGATCCTTCCAAGATCGAAGCAGTGAAGAGTTGGGCAAGACCCACTAATGTTACAGAGGTGAGGAGATTTGTTGATTTAACTAGCTACTACCGCCGATTTGTCAAGGGGTTCTCTTCTATTGTTTCCAATTAACAAGCTTGACTAAGCAGAATGTTCCATTTGTATGGTCGGATGAATGGGAGGAAAGCTTTCAGAAGCTCAAGACCTTCTTGACTTACTGCACCTATCCTTACCTTGCCAGTTAGGGGTAAGGAACTTCATTGTTTATTGTGATGCATCCTATTCGGGGTTGGGTGCAGTGCTAATGCAAGAGAAGGAATGTAATTGCTTATGCTCAAGGCAATTAAAGTTGCATGAAACGTATTCCCGACCCATGATTTGGAGTTGGCGCGGCGGTAGTGTTTGCATTAAAGCAATGGAGGCACTATCTGTATGGGGTAAGTGTGAGTCTATACGGATCAATCGTAGCCTACAGTATGTCTTTACTCAGAAAGATTTGAATTTGAGACAGAGGAGATGGATGGAAACTACTGAAGGACTACGATATTATATTTTGTATCATCCGGGAAAAGCTAATATTGTGGCAGATGCTTTAAGTAGAAAGACAAGAAGCATGGGAAGTCTAGCTTACTTGCAAGTTTCTAGACGCCATTGGCTAGAGAGGTTCAGACTCTGGCTAATGACCTTATGAGGTTAGAGAGAAATGAGAAGGGAGGATTTTTGGCCAGTGTGGAGGCAAGATCTTCTTTTTTAAAAGATTAAGGGAAAGCAGTTTACTGATGAGAAATTGATCCGGATCCGAGATATAAAGTGTTGCGAGGAGAGGCTAAAGAAGCAAAACTCGATGAGGAAGTGTTTTGAGAATTAAGGGAAGGGTTATGTGTACCCCACGTCGATGATTTGATTCACACTATTCTTACAGAGGCTCATAGTTCAGGTATTCTATACATCCTGGTGTAACCAGATGTATCGTGACTAAAGCAACACTTTTGGTGGTGGAGTAGAATGAAGCGTGATATTGGTTATTTTATTGCCAAATGTCCAAATTGTCAGCAAGTGAAATATGAACACCAGAGGCCCGGGGAACACTTCAGAGAATGCCTATTCCTGAATGGAAGTGGGAAAGAATTGCAATGGATTTCGTGGTTGGCCTTCCCAAGACAATGGGTAAGAATGACTCCATTTGGGTAATTTTTGACAGGTTAACTAAGTCTGCTCACTTCATTCCGGTCAAGGTGACTTACAATGCAGAGAAGTTAGCCAAACTCTACATCTCAGAAATCATTCGATTGCATGGAGTTCCACTCTCCATCATATCAGATAGAGGTACGCAGTTTACTTCTAAGTTGGAGAAACATTGCATGCGGAATTAGGTACTAGGTTGGACCTTAGTACTGCATTTCACCCTCAGACCGATGGTCAGTCTGAAGCGAACGATTCAGGTATTGGAGGAGGATATGCTTCGTGCATGTGTGATAGAATTTGGTGGTCATTGGGATAACTTCTTACCCTTAGCAGAATTCTCTTTACAATAATAGCTATCACTCAAGTATTGGTATGGCCCCATTTGAGGCACTGTATGGGAGGAGATGTAGGTCTCCTATTGGTTGGTTTGATGCATTTGAGGTTAGACCTTGGGGTACTGACCTTTTGAGGGATTCATTGGAGAAAGTGAAATCTATTCAAGAAAAGCTTTTTAGCGGCTCAAAGCAGGCAAAAGGAATATGCAGATCGAAAGGTTAGAGACTTGGAGTTCAGGAGGGGTGTGAAACAAGTCTTGTTGAAGGTTTCGCCCATGGAAGGGGGTGATGCGGTTTGGTAAAAGAGGTAAGCTAAGCCCAAGGTATATTGGACCATTGAAGTACTTAAGCGAGTAGGGGAGGTGGCTTATGAATTAGCCTGCCTCCAGGGCTGTCAGGAGTGCATCCGGTGTTTCATGTGTCTATGTTGAAAAGATACCATGGGGATGGAAACTACATCATCCGTTGGGATTTAGTTCTGCTTGATGAGAATTTGTCTTATGAGGAGGAACCTATTGCTATTTTAGATAGAGAAGTGCCGCAAGTTGAGGTCGAGGGAGATTGCATCCATCAAGGTTCAATGGAAGAATCGCCGGTTGAAGAGTCCACTTTGGAGAGGAGAGGCTGATATGCAGAAAGATACCCCATTTGTTTACAGATTCAGGTACTCATTTTCGCCCTTGTTTCTCTTCTTGTGATCGTTCGAGGACGAACGATGGGTAAATTGGTATCTATTGTAACTACCTGTTTAGTCGTTTTGAGCAGCAGATTTTATTTCTGGAAAAACTGGCTGAGACGACGGATCCCACGACGGACCGTCATGGGCACGACGGACCGTCGAGGGGGTCTCGTTTCAAAACACTTAGAATTCTGAAATTTGGGTACTGAAATCGACTCTCTGAACTTCGTGAAGGAATGGCAGGACGGACCATCGTGGGCACGACGGACCGTCACACATCTTCCATAGAAATTAACTCTTTCAACTTTGCGACGGACCTGCAGAACGGACCGTCACAGCCATGACGGACCGTCACAGGTTGCGTAACCCAGGCTGGGTCGGATTTCTATTAAAAGTTTTTAAGGGGCATTTTGGACTATTCCTGCTATAATTATAAAGTTAGTGGGTTAATGTTAATAATTTAATTACTTGGGGGTTAAAGGAGATAACCTTGAAATAAATAATGGGTAAATTCATCATCTTTTATACTTAATTATATGCTAATTAGGGTAAAAGAAAGAGGGTTTGAATAAGAAAAAATAGAAAGAACAAGGAGAGGGAGAACGAACGAACGAGAGAGAGGAGAGAAACGAAGAGGAAGCAAAGCATTGGAAAAGTAGATTGCTTGATCACAATTCTTCGGTGGAGGTAGGTTATGGTTTATGCTATCATAGTAAACTCTTAATAGCGAATGATATGTATTGGGTAGTATTATAAAGTCTTCTATATGCTTAATTGTGTGCTTGCATGATATGAATATTCTAATTGTGATGAATTAGCATGATGAGGCTGTTGAATCTTAAACCCTAATCTACTTTGTTAATGATGATGCCTTGGTATAAAAGAAGGCTTGATGAACTAAAGTAGTGAGATTAGGGGATCGGGTGTCACGTTCCGACACCAGGATAGTAATAGAGGATCGGGTGTCACGTTCCGACACCAGGATAGTATATGAGGATCGGAGTGTCACGTTCCGACACCAGGATAGTATATGGATCGGGTGTCACGTTCCGACACCAGGATAGTATATGAGGATCAGAGTGTCACGTTCCGACACCAGGATAGTATATGGATCAGGTGTCACGTTCCAACATCAGGATAGTATATGAGGATCGGAGTGTCACGTTCCGACACCAAGATAGTATATGAGAATCGGAGTGTCACGTTCTGACACCAGGATAGTATATGAGGATCAAAGTGTCACGTTCCGACACCAGGATAGTATATGGAGCGGAGTGTCACGTACCGACACGAGAGGAATAAAGATAATGAATCTTGAAATATGCTACTATACTCAATCTAAAGAACTAATTCCAAATGAGTATGGTGGGAGGCTTGAGTCCTCATTGATGTGAGTAGTGTTGTTGCAAATGATTCTTATGCGTAATGCTATCACCTGTTAAGTATTGACTGGTTTATGTTATTATCTGATATATACTGTTTTTTCATTTGAGTTGGCTGATGATACCTACTCAGTACTTGTGTTTTGTACTGACCCCAACTTGTATTCTTTTTCTTTGTTAATTGTGGAATGCAGCAAACGTACCGTCGTCTTCAACTCAACCGCAAACTCTAGCCAGTCTTCATCAAGCCAGATTTCAGGGTGAGCTATTGCTTCTAGCTTTGACTGGATCTTCCTCTTCATGTCTTGATGCCTTGAAATTCCGGCATGGACTAGCTTTTTACTTATTTTAGTTTCTTAGATACTCTTAGATTAGTAATTTGAGGATAGATGTTCTTGTGGTGATGACTTCCTGATTCTGGGGATAATGATTGATAAATTTTAGAAGTTATTTAATTGATTTCGTTAATGAGTTTTAAGTCTTCCGCATTGTATTTTGTTCAATATGTTTGAAATGTTGGGGTTTAGATTGGTGGTTCGCTCACATAGTAGGATAAGTGTGGGTGCCACTCGCGGCTCGTTTGGGTCGTGACATATTATCTTTTATCTACTTTTATTAAAATTTTATCTTTCTATTCTATTTTTATTTGTATTTTAAAAAATTGAAAGTATTATTTATCACATTTCTTTAAAATCTTCATTACACTAAAGTTCATTTAATTTAATGAAAGATGAAAATATCAAAAAACTTCCATTAGTAATATAAATTTAACCAAATGGAAGATGAAAGGATAAAAAAACTTTTCGTTGTGAAGAAAACTCACAATATAAGAAGAAAAAAGATAAGAAGTATAAGATAGAGGAGAGAATTTTCTTATTCAAGTATATCTTCCAAATGGTGACCGATTCTCTATTTATAGTGTTGAGATATTACTCCAAAAGTCATCTAATTAATAGATACATAGTTATCTTGGAAGTTTTTATCACCTTGGAAGCACCTATACATAAACCCATTTAATAGTGGATAAATCTAATGGATAATCCACATATACTATATAATGGATTTACAACACTCCCCCTTGATATCCATAGATTATGTGCCTCGTTAAAATCTTACTAGGAAAAAATCAGTGGGAAAAAGCCTAGTGAAGGAAAAAGAGTACACATATCTCATAATACACTTTGAATGTTGCCTCGTTAAAAACCTTACCAGGAAAACCCAACTTGGGATAAAACCATAGTTAAGAAAAAAAGTACAACGCGTATTTCGCTCCCCCTGATAAAAAGTTTACTTGATATCTCGGAGACGGCGCATCCCAAATCTTGTATCTCAACTTCTCAAACATTGATGTTGGCAATTCCTTAGTGAATAAATCAGCAAGATTATCACTTGAACGAATCTGTTGAACTTCTATCTCACCATTTTGTTGAAGATCATGCGTGTGAAAAAGAACTTTGGTGAGATATGCCTTGTCCGGTCTTCTTTGATGTATCCTCCTTTCAATTGAGTTATACATGCAGCATTATCTTCGTACATTGTGGTTGGTATATTCTTTTACAAAGAAAAACCACACATTTCCTGAATATGATGGCTCATTGATCTTAACCAGACGCACTCTCGACTTGCTTCATGGATGGCTATTATTTCTGCATGATTTGAAGAAGTGGCTACCAACGTTTGCTTCATTGATTGCCAAGATATTGTCGTGTCTCCACATGTAAACAATTAGCCTGTTTGTGATCGAGATTTATGCGGATCAGATAAATACCCTGCATCTGCGTAACCAATCAGTTTTGACTTGGATTCATTTTAATAGAATAAACCCATGTCCATGGTCCCTCGAAGATATTGAAGTATGTGTTTAACACCATTCTAATGTCTTTTTATTGGGGAGGAACTGAATCTTGCCAGTAGACTTACTGCAAAACTGATATCTGGTCGAGTATTGTTAGCAAGGTACATTAGTGCCCCGGTCGCACTAAGATAAGGAGTTTCATCACCAAGAAGCTCTTCATCATTCTCTTGAGGTCGAAATGGATCTGTATTGATGTCAAGCGATCTTACGACCATTGGAGTACTCAATGGATGTGAGTTATCCATGTAAAAACGCTTTAGTATCTTTTCTGTGTACGTTGATTGATGAACAGTATTCCATTTGACAAATTCTCAATCTGTAGGCCAAGACAAAATCTTGTCTTGCCGAGATCGTTCATTTCAAATTCTTTTTTCAGAACTCAACAACTTCTAAAAGCTCTTTACGAGTGCCAATGATGTTCAAATCATCAACATACACAACTATTATAACAAATTCAGACCCCGAATGTTTAATGAAAATGCAGGGACAAATCGGGTCATTTTTGTACCCTTTCTTTAACAAATATTCACTTAGATGATTGTACCACATCATTCCTGATTTTTTAATCCATACAGAGATTTACGAAGCTTTATTGAACAAGTTTCTCTTGAATCTTTGTATGCTTCAGGCACTTTGAATGCTTCAGTAATTTTCATGAAAATGTTGTGGTCCAATGAGCCATATAGATAGGCTGTGACAACGTCCATTACACGCATTTCAAGTTTTTCATGAACTGCCAGATTTATGAGATATCTGAAGGTGATTGCATCTACCACTGGAGAATATGTCTCTATATAATCAATGTCAGGTCTTTGAGAAAAACCTTGAGCAACGAGTCGGGCCTTATATCTCAGGAATTCACCTTTCTCATTTCTTTTTCGTATAAAAACTCATTTGTACTCCACTGGCTTGATACCTTCAGGTGTTCGAATTATTGGTCCGAAAACTTCACGTTTTTCTAGTGAAGCCAATTCAGCTTGAATTGCATCCTTCCATTTTGGCCAATCATTTGTCTGTCTACATTCATGAACAGATTTTGGCTCAACATCTTCATCTTGTTGCATTATTTCAATAGCAACATTATAGGCAAATATGTTATCAATCACAACATTATTTCGGTTCCACAACTTTCTCGTTGAGACATAATTCATTGAAATTTCATTGTTTTCAGAAGTTCGAACCTCTTCATCATCATGTGTTATGACTTGGGTCTCATCTTGAGAAATTTATTTCAACCCATGATCATCTTGATCATTTATACCTTTTATCTTTCGAGGATTTTTATCCTTGGAACCAATTGGTCTGCCACACTTCAAATGTGGTCTAGACTCATTTGCCTTAACAATTTGTCCCATCGGAATATCAACTCGGACTGGAGTATTAACAGCTGGAATATGCGATTTAGTAATCATTGGAAGATTAGTAAATGCATCTGGTAGCTGATTTGCAATGTTCTGCAAATAAATTATTCTTTGAACTTCTTGGTCACATTGGTTTGTTTGAGGATCCAGATGAGATAGAGATGATGAATTTCAATCTATCTCTTTTCCTTACGACTTATGTTCTTCCTCTAATGTTGGGTATACTAATTCATCAAAATGACAATCAACAAATCTTGCCTTAAATAAATCTCCAGTCATAGGCTCTAAATATTTTATGATTGAAGGAGATTCATACCCAACATATATCCCCAACCTTCTTTGGGGCCTCATCTTTGTGCGTTGTGGTGGAGCAATTGGGACATACACCGCACATCCAAAAATTCTAAGATGGGAAATGTTTGGATCTTGACCAAAGGTCAATTTTAATGGGGAGAATTCATGATAATTGGTCGGCCTTATGCGCACAAGTGCTGCTGCATGCAAAATAGCATGCCCCCACATAGATATAGATAGCTTTGTTCTCATTAGTAATGGTCTAGCTATAAATTGCAGACATTTAATCAATAATTCTTCTAGACCGTTTTGAGTGTGAACATGCGCAACTGGATGTTCAACTGTTATACCACTAGACATACAATAATTATTAAATGCTTGAGGTGTAAACTCACCAACATTATCTAGACGGATTGTCTTTATTGTATAGTCTAGAAATTGAGCTTTCAATCTTATTATTTGAGCCATCAATCTCACAAAAGTCATGTTGCGAGTTGATAATAAACACACATGTGACCATCTTGTAGAAACATCTATAAAGACCATATAATATTTAAAGAGTCTACATGCAGGTTGAATTGGTCCATATATATCACCCTGTATACGTCCCAGAAACGCAGGGGATTCAATTTCAACCTTAACTGTTGATGGTTTAATGATCAACTTTCCTTGAGAACAAGCAGCACAAGAGAATACCTTTGATTGAAGGATATTTGGGCTCTTTAAGGTGTGCCCATGTGAATTCTCAATGATTTTGTGCATCATATTAAATCCGGAATGGCCCAACCGGTCATGCCAAATGATAAAATCATCAAAATTAGTAAACCTTTTGTTTACTACGGCATGTGATTCAACTGTACTCATACTTGTATAGTACAACTCAGAAGAAAGTGCAGGTAATTTTTCATGCACAATTTTCTTCTCTACATTAATTGTAGTAATGTAAAGGTATTCAACCTTTCCTTCATTAGTCGTCACAACATGATAGCCATTTTGGCGAATAACTTTGAAACTTAATAAGTTTCTTTGAGACTTACTACAATATAATGCATTGACAATGCTTAATATTGTCCCTCCAGGTAGTAATAAGGTCACTCTTCCAGAACCCTCAATTAATTTTGTACTATCTGATATTGTGTTGACATATGCCATTTTCATAACCAAATTAGAAAAAAGTATTTCTTTTCATTTAATTTTTACGCATTGTAGCACTATCAAAAAGGCATACATCTCCATTGCTCATCTTGAATCCAACTTACAACTGGGGATTTCTATTAATTTTCATTAAAATAAAATACATTAAAGGAAGGAAGAAACAAAATTACAACGGAAATTTAAATACTTCAACATGAATAACATAATAATTAAAAAAACATAAATAAAATATTATGTAAAATATTAACAGACTTCATTCCCCAGCTAAAAGATCAAACACCAGTTTCGATCTCCAAAGAAGTCATCAACTTCAAGGCCATCAAAAACATCATCCTTTAAAACCAAATTTGCTTCAACATTCTTATTATATTTCTGAGATGTTCCCGTCTTATCATCATCTTTAAGAGTCATATGTGACTCAGCTCAAGCATTGGAAGAAGAAGCACCACTTTTATTTCCTTTCTTTTTAAAGGAATTTTGATAGAGCCTTACAAAATGCTCATGTGTGCGACATTCATTCGTCCAATGGCATTTCATGCCACAACGACGACAATTACTTTTTGAGGGGTTATTTTGAGAACTTATGTTGTTCTCTCTTTTATTATGACCACCACTTCGACGATTAGTGTATCGTTTCTTATCTTTGTCATGTCCCAGTGCATTATATAGCCCTGATGATCATATCTTCTTACTTCAGATTAATCACGTGCTCCCACCATATTTGCCACCGGTAATGGAGCAGCTCCAGTGGGAGGAGCTTCATGATTTTTCATTAAAAGAGCATTATGTTGCTCAGTCACCAAAAGACATGAGATTAGTTCAGAATAATTCTGAAAACTCTTTTCACGATATTGTTGCTGCAATATCACATTTGAGGCATGGAAAGTAGTGACTTTTCCAACATTTCCTCATCTTTTATAGTCTCCCCACATAATTTCAACTGGGAGGTTATCCTGAATACAACATAGTTGTATTTAATTACGGTCTTAAAATTTTGAAATCGTAAATGCATCCACTCATAACAAGCTCTTGGCAACACTGTTGCCTTTAGGTGGTCATATCTCCCCTTTAAATCAGTCCACAATTCAAGTTGATCTTTTACCATCAGATATTCAATCTTTAGGCCCTCATCAAGATGATGACGAAGGAAAATCATAGCCTTCCCCTTATCTTGACTCGATGCTTTCTTTCCCTGAGTAATAGTGGCATCAAGACCTTTAGATGCCAAGTGAATCTCAGCATCGAGTACCCACGAAAGATAATTCTTTCCAGAAATATCTAATGCCACAAACTCAAGTTTGGATAAATTTGACATAATGAAATTATGAGAGAATATGTGAATTAAATAAAAATATTTATATACCTTTGCAAGTAGCAACTTCGTGTTGATAACGTGTTGTAAAGAAAGCTCAAAATATAAGAAGAAAAAGACAAGAAGTATAAGATAGACGAGATAATTTTCTTATTCAAGTATATCTTCCAAATGGTGAGTGATTCTCTATTTATAGTGTTGAGATATCACTCCAAAAGTCCTTACATAGTTATCTTGAAAGTTCTTATCACCTTGGAAGCACTTATACATGAACCCATTTAATAGTGGATAAACCTAATGGATAATCCACATATACTACACAATAAATTTACAAAACTTTTTCATTTTTCATAACTCTTATATTTGCTTAGCCTATAAAGTGAACATTTTAAGTATTTGTAACCAACAACAATGAAATTATTCACTTTGCCTCTCATTCTTCTTAAGATGATGACGACGACGATGAATATACGGATATTAAAATTTTACATTGAAATGCCCAATAAATTTCTAGGTTTCGTAATTTTTTAAGAAAAGAGAAAGGGAAAGAGAAATAGAAAATATCTCATGATTTTTGTGAAGATATTAGAAGGAGAAATGTCATGTAGCAAAAGTCTTTCTTTAAAATAAAGACTTTTTGAAAGAATGATCATTCCTCCTACAAGGATATATATATCGGAAAAGAGCCTAAAATATCCTTAAAGTATTGAAAATGGTATAAAATTACCCTCCATCCACCTATTGGCTCCAAAATACCCTTTCCACCCACCTATTGAGTCCAAACTACCCTTGTCATCCATCTTTTGGTTCAAGATTGACCATTTATTGACGGTTTTATATTAAAACTATTTAAATATTTTTTTAAATATATGGCGCTCAACTATATGTTATAATTTAACTTATAAGTATACTTTATAAATCAATCCACTATCCACCCATTACTAATTTAACCCCTCCAAATTAATAAACCCATCACATTATTAATGCAACAACAGAAAAACTACTGCCAATTGAGTGTTTTTAAAAATTTGAGGCAAAAATATCTATAGAAGTAAATTATATCATACATTCAAGTGTCTAAATAAAAATTACCGATAAACTTAAAAGTCTGACTATGTTCATCTTAATTATTCTTGTGTCTCAACTATGTGATGTTACTTCATAAGTAACTTTTTTAAAAAAAAATATATTAGAGGTTTCAAAACAAATCATAAATATTTATAAAATTATATTTAAAAAAAGTGCATGAATTAATTCGAGATGTATTACTTCTTTACCTTTAATCATAAATTTCTAGTTCAATCTTGAAAGAGAATTCTATTGAAAGTGTCTCCTAAATAAGCGACTCAACCTAAAATTAATTGGGGCTTCAATTTGGACTCGAATAATTTTGGATGTCATTTTCAGGAATTTATAATTTCATCGTGTTTTAGTAGTGTTTATGATATTTTGATATTATAATTGGATTATTAATTGGTGGGGTTTAGTTAGTAGTGAGTGGGTAGTGGGTTGGTTTATAAATTATATTAATAAATTAAATTATAACCAATAGTTGAACGCCAAGTACTTTAAAAATATTTAAAAAGTTTGATTTTAAAACAATTAAAGAAGTGGTCAATTTTGAACTCAAAGGTGGATGACAAAGGTATTTTGGAGTCAATAGGTGGATGAAAAAGGTATTTTGGAGCCAATAGGTAAATGAAGAGTAATTTTATACTATTTTCAATACTTTAAAGATATTTTTAGACTCTTTTTTCATATATATATTGAAGAGAAGTTTTTTTAATTTTGTTGAAAATTAATAGGAAGAGCGATTATTGCTTCAAAGGTAAGAAGAATTATTTAGAGAAAAAATCAGTCTATGTACGAAGTTCATATCAAATCTATTTTGTCATTTTTTTTAAAGGAAGACAAAATTAGTGCTTCTTAATTCCTTTCTTTTCTGATTCTTGTCTTATTTTTTTTTATGTACCTTTCATTAAAGTTTATTTTATTTTTTCTTATTTATCTATAGTTATACTTTTTTTATGCATTTTTTAATTCAATTTTAAGAAAAGATGATTATATTTAGTTCATTTTATCATCGATTCTATTATTTTCTTTTACTCTTTTTACCTTAAATTTCATATTAATGTCATTTTTATTACTTTCATAAATCATTTTTTTTTAATAATTCATGTGTTATTTATTTTTCCTACAAATGATAATTTTATATCCATTTGATAATGGATTTTTATCCATTTTCCGCTATAATATTTCTTAAATATATTTTTTCAGCTGAACTAATTAGATTAATAATTAGTGGAAAAGAAAAATTCTATCAAACAACTCTCTACAAAAGCTAATGCTGTGTGAACCCTCCATCATTGTTCAAGTTTTTATTTTTTTTTCCTAGGGAAGGGGAATAATTACAAAAACTGAAAATAACTTTGTATTGTACATATACTTTTACAGAATTTGATATCATTTTTTATCATCTTCTCTGTTACAGATTTATATTTATATGCAATAATAGGTTGAAAGAAAAAAAAATGATGTAACACTCATCTTAGTCTAATATTTATATTTTTTATTTTTTATGAATTATTTAAAAAATAATTGCTCAAAAATGAACTTATTCTTCCAAAAGAAAATTGCGCCTCGACATTTATTTTAATTTTTGATATTCTTTTCTAAATTTTAAAAGACCGAAAAATTTATCTTAAAATTTTATAAAATATTAAAATTGAATGATCATATTTAATTCCTACCATCATTATTACTATTAATTTCTTTTACTTCATGTCTTTATCTAGACATTAATTTTATTAACTTTATTTTCTTAAATTACTTTTTTTTCTTTTCTTTGCTTTTGTTTATTATTTATTTGTCCTAAAATAAGTTACTATCACTTAATAAGAATTACAAAACAAATTTTACAGAATTTGATTTGCCTCCTTTTTTGTTTTATAATTTTTTTGAATAATAACAATAATAATAATTATTCCTCAAAAGTTGAAGCTACTCTTCCAAATAAAATTATGCCTCGACTTTATTTTATTTTTTGTTATAAACAATTTGTATTATAGTGAATGTCTAATTATGTGGAGTCCTTGTAGGATATGGTTAGGAATCCTACTTGGGGACCAAGTAAAGTTTTTTCCTATAAATAAAGAGTTTTCCTTCGTTGCAAATAAGATTTGTAAAAGATATATGAATCCTGAATATACTTCAAGGGAAATAAGAAGTCTTTTCTCTTCTCCCTACTTTCTTTTTCTTCTAATTTCATATAGTTTCATAACACGTTATTAGCACGATTGTATAATTCTTAAAGAATTATGAAGAAGACGGGAAAACTGCAAAAAATATCTTGGATACCTTATGCAATAAGGTTCTTATATCTTCAAGGTATGATTTATCTTTATGTTATAATTATTTATGCAACAGATCTGGAGGTACCATCTAAAGTAAGTATTTAAAGAGACTTGTCGACTTTCTATACGTCTAATTTTAATCGATTGGGAAGAGAATTTCTTAATTTATTTTAATAATTAAATAAGCACAATTTAGTGAAAGGTATGTTCTCAACCTTTATATGAGGTATGTGATCTATTAAGCTATATTTATTAACTACTAATGTTGATTATAATAAATCAATAATCTCAATTTTGTGTGTAATTGTAATGTACGATCATATTAATGATCATCAAAAGTGATAAAGTTACAATTATTTTGAAGGCTTGAGGTTGAGCCTCATTAAGGGTAAGACGATAGATTTAAGTCTTATTGCACAAAAAAAAATAAGACGATGAACTTATGTCCAATCGCAAAAAAGAGGGTAAGACATTGGGTTAAAGTTCTGATGCACCATGATGATAAGATATTGGGTTCAAGATCCATCGATTTATGACCTAAGACACTTTTATATGGATAAGACATTGAATGTGAGTCTCAATGCACCATATTGATGATATAATAATGACTAAAGAAAAACTAATGTGTTTTTGATGAGAAGTCATGAAATTTACTGAATTTGCTCCATTACGTAAAGTGAATGTGGTTGTAGTGCATAATATGTCTGAAAGAGGCTATCATTATTTGATATGCTCACATATTTGTGTTTCATTCATGAAGAATGAGAAATTTTGATAAATGCTAAAAATATAGATTCATTCTATAAAGGGAATGAGGAGTAAGCCACCATGCTAGGCATGAGAAAGATTGCGACCTTTGGTTAATGATGTGGTATCATCAAGAATGTATCTAAGAAGACATGTATTATAGAAACGTTTCATGCTTTATCGCCAGGCTTGTATTAAAAAAGAATTAGTTCAATTGAGGCACATTCTATGATAAATAAGAAGTTTTCTAATTTTAATATTTTCTTAATTTGGCATGACTGTTTGAGACATCATTAGTCTATAATGTTTAGACGAATTATGAAAAACTAAAATGGACATCCGTCGAAGAACCTAAAAATTCTTTTAAATAGTGAGTTGTCTTGTAATGATTGTTAGCACGGCAAGCTGATTGTGAGACCATCATAAACGAAAGTTGAGATTGAATTCTCTGCGTTCTAGAAACGTATACAAATATTTGTGGACCTAGTCATCTACCTAGGGGATTGTTTAGACATTTAATGATCCTAATAAATGTTTCTTCTATATGGTCTGATGTGTGCCTATTATTATCTCCCAACTTGATGTTTGCAAAAATGTTGGCTCAAATAATATGTTACATACACAATTTTCTTCAGATTAGTTCATTCAATGATGGAATCACCACTCACCTAAAGGGTGAAGTAATTGAGAAGAAATAAATCTGAAAATTACTCTTGGATTAATAAAATTGAAATTTACTCATATAATAGTAAATAAAAATTTTACTAAAGTAAAAGGCACATGACATAGTAAACTTGGAGTTTACGAGTTTTAATAATTATATTAGTTGACATGATTAATTTGGTCATCCCAAAGATATGCATACTGAGTAATGGATATACATTGAAAAACTAGAAGATTCTTCAAGAATTTCTTTGTTGTTTATTCTCATGACAAGTTGATTGGATCAACTAATGTTGAGATTAAATCTCTAAATTCTTAAAAGTATAAAAGGTGAATATGGGCCCGTTCACCTATCATGTGATACGACAAAAAGATGCATCTATAAGATAATCACATGTATTTTTGTCGTCAATATGTAGTTTGACATTCACAAAATTGTTTGTGCAAAAATAATTGAGTTAAGAGCACAATTTCAGAATATGTAATCAAGACAATTTATCTTGATAATATTGATAAATACTCAAGATGATGTGACACTAAATGTCTCAAATAGTAAAATCATTGTTTATGAAAATAAAGCTTCATATGTCTATATGAAATACGATATTGCATACAAAAATAATTGTATGCATCAGATCGATAAATTATGATCAAATTTTCTTTCAATTGATTTATGGTCGGGGACCAAATATTTTTCATCTAATTATTTTGATATGTGGTATATAATCGATGAATATACATTGATGTACAAAGATAGATTCTCCAAAAGATTGAGATATATGTTAGTTTGTCTAACATAAGAGGGAGATTGAAGCAACACAAAAGTTGTAAATATTCCAATTGAATGTCCCTTAAGGATAAAGTGTATGACATGCATGAAGTATGATAGACTAATCAATTCTAAATAAAATAATCCTTGAAAAGGGGGGAGGACCAAAGAATCAAAATGATCATAATAAGGAGACAATGTGCTCTTGGAGAGCCTACAACATAACACTTTATGAAACCTCATGAGAGGGGTAGCTACCTAAAAATAATGAAGTGATGAGATCTCAATAAGTTTTGTCGTATTGTGAATCGATACAAAATGGTATATCGTTGACGATATCTTTAATACAACAGCGCGCAATATTGTAAAAGATTATGAGGTCATGAATTCTACATCTATTAAAGCATGCTTGTATATAAATAATTATCAAGTGAAAAGTGGAATGATGCATCTTGGTAAGCGTAAAACTTATTTGACTTGCAATGTAGGCACTAGAAGATGTCATACATCTAATATTAAATGTTGTTACTTGACAAAATTGATATGAAAATATCGAATGGGTTCAAAATCTAAAGCATATACAAGTTTTTGGAAAACTTGTTTATCATCCTCATAAGGATTAAATAGATTCAAAATGCATAGAGCATATAGAAGTGTTATTATGCAAGTTGATGACTAGAATTGAAACTCTTGGCAATAGATTATTTGCTTAAAGAAGTTGAAGTAAGGAACTTGTAGAAATCTTTGATCTTGAAGGGAAGATTCATAAAAGCAGATAAAAGAAATCATATTTCGTCAAGGTTTTTCTACACTCATAAGCTCCCAACAATGGTGATATCAACATGCAAGAGTTCTGTTCAAGTAATATTATTGTTGATTTATTCACCAAGTCTCTACCAACTATATATTTCAAAAAGATGGTGCACAAGCTTGGAAAACGAAGATTCTAGTCTCTGAATTGATGTTGTCATTAGGGGGAGTTAATACGCGATGTACTCTTTTTTCCTTACAAGGTTTTGTCCCACTGGGTTTTCTTGTAAGGTTTTTAATGAGACATCCATAATGCGTATTATTAGATATGTGTACTCTTTTTTTCTCACTAGATTTTTTTCCTACTGGGTTTTATCTAGTAAGGTTTTAACGAGGCACATAATCTACCGACATTCAAGGGAGAGTGTTATAAACAATTCGTATTATAGTGAATGTCTAATTATGTGGAGTCCTTGTAGGATATGGTTAGGAATCCTACTTGGGGACCAAGTAAGGTTTTTCCTATAAATAAAGGATTTTTCTTCATTGTAAATAAGATTTGTAAAAGATATATGAATCCTGAATATACTTCTCTTCTCCCTACTTTCTTCTTCTTCTAATTTCATACAGTTTCATAATATTTTTGACATTTTTTCTAATTATAATAAACTGAAAATTTTATCTTACAATTTTAGTAAATATAAAAAATGAATATATTTAATTCCTATCACCATCAACTATTTATCTCTTTGACTTTCGTACCTTAATCTCATTATTAAGGTTCTTTATATAATTTTCTTAAATCACGTTCTTTTGTTATTTTTCTTTCCTTTTATTTATGTATTCCTAAAAATAAGTTATTATAATTTTAAAGGAACTGCAAAGTTCTTTTAAACATATTTAGATTTTTTTTTATAATTGAACAAACATTTTATATGTTACTTAAACTAATCGTACAAAAAAAATAAAATTAATCTATTAATTTTTTTAAAATAACTATTTACATTTAATATTGTTCAATCAAAAGGGCAGATGTAGAGAGGGACCAAGCTAGATAAATGACTAATTTCTCAATTTTAAAAGTTTTTTCTTGCATTATATTAAAAAGTTGGTTGAACCCTAAATATATAACTACAGCACAACCCCGATATATTTCTCTCGTAATAACCGTTCTCTCCATAATTGCATCATTAAGCGAAGGAACCATTACTAATTTAAAAATTCAAAAGTCGCTATTTAGTGTGTGTTTGGAGTAGGTATTTGAATTAATTTATTTTACGTTATTTTTTGCTTTTAATTTTTTTTAGTTTTGAAAATGTTCAAGAAATACAAAACATGCTTAACTGAAAGAATTTGAAATGATAAATCAAAAATTAAAAGCTGAGTCTTTTTAACGTTTGCCTTTCGTTTATAAATCATTTTAAAAAATTGAATCTAGACACCATCTTATACTTAAAAGCCCAGAACCTATGTTGAAAATAAGCTAAACACATTTGAAAATTATACTGAAATTCTATAATTTGCAAAGGTTATTGTAGGAGAAAATGGTCTAACCCCCTCCAAATCTATATCCGAAATCTCAACTACACACTTCAATTTTACGGGTGTTCTATCACCCCTTAAATTATTTTTGAGCTAAATTACTTGCTCCTTAATGCTGACGTGACAAAGAAAGGTGTAGTTTACTTTCTCAAAGCGAGTGAGAGGCAATATTTTTTATTAAAATTTTAATTTTAAAAGAATTCATGTTTTTATATTAACTTTTTGATTTTCTAAATGTTTTAATGCTACCTTTTACTCTAATGTTTTTGTTTTCCGTTTCTTTCTTCTTCTTTTTCAACACTTTGCCGGATTTAAGTTGTCGAAAAATAAAAGAAAATATTCCGATTGAAGACCACGATCCACAATATGTCTAACTGCATTTCTTAGTGCATATGTTTCATAGTTTATAGCCTTAATCTGCAAAAAAAAAGAGAAAAAAAGATAGTTTAAACTTGATTTTGTACTTCAGAAGAAGTGTCAATTCATGATGCTATTTGCTTAAAGGAAAGAAAAGATTGCATACTTGGACTTGATCAGAACTATTTCCAACATAAAATATTCACTTGGCAATCTATTTTGAGTGGCTGACATAATCTTTCAGGAGCAACACTAGTGAAACCAAGTTGACAAGCTCTAATGTATAGACATAATTAAATGCCACCAATCACTGCTTTTTACTTCTAAGAATTTGGACCAAGCTTGCAACTCAAAAAAGAACAAATAAACAGAGGAAAGAAAAGATCAGTCAAATAAATTAATGATGAAAGTTATCAGTAAAAAGGACCAAAAAAATGTTAGCTACAGTAAACAATTCAAATTTTTGTTACAATATAGGTAAGATTAAGAATAGTAGAAATCTTAAGGTCACGGATGAAACTTATTATTTCACTTAATGGAACATGACCTTTCAGATGTCCAAAAAAAGAAAAAAAAAAGAAAAGGGTTAAAAAGAAAAGCAAAAAACTATAAAATAAAAATAGAATAATTATTCTTTTTCATTAAACAATATAATATATTGAGTGGCAGGGACGTGTGCATGTCACTGCCTAACCAAAATTTGGGTGTGACATTTTAAGGGCAAACCTATGGGTGGAGTTATGCATATGTTCATCTTTGTGAGTGAGAGATTCGTATGTGATTCCAGGACTTTAAATTGTTGAGGAATTTCATGTGAATATGGAACCATCTTTGTTGTGAAGGCGTTTTAATACCTTTGTTGAACTTGAACTTTCATTTGAAGCAAACATTGTGAGCTTGAGTACACTTGATAATGATGAGTCATAATTTGACACATTTAGTAAAAAATTGATTATTATATGTGTAGTTTGACTCTTTTTGGGAGAAGGTCAATACCGAAGTTTATTTCTCTTTTGGGATGAATACTGAGTAAATCATTGGGAACACTTCTAAAAACTCATTCACAATGGGAACCAACTCAAGAGTAGGTGTTTCAGAATCTATATCGCTCACCTTAACTAGATGGTAAATGAAATTCTCTGAAATCATCTTTCTAGCTTTAAGAGAAGAGACAGACTAACCCTTACGCATATAATTTCCCACTTTCCGCTCTAGGATGTGTTCATTTGGAAACTGAAACTAGACTACACAGGTTTTAACATGCATGCAACCAATCCATACCAATAATAACATCAAAATATAGCATATTAAAATCTACAAAATCAAAATGAGTGACTTTATGGGACAAGGAGACGAGAAACTCTCTATAGGCCCTCTTAGCCATAATAGAATCATCAACACGGGTAGAAACATGAAAATGATCTAACAACACATCCGGAAGAGTATTAAACCTCATAGCCACGTATGATGTCACCAAAGACAAGGTACTACTGTGATCAAGTAAATAATAAACATCAAATTGGAAGACTTTTCAACATACCGATAACCACATCGCGCAAACCGTCTTGCTCATGACGAGTCTGAAGTGCATAAAGTCTATTATGATTACGACTCTAATTATGATCGACAACCATAGTGGGAGTGTATCTTGACAATAGTGTGAATTTCAAAGGATATTATTTCACACTAATTCTTTCTTGGTGAAGGTTGATGAATTCAAGTACCTTTTACTCCTTCATTTCAAAGGGAAAGAACCTATGAAGGAAAGAAACCTTAAATTTTCCCCAATCGAGAGGACCCGCATCAAATGCCCTTCCTTCTCTCCATTGGTTTAACCAAATTTGACCAACACCATTAATTTGTTAAGCGACTAATTCCGTATTTTCCACTAGCATTACTCTCATGACTATAAACACCTTATACTCTTCATCAATGATCTCTTGAGGGTATTCGTCAACCTTAGAACAATGAAACTCCAGAGTGTTCATTCTAGTGAAGTCTCTCACTCTAGTTGCCGGCATACCCACATTTGGGTTCATCAGGACCACAACTTCCTTATGGGCTTGAGCCGTCATGGCTTGACTCGACACTTAAAAAAACCCTAAAATCGATATTAGTCACTTTTTTGGTCAAAAGGTTGACTGAAACTTGAGGATCTTGAGAAGGATCCTTTTGTTCCACATTCTCTCCTGCATTGCTTCTAGCATATGCCCTTCAAGTGGACATATCCTATAGAGTATCACATAATATAAGGAGAGAGATACATTATAGAGTTAAAATTCATTGCACAAGTTTCCTGAACATCTTAAAGCGTCTCAGTCAAAAGTGTGGTGCGCTTCACACTGATGAACACAAATCTATTTGATGTGGCTTATTAGACTTCCTAGGACCTTTCTAAACCTTGTGCTCCGATTTCCAAGTTTGTCACGACCTCAGGTAGAAACTAGGTGTAACGTGGCATATAAGATCCCGAGAGGCACCATATATTCCACTTAGCATACATCGTACAAGATAATAGAAACAAAGAGATTTAAAAGAAAAAATTTAGAACATGGAGTTTTATATAAAGAAGTAGAAGTCTAATAATGTATCATTTTTCTTTCGATTCCGATGGTGAAAAATGTCGTGCTCGCCAATCAACATCAATGATACGCCGAGAATGTCTTCCTCATTTTTTTTCAACACTTGCAACTTTATCACACTTATTATTGAAACTAACGCTTGGGTTGTTTCCCAAGTAGCGCCTTATTTATCATCGTTGCATGACGTGTAGGTGTCCTGAAGCCTCCTCCAAGTACACTCTTCAATCAGGGATATCTCATGGCATTCGCAATAATATGCTTTCAACATTGCCCATTCACCTTAAAAGCAGACTCTTCCCGTCCTTCCACTTCGATGGCACTATTAGTAAACACTCGCGTCACTCTAAATGGTTCCGACCATTTGGACTTGAGTTTTCCTGGAAAAAGTCTATGATGGGAGTTATATATAAAACCCAATCTCCCACTTCGAATTCTTTCTTGAGTATTTTGGCATCATGCCATCTTTTCATCTTTTGCTTGTAAAGCGCTGAACTTGCATAATCTTTAATCCTGAATTTATCCAACTTATTCAGTTTTTCCACTCTATATTTGGGGTTTTTTACCCAATCCAAACTCACGACATTTAATGTCCACATGACTTTGTGTTTCAATTCGACTGGTAGATAGCATGACATTCCAAAGATTAGTTGATATGAAGACATACCGATGGGAGTGTTGTATGCAGTATGATATGCTTAGCGGGCATCGTCAAGGTTTCGAGACCAATAAGTTCTGTTGGTGTTCACTGTCTTGGCTAAGATGCTCTAAATTTCCCGGTTGGACACTACAATCTGACCCACTTGTTTGTGGGTAATATGGGGTTTCCACCTTGTGTTTACCCCATATTTACTCAATGTAGTGGAGAACCATTTGTTACAAAAGTGGAATCCACCATCGCTAATGATAGCCCAAGGTTTATCGAATCTAGCAAAAATGTAGCGTTTTAGGTTCTAGACTATACTTTTCTCTTCATTGTTAGGCAAAGCAACAACTTCCACCCATTTAGATTCATGATTCACGACTACCAAAATATAATTATTACCAATCAAACTCATAAATGAGACTATAAATCTATACTCCAAATATTAAATAGTTGAACTTCTAAAATGGGAGTGAGGGGCAATTTTTGTCTTTTGGACACCCCACCCCTTTTGCTTTTGACACTAAGCGCATTTCTTGGCAAATTTGTGCACATCCATGTAGAGCAATGGCCAGTAATAACAACTTTGGAGAACTTTAGCTGTAGTGTGACATCACTATGATGGCCACCCACAGGTGAATCATGACAGACGTGGAGTACACCGTCTAATGATGTGGTCAGCACATTCCCATAACAAATATGGTTTACCCAAAGGTATTTTTTTACATCGAACAAGAACCTCTTTCGTTGGTGGGAGTTTAACTCCTCTTACATAGCCCACAGACTAAATAATTTGTGAAATCAACATACCAAGGAGGTTGGTTGAGAGTTGTCATGAAGACCTTTTTATCCGGAAAAACGTCATTGATGTCAACTTTTGACTCTTCATTTTCCTTTCCTGCAATCTCGATAGGTGGTTCGTCGCAACCTCTTCTATCTTTGACCTCAAAGTCAATCTTCTGCTAAAGTAATACCTATCTTATAAATCTTGACTTTTCATTCTTCTCCGCTATCAGGTAGCTAGGGCATCATGATCAATATGCACAATCACCTTAGTACCAAACAGGTATGCCCGAATTTTTTTGAATGCATACACCACAACAAAGAATTCTTGTTCGGTAACTGTATTGTTATGTTGTGCAGTGTTTAAGTTTTTGATTGCATAGTATATGGGATGGAAGAGCCTGTTACATTTTTTACCCAAAACAACACCCAATTATGTGACACTTTCATCACACATCCTTCGAAGGATTCATACCAATTAGGGTTGATAATAATCGGGGTGGACACCAATTTTTCTTTCAGTCATTTTGAAAGCTATCATGCAAGCATTATCAAAGTTGAACTTTACATATTTCTCTAGAAGTTTGCACAAGGAATGTGCAATCTTAGAAAAGTCTTCGATGAACCTCCGGTAGAAACTGACATGCCCCAAGAAACTACGAACTCCCTTCACAGAAATTGGAGATGGCAATATCTCAATCACTTCAATGTTGATTTTTTCAACCTCCAAACCATTTTCCAATACTTTATGCCCAAGAACTATACCTTCTTTAACCATGAAGTCACATTTTTCACAGTTAAGGACCAAATTTGTCTCCACACATCTTTGGAGGGCTTGGATTAAGTGGTCCAAACATTTTTCAAAATTGTCACCCACAACCGATAATTCATCCATAAATATCTCCGTTGAATTTTCTACATGTCTGTGAAGATGGAAAACATGAAACACTAAAATGTAGCTGGAGCATTACATAACCCAAAGTAAAAAGTGCCATATGGGCATGTAAATGTTGTTTTTATTGATATTTTAGGAAAATAATGATTTGGTCGTATCCTGAATAACATCCAAAAATAAATAACATCCTCTACTCATAGATGATCAAGCATTTGATCCATAAAGGGCATGGGAAAATGACCCATTTTTATCCACAAATTTAGCTTTTGGTAATCCATGCAAACTCTCCACCCGATCACTGGTCTCGTAGGAATAAGCTTTCCTTTTTCATTAGGTTTGACCGTGAGACCTCCTTTGTTTTGGTAAACACTGCACATGACTTACCTATTTTCTATCCATGATAAGATAGACCAAGCTAATATCTAACCATTTGATGAATTCCTTTCACCACCTCTTGCATAAGTGGTTCAATCTCCTTTGGTGTTCAACACTTGGATTACAATCACTATCGAGCTTAATTTTATGAGTGTAAACACCAGGAGGGATACCCACTATATAAGAAATGGTCCACCCTACTACTTTAATATACTTTCATAAAAATTCAAGGAAAATATTTACCCCCAATCAAGCAAATAAGCTGCAATAATCACATGCAAGGTGTTATTAGACCCCAAGAAAGCATACTGAAGATGAGCTAGAAGCACTTTTAGCTCTAGTTTTGGTGGTTCTTCAGTTGACAACTTTGCCAGAGGGTTCTCTCGGGTTTATAAATCAATATCCAGCTTCAATGGAGTTTTTGAATACCCCCCAAACCTAATAGAGCCTCTACAACCTCTTCATAACCTTGAATGTTGGTCTCATCACAATTAACAAGTACAACTTCTAATGACTCACTCATACACATCAAGTGACTCATGCTAGTTACCGCCTTATCAATGACATCATCAGTGGAGACCAAATGAATATTAATCGGGTGATTCACATATTTACACACATGGAAAGTCACTTCATCTTCATTTACACTAAATTTCAATTCTCCACTTTCGACATATACCAAAGCTCTCCAATTTCCAAGAAAGGTCTTCCAAAAATAATAGGAATTGCAACATCTATTTAACAATCTAAAAGGACAAATTTAATTGGGAATAAAAATTTATCAACCTTTGCCAAGATGTCATACTAAATCCCCACTGAATGTTTGATAGACTGATCTTCCATCAAAAGTCTCATTGTTATGGCTTTTGGATCTCCCAACCCGAGATGTTAATAAATTGCATACGACATTAAGTTGATACTTGCTCCCAATTCACATAGGATTTTAGCAAATTGAAGTATGCCGATGGTACAATGAATCGTGAATGCCCCGGGGTCCTCTCTCTTCTTGATTAACTCATTTGTCATGATCACACTACAATCATAAGAAACTTTACTAGTCTCAAAATCCAAACTCCTTTTCTTTGTAATAAGTTCCACCAAGAATTTGGCGTAGCCCAACATTTCCAATAATGCTTCCATGAGAGGAAGGTTGATTGATACAGACTTGAATACCAATAAGAATTTCTTGAACTTATCATAATAATTCTTGTTCTTGAGACGTTGAGGGAATGGAGGTGATATTTTAGGCAAGGGTTGTATAACTTGTGGAGGAGTTGAAATCTATTTCTCTCTTTCTTTTGGTGTCACCTCTTCCTCTATACTTTTGTCCTCTTTATGCTCTTAATTTTCTTCATTTAGCTCCATATACCTTATTGTTATTTTTATACTATGAGTAACCACAACTAAATGTCTACAATCATCTTTCGTTGCCATTCGTGGCTCCAATTGTGTTGCAAGTAAACTCAATTGCCCTTCAAGTGTTTGGATTGCATCTGCGTGTGAGTTTACTTTATTGTTTAATGATGAGATATCAATCTTCATACTATTAACAACTCTTCCAACCCCTCTACCTTATCAAGGATGCGCGACAATATATAATTGACTCGTGGATTGTTCTCACCTCCTCCTGATCGTGGTCTCTCACTAGAATGACTGTGATTCTCATCATAATATTCCTCTGTTCTCCAATATGCACCTTGCTCTTCTCCTTTTTGATAATTCCAACCTTAATTTCCACCATGTTGTGAATAATGTGGACGGAAATCCTCCTCATATCTCCTGAAGTTCCAACATTGATTCGCCCTCAGCTTTGAGCACCGGAAGACGAACCCCCTTCAATTCTAAATACTCCACATGTTTCCTTCATATGTTTTTGCAATGAATCCATTTGATTTAGCATCTTATTAATGTTATTATCTCTCTCTCTCTCTTTCCTTATCAATTTGCTCTTGTGTCATCCTAAAGTAAAATGGAGAGACTTGATCATCTTGGGTATACGATGCTTGATTTATCTTTGTCATATCATCGAGAAGAAATGTGGCCACCTCAAATGATTGTGACATTAGTCCTCCTCAAACTAATTAATTTGCTATTCCTTTCTTAATTGAATCAAGGCTTCTGTAGAAATACTGGAGTAATACATCACTAGGCAACCCATGAGTCAAACATCCCTGTAAAAGTTCCTTATACATTATCCATGTTTCGTGAATTGGTTCACCTTCACTAGGACAACCAAGGGTTGGGATTTTTCCCATATGGAGTAATATTGAGAATATTTCAACCAAGAAAAAACTAAGTCATGCTAGTCACAACATGAAATTATCGAATAAAAACATAGTAAATCAAAGGGGGTGACACAAGTTTCAATTAATAATGGGGGGTTTTGCACTATAGGGTAATGATTATTGATAGTGCATCCTGAATATATGTAACTTGTCTAGACTTTACTGGGGTAAAATATTGCTGGAGCAACTTACCGTGGATCAACTCGGTTTCTCTCGAACACTGAGTTGCAGCCTTTAAGCACATCCTCTGCCTTAGCCCAATCACTCTCTTGAGCTGAAAATATGGGAAAGTGACTAAGATTTACTCTCTAGAGCTGAACCCATGACGACCCAATAACCACAGAATATAAATTTTGTAATCTTAGTTTTTAAACCTCTGTCTCGAGCAAGCCAAAAACACAAAGGTGAAATCCTATTTACAACTACAAGCTCATTTAGTTCAAATACAACGAATAAAAATGAAATCACATTTAAACAACTAATATACTAACAATAAGAAACACCCAACAATAGACTTGACTTATATTCATAAAATCACACCCAAGAATTAGAGGTTAGCTAGACATGGATAAAATGAAGTAAATGATACCAAATCGAGATAACATCAACTGGGAATGATTTTTATTCACTTCAAACGAGTCTAGGATGAAGAATTTCCAACACCCACTTTGAATTCGTCAAGATGAGGATCTTCAAATCCAAGGTTCAAGAGAAAAGTTTCCCAAGAGGTCTCAAAAACTCCAATAGAACTAAGTCTAAAAATTACTATTCACAACTACAATATTCGATATTAAGCTAAAAATATTAACAAGTCTTTATAGTTTCCAAAAAGTTATGCTATGAAGGATTGCTTGGCGCAATTAGTTAGGATCGCCTCTCAACTCGGAGATCCGCTCTTTGGTATATTCATCACCGTCTCGTGTTAGACTTCATCATCTTTGCATTTTAGATTGATGGGCGACATAGTACAGCTTTGCGGATCTGATCGTTGACACGCCGACTAATCCTCTTCACCGCCGATTTGATAATTTCCTTTAGGGATCAACTCACTGGAACTTTAGGTGATGATAAGACACTGTGGCGAATCGTCGATGGTGTCTGGCGATCCTCAGTTCCGCATTTCTTGGATCTTTTCAACTACTTTTGTTCCTTTTTGCTCGATTGTGTCCATGCCTTTGTCTCCAATTCTAAATACCTAAAACTCAAGGTAATTTATCAGATTTAGATACAAAATATGTATTTGAGGACACTAAACCTTTCAAAATATGGCCCTAAATGAGTCAAAATCGTGGATTCATCAATCGCCTCTTGCCTCGTTCTTAGGTAAGCTCCTTAACTTTGACGCATTTTAGGTGAGAAAACCTTTCAACATTAGAATTCTTTATGTGAGAAAACCTTTCACAACAATTATCAACAACAACAATATCTATTCTTTACTCTCCAAGCAACTTACATCGTATTTCATAAGAACATTCATATTTTCATAATTCACCTTTCATAGTTTAAAACTCAATTTCAATCATAAATATCTAGAAAACATGTGTTAACCATGGAATCATCCCTAGTCATCTTTAAAATATAGAATTATCTCAATTCATGCATAATACTTCAGAAAAAAACCAATAATTCAGCATTGGAAGGAACCCATGACATAGAAGAAAATCGTAATTTCAATTGAGAATTTCTAACTTCAAAATTAGGGAATCCTAAGAACTATATGGAGGATAGGACTCCATAGATGAAGAATATCATACCTTCATGCTAAAATCTTGAAATAAATGGGGGATTAGGTGACTTGATCTTGAAATCCTAACTTTCTTCTTCAACTTTTAGAGAGAGAAATATTTTAGAAGATGAACTTGCTCTTCTTTTATGAATTTTAAATAATGAATTGATTTTGGTGCTTTATATAGGGATTTTGGTTAAGGGCAAAATGACCGGGTATTGAATTAAAACAATTTGGAAAAGACCCAAAATATCCTTACATAAAACTGACGCGAACACTTTCACGGTGGCTTTCAAGGACTCCAAGAGTCGTTATAGCAGTCTTGGTCCTTGACCACTGGCTAGGGGAAGGACCCCTCACTGGTGGATGTCTTAATGACAACCACCATGGCCCATCATCTTAACCATGGGCATCTACACCTCCATGGGAGGGATGTTGGCCATTGTAGTCTCTTGCAAGCCTTACGAGCACCATAACGAGTCGCCATATTTTACACCATGGTAGGAACTCATGCAAGGTAGGTCTCGAAAACTTACCACAAAGCCCTTTCATGGACCGTAGTCCCCTTCATGGTCCATGTGGGGCTCTATGAAGGGTTCCATGGTCCACCCTCTGATCTCTGAGTTTTACGTTAGTCTCTTTTCCAGTATTTCTTGAATCTGAGGTGTTATACTTTCCATGGGCTTGAAGGAAAATGGCGATTACCCATACCTTTTAATGATAAGGCAATGTTAAGATAACAACTATTCCATGGGATTTAAGCTTAGCATTGAGAGGATATTGAGATGAAATCTCTCTCGTAGCTTATGTCCTGGTTTCTAGTACAAATTTCCTTATCCCATACCTATTGGCCCCATAGGATTATTGTCTTAGATAAATTTTAACTAGACGTTCATGGTCTTACCTTGGCAAGTAGAAAGCCTCTTTTAGGTGTGGGGTAGACACAAAATTCCATTTAATAGTTCACATGGTATAAAATGTTAATTAAAGGTAAATCTCCCACATTAATGAACTAAGGTTACTTCTCGAAGTATGTCACAAATTATTTAAAGGTATTATCTTGCATTGACCATGTTTCTATGAATGATGTTTTGAACTGTTTTACCTCAAGTTTTAGCTTGGTCATTACATTCCATGAAAAGGTCCTTTTTGCATGATTTCATAATTTTATGCATGACTATCATACTTGGTATATTCTTTGTACTAACACATACTCTTGCATACATTCCTCCCAATGTAAGGTCCGAACCTCCAGTTTCACATCTTTGTGTCTAGGGATCACTTAATTGATATTATAGATTAGTGAGTCCTCATGTTCTGAGGATTGAACCTATTTATAACTTTCATTACTTTTTTGTATTGTTTGTGATGTACGAGTTATGTCCCAATCACTCTTGATGTTTTAGATGGATTAAGACTATGTAAAGTTCCACTTCTTTTTTTTAATCAAACTCTTTATGATATGAATTGCCTTTTAAAATATCTTAATTTCATATTATTATTGTATGACGTATGTCAAGTGTCTTATGTATGGAATATCGGGGTCCTATACACCATGTTACGCCTAGGGTATACTTTGGGTCGTGACATTTTCTACATTGAAATTAGATACATCTTACTTATTCTATTGAATCCCTAACCTCACACTATTCTCTATGGTATTAATTCTAACTTTTTGTTGGTTAATTTTTATTGACAATGATTATTTACTCTTCTGATTATATTATCCATGGAGACTATACTTTTCACTACTATTCGCGTTCATTATTTCATCTATCAATAGAACAGAACAATAGAACCGAACCTATGTTGCAGTTGATCAAAATGAGAGGATTATTTGGAGGTTTTGAGAATATATATCCTAATGATCACTCCACAAGTTTGTAAATATGTGAAGCCCTTTGTGGTTAATGGTATTTAACAATAATCGATGCAATTGAGGTTATTTCTTTTTTTTTTCTTGACGGGGAATGCTATCAGCTGGTGATGGAGTTGTCGAAGAATTTTATTTCTTTTTGGATTGAGTTGGTTGAAGCTTTCTTTGAGAAATTCTTTCCCCCTTCTGAGTTATGAAATTGAGGCATAACATTAAAAATTTCAAAAGAAATTATAACCCTGGTTTTACGGACAAACTCATGTTGTAATACTTCTGCCAGAGTCTTAATGCAATGACAAAGAACTAGCCGACCATCTTATTCAAGGTGGTATCGTTAGACAACCATTTGTTGTAACTTCAGGATTACTTGATGATATAAAAAACATTAATCAAGCTTGGTATACTAAAGAAGATCATTTACCACTTCCACACATGAATTTTTTTAAAGATAAAGAAGAGAAAAATTGGGAGCGTGACAAAAACATTGCTAAATCGACTACTCTACTTGGATCTATTTTTGTTGCATGTCATTAGAGGAGGATCAAATTTAGTAAATGTCGTTTCTTTGAGGATATATGATGAGAAATCTCACTTAGGAGGTGAAATACTAAAGGGGTTTCAGTCAAGTTATCCAAGGTTGACCATAAATCAAGGATAGACTGATAATAGTAAAGGAAGTTAGTATGAAAGGGAAATGGAAGATGCAAAGTATGTCTCCTTTCGACTTACATGATCCGATGAGCATTCCAATTGAAAATTTGTGGACCACAATTGTCACTTTTTTTTCTCAATATTTTGATTTTATTGTTTTTAAAGAAAAAGAGTTTTTCCAATTAAAGTGACATTTTGAAAAGGGATAATTATTATTCGGAGTCGCCACTTGGAATTGAGTTTTGGTGTTACAAGTCACCTTATTTAAATCCCTAATCAAAAGGAAATTTGACTCTATTTTTTATTAGTCTGCGAAATAGAAATTCGGACAAGGAATTCTGTTGACCGAGGAGAAGGTGTTAGGCACCCCTCGAGTCCTGTGGTTCTAGCACGGTCACTTTATTGACTTTTATAGTATAACTTGATTTAATTTTTTGAATATTATATTATTTAATATAATAAAATTGTTATTTACCCTCAGATTTATTCTAAACTTATTTGAAACTGGCTTATTTATTTTAAATGATCTTATTTTTTATATTTTATTTTATCGTTATTTTACAGATTTTGCTTTCTTCTCCTTTTTATTTTAAAAAATAATTTTTGTTACTTCTTCTTTTTTTACGTTCTTTTTGTTTTTTTTTTTAATTTCTACCTTTTGTTTTATTAGTTTTATATTTTTATTTTTATTTTCATTCTACTTCGATTTTCTTCTCTCTATTTTTTTTTTCAATTTTTCATGTTTTTTTCTTCTTCTTTTTTCTGCACGTATTTTTTTTCTTATATATATTTTTGGTTGTTTTTAAATTTTTAGGTTTTTAGTCATTTTATATATATATTTTTCGAAAGAAAAAACATTCTATTTATTTGTCTTTTTATCTTTTCTTTATTTTTATTCTATTTTTTTTGTTTAAATATTTCTTGTTTTAACATTCTGTTTTGTTACCGTGTTTTGTTACACTGTTTTTTTTTTTCAATAATTTTTTTTCTTCATCGTTCTTTTTCTTTCTGTACATATTATGATTTTTTTAATCTTATGTTATCTCATTTTTTTTATCACTCTTCATTATTTTTTTTAATTATAACTCTAAATAATATTCTTATATTATGTTAATAATAAATTTTGGTAATCCGAATTACATAAGCATCTTATGTTATTCTAAAGACAATTTTTAATCCAAATAATGTATTAAAAAGACAAAAACATATTAAACATAAGTTTTTTAAATCGCTAATCAATTAAATTTTAGTTTATATCCTAATCTAAAAAGTCTACAATAAATTAAACAAAATCTTCAGAATTGAAAGCTAGAGAGAAAGATATGCTAATCTATTTAAATTTAACAATTCAATATCATGAAGCATTATAAATTACAAATTGCATTTAAGAGCATAATAATAAAAACGTAACAATAATAAATATAATACATGCGATTTGAAGAATTTCATACTATTGGAATCAAATTTTCATACAAATAATATTATTTAAATCACGCGAGAATTTATAATTACCTCGCTGCGTAATTTGATACCACAAAAACAAGTTGTTATCAACGAATTTTGAACCACGAGCAAAACTTCTAACTCTAACCTAATTCTCAAAAGAATAACTCAGTTTTCTTCTCTTTGCTTTTCTCTCTCTCTCTTATTTCAATCTGCCTCTGTGTGTTATCTATATCTTTTCGTATTTCAATTGTCTTTGTATATCTCTATATCTCTCTGTATTTCAATCTGTCTCTGTATATCTCTATATATCTCTGTGTATATTTTTTTCAACTGAACGTGGGGTTATATTATATTTTTTGGGTAAGAATCTGGTGCTAATTTAAAGGAACGTAGTGTAGTGGGATTAATATTAAATTTAAAAATTAGTTGAGAAAATTGGGGTTGAGATAAGGATATAAAATAAATAAATAATAATAATAGAAAATTAACAAAAAATAAAATAAATGAAAAAAATCGTGTAAACTTTTAAAAAAATTGTGCAAAAGAAGTAAAAAACATAAACATAAAAATAAAAATAAATAGATGGGATGAGATTTTTTAGGAATAAGTTAGGAAGTTGGGAGTAATTAGGATAAGGTAAAACAAATTTGAAATTTTTAGGACTCCTCTTTTCTTTTCTTTTTCTATTCTTTTTCATAATATTTTCTATATTATAATTATTTTTTACACTAGATATAATTGACAAATAACTTAAATTCCCAGCTTCTTTTATTATTTTTTTTATTATTAAACTATAATTGATCTTATAATTTTGATTAATTTACCATTTATTATTATTATTTTAAATATAACCCTTTTTAAATTGGTGTACAATATATTATGTTTTGGTAAAAAATAGGTGTTCATAGTATGCCCCTCTTTGCTTGGAAACATGAAGACTTTTCATTCAAAGACGTGAACAATATGACTAATCTTTTACTGAAATATTTATGCAAAAAATATGAAAAATTTATCATAGAGAAGAGGTTTGACTGTGTCCTAACTTTTGAAAAACTACCTATCCTAAGCTGATGATAAGGAGTCAGGCGTAGTTCCAATGATTTAAGTAGTCGAGTTAGGTTTTGTCGAGATTCCGATTCGTAGCTCCAGCTATTACATAAAAAAACAAAATGCGGAAGGAAAGATATGAAATCCTATCTACTTCGATAGTGCTAAGTCTTCATTTTGAATTCTCGGATATCGCTTTACCCTCTTTGGTAGGTTCATCGATTCCGAACTTTGCTCTGCACATCTGAGTTTAAGACTTGAACTTCATTTCTTGACTTCAGCAACTGACGTTCTTCCGCATGATATTCTTTAAAACTTATTTTCTTGAAAGGATGAATTCTTTTGTTTTCGAACTGCAAATCTGTGTACTGTGTAGAAACCTGCACACGAAACAAAATTTTCTGCCTAGTTTGCACTAGGAAATTTTGTCAGTTATTGATGAAAGCTATAAAAGTCTATACTAATAATAAAAATAATGTTTTTCTAGCCATTACAAAATGTAAAAAATAAGACAAAAGGAAGTTTTGTACCCAATCTGCAACCAGGGGTTATTGTGCCCTGTGAAGACATGAAAAATAAAATAGGGGTTATTGTGCCCTGTGAAGACATGAAAAATGAAACAGGGGTTATTGTGCCCTATATGCAATCCATGGGTTATTATGCCCTCTGAAGACATGAAAAATAAAGTAGGGGTTATTGTGCCCTATATGCAATCCAGAGATTATTGTGTCTTGTGAAGACATAAAAAAAATGATAGGGGTTATTGTGCCCTATACGCAATCCAGGGGTTATTGTGCCCTCTGAAGACATGAAAAATAAAATAGGGGTTATTGTGCCCTATATGCAACTAGGGGTTATTGTGCCCTGTGAAAACATAAAAAAAATGATAGGGGTTATTGTGCCCTCTGAATACATGAAAAATAAAATAGGGGTTATTGTGCCTATATGCAACCAGGGGTTATTGTGCTCTGTGAAGACATGAAAACATAGAATAAGGGTTATTGTACCCTATATGCAACCAGGGGTTATTGTGCCCTGTGAAGACATGAAAGTAACATGAAGTTATTGTGCCCTGTGAAGACATGAAAAATAAAATAGGGGTTATTGTGCCCTATATGCAAGCAGGGGTTATTTTTTTACTTATATTATTATTATTTAATATTATTTTATTTTATTTTTATTATTATATTGACCAATCTAAAAATAAAATAAAATGCCCCCAGATTTTATTAAGAAAAAAAAATCCTTTTTGTTGTTTTTTTTGCATATTATATGAGAGACAAGGATTCAAAAACTTACCATCGCGGCGTTTGTGTCAAGCGAATTACTTGCACGATTTGTTTTTATAGATTTTTCAGTCTATAAATTTATTTCTATCTTGATTTTGCTCATGTCAAGACGGAATGTCATCATTTGATAAATGGTGTCATTCGTGATTTTTTACCAAGTAGACATTCTTATCTTTTTACTGTCGTCTTATGGTTCTCGTGAAAGTTTTCACTCATAAGACCCTCTTAATTTTTTTTTTTTTTTTTTTTGTAACATATCATAGGCTATAATTTCATGTTTCAACCCTTGGAGATTTGAAATAGCATGATCATTATTTTATTGAGTGATTAAACTGAACCTCAATAAAGGGCTGCCTACGTATCCTTTTAGAAATCAGGTCGAACGTAGTTCAATAAAAAAATATTTTTCTTTTTTTTTTGATTTATTTTTAGAAATATAATGAAAAAATTTGAAAAAGAATTAGTTCATGTTTGATAATGCCTTGACTTTAGTTGGTACCAACAATTAGTATTATGTATATGAACCACATTCAATTACTTTCAAACAAATTTGAGGTCAACTTTGAGTAATTTATATAGTTTCAAATTGTATCTCAAATATGCTTAAGTAATTACAAGATCAATTTATCTTGCCAAAATTAAGGGATAGAATTATTTGTATCCTCATGTTTCAAGTGCACTCTCAATATATGAAAGTCCTACTTAACACAATATAATAATTTAGATAGTAGGACATTTTTGAAAGTCACTCACACTCAAAAAGATATCAATGCATGAGATTGAGATACCATATGCTTGACCCTCATGTAAGCATCCACTAAGGTGAGAACATAAAAAATGAGATCAAATAGGACTTGTCATTGACTTGTAGTGTAGTCTTAGGGAAATGTAGGATATTAATTTGAGATAAAGTGACTATTTTCTCCTTAAAATTTGCACAATGCTTTCTATATTTTTTTTTGCATTTAATTTTTGTTTTCTTGTAAGGTATTTTTCATTTTTTTTTTTTGATTTTCTCTCCTTTTTGTTGGAGATTTTTTTCATTTTTCATCCTATCTTTTTTTTTTTTTTGAAGATATTTGGTCTTTTTCACTTTGTGACCCAACTTTGGTCTTTGATGTTATGTAGATATTTCATAGTGCGCTGGAGGTGAGATAAAGGGATAAGTGCATTTATACACTCAAAAGGTATATGCTAAGATGTGCTTATTCAAATAAAAAGCTTTCAGGGTCGAAATGAGAGTTCTGTGGATAACATGTCATTTGGTAGGCTTGAAAGACACAATCAATTCAAAGAACGCATATAATCCTTTCTCAAATTAAATATTGCTCAAAATTTCATCTCAACCAACATTCCGACCAAGTTCTAGATCAGCAAAATCATGTCTTTGAATTTTACGTCTAAAGCTCACCACACAATGCATTTGAAACAATGAGGTCAAATTTATTTTATCCATAACTTTAAACAAGATAATTTCTCAAGTATGACATAAATATATTGAGAGATGTCAATAGAAGTCTATAGGTCACAACAAAGTTGATCTGTCTTACCAAATAGTTTAACACTTTATTTCTTTTCTTATGCATAATCCTAATCATGTTGTTACCAACCAAGTCAAAGAAAAAATCTATATTTTTTTTGCCCATGTTTATGTGACTAGGATTCTTAGATTTTTTTCTCGGTTGGACCGAACCTCACAATAAGGTTGCCTATGTATCTTGTTAAAACAAGAATCAAGGTCTAACGTAGTTCTAAAATATAAGTAAAAATATGTTTTCTTAAGGAAAAATTCCTTTTTTTAATATATACACATATTATTTCATTTTTAATTTTTAAATATTAATTAAGATAATATATTCTACACCAATTTAAAAAAGTTTATATTTAAGATAAATAAAATAATAATAATAAATTATAAATTAATAAAAATTATAAGATCAATTATAGATTAATCATTAATAAAAAAAATGATAAATAGAAGTTGGGAATTTAAGTTATTTGTTAATTATATGTAATCTAAAAACAATAATAATATAGAAAATATTATGAAAAAGTATAGAAAAAGAAAAGAAAAGAGGAGTCCTAAAAATTTCAAATTTGTTTTACCTTATCCTAATTACTCCCAACTTCTTAACTTATTTTCCTAAAAAATCTCATTCCATCTATTTATTTTTATTTTTTTACTTCTTTTTACGGTTTTTTTAAAGTTTACATGATTTTTTCATTTATTTTTGTTTTATTAATTTGCTATTATTATTATTATTTATTTATTTTATATCCTTATCTTAACCCCAATTTTCTCAACTAATTTTTAAATTTAATCCTAATCCCACTACACTATGTTCCTTTAAATTAACACCAGATTCTCACCCAAAAAATATTATATAACCCCACGTTCAGTTGAAAAAATATACAGAGAGATATAGAGAACACACGGAAAATGAGATTGATAGACATAGAAAAGAAAAAAAAACAAGCAAACACAAAGAGAAGAAAAATGAGTTATTTCTTTTGAGAATTAGGTTAGAGTTAGAGCTTTGATCGTGATTCCGAATTCGTGGATAACAACTCTGTAACGACCTGTTTAGTCGTTTTGAGCAGCAGATTTTATTTCTGGAAAACTGGCTGAGACGACGGACCCCACGACGGACCGTCATGGACACGACGGACCGTCGAGGATGTCTCGTTTTAAAACACTTAGAAATTCTGAAATTGGGTACTGAAAATCGAATCTCTGAACTTCGTAACGGAATGGCAGGACGGACCGTCACAGATTCTTTGGTGGAAATTGGGTCTCTGAACTTTGCGACGACCTGCAGGACGGACCATCGCAGGCACGACGGGCCGTCACAGGTTGCGTAATCCCAGTCTGGGTCAGATTTCTTTAAATGTTTTAAGGGACGTTTTGGACTATTCTTCTTTAATTATAAAGTTAGAGGGTTAATATTAATAAGTTAAATTACTTGGGGGTTAAAAGAGGTAACCTTAAGTTAATTAGTGGGTTATTATTGCCATCTTTTATTCTTAATTATATGCTAATTAGGGTAAAATAAAGAGGGTTTTAAATAAGAAAAATAGAAAGAACAAGAGAGAGAGAGAGAGGATCGATCGAACAAGGAAGAGAGAAAACAAAGCTTGGGAAATTGCTTGTTGATCACTAATCTTCGGTGGAGGTAGGTTATGGTTTTTACGATATTCGTAGTAAACTCTTAATAGCGAATGATATGTATTGATAGTATTGTAAACCCTGCTATGTGCTTAATTGTATGCTTGCATGAATGTGATTTTATAATTGTGATTATATGAGCATGATGAAGTCATTGAATCCCAAATCTTGAAAAACCCTAATCTCTTCGTTAATGATCATGCCTTGGTAGTAAAGAAGTCTTGATAAACTAAAGTAATGAGATTGATGATGCCTTAGAATAAGAAAAGGCTTGATGAACTAAAGCAATGAGAATGATGATGCCTTGCTATAAGAGAAGACTTGATGAACTAATAGAATGAGATTAGGGGATCGGAGTGTCACATTCCGACACATAGAATTAAGGGATCGAGTGTCACGAACCGACACGTAGATTTAGGGGATCCGGTGTCACGAACCGACACGTAGATTTAGGGGATCGGGTGTCACCAACCGACACGTAGATTTAGGGGATCGGAGTGTCACGTTCCGACACGTAGTAGTAGGGGATCGGAGTGTCACGTACTGACACAAGAGGAATAAAGATAATGAATCTTGAAAGATGCTAATATACTCAATCTAATGAATCTAATCTCCAAATGAGTATGGTATTGAGGCTTGAATCCTCATGTGTGAACTTGACGGTAATTGTTAATGATATAGTACTTGTTGTTGCTACATGTTGAGCATCATAGTTGATTTTACAATATTACTTGATATATATATATTGTCTTCTATTTTGAGTTGGCCGATGATATCTACTCAGTACCCGTGTTTTGTACTGACCCCTACTTTTATGTTTTCTTCCTTGTTATTTGTGGAGTGCAGCAAACGTGCCGTCGTCTTCAACTCAACAGTAATTCTAGCCAGTCTTCGTCACAGCGGATCTTCAGGGTGAGCTAATGCTTCTAGCTTGGACTGGATCTTTTTCTTCAAGTCTCGATGCCTTGAACTTCCGGCATGGACTAGCTTTTTACTTGTTTTTGCTTTCTTAGATACTCTTAGTTTTAGAAATTTGAGGATAGATGTTCTTGTGATGATGACTTCCAGATTTTGGGGAATAATAGATGTTGAATTTTAGAAGTTATTGAATTGGTTTTTATAAATGAGTTTAAGTCTTCCGCATTACTTTCTGTTGATATTATATTGAAATGTTAAGGGTTAGATTGGTGGGTTCGCTCACATAGGAGGGTAAATGTGGGTGCCAGTCGCGGCTCGGTTTTGGGTTGTGACAAACTTGGTATCAGAGCATTAGGTTCGTTGGTCTCATCACACAAGAACGAGTCTAGTAGAGTCTTAAGGAACGGTAGGGGGACGCCTTTACTTTTCTTTGAGAGGCTATAAGACTTTAGGAAGATTCCATTCTTTCTTTCCTTCTTTCGTGCTATTACTTGGATCCAATTGGTATCTAGGTGATACAAATTGGTATTCGACCATCTTCATTCTATTTCGCAGATGGTTAGAACTAGAGCAGCGACTGCACCAACACCAACACGGCAAGACAAGATGCGTCCGAGCAAGCCACTGGGGCTGTAGCTCGGAGAAGAGTAGCGGCAAGAGGCCGTGAAGAGGTCGTGGGAGTACGTCCTGTATAGGAAGGGGACAAGCACCTAGCCCATCTGGTACTAGGGCGGTGACCCTCCCCCACCGATGAGGAGGTGATAGAGAGAGTGAGAAGGGGAGAATGAACATGTGCAGAACGAGGAACTGCCACTTCAACCTACCCCAGAGATGATCCATGAGGTTCTTGCTTATCTTAGCGGTTTATCTGATCAGGGCCAGACACCTCCAGTGTTTCCTACACCAGCAACTCAGGTTCTGGAGGTACAACATGCGGCTACTATGGCTCCCCGCATGGATACCTCATTGGAAATAGGCACGTTCCTCGTCTGACTACAGGGCCTATAATCACAAATGATCAGCATGAACTTTTCAGTAAGTTCTTGAAATTGAAACCTCCAGTCTTCAAGGGTGCTGAATCTGAGATGCTTACGATTTTCTGGTTGACTGTCATGAGCTACTACACAAGATGGGTATAGTAGAACGTGTTTGGTGTTGAGTTCGTGAGTTATCAGTTTCAAGGGAAAGGCAAAATGTGGTGGTGCGGTCACAGTTGAGTGTCAACCAACAGAGGCACCACCTATGACTTGGGCCTCATTCTCTAGCTTGTTTATGGAGAAGTATATCCCCCGGACATTGAGGGATAGGAAAAGAGATGAGTTCTTGAGCCTAGAGCAAGGTAGGACGTCGGTTACTGCTTGTGAGGCTAGGTTTCGCTCACTATCCAGATATGCCACCCAACTTTGTTTCAGTCCACAAGAGTGGATTCGCCGTTTTGTGAAGGGGTAGAGGTCAGAGTTGCGGATTTCAGTCTTACAGGTAGCGGCTACAGCGAAATCCTTTCAGGAAGTGGTAGACTTCGTAATAGAGGTGGAAGGAGTAAAGCCAGATGACTTCACCATGGCGTCGACATCAAAGAGGTTTCGAAAGGGAGGTGAGTTTAATGGTTCTTATTCTAGAGGACAGGGTTCCGGAGGTTACTCAGTCCGACCAATTCAGTCTTCACTACAAACTGTAGTTGGGGGTCCACCTCAGACCGGTCAACACTTCTCTAAGAGGCCGATGCTTGAATCCAGAGAATGTTATGGATGTGGGGAGACTAGACACATTAAGAGGTATTGTCCAAAACAGAGTTACAGACCTCCAATGGTTAGAGGTAGAGGTGGTTATGGAAGAGGCCGTCATTCTGGAGGACGCAGTGGTCGAGGTAATGGTGGTCACCAAAACGGCCGAGGTGATGGGCAAACTGGAGCCACTACATCACAACATGGTAGGGGCAACGGGCAGACAGGTGATAGGGCCCATTGTTATGCTTTCCCTGGGAGATCTGAAGCGGAGGCATCTGATGCTGTCATCACAGGAAATCTTTTGATTTGTGATTGCATGGCTTCTGTATTGTTTGATCCTGGATCCACATTTTCTTATGTATCTTCCTCATTTGCTAATGGTCTAAATTTACATTGTGAATTACTTGATATGTCTATTCGTGTTTCTACTCCGGTGGGTGAGTCTGTGATAGTTGAAAAAGTATATAGGTCTTGTTTGGTGACCTTTGTGGGGAGCAACACTTACATAGATTTGGTTATCTTAGAAATGGTTGACTTTGATGTAATTCTGGGTATGACTTGACTTTCTCCGAATTTTGCGATCTTGGATTGTAATGCTAAAACTGTGACGTTAGCCAAGCCTGGGACAGATCCGTTAGTGTGGGAGGGCGACTACACTTCCAATCCGGTTCGTATCGTGTCCTTTCTTCGTGCTAAGAAAATGGTTAGTAAGGGTTGTTTAGCTTTCTAGGCACATCTTAGGGATGACACTACCCAAGTACCTTCAATTGAGTCGGTTTCGGTAGACCTGAGTTTCTGGACGTGTTCCCTTCAGATCTTCCTGGTATGCCACCGGATAGAGATATTGATTTTTGCATCGATTTGGAACCGGGTACTCGCCCCATTTCTATACCCCTTATAGAATGGCTCCCGCGGAGTTAAGAGAGTTAAAGGCCCAACTTCAAGAGTTGTTGAGCAAAGGCTTCATTAGACCAAGTGCATCTCCTTGGCGTGCTCCGGTGTTATTTGTGAAGAAGAAGGATGGGAGTTTTCGGATGTGCATAGACTACCGACAGTTGAACAAGGTAACTATTAAGAACACGTATTCCCATTCCTCGCATTAATGACTTGTTCGATCTG
>JAKWJD010001755.1:56578215-56702822 GCA_027705065.1 Solanum peruvianum | reverse complement strand
TAGTTTCTTTCCTTGTATTTCCTTTACATACTATGTTGTATGGTATATGTCCCTTTTCATTTCGACTATTGCTATAGATGGATAAATTGAGATAAGTCTATACTTCCTCTTTTCTTTATGAAAACTTTGGACTTGAAAATGCATCTTTACTCTTTATTGTTATATGCTTATTTTATGATATTCAAGTGGTTTACATGGTGCCTTTCGGGGTTTTATGTGTCTTGTTACATATAGAGTACTCCTGGGTCATGACATCCGATGATGACCAATTTTTTCTAGGTCGTTATTGACGTTTAACGACTGAATTTAGACTTTTAACGACTGAATTTCCCTTTGTTTTGGTCATTTTTATTGTAGTGATTCAATACATCAATATTGAACATGAACAATTGTTAAATAATTATCAGTGAAAACTTCAGCATTTCACAATTTTCATTACTCATGGAGGGATTGCAAAATAAAAGAAGAGCGAATGAAATAGATAAAATAGACATACTTTAACCAAAAGATCACTATAACACAAACAAAGATAAAATAAAACAATTATCCAAAAGACAAGATTACAAAATAAACTAAAAAATGGGGAATATTGGCATGGAGGCCCTCACCCCAGTAAATGCAGTATTGAAGAAAGTATAGAAGATAGAGATAAAAGGGTCCCCCTGACAGGCTATACCTGCAGAGCACTCTCATCCGAGATCACAGGTGGGGAAGTCATAAGAGGGCATCGATGCCCTGCAAAAGGATCACTAGAGGCATCAAAGAATACCCATATGGGGCATCATTTCTCGTCTCAATGCTATGAGGTATAGTGGAGTCTGAAGAGATCCCACTAGGACCAACCTCTGAAGCTATAAAAGGAATCTCTCCAGGTCAGCCTCAAGAAGACTCCTCGGTCTCCTGCAACTTAGTCAACATCTTCGAAATCCCGTGCTCCTCATCCCACAACTTTTCCTCATCCATCTCCCGGTCCAGACCATCCTTGGCCCTCTTAACTAATATTATCGTCAACCACATTAACACTCATAGCAAACTCAAGCTTCTCTAAAGAAGATGTTTAGTAATAGGAATATCTTGGATGGATGTAGGTTACTTAGGTAAATGAACATAACCCCAAAGTATGAGATATCCATGGATTGAAATTGGTTTACCTCTGCTCGCAAGGTAAAAGTTCATCTCCAATGGTGTCTAGTGCACCAGAACTACCCTTGGCTTCCTATGGGCCTCAAGTCTAGCGTTGAGTTTGTCCAACCTCTCACCATTGCTTTCAACAAACCCCTCATAATTAAGTAATCTCTCTATCAGTGACTCTAAGACCTTTTTAATGGTCCGATCAATAATCTTGTGCATGTCTCTCAACTCGAACTACTCTAACATTTGTCGAAGGAGCAAGGTTTCCCATATGATGAATCATCACATGTGCCAATGGGGTAGGGTGATAGGAGTCTTGTAAGGTCTCACATCAGCATTAATAGAAACACTAATATTTGTAGGAACAAAAATATCTCTAGAAACAACAGGAGGAGCAGGAGGCATAGTAGAAGAAATAGATTCCTTCTCCACACAAAGAGCGAGTGTGCTAGCCTCAACCTCTAGTGTGTTGGAATCTATATCGAGCTTCGTGTATAGTGGTGGAAGCTTCTTCCTAGACACCCCTCACAAGAACCTTAATATCGCTGCAAGAAACTAGGTTGACTCTAACATCTGTTGCTACTTTCTAAAGGACTTCTTCCATCTCACAAAACTACATAATCAACACCAAAAATGGGAGAGAAGTCTTCTCCTTCCTATCTCTCATTAGAATCTCATCAGCTGAATCACACACATATGTATGTGCTCTTTGAATTTTATCATGCCTACCAATAGTGCCTTGTCATGGTAAAGGAAACATTCATTTTGCTAATATATTATGTTACTAGTGATGGATTTCTTCTCAATCCGAGCACCATCAACCATCAGGAGGGATAATAATAAAAAATTAAGGGGGCCAACCACCTTTTCAAGGAATCCAATTCATGTCTCACCCATAGTAAATATAGATCTTCTTGGAATGTTGGTATCTCTAGTAGAGTGTTAATAGCTCTGCATCAATCGTACCTCCACTTCTTCAACCAGTTTCCAAACTATACCATTCCTCCTTTTTGGAAGGGCCTGAGTATAAGCAGTGTAGAACTCTTGCACCGAAGAAGGAATATGGGGTTCCTTTGCTTGGTGAACCACTCAAACTTATGGAACCAGGTTAGACTTGGTTATAACTCCATTCAACATTTACAAACTACAAAGAACATTAACTTTATAGAATTAAATCATCATATTTTAGTAGTTATTGCTACGTGTGTGTCGAAAACAATGTGCTCGAGTTATACTTTTTTAAGTAACTAAATCTTTACTAGGTTGCACTGTGCATGTAAGACCTCGGAAATCCTATGACATATATTAAAGACTCATAAAGTGGATAATGATAATTCAAGACCTAAACTAATGTATTCAACCTTTTTAGGAGGTATTAATACCTAAACGTCAAGGGACGACCATGGAGTCCAAAGATTTGTGAAGATGACCTTCTATTTCTTAAGTTGTTTCAAGGGGTTTAAAGAGTCGGATAAAAGTAAAACTTTTTGAAAAGGCTTTGGATATACATTAGAATGTGTTAAGGGTTGAAAAGTTTGGTTACTACTCCCCGAGGATCACCCTAAGGTCCATCAAGGAGGATCCTAAGATTTGACCTTTAAGTTGTCAAAAGACAGTGTGCAACCACGATGGGGACAACAAGCCGTCATTTGAACAGCACTCCTTAGTTGGTGGCATTTGGTCCAAACTTATCCATTTTCACATGGCCTGAAAAAATGGGGTCTCTGTCCCAAAACCCTCTTGACCAATACGGTCTGTGGTTTGGTTGATGGGGCATCGACGGGGATTCGTTGTTTGACCCCTATTTCAAAGTCTCCACACTGTTAAGTTAGGGGATTTTTAGGTAATTGGTTAATCAATTAATTAAGGGTTAGGGTCGGTTATAATTAGTTAGTTTAGGACTATAAAAGGGTCCTAAGTCATTAAACTAACCTAACACATCATAAATCCCAAAACCCAAACAACTCCCACTTCTCTCTAGTTTCTCTCACTACACCGAAGACCCTCATTGAAGATCAATATCAAGATTCACTAGGGATTGAATATCAAGGCTTTATTCTACAATTATCCATGAATTAACAAGGTATGGAAGCTATTAACTATTGGTACTCCTTTCTCGAAAAGGTTCTTCAAAACTATGGTTTTCAAACAATTTCATAGGTTATCTTTAAAATTTGTGTAATGTGATATTGATTTGATTTATACTGATGGATTATGTTTTTTTATTGGTGGATTGATTTAGTTCCTTAGACTTTGACCTAATTACTCTAAAATATCCATGAATGTCTCTTTTCCCTAACCCTAACTAGGAATTAGATTGATAGATGATTAGGTATGTTGTAATTGGATATGATATTGCTTAATTTACTATTATATGATTATGGTGATTGAATTATTGTATAAATGTTATGGAATTGAGGGTGAGTTCTTTAAAGATATTGTTGGAATCCATTGGTAAGACTTTCAAGATCAAGATTACTTTACTTCAACTATGTTGGTCTATTCTTGATGATGATGTTCAATTGAAGCATGAATATGTGAATAGGATAGGAAGATGATGAGATGATGAATATGATAACATGTTATGAATATGATTAATGTGATATGATAATAAGGGTATGATCATGAAAGATTAGAAGTTATTCTCTTCTGCACCTTATTATTATTACTATGACTATAATGTAATGATCTCACTAAATGTTGGGTTATGATGAAAGAAAGTTCTCATTCTAGACCTGAGATTATGATCATGATCATACAAAGGGTTAGTCTCCTAAGGCCTATACTATAGAATAATGTTAAGAAAGATATAAATACATTTCAAAAAGGGAATATAGCTTAGCGCCGAGCGAACAAGTCAATGAGAGATGTCCCTTCTCAAGAGGTATGGTAGGTTCACTATTGTTCTCATGAGATGGAAACTACAATGCTAATGTTCATAAAGAGATTTTATAGTAACAATCTAAGTTCCTTAACTATGTGCTCCACAGGAACACTAGCTAGTGGATCCACCTAGATTCTACGATTATGGTTCTACCTTGTCAAGTAGAGCACCTTCTTTCTATGTAGGGTTTCATGACAACGGATTCCATGTTTATTTCACATGGTCTATTGTCGGTTATGGTGAATGCTACCGAAGGTAAAATGAATATATGAAAGTAATAAGATGGAGAGTAACTAAGATGACTTAAGGGGTACTATTTAGTGTGGGTAAGGGTATGAGACTTTACCTATGCATTTCACTAGTTGTCCTTGAGGGGAGTCCTAGGAGGAGTTCTTATGCACTTATGTTATGAATCAAATGTATAATGTTAATATTATATGATGTTGGATTCATTTTATGAACATGATATTGGTCTAAACCTCTATGTTTAATGATGACTACACATGATGTGATGTTATATGAGGCAAAGGCATTAATTATGGTCTCTTTGCTAACTTAGTTGGTTTATGTGGGCTTATGGGGTTTCAGATCAACATTGCACTAGTTGGCTTGGATTTGGATTGTAAGGCTCTTGTATGCTTTGATAATATGAACCCTAGAACATGAAATGTTGATATGGATTTATGATGATATGGACATGAACATTTCTTAATGTTTTTGTGATTATTGACTTGTATATGCTCTTTTTCTGTGCATAAGGATTTCAGAGTAACCTAGCATACTTGTAAACAAAATGTCCCTTTGTGCATGTCTTCAAAGATTTTACTTGCATATGTTTCCATACTTAGTACATGTGGTTTGTACTAAACCCTATTCTCTTCTATTTCTACAATAATGTAGGTTCAGGCCATTGAAGAGCTTCAAGGCAGTATTAAAGAAAGACTTGGATAGTTCCCAACTTGTTGGTGAGTCCTCAAGTTTGAGGATGAAGCCTACTATTTTAGCTATGCTATTTGATTAGTCTAAAGACATTCTCCACTTGCTATATTGTAAAGACTATGTTGTATTATCTTATGAGACTTATTGTAATGATGTAAGTGTTATATCCATATGTTGTACTCCTATGTTAGATGGTTTTGTGTGAGACAACTATGTAGTCTGTTTTGATACATGAGAAGTCTAAGTAAACTTTATATGTAAAATTTAAATTTTTCCACATTTTTCCTGCCTATGATATGCAATGATGTATGCTAAGGGATAGTCTAATACCCCTTCGAGGATGAAGACGTTAGTTACGTCTAGGGGTTCTCCCCGGTCGTGACAAGAGTACATACAATCAACTTTACTAAAGGTATGACATAGAACCAACTAAATATATTCAAAAGTTACATAATCTAATGTGTACGTTGATTAAAACATTTCCAACTAACATATTCAATTATTTACCTCTTATGTAGAAGGAAGAATTTAAGAACTACCACAAATTGGTGTTGACTAAACATAAGAATTTTACTTCCTTGTCCGAATTGATATGAATGAACCATATCCACTACCCAACGAGTTTAATTGCTCAAGAAATATATACATTGGAAATTGAAGCACCAACTATTGTAGAGGATGATCAAAAAATAGCAATGCTGAGCACGAAGCGTGCGAAGAAAATCAAAGATGAAACACCCAAAATCCAACTGAAGAAACCAAAAGCCGGAAAAAAGTAGATATGTTTCCATATGATGTAAATAAACAATCTATGTATCTTATTACCTACTTACGTATGCTTTCATATTTTATATGTACATAGCATTTCTCAACTCTCTTTTACATATATCAACGGTAGCTACTTACAAACTATTGTTGAGGGAATTCTATACTGAACTTACACCGTTTGTACATCACACATGCTACATCTCCGAGAAAAAATTAACAATACTACGCACAACAAATCTGCTCAAACATATTGATCACGACAAATCAAAAAGTATCGGAATGCATACTTATATTTGAAACATAACTTCGGTGACAATGAAAAACAAATTCAATTATAGTGCATGTATTAAATTTTTTGGAGGACAAGTGTTTCTCGAATTCCAGATGTAACGCTCAATAGGTAAGTCTCAAAATAGTTATTTTCCAGTTCAACTAAGTCTACTATAAGTTACATCGAAAAGTATCAAAATGCATCGTTATATTTTAAACATAGCTTTGGTGTATAAAGTTATCCCCTATGAAAATGAACATCAAATTTAATTATGAGCATATAAAAAAAATTAAGAGGACAAGTGTTTCATGATATTTCAAATGTATCACCCACTAGATAAGTCTCAAAATAGCCATTGTCAAGTTCAACTTAAACTACTATAAGGTACATTCCGTCATCAAGAACAAAAATAACGTATAATTATGGAAAATCAAAAGGTATTACATTTTAACATTGGTAAAATAGTCTAGGTGAGAATCATTTTTTCTTATTAAAATCATTTGTAAGAGATTAAAAAGATATAAATTTGTTCAGAATTTTAATTGTCTTACATTATATTACTGATATAAAAGCTACAAACTAGTTTTTTAATTGATAGAAAGATGACTTTGTTAGATAAATATCTCAAGTTGAGCGAACTTACAAGATATTACCTCTCATTTAACTTACTAAGGAGCAAATTGCAATTTGAATATATTATAAATACAAAAAGTATATCACATTCTATGCTTCCGGAAAAGGCCCATAGCCTATAAGTTTACACTCCTGCCTAACCTCACCACTACACGTACAGAACCCCTTAAAAATATAATGTAACAAATATACAACGCATCACCGACAAACAACGCTTCAGCCGAAAGTCACACCCTCTATCAACCATTGCAACTGGCTGATAGACTTATGTCCTATATCGGAACCTATATCATCAACCGTTCCAACCACTTCACCAAACAAAACTTCAACACCAAATGCATCACCACCCTCTTTTTTCTAAAAAAATAATGAAACATTACACCTTAATCAAGTTCTTGCGGATCATCCTCAATACTCTAGACGACACATAACGTAGTTCCATCGCTACAACGTATCAAATCATATAAATATCATAACATATTTACATAGTGACCTGTTAGCCTAAACCTGTGAATTACACTCAATAATGATATATTCATTATGCATCGCAATAAAATGAAAAACAGAGTCAGACAATAGTCACTTGGTCCATGGTGATCGTAAAAGAGTTGCTCCATCTTAGATTTGAGCATGTGGCGTATGATGGGGATAAGTATACATTTGCCTCGCCAAGATCAGTTTTTTTGTAGGGAAACTGATGTTGTAGACCTTTGAAATTTTCGGGGGCTCGCAACATGCTATGCAGTTTTCTACTGTTTATCACGAATTGTATGTACTAGGACAACCAAACAACCAAAATAGCCTACCACAAAATATAAAAGGAAGGTGATACTGATTTAACAAATAATGAACACTTTGCAGGTACACTAGCAGACACTATGAAAATATCAACTATTGAATTTGCAAATTCAAATAATTACAAACAAAAGACCATTATTGCAATGGCAGTTCCATTAACATGCAAGTTCAACAGAGACAACAGCAGAAAACTACAGGTGTGTTTACGAAATTGTCAGTTCAACGGGGAAAAAAAATTATCAACCAACTAAAGAAATAAAAATGTAACATGTTCACATCATATTTGCAATAAAGAACAAGCACAAAATACTTTCGAATGTCGAAAGGGCGTTGCGAAGTGTGCAAAAATATGTGGCAGCAACAAATTAAATAGAAGATGACAACATTAATAAACCACAGGTGAATAAACGGAAAAACAATAAACATATAGCTATATCTGAGGCAACTGCCTGCGGAGGTATATTCAAGACAATAGTCTATATGTAACACTATAGAAACTTAAAGGATGTCATCATTTAATACTGTTTTCCTAATAAATATTAATGTGATTTGTTGTATAGGGGTACCTAATGGGAACTTCTCAACAATAACAACTCACAAACTGGAAAAAAGAGAGATTGTACCTACTTTCATAATCGAAGGTTTGAATATGAGCCGTCAACATTCTGTTACACAGTTGACTATATCAACTTAGCACCTAATGAAGTAGGTGATGATTTTACGAATAATTTGTGGCAGACTCGAAAGAAGCCAAGTTATTAAGGAAAAATATAAGAGCATATAATAGCATATTTGCTTTAACATTATTTTGAGTAAAGCTCGATAAAGACTTGGCATCTTCCAGGAGAGGAATATACAGTTTCAAGGCACAAGGACACGTATACCATGATCTACCGTCATTTATCCCAAAGAATGACAAGCCCAGCTATTTTCAACTCTACTTCAATGATACAAACAATAAATTAGTGAATAGAATTTCGTTACTACAAGATGCCAATTTATCGGAGGGAGTCATGAGGATATTAAGAAAAATTATGGAGAAAAATAAATATGCAAAATTCTTCTCGCAACGTAAAGAACATACAGCCTATAAGAATCTAGAAATATGCATAGTTGCAAATGCTTTATTAGACCAACGGGTGTATAACAGACCCTCAGTATATCAAGTGCCGCCAATCTGAGTGGACAGTAATAATCCAAATATACCGTTTGAAAGAGATATTGCACTACACGAAAATTCTGGGAATAAAAATAGGTTAAAACATGATTATTTATCATGATCCTCATCAATATCCTATAATTCTACCTAAAGGAGAATGAGGTTGGCATAAAGGAATACAGAAGTGTAACAATCAAATCAGCAATAATCAAACAACTCCAAGTACAACAGTCCAAACAGGAAGATCAACACACAGAACTGCCGCAAACATTTTTGCTAATGAAGCACAAGGTTCGCACATTTAACTATAGCCAAGAAAAGTATAACTACATTCTCCTACATATTACAACTACAAACATACAATATCCAATTACTACTAAACTGAAGGGAAAACTTGTACAAGGAGAAAACCAAAAAAAAAGTAACAGTGATGTAGGTTTTCCTTAGTCTCAAATCATTTCAAAATAGACCGGCCAAGGAACTAAAGTTCTGTAACATGAGTAACATAATTAGTATTAACGAAACTAAACTACTTGACGTTATTCAATATTCTTCTACTAACCACCTCTAACCTATCCTAATCAACATAACTCTCTTAACATACGTTATAGTCAGGAAGAGCAATTACAGACTCACGCACCTCTTCAAGTACGGTAGTACAAAATCTTTCCAGATGAAAATATTAATACTAAAAAATACATATGAACTACTTGCCATGTATAACTTCTTCCACATATTCCAATCAATTATAGATCTGTAAGTAAATACTATGCAAAATAATAACAAATACTTCAAAATTACTGTAGGAGTACAACGCAAAACAAAAGGTTGTGTTTCCTGGAGATAATATCATTGTTATAAACTCCAAGTCCAAATGGATGAAAATTCAATATTATTACTACGTAGAAAATTTTTGCAGCATTTGTTGTGGACATCCACATTAAAATAGAAACAACAAGACTTGAATATTATAGATTTGAGCAACCAAGCTATATAAGGGAGATACTATAAGATGTTGTTGATAGTGTCATGTCTGGAGAGTATAGAGGAGACAAGGTAGGACAAACGGCATTACTTCCAGGATCATTCATTAGAGGCCCTAGAGATATGCGACGACGTTATGTGGATGCTATGGCTTTAGTTCGAAAACTTGGAAGACCGGATTTATTCATCAACATGACATGTCACTCGGAATGGACTGAGATTCAATAAGAACTGGGTGCCGGACAACTCGCTAAGGACAGGCCTAATTAGGTTACCAGAGTATTTAGAGCGAAACTGCAAGAATTGAAAGATCAAACTTTCAAAAAAAAAAAAATCAGACCAATTATTGCACATGTTTTTCATGGCAGAATTCCAAAAGAGAGGTCTTCCAAATATACATCTACTTCTAATTAAATAAGGTAATAATACACGATCAACAGATGAGATACATTAGTGCAGAAATCCCTTATAATGCCACACAATCACAATTGTATGCATTAGTTACCAAACATATGATGCATGGACCTTGAGGGGAAAACGTAAGATGAATCAGTGCATGAAAGATGGACAATGTAAGTTTTACTACCCCCAAACATTCAACAACAAAACAATACAAGAAAAGGATGGATATCTGATTTACAAAAGAACAAATGATGGGAGAACAAGTGAGGTTCGTGGAATGAAGATAAACAACCAATGAGTTTACCTTATAATCCCTATTTGTTGATGACGTATAATTGTCACATTAATGTTGAGGTATGCTCAGGAGTTAAAGCAATAAAAGATCTTACATATATATATATATATATATATATATATATATAGTTTCTGATAACGTGCTTTGCATGCATTCCAAAAATCTTAGCACAAACTTTATATTGCAAATGCTATATTTTAAATGGTACATATTCTTGGACTTTTTATGTGCTATGATAAAGAAAAATCAAAACTTACTGAAAATGAGATTTACGAAAAAAAAAAGAAGAGAACAAACAGCGCAACAACTATAAGTTCATGAGATTAGAAAATTTCAAAAACTTGATTCTACTTTACTGACATATATAACAGTCTATTTTAAGGATAAATACATACTCGAACATATATATATATATTTATCCCATAAAAATAAAGATTATACGTGAAAAATAAAAACTAAATTGATACATATGTGTAATTCCATCATTATCAATTTAAATGCAATATGAAGTCATATGAATCTTTACTTGACCAAAAATTTTATGATTTTTTTAAAAAAAAATAAGTAAATAAAAAAGGGAGATAAATGTATAGTAAGATTGAAGAACACAAAAAGAAAAATACAATATCTAAAAGTATGAACTAATAAACTATCAGTAGTAATATTTCATTAAATACCTGAAACATAAAGTGATAGAGACGAAGTGAGCTAAATAAGAAAGAGGATATATGTATATATATATGGTCTCGTTGTTACTAATGAATATGATCACTTTATGATTCTATAGCTTGCAATTATGTTAGGAGATCAAAAGGTTCTAAAAGTATTATGATTAATCAATATTTAACTTATGAAAGAATTTATGTAGCACGCCTATGAAAAATAATACAAGTTTATCATTTCAAATGATACAAATAGAAGGACCTACCTAAAAATGCAAACATACAATAAAATTATACATAAAATGTATTCATACAGATAAGACCACATTAAATAAAATATAAGTGTGTCTGTCATAATTCTGATGTATCCATTTGATTTCCATACAGTGGAGGGTCCACACCTATTTACAGTGAATAACCCTTTAAATTTCATACATAATTGATTATATTATTTTTATTTTTTATGTACCCCTAAAAATTTCTTAATTATGCATCATTCAACATAAATTTGTTGCTTCCTAGACACCAACCCAAATAACCATGGGTGCATGTTTAGATGCATGCAGTATGCACCGAAGAGGACTTCATTATAAATATCTCAAATCAAATGTAATATAGTACAATCACTTTCACAATAGTCATTTCGAAATTAATATAACATAAAAATAAAAATTATGTTTCGGAGACTTAAGTACAATGAATTATGAAGTATAATATTATATTTTTATCCCAAAGATAATATTTATTATTGAAATGATATTCATTAATAAGTATATTTCAAGATTTTGAAATGTTAAAAACAATTAATAAAAAAATGAGAAATATAGACTTTTGCAATGAACAAACAATTGATAAATAACAAATAAGAAAAAAAGAAGAAAAAACAACAAGAAAAAGATTAGTTTGATAGTCCATAAGAAGTCCTAAAATATTGAATAGAACAATTACCTAAGATGCGAATTGAAAGGAAGAAATTATATCTTTTCACTGTATAAAATTTGCATAAAGCAAAAATGTATAATTAATTGGTGTTGCAAAATTAAGTTGGCAATCTATTATACAAAAAACCATGTATAAAACGACAATATATAATACACATATAGATATTCATGAATAACACTAAAAAAAGAAAGAGATAGTAAATCAATCCATGTTTAGAAAGATACAACCAACCTTATAATATTTGTCATTTTAGAGTTGACCTTCCCTAAATTAAAATTTTGTTTTCATGTTGCCTAGAAGATTAAGCTGATATCTATCTTCAACATAGTCTTGTAACTGATTTTGTTGATAAGATATGAAAGTTTATTGCCTTTAGGAAAAATGAAAAGATACACGTGATAAGACAAAAAAAATTCAATCTCAACAATAAGAAAACAAGAGTTGAATGTGAAAGATAAAGAAATCTCTCAATTATGAAAAACTTATGGGTGTTATCTCTTAGGAGGTCATTAAATTCCTAGAAAAGAAAGAGTTGTTTATTAAACAAAATCAATGACTTTTGGTATTTTTGTCTCCCTTTTTTGTAAATTCAAATGAAGAGAATTCTTTAGAGGGGCAAAATGGTAATTCAACTTTGAAGTTAGAATCTTCCCACTTATAATAACTTATGATAATAAAGGCCACAATAAATGTGTCGTATACATAGAATCTATTGATGGAGAAAAATTTGTAGATGAAATCATAACCTTTCAAGATGCATGTTGGGTATCTCCACCAGAAGCATTATGGAGAATTTTTGAATTCAACTTGACTTAAAAGCCGTTAACAACCTACATTTTATCTTCCAGGCAAACACGCAATACAATTAAGGGGGAAATGGTATATATATTAACAATTTGCTTATGAAAATCAACAGGAGTATTTATATGACACCTACTAAACAATGTGTAGTCTGCATTTGAAAGAAGCAAAACCGACAAAGTATCGTGGAATCATACTTTGTAGACCAAACTATGCTTATCGAGTATTCAGGATGTGCTCTAAGACATTGAAGCTCGTAATTACCTTTAACGGGAATTCCCCAAGCATAATGTTTGGAACTCCCAATCCAAAATACGAACAAAATAAAATAACTCACCATGATTGAACGCATAAATATTGGAAAGACAATAATGCTTTATTTCTATCTTATTACCTAAACAAAATTTAGACACTAAATGAATCAACTGAATATTGCAACTAATCCTAGAAAAGAAGAAAGATATTACGAAAGACTATTATTAAATCATGTCCGAGGGCCGACTTCAGTTGAAAACTTGCTCACTGTTAATGAAAAACATTGCCACAATTTTAAAGAGGCAGCAAAAGAAAGTGGTTATTAGGATCTGAAAATAGCATTTCCAAATGCTTACGAGAGGCTATCACCTTCAAGATGCCCGCAGCCCTGCGAAGTTTATTTGCTACAATCTTAATACATTCCAACCCAACTGGTGTGAGAAATATATGGGACTCATATTATGATGATTTCTCACAAGACTTTTATAGGATCCATTCACACACTAGAGGCACAAGTCCAGTGAACCTTGAAAAGCATTATTATTACTTGGAAAGTATGGACAAAGTGTGGATAAATATGATATCCCTCAAAAGAAACAACAATAACATCAAAAAAACCAATTGAATGTAGAGAAGAATCAATGAAAAGTCTATGAACGTTCCAACCAAAGCTGTTGATGCTCACTCACAATTGAATTAACAACAAGCACAAGCTTTCAATACCATTCTTGAAAGGGTCAACACACAAACACCAGGGTTATTCTTTGTAGATGGACCTGGGGAACCCGAAAAACATTCTTATATCGGGCACTAATGGATAAGGTGATATCGAAAAGTTTGATAGCATTGACAACTAATACCAGTGGTGTACCATCAACAATATTACGTGGAGGTCGTACAGTACACTCAAGATTTTTTGGCACACCACTACAATAAAATGAGACAACAATAGCAAATATGTCAAAACAAGGTGGATAAGCACAACTAATTAGACAAGCTAAATTAATAATATGGGATGAAGCTCCCATGGCTAAGTAACGCACAATTGAAACTGTATTTTGAGGTGACTTCCAATAAGTTTTACCTATAGTGTCAAAATCTACAAGAGCAGACACGGTAAATGCAAGTTCCGTAAGGTTGTATTTGTGGACTTTAATGAAAAAATACAACTTTCAACTAATATGCGAGTAAGAACATATCAATCATTCAGTGACTTCTTACTTCGTATTGGACATAGACAATACAACACGATAAATGATAATTAATAGCACTTTCAAAACACAAGAGTGTCCAACAAAGCGGGGATATTAATCTGGAAGAATCATTGGTTGGAGAAATATTCCGGACACTCCAACAAAATTACAGATCTGCATAGTATAACAAATCGCGCAATCTTAGCAAGTAAAAAAGAATTTTTAGATAAACTAAATGCACTAATGATTGAGAATTCCTGGAGAAACAAAAACATATATCAATTTTGACTCAACCAAAGATGATACCCACAACTACTATCAAGAAGACTATCTCAATACTTTGACACCAAATGGACTCTCGTTGCATACGTTCATTATCAAATATATCACAAATTTAACAATTATCTTATTCTGATACTTAATAGCACAAAAGAAAACTAATCAACTACACAATTACAAGTACAAAACAATTGATTAATTTATGTATTCTACACATTAGGTTAGTTTTGAAAGATAATGCACCGATCATGCTTCTGATAAATTTAGACCCCTCGAATGGTTTATGCAATGGGACGTGCTTAATCTGTTGAGGTTCTTACAAGAATATAATACATGCCAAAATAACAACGAGCCAACATGATACAAACCAAGTCTTTATTACTAGAATACAACTATCACCACGTCAGAATGAGCGGAAACCATTTAAATTTATTCGGAAACAATTTCCAATACATTTACATTTTGAAATGACAATAAATAAAGCACAAGGTCAAACAGTACCAACATTGGATTGTACCTACCACAATGTATTTTCTCACATGGACATCTATATGTGGCACTATCTAGAGGAATATCTATGGTGGAAAAAAAGTATTAGTCACTAATGAAGACCAAGATAGACACACATGGACATACACAAGAAATATTGTTTACAAGGAAGTATTCGGTGATATTTGATTACTACAAAGATATGAAGCTAATGAAACTTCAATGGGACGTATGCATTGGACACCACAAGCTGCAAATAATACATTGTTGTTCTGTATAGTAATGCATTTTATAGACAATACAGTACAATGCTTACAGACTATTTAAATGAAGTTGTCATTAATTTCACGCTTGACTATTTATTCTGTATTATGAGCATTATAGAGGTGACAAGGATGAAATCCATAAGTAAAAATAAATACTGGAGTGGTTACACCAAGTAAAATGACAGATCCTTCCCACTTTCGAAAGGATAGTCCAGCAAGGAACTAAAACACGACACCTCCGGCAACGCACTACGATCAACCACAAAGCTAATTGACCCTTCTATAGTTCCAAGACTTTCATACGTGTATAAAACTCAAGACAAAGGAACCACGTGCAACACACATGTGATCAATTGTGTGTACATGTGTCTTTCAATTATGTACATGATACCCAAAATTGATCTAGTACATGATAGATTTAAAAGCAACAACTTGAACCCGTAGCCAATGATACATTGTGCATTAGGGCTAAAGATATTTAACAAAAGATATTCCGCCTATTAAACAATGTGTAGTCTGCATTTGGAAGAAGCAAAACCTACAAAGTATCGTGGATTATATTTTGTAAACAAACTATGCTTACCGAGTATTTCAGGATGTGCTCTAAGACATTGAAGCTCGTAATTACCTCTACCGAGAATTCTCCAAGCATTATGTTTGGAACTCCCAATCAAGTTATATGAAAAATAAAAAATACTGCACCATGTTTGGACGCATAAATATTGGTAAGACAGTAATTTTTTATTTTTATATCTTATTACCTACACAAAAATTAGATACTAAACGAATCAACTAAATATTGCAACTAATCGTAAAAAAGGAAAAAGATATTACGAAAGACTATTATTAAATCATGTCCGAGGGCCGACTTCATTTGAAAACTTACTCACTGTTAATGGAAAGCATTGACACACTTTTAAAGAGGCAGCTAAAGAAAGTGATTATTAGGATCTGATAATAGCATTTCAGAATGTTTACGAGAGGCTATCACCTTCGAGATGCCGCAGCCCTGCGAAGTTTATTTGCTACAATCTTAATTCATCGCAACCCAACTGGTGTAAGAAATCTATGGGACGCATATTATGATGACTTCTCACAAGACTTTCATAGGATCAATTCACTCACAAGAGGCAACAACTCCAATGAACCTTGAAAAGCATTAATTATTACTTGGAAAGTATGGGACAAAGTGTGGACAAATATAATATCCCTCAAAACAAACAACAATAACATCAAACAACCCCAATTGAATGTAGAGAAAGAATATATGAAAGGTCTATAAACATACCAACCAAAGATGTTGATGCTCAATCACAATTGAATCATCTAGAAGCACCAGCTTTCAGTAACATTCTGGAAAGGGTCAACACATTAACACCAGGGTTATTCTATGTAGATGGACCTAGGGAACGGAAAAACATTATTATATCGGGCACTAATGTCTATGGTGCTATCAAAAGGTATGATAGCATTGACAACTAATACCAGTGGTGTAGCATCAACAATATAATGTGGAGGTCGTACAGTACACTCAAGATTTTTTGGCATACCACTACAAGAAAATTAGAAAACAATAACAAATATGTCAAAACAAGGTGGGGGTGTACAACTAATTAGACAAGCTAAATTAATAATATGGGATGAATCGCCCATGGCTAAGCAATGCACAATTGAAACTGTAGACAGAAGCTTCGTGAGATAATGATGAAAGACGTCCCTTTTAGAGGTAAAATCATGGTATTTGGAGGTGACTTCCGATAAGTTTTACCTATGGTGCAAAAATCTACAAGAGCAAAGACGGTAAATGCAAGTTTGGTGAGGTTGTATTTGTGCCCTTTAATGGAAAAAATACAACTTTCAACTAATATGCGAGTAAGAACATACCAAACTTTCAGTGAATTGTGACTTCATATTTGAAATATAGAAGAAAGCATGATAAATGATAATTGATAGCACTTTCAAAACAAAAGAGTGTCCAAAAAAGCGGGGATATTAATCTGGAAGAACCATTTGTTGGAGAAATATTCTGAAGACGCCAACAAAATTACAGCTCTGCACAGTACATAACAAAGCGCGCAATCTTAGCAAGTAGAAATGAATTTGTAGATAAACTAAACACAATAATGATCGAGAAATTTCCTGGAGAAACAAAAACATATATCAGTTTGGACTAATCCAAAGATGATACCCACAACTACTATCAAGAAGAATATCACAACACTTTGGCACCAAATAGACTCTCGTTGCACCGGTACATTATAAAATCTATCACAACATTAACAATTATATTATTATGATACTTAATATCACAAAAGAGAAGTAATCAACCACACAATTACAAGTACAAAACAATTGATTAATTTATGTATTTTACACATTAGGTTAGTTTTGAAATATAATGCATCGATCATGCTTCTGAGAAATTTAGACCCCTCGAATGGTTTATGCAGTGGGAAACGCTTTATCTATAGAGGTTTTTACAAGAATATAATACGTGCCAAAATAACAAGCCAATATGCTAAAAACCAAGTCTTTATTCAAAGAATACTACTATCACCACTTGAGAATGAGGGGAAGCCATTTAAATTTATTCAAAATAAAATTCCAATACATTTACGTTTTGAAATTAAAATAAATAAAGCACAAGGTCAAAAAGTACCGAATATTGGATTGTACTTATCACAACATGTTTTATCACATGGAAAACTATATGTGGCACTATCTAGAGGAATATTTATGGTGGAAAAAAAGTATTAGTCACAAATGAAGAACAAGATAGTCACACAAGGATATACACAAGAAATATTGTTTACAAGGAAGTATTCGGTGAAATTTAATTACTACAAAGATATGAAGATAATGAAACTTCATTAGGACACATGCGTTGGACACCACACAGCTGCAAAATAAGACATTGTTGTAATGTATATAATGATGCATTTTTATAGACAGTACAGTACATTGCTTACAGACTTTTAAAATGAAGTTGTCATTAATTTCGCGCTTGACTATTTATGTTTGTACTATGAGTACTACAGAGGTGACAAGGATGAAAGCCAATAGTAAAACTAAATACTGGAGTGGTTACACCAAGTAAAATGACATCTCCTTCACACTTTCGAAAGGATAGTCCCGCAAGGAACTAAAACATGACACCTCCGTCAAACGCAATAACATCAACCACAAAGCTAATTGACCCTGCTATAGTTCTAAGACATTTCATACATGTATCAAACTCAAGACAAGGAAACCACGTGGAACACCGTGTGTGTCAATTGTGTGTATGTGTGTCTGTCAATTATGTGCATGATACCCAAAATTCATCTAGCACATGATAGATTCAAACGCAACAATTTGAAACTGTAGCCAATGATACATTGTGCATTAGGGCTAAAGAGATTTAACAAAAGATATTCCACCAACTAAACAATGTGTTTTCTGCATTTGGAAGAAAAAAACCTTCAAAGTATCGTGAGACAAACTTTGTAGACCAAACTATGCTTACCGAGTATTTCAGGATGTGCTCTAAGACATTGAAGCTCATAATTACCTCTACTGAGAATTCCTAAGCATTATGTTTGGAACTCCCAATCAAAACTATGAGCAAAACCAAATACCGCATAATGATTTGACGCATAAATATTGGTAAGATAATTATGCTTTATTTCTATCTTATTACCTACACAAAATTTAGATACTAAACGAATCAACTGAATATTGCAACTAATCCTAGAAAATGAGAAAGATATTACGAAAGACTCTTATTAAATCATGTATGAGGGCCGACTTCATTCGGAAACTTACTCACTATTAATGGAAAACATTGCCACAGTTTCAAAGAGGCAGTTAAAGAAAGTGGTTATTAGGATCTGATAATAGCATTTCAGAATGTTTAAGAGAGGCTATCACCTTCAAGATAATCGCAGCCCTGCGAAGTTTGTTTTCTACATCTTAATTCATCTCACCCAACTAGTGTGATAAAACTATGGGACGCATATTATGATGATTTCTCACGACACTTTCATAGGATCCATTCAAACACCAGAGGCACAAACTTCAATGAACCTTGAAAAGCATTAATTATTACTTGGACACTATGGGACAAAGTGTGGATAAATATTATATCCCTCAAAACAAACAACAATAACATCAAACAACCCCAATTGAATGTAGACAATGAATCAATAAAGGTCTATAAACGTTCCAACCAAAGATGTTGATGCTAAATCACAATTGAATCAACAACAAGCACAAGCTCTCAATACCATTCTGAAAAGGGTCAACACAGAAACACCAGGGTTATTCTTTGTAGATGGACCTGGGGAACCAGAAAACATTCTTATATCAAGCACTAATGGCTAAGGTTATATCGAAAGGTATGATAGCATTGACAACTAATATCTGCGGTGTAGCATAAGCAATATTACATGGAGGTCCTACAGTACACTCTAATTTTTTTGCATACCACTACAAGAAAATAAGACAACAATAACAAATATGTCAAAACTAGGTGAGGGTGCACAACTAATTAGACAAGCTAAATTGATAATATGGGATGAAGTGCCCATGGCTAAGCAACGCACAATTGAAATTGTAGACAGAAACTTCCCAATATAATTAAGAAGGACGTCCCTTTTGGAGCTAAAATCATGGTATTTCGAGCTGAATTCCGATAAGTTTTACCTATGGTGCCAAAATCTACAAGAACAGAGACGGTAATGCAAGTTTGGTGAGGTTGTATTTGTGGCCTTTAATGGAAAAAATACAACTTTCAACTAATATGCGAGTAAGAATATATCAAACTTTTAGTGAATTCTTGCTTCGTATTGGAAATAGAGAAGAAAGCACGATAAATGATAATTAATAGCACTTTCAAAACGAAAGAGAGTCCAACAAAGCGGGGATATTCATCTGGAAGAATTATTGGTTGGTGAAATATTCTAGAGACTCCATAAAAATTACAGGTAGGCACACATATAACAAAGCGCGCAATCTTAGTAAGTAGAATAATTTATAGATAAACTAAATGTACTAATGATTGAGAAATTTCCTGGAGAAATAGAAAAATATATCAGTTTTAACTTAGCCAAAGATGATACCCACAACTACTATCAAAAAGAATATCTCAACACTTTGACACCAAATGGACTCCCGTTGATAGGTACATTATCAAATCTATGACAACTTTAACAATTATCTTATCATGATACTTAATATAACAAAAGGAAAGTAATCCACTACACAATTACAAGTATAAAACAATGGATTAATTTATATTTTCTACACATTAGATTAGTTTTGAAAGATAATGCACCGATCATTCTTCTGTGAAATTTAGACCCCTTGAATGGTTTATGCAATGAGACACGATTGATCTGTTGAGGTTCTTACAAGAATATAATACATGCCGAAACGATAATGAGCCAATATGCTACAAACCAAATCTTTATTCCTATAGTACAACTATCACCACGTGAGAATGAGGGGAAACCATTTAAATTTATTCGGAAACAGTTTCCAATACATTTACATTTTGAAATGACAATAAATAAGCGAAAGGTCAAACAGTATCGAATATTAGATTGTACCTACCACAACATGTTTTCTCACATGGACAACTATATGTGGCACTATTTAGAGGAATATCTATGATGGCAAAAAAAGTATTAGTCACAAATGAAGAACAAGATAGCCACACAAGACATACACATGAAATATTGTTTACAAGGAAGTATAGGGTAAGATTTGTTTACTACAAAGATATGAAGCTAATGAAACTTCAAGGGACAAATGCATTGGACACCACACAGCTGCAAATTAAGACTTGTTGTCCTGTATAGTAATGCATATTTATAGACAATACAGTACAATGCTTACACACTATTTAAACTAAGTTGTTATTAATTTCACACTTGACTATTTATGTTTGTATTATGAGTATTACAGAGATGACAAGGATGAAAGCCAAAAATAAAACTATATACTGGAGTGGTTACACCAAGTAAAATGACAGCTCATTCCCACTTTTGAAAGGATAGTCCCGCAAGGAACTAAAACACAACACCTCCGGCAAACGCACTACGATCAACCACAAAGCTAATTGACCCCGCTATAGTTCCACGACATTTCATACGTGTATCAAATTCAAGACATGAAAACCACATTCAACACACATGTGGTCAACTGTGGGTATGTGTGTCTGTCAATTATGTGCATGATACCCAAAATTCATCTAGCACATGATAGATTCAAAAGAAACAATTTGAAACTGTAGCCAATGATACATTGTGCATTAGGGCTAAAGAGATTTAAAATAAGATATTCCACCTACTAAACAATGTGTTGTCTGCATTTGGAAGAAGCAAAACCTTCAAAGTATCGTGGAAACAAACTTTGTAGACCAAACTATGCTTACCGAGTTTTTCCCGATGTGCTCTAAGACATTGAAGCTCGTAATTACCTCTACCGAGAATTCCCCAAGCATTATGTTTGGAACTCCCAATCAAAAATATGAACAAAATAAAATACCACACCATGATTTGATGCATAAATATTGGTAAAACAATTATGCTTTATTCTCTATCTTATTACCTACACAAAATTTAGATAATAAGCGAATCAACTAAATATTGCAACTAATCCTAGAAAAGGATAAATATATTACGAAATATTATTATTAAATCATGTCCAAGGACCGACTTCATTTGAAAACTTACTCACTGTTAATGGAAACCATTTCCACGTTTTAAAGAGGCAGCTAATGAAAGTGGTTATTAGGATATGATAATAGCATTTTAGAATGTTTATGAGAGGATATCACCTTCAAGATGCTCGCAGCCGTGCGAAGTTTAATTTTCACAAGCTTATTTCATCGCAACCCAACTAGTGTGAGAAATCTATGGGACGCATATTATTATGATTTCTCACAAGACTTTCATAGGATCCATTTCCACACCAGAGGCACAACTCCAATGAACCTTGAAAAGCATTAATTATTACTTGGAAAGTATGGCACAAATTGTGGATAAATATGATATCCCTCAAAACAAACGACAATAACATCAAACAACCCCAATTGAAAGTAGAGAAAGAATCAATAAAGGTCTATAAACGTTCAAACCGAAGATGTTGATGCTCAATCACAATTGAATCAACAACAAGCACAAGCTTTCAATACCATTCTGAAAAGGGTCAACATAGAAACACCAGGGTTATTCTTTGTAGATGGACCTGGGGAACCGGAAAAACATTCTTATATCGGGAATTAATAGCTAAAGTAATATCGAAACGTATCATGGCATTGACAACTAATACCAGTAGTGTAGAATCAACAATATTACCTGCAGGTCGTACAATACACTCTAGATTTTTGGGCAAACCACTACAAGAAAATGAGACAACATATACAAATATGTCAAGACAATGTGGATGTGCACAACTAATTATACAAGCTAAATTAATATTATGGGATGAAGCGCCCATGGCTAAGCAACGCACAATCAAAACAGTAAACAGAAGCTTCGTGATATAATGGAGAAGGACGTCCCTTTTGGAGGAAAAATCATGGTATTTGGAGGTGACTTCCAATAAATTTTACCTATGGTGCCAAAATCGACAAGAGTAGAGACGGTAAATGCAAGTTTGGTGAGGTTGTATTTGTGGAATTTAATGGAAAAAATACAACTTTCAAATAATATGTGAGTAAGAACATATCAAACTTTCAGTGACTTCTTGCTTCGTATTGGAAATAGAGAACAAAGCACCATAAATGATAATTAATAGCACTTTGAAAATAAAAGAGTGTCCAAAAAAGCGGGGATATTAATCTGGAAGAATCATTGGTTGGAGAAATATTCTGGAGACTCTAATAAATTTACAGGTTTGTACAGCATATAATAAAGCGCGCAATATTAGCAAGTAGAAATGAAATTGTAGATAAACTAAATGCACTAATTATTGATAAATTTCATGTTGAAACAAAAACATATATCAGTTTTGACTCGGCCAAAGATGATACCCACAACTATTATCAAGAATAATATCTCAAAACTTTGACACCAAATGGATTCCTATTGCATAAGAACATTGTAACAACCCAAAAATAACTATGTGAAGTAAGTTCTACACTTACCTAGAATGCCTAGATTAGACCGGGTTTACACGGATTGATGCGCGTGGATCTAGACCTTTGAACCTCTGAATCAGCCAAGACAACCATTTAGTGAGTTAGTTGATCTAGACAAGGTTGGGTCCACCCATGTAGGGCACCCGAATATTAAGATTCACCCGGACGTTTTAACCGGACATAAAAGGGGTAATCTTATGTTTGGAGGGTCTAAGGGTAAAATAGTCTTTTACAGGCTAAGGATAGTATTATAATTACACTAAATATTTAATTAACTAATTAATTAATGAAAATAGTGGACAATTTTGGTAGGGTTGACCCGAATTGACCCATTTTCACGAGTTAGGCTTCACCCCTGGTATGATCCTTTGTGGAAGCAATGATTAAATTTGAATAATTGGTACTTAATGATTAAGTTGAATTAATTGGTATTTAACTTTCTGATTTAAGTAAGGAAAAATTATATTTTTAATTAATAAGTAAAAAGGAACAAAAAAAATCAATGTTCATCACTTGAAGAACTTGCACACAAAAACTTAAAACAAAAACTAAACTAAAAACGAAAAGTGAAAGCATTTTTTCAAGCGGTTTGCGCGTGAGTTTTGTTGGAGAAGCATTTGTTTTTTGTGGGAGTTGGCAGGACTGGAGATAATATTTGAAATGAGTTAAAAGACGAAAAAAGGTATGGGTTTTCGTCCTCTTGGTCCCTTTTCCAAGAGATCCCTAAGTTTCAGTCAAATTCTAATCCGAAAGCTAGGAATGTTCCCCTTTGCATGTCCTTGTCACTAGCTCCTATCAAAATTTGTAGGTTGGGTATGTTTTTCCGATAGAATTTAGAGATGTGATGTGTTTTCGTGATGATTATGTTCAATTATGTATGCTCGGATTTATGTGAGTAATAAAAATGCTTTCCAAAACTATGTGTTAAACGTGTTTGTGTGCATTGTGTATGTTGTGGCTTTGGTCATGGGTTGAAGTGGGTAATATGCATGTTAAATTCTTCTGTTTTGTATGCAATTACTGGAAGTAAATCGTGATGTTCATAAATGGTATAATGTTGCTGAATTGAGTGAAAATCTTGATCAAATGAAACCATGAAATGCACAAAATAAACGTATGAATTGTCAAAAAATCTAACGTATAAAATGTTGAGGAAATGAACTGGAATGTGTGATCAAATTTCCAGATTTGCTGGAAATTTTGTTCGGCCAAGTTATTGAATGATTTTGAGTTGTTTTAAAAAAAATGTATGAGGTCATTGGGGGTTGAATCCAAGACCTCACCATATGCAAGCTATTAAAAATTCAATTATAACAATGAGGTAAGTGGGATTCGAAATGGGGTAAGGCTCGAGTGAAGAGTTAGGATAAAAATGAAAGAAAAATAAAATGAGTGGTGTGGGGATCGAACCCACAACCTCTCGAATAGGTGATGGAGAGAGGAGAAAAATGAAAGAAAAATAAAATGAGGTGTGTGAGGATCGAACCCACAACCTCTCGGATAGGTGAGGAAATTAGCAGAAAAACTAAAGTAAAATAAAATAAGGTTGTGGGAGATCGATCCTACATCCTCTCGTCCTAAAACAGAAAAGTCAAGGAGAGAAAAGTAAGAAAAGAAATGTAGGCGTCGGGATTCGAACTTGGGTCCCAAGCTGAATTTTTAAATAAAAATTTAATATAAGACTAAGTGTTGCTCAAGGGATTTGAAATCGGGTTCCCTTGCCCAATTCTGTATTGATACATAAGTTTACGTGAATAAATATTTGATGAATGCATAGGAATCGAACTCGAGACCTTGGCATAGTTACAAGATGCATAAGTCTTGTACCACATAATCTTGGGTAAGTATGAGTCACATAAATGAATTGTGAATGAATCGTCATGGCTTGTACGTATGGAATCATAAGTCCAGCGTACGTTTAAAAATAAGTGAACCTAAGATGTATGTGATGAATTGATGTGACTCCAGGTGTAACACCTTGAAAATCCAAGACTCATGGAAAATCCTAACATAGGTGTCATAAAGTCTAAACACTGTTTCTAAGCCCATTTTTAATGAATATAGGTCATTTAGAAGGTTTAAAGGTCCAAAGACGTCCAGGACGTTGGTTCAAAGAGATGTTAGTGTGCCTTAGACTTTTAACTAATTTTTAGAAATAAAAATGTATGAAAATCGGTGGAAAGGTAGCTAATGGGTGTTTGAGTTGTTTCATGATTGCAACGTCTGGGTACGACTCCCCAAGGACCAACAAAGTGCCCTTGAGGAGAACCCCTGTAGTTTCATGAAGAACTACCTAGAAGTATGCATCCACGGGACAGACGATGGTCCGTAAGTGGATCTACAGCGCGTCGAAGGCCACCGTTATCCCACACTTAGAAAGATTTGTGAAGTCCCTTGTTTGCCTAGCTACTGTTACACTCAACGGAAAGGGACAACAGGGCGTCGAGGCCACCGTCATCCCATACTTAGATAAATTGGAGGAATCCTCGCCTGCAAAGTCTCTGATAGATATGACGGAAGTGCAGGATGGAGGGGGTTGCATCGACCCACCGACGGACCGTCGATGGGGTCCCGTCGGTGAGGGTCTAATTTCATTGATGGATTTTAATGATTTTCTTTAAATTAATTAAATGGTTTAGGGGTTGGTTAGTTATTAAAGGTAAATTAATTAAGTTAATTAAGCCCCTTTATAAATACACTTGACCATAATTAACCTAAATCAAACTCTCAAAATAAACTCTCTTCCTTCTCTCTTATTTCTCTTTCTACAAGAACCCACCATTGAAGGCTAGCAAGAATTAGGGTTTGAGGGCTGGAAAAGGGTGAATTCTTTATCAACTTGTTAATAACATTAAGGTATGGGTTCTATTCACCTTAGAGATCCTTTCCTCAAAGGATTCCTTTAAATTAGATTTCAAAAAGTTAAGTGTTCTTATGGGTTTCATTCAATTACGAAATTGCATATATCATATCACGTAGGAAAGTCATGCCACGAGAGTAACATGCATCATCATACTTATCATTTTACAAGCAGCACATAAAATATTGCACATGTCATATCACGTAGCTCATATCATTCTTTCATATCCCATGAGACCTTGGAATCATGGACTTCACATTAGGACTTCCCAAAAGGAGAGCTTAACATATGGGACCTCAACTAGGGATCCTTGTTTAACAAACACAGAGTTTGCTTCATTCATTCATATGTACTTCATTTTCATTATTTCATATCCTAGTGCAGCCACCAGTCATGCCTAGGATGTATTTTAAGACTCTCATTCGGTTCTATATGCCTTGACCAAGAATAACCTAGTGTTATTACTTAAGTCTAGCTCACCTCTTTATTATCCTCTCCTAACATCTTTGTTATCGTTCATTTCATTATGTGCATTTGTTGAGGCTGGCTTCATTCTTTGTTTGGGAACTTTAACCGTAACCGATATAGATCATGTGAGCATCATGAAATCCACTGTGTAATCCCCACACCGAAAAGAGGTGGAATCACCGGCCAAAGTGAACCAAAACATGCTAGCGTATATACGGAATTGAACCCTGCTAGATCCCTATATTGATAGCATAGGTTCAAAGACTATGAGATATAAGGACACTCATAGCCGGCATGCCGGACAATCTCATCTCATGAGAGTTACGTGAACCTCCGCCCTTCTCGAAGGAAGTCATCACCACTCATATCTAGCGTATCGGTGCTCAGTATAAAGTTCCATTACATTCAATTCATACATCATAGAAGTTGGCTTCTAGCAGGACGATATAATAGCTCATTAGATGATTTCTCATCTCATAATTAGTATTAAGTATGCATTAAGTTCAATACTTTCATTAGAGTGTTCATAGAGACTGGTCTCTTCATTAGCTTTACACTCTTATAGGTGAGTACGTTTTAATAACATTTACTTAGGCTCATTTGGTATTGCTCTCATCTTTCACATTAGCCTCTTATCATATTGTCACCTCATTCATTAACTTTAACACATTTGCTTTTCATAATTATTGACCCTTTCACATGAATGTTCATTTCATCATATGCCAATGCACTTGGCTATTTAGTGTGTTCAAACTCTTACTTGACCCTTCTAGGGTTACATAATTTTATCACTCCTGCTTTCATGCAGTTTGGAATCTTAATGCTATACTTAGAGCGGATCTATAAATCCCCAGGTAGTGGTAGTTGGCTTGGTGAAATCCGATAGTCGATTGGCTTTAGAAAGGCGAAAGGCGGCTTGCCCAACCTAGACATTGTAAATCTTAGGCTCACTTACTTTTAAACGTATGCTAGAATTATGAGTCCACACATACAAGCCATGATGCTTCATTCATAGTTTTTCTAAGTGATTCATGTTTACCCAAGATTATTTGGTACAAGACTTATGCATCTTGTAGATATGCCAAGATATTGATTACGATCTTTAGAGGCAGCATTCATTAAATGTTTACATACGTGTGACTTATGTGTCAATACGGAATAGGTAAAGGGAACCCGATTTATAATCCTTGGACAACACTTAATCTTATTTTAAACTTGATAAATGCATTTTTCAGATTTGGTGGACCCTAGTACAATCCCCATCAACCCCATAATATTTCCTTTCTTTATCTCCCCTCCTCTTTCTTAACTTTCTCACCTATCCAAGAAGTCATAAGTTCAATACCCACTCTCCACATTTATTTTCTCCTTTATTTTTCTCCTAATTCTCTCATCCATTCAAGAGGTTGGAGGTTCAATCCCCACTCTCCAAATTTATTTTCTCCATTATTTTTCTCTTTACTCTCTTGTTTAACCGAGAGGTTGTGGGTTCGAATCCCACCCCTCTCATTTCCTTATTTCCATTTTAGGCTTACGAGAGTCGACTAAGAGAAGTCGGGTTCGAATCCCGTGTGCCTCACTCCTTTTTATGTTAATTAATTAAAATATGCCTTTGTGAAATATTATCATTTTTAGTCAAGGTCACCCAAGTTCGATTCCCATTAACCCCATTTCCTCATTTATTTGTTTAATTTTGTGTGAGGTCTCGGGTTTAATCCCTAGCGACCTCACCTATTTCATACTCATCTAATATTTCAGATTTGTTCATCCTTGTTTGGCCAAAACCAAGCTTATAAAATGCTTGAAATTTGGTCGTCTTTCAACTCCTTTTTATCAACATTTATACATTAGTTCTTAGGGTAATTCATGGATCATTTAGTATGTTTTTAGGTGTAATTTCGTAGTTACATTTAGCTAAGAGTTTTTCCACTCCAATCAGCCATATTACACCTCATATTAACATGATTTATACAAGTTTGTGCACGTCAAATACAACCATAAAGCATGTTATTTTCAAACTTCAAGCCAACATTATATCTCACGGCTTACATATTGCGTTTTCACATAATTTAGGAAGACATAAATTATCAGTCATACAATTCCGAGCACAGTTTCATGAACATATTCATCACAAACATCACATTATAAGCCTAATCTACCAGCAGACATACCAACCTAATATCATTGGGAGGTAGTGACAGGGAACACGTAATCGGGAACTACCCTAGTTTTCAGAGTAGATTCATCTAACACTTAAGGGTCTCTTGGTAAAGGGACCAATAGTAAGAAAACCCATACGTTATTTCACGTTGTTCAACTCTTGATTCTTCTGCCCAAAGACCTTCGCCAAACTCACGTCCACGTCCCACCATCTATCCAGGCAGATCGCCACCTATCCAGGCAGCTTGCAGCGTGTGCAAGGGGACAGGCGGCCCAAAAGTCCAGTAGACGAAGGGGAAGGCGTTCAGCAGATGGAGGGGCAACGATTTTCAGCCTTAGAGAGGCTTGTGCAGGGCCTCTAGAACGTTGGGGCAGACTAGGGAAGTCTAGGAGTCCTTTTTGGAAGAGTTAGAAACATTCTTGGAATGTAGTCATGTCTTGAGTGCATGAACTTAGGGACTTGTATAGTAGCATTTATTTACTCTTAGTCATTAGAGTAGTATAAATAGGAGAGTCATTGTATTTGTAATACATCTATCAATTGACTAATAAGATATAGTCCTCTCTTCCAAATTCTGCCTTTTGTCTTTCCTTCTATTTCTCTTAGCGATCCAAGTAGTAAAAGGCTTACTTGAGTCTACGAGATCGTGCAAGAATCATGAGTAGACCTTCAAGTGCCGCACGGAGTCTTGTCCAGATCGAAAAGTCCGTGACAAGACACTCAACGAAAAACCCTACCTTTTGCCTTACGTTTTTTGTTAACGTTTTGTATATGTTTTTAACGTGAAAGTTCTTCAAGTGTGAAGAAATTTTGGCTACTTTTCAGTTCTTTTGTTTTGGTTAGGCAGAGAGAACGTGAAAAGAAAGAGAGAGATATTGACGTGATAGAGAGTTAAACGTGAAAGAGAGTTGAAAGAGGTGAAGTAGTTTAGACTAAGTCAACTAGGACTCTTAGGTAAGACTTAGTCAAATGAAATATCCTAATTAATAAATAATAATTAATAGTTAAAATCTGATTTTTCTTTTTCTTAAATCAGCGATTAAATATTAATTAATAAATGAATTTATTAATTTAAATAAAACAAATTAAATCATTGCTCCCACCTAGGTTCAAACCCGGGTGGAGCAAGATTTTGCTAAAAGGGAAATTTCGGCCATCTCTACCCAAAATACCCCTCCACCTTATTAATTTCATAATTAATTACATATTTATGGTAATTATGATACTACCCTTAGCCTGGAAAAAGACCATTTTACCCCTAGACCCTCCAAACTTAAGATTTCCCCTTTTTAAGTCCGGTAAAGACTCATTGGAGTAAATCTTCATATTGGGAATCCCTACATGGTTGGGACCAACCTTTCCTAGCTAAACTTACTCCCCAAGTTACTTGGATTGAATGTCACAAGGGTTCAGAGGTCTGGTCGTACGCGCATCAATTCCTGTGAACCCAGTCTAATTGTAGACATTCTAGACACATTAAGCATTACTTAGCATGTCCATTTTTAGGGTTGTTATATTATTCCCCCTTAAAAAAGTCATCCCGAACGACACTACTAACTCTCTAGCGTAACGCAAGTCAGTTCATAACATTGTTACTATACACAATCAAGCAATAGTAACAAAGAATGGAGAGATAAGGAAACCTAGACTTAAGAGGAGGAAGTCTAACCTCCAGAGCTGAAAAGATGAGGGTAGTGGGATATCATATCCGCCTCGGCCTCCCACGTAGAACCCTCAACAAATGATTCTTCCACAACACCTTCACTGTGGCAATCTCCTTGTTCCTCAGCCGCTTGATCTTTCTGTCTAATATCTCAACAGGTACCTCCTCATAGGACAGGTCTTCATCAACCCCCAAACCTTCAATAGGTAGAATAGACGCTGGATCACCTAGGCACTTCTTAAACATAGAAACATGAAAGACTGGATGAACAGAAACTAACTCTGCAAGCAATGCCATCTCATAGGCCACCTCCCTAACACGCTGTAGGATCTCATATGGCCCAACATACCTCGGAGTCAACTTCCCCTTCTTGACAAACCTCATCAACCCCTTCATAGGTTATATATTCAAATAGACAGGTCATCATCATCAAACTCTAAGGGCTATTTTCTGTTGTCTACATAAGACTTCTGCCGATTGTACGCAGTAGCCAACCTGTCCCTAATCACCCTGAACTTCTTTAAGGCCTCATTGAATGACCTTTGGACCTAATATGGATGACTCTCCAACCTCGAACCACCCAACTGTAGACCTACACCTTCTACCATACAGTGCCTCAAATGGCGCCATCCCAATGCTGGAGTGGTACCTATTATTATATGAGAACTCTATCAAACTCAGATGGTCGGCCCAGCTACCCCTGAAGTCAATTACAAATGCCCTCAACATATCCTCCAATGTCGGAATGGTGGGCTCTGCCTGCCCATCAGTCTGAGTATGAAAGGCAATACTAAGCTTCACCTATGTGCCTAAGCTCTTCTGGAAGGATCTCTAGAAATGTGAAGTGAACTGAGCTCCTCGATCTGAAATGATAGACAAAGGAATCCCATGCCATCTCACAATCTCATCAATGTAGAGTCTGGCATAACCCTCGACTTTGTAAGTAGACTTTACAGGGATAAAGTGGGCAGACTTAGTAATCCTATCCACAATAACCCATATGGAGTCATGTTGTCTCCTAGTCTTCGAAAGATCAACCACGAAGTCCATATTAATGGCCTCCCACTTCCAAGTCATAAACTTGATCATCTGAGTAAGACCGTCAGGCTTAAGATTTTCTGCCTTAACCTGTTGACAATTAGGTTACTTGGCCACATATTTAGCAATGTCCTTCTTCATTCCATCCTATTAATAGATCTGCTTAAGGTCATGATACATCTTGGTGGAACCTAGATGTATCAAATATTTGGAACCATGGGCCTCTACAACAATTCTAGTTCGCAAATCATCCACATCTGGTACACACAGCCTGTCCTGGTACCTAAGTATGTCGTCACCTCCCAAAACAAAAGACTCATTCATTTTTACCAACACTGAGTTCTTCAACTCCATCAACACCGGATCAAGATGTTGACCCTTCTTGACTTCAACTACCAAGGATGATTTAGAACTAGAATGAACTGAAACACCCCCACTAGTAGAGTCAACCAACCGCACACCTAGTCTGCCCAGTTTGTGTACATATTTCACCATCTCATTCTTCTCATCCTCAACGTGGGTTCTACTTCCCATGTTCATCCTGCTCAAAGCATCAGCTACAACATTAGCCTTATCCGGATGGTAGTGGACATTCATGTCATAGTCCTTCAACAGCTCCAACCACCTCCACTGACGTAGATTCAACTCCCTCTGTGTGAACACATACTGGAGACTTTTGTGGTCTATGAACACATCCTCATACACTCCATACAAGTAGTGCCTCCACACTTTCGATACAAACACCACACCTCCCAACTCCAGGTCATGAGTGGGATAATTCTTTTCATGAACCTTAAGCTCTCTTGACGCATAAGCTATCACCTTACCACCCTGCATAAGAACACAACCCAAACCAACCCTAAATGCATCACAATAAAAAGTGTAATTCTCTCCGCACTTAGGCAAAGTAAGTACCGGGGCTGAAGTGAGTCTGTCCTTGAGCTTTTGCAAACTCTTCTCACAAGTATCCGCCCATTGAAAGTTAACTTTCTTCTTCGTCAAGGCTGTGAGTGGAGCAGCAATGGAAGAAAAACCCTCCACGAACCTGCAATAATAACCAGCCAATCCCAAGAAGCTACGGATAGTAAGAGGTTTTGGCCAGTTCTTAAAAGCCTCAGTCTTCCTGGAATCTACCTCCACACCTTTATTGGACACAACATGACCTAGCAAGGTCACTGATCTGATCCAGAATTCACACTTGCTGAATTTGTCATACAACTGATATTAACTAAGTACCTGCAAGGTTAGTCTCAAATGTTGTTCATGCTCTTCCTTGGTCTTAGAGTAGATGAGAATGTCATCAATGAATACTACTCTGTTCATGAGATCCGTAAATGCAGCAGATGCATTCGTGATACCAAATGACATAACTAGGAACTCATAATGACCATAACGGGTACGAAAGGTTGTCTTTGGGATATCTCCATCCCTAACCCTAAGCTGGTAGTACCCTGAACAAAGATTAATCTTCGAAAATAAACTAGACCCTTTGAGTTGGTCTAAAAAGTCATATACTCTAGGAAGTGGATACTTATTCTTGATAGTGACTTTGTTGAGCTGTCGATAATCGATAGACCTTCTAAATTTTCCATCTTTCTTTTTCACAAACAACACTGTATCTCTTAACTTTGGGCTCAGAATCCCTATCATAGCGACCCTTGAATGAAATTGACTCCCCTTGGTAGGAGAGTCCCTTTATAAACCTGGGCTTATCTCTCATTTCAGTTCTAGTCTTCCTTGAAAAGTTCTCCTCACCGTGCCTTGACCTGTTCCCTTCCCTAGTGTGCTTCCTCTTCCTCCTTTGTTTTTTCACTTGATGGACATGTACCATAAGCCTGGAAAGGTCCATGATATCATGCAGAATAGCTACCCTACACTCCTCCTCGATATCCTCAGCAATCTTAGATCCAGTGTAAACAGGAGGATTCACCCTCGTGAAGTCCCTTAGCCTACTAGCCATGGTGCTGGAATGTGCGTTCTCCCTGGGAACACCTTGTTGCTCTGCCTGGGCTGTCATAGACTAATCTTGTAAAATGATGGCTTGGTCTATCTGTACCAAGGCTATCCTCACTTCTCCATCTGTCAACCTAGTTGGGTTAACACGCATCTCCATTCTAGCAGCTGGAGCCTGGGGAGGAACTTGATTTACCCCAGCGGCTGTTCCTCCAATCTCTCCGCCTGCGTTTCTCCTCGTATTCATCTTTCTGAATCTCAAGAGTTGATGTTAGATACGCTCTTAACACCAAGAAATCAGACATTAGAGAAGGCACGATAAGATCAGAAAAAGGGAATTTTTCCTATGCATCATGCAGTCTCTAATTCAGGATAGTGGTGCACTTCACTACCATGACTTAGAAACTACTCAATGTGGCTGATGTGAACTTATTATCCTCGGAATCTAACCTAGGGCTCTGATACCAACTTTGTCAAGACCGTAATCTAGACCCCAGATGAGACCGGCGTTGTTGACCTCTCGGAGGTCGCATACAAGCCTACATATGTCATCATTACTCCATCTAGGTTAATTTTAGCGGAAAATTTGAAATTTTTGTTTTCTTATTTCATGTGAAACATATTATACTTTACATCATAGGAGTTCACAAATCAACCATCTAATATAGAAATAATCAAATGAAAGAAGCATTTCATAATTGCATTAAACGTATCCTTGTCAAAACAGCACCAATACAAAGTCAGAAATGAAACCGGAAATGAAACACTAGTGGAACATACTCCACTAACTCAAACCTATATCTATGCTAGAATATAATGGGAAAGCGTCCTCGAAAGCATGAGTCCTACCAAGACCGGATGAATGCTCCACGCCTGGATAGTTGCAGCGTCGTATCGTAAGCTCAAGCGTCCGCATGTGCCTGCACCTAAAAGTATAGAGTTGTATGGTATTAGTACACACTTGTACTAAGTATGGGAATATTCAAGCACACACCAAGTACATGCATGATTAAGAAGAGCTCTCTTCTAACGATATGAATTATGGAAAGCCAAGTCAGTGGACTTACCAAATTTGGATTAGGAAAGTCAGTGGACTTGCCCAATTTTGATTCGGAAAGTAAGTGTACTTGCCAAATTTGGATTAGGAAAGTCAGTGGACTAGCCAAAATTAGATTAGGAAAGTCATGCCATGAGTGTAATATGCATCATCATACTTATCATTTTACAAGCAGCACATAACATATTGCACATGTCATATCACGTAGTTCATATCATTCTTTCATATGCCATGAGACCTTGGAATCATGGACTTGACATTAGGAATTCCCAAAATTAGGGCTGAACATATGAGACCTCAACTAGGGAGCCTTCTTTAACAAACACAAAGTTTGCTTCATTCATTCATGCGTACTTCATTTTCATTCTTTCATATACTAGTGCAGCCACCAGCCATACCTAGAATGTAGTTTAAGAATCTCATCGGGTTTGGTGTGCCATGACCAAGAATAACCTAGTGTTATTACTTAAGGCTAGCTCACCTCTTTATTATCCTATCCTAACACCTTTGGTATAGTTCATTTCATTATGTGCATTCATTGAGGCTGGCCTCATTCTTTCTTTGGGAACTTTAACCTTAACTGACATAGATCATGTGAGCATCATAAAATCCAGTGTGTAATCCCCACACCGAAAAGAGGTGGAATAACTGGCCAAAGTGAACCAAAACATGCTCGCGTATATAGGGAATTGAACCCTGATTAATCCTTATATTGGCAGTATAGGTTAAAACCCTAAGAGATATAAGGAGACCCATACCCGGCATGACAGACAGTCTCATCTCATGAGAGTTACGTGAACCTCCGCCCTTCCTGAAGGAAGGCATTACCGCTCATAGATAGCCTATCGGTGCTCAGTACATAGTTCCATTACATTCAACTCATACATTATAGAAGTTGTCTTCTAGAATAAGGATATCATAGCTCATTAGATGATTTCTCATCTCCTCATTAGAGTGTTCATAGAGACTGGTCTCTTCATTAACTTTACAGTCTCATAGGTGAGTACATTTTGGTAACATTTACTTAGGCTTACTTGAGATGGTCCTCATCTTTCACATTAGCCTCTTATCATTTTTTCACCTCATTCATTAACTTTACCACATTTGCTTTTCATAATTACTCACCCCTTCACGTGAATGTTCATTTCATCATATGCCAATGCACTTGGACATTTAGTGTGTTTCACACTCTTACTTGACCCTTCTAGGATTACATCATTTTATAACATACATCTAGGCTCACTTACTTTTAAACGTATGCTAGACTTATGAGTCCACACATACAAGCCATGAGGCTTCATTAATAGTTTGTCTAAGTGATTCATGTTTACCCAAGATTATGTGGTACAAGACTTATGCATCTTTTAGATATGCCAAGATATTGATTTCAATATTTAGAGTCAGCATTCATTAAATTTTTACTTACATATGACTTATGTGTCAATACGGAATTGGGCAAGGGAACCCGATTTCGAATACCTTGGACAACACTTAATTTTATTTTAAACTTGATAATTGCATTTTTCAGATTTTGGGGGATCCTAGTTCGATACCCATCAACCCCATAATATTTCCTTTCTTTTTCTCCTCTCCTTTTTCGTGTAAGTCAAGGAGGTTGTGGGTTAAATCCCCCACAAGCTCATTATTTTTCTTTTAATTTATCTCTTTACTTTCTCACCTATCCAAGAGGTTGTGGGTTAAATCCCCACTCTCCACATTTATTTTCTGTTTTATTTTTCTCCTAACTCTCTCATCCATTAAAAAGGTTGGAGGTTCAATCCCCACTCTTCATATTTATTTTCTCCATTATTTTTCTCTTTACTCTCTTGTTTAACCAAGAGGTTGTGGGTTCGAATCACACCCCTCTCATTTCTTTATTTCCGTTTTAGGCTTAGGAGAGTCGACTAAAGGAACTCGGGTTCAAATCCCGTGTTCCTCACTCCTTTTTATGTTAATTAATTAAAATATGCCTTAGTAAAATATTATCATTTTTAGACAAGGTCACCCAAGTTCAATTCCCATTAACCCCATTTCCTCATTTATTTGTTTAATGATTTTGTTTTGTGTGAGATCTCGGGTTCAATCCCCAGTGACCTCACCTATTTCATACTCATTTAAAATTTCAGATTTGTTCATCCTTCTTTGGCCGAAACCTAGCTTATTAAATGCTTGAAATTTGGTCATGTATTCAACTCTTTTTTATCAACATTTATACATTAGTTCTTAGGGTAATTCATGGATCATTTAGTATGTTTTTAGGTTTAGTTTCGTAGTTACATTTAGCTAAGAGTTTTCCCACTGCAATCAGCCATATTACATCTCATATGAACATGATTTATACAAGTTTGTGCACGTCAAATACAACCATACAACATGTTATTTTCAAACTTCAAACCAACAATATATGTCACGGCTTACATACTGCACACACATAATTTTTCACATAATTTAGGAAGACATAAATTACCAGTCATACAGTTCCGAGCACAGTCTCATGAACATATTCGTCAGAAACATCACTTTACAAGCCTAATATACCAGCAGACATACCAACCTAATATCATTGGGAGGTAGTGACAGGGAACATGTAATGGGGAACAACCCTAGTTTTCGGAGTAGATTCATTTGAGACTTAAGGGTCTCTTGGGAAGGGGACCAAGAGTAAGAAAACCCATACCTTATTTCACGTTTTTCAACCCTTGAACCTTCTGCCCAAAGACCTTAAAACTCACGTCCAAGTCTCGAAACCTCAACACAAAACTCAACGGAAAACCCTACCTTTTGCCTTATATTTTTTGTTAACATTTTGTATATGTTTTTAACGTGAAAGTTCTTCACACTGTGAAGAACTTTTGGCTTCTTTTCAGTTCTTGTGTTTTGTTTTGGCAGAGAAAAGTGAAAAGAAAGAGAGAGATATTTATGTGATAGAGAGTTAAACGTGAAAGAGAGTTGAAAGACGTGAAGTAGTTTAGACTTAGCCAACTAGGACTCTTAGGCAAGACTTAGTCAAATGAAATATTCTTATTAATAAATAATAATTAATAGTTAAATTTTGATTTTTTTTTCTTAAATCAGCTATTAAATATAATTAATTAAATGAATTATTAATGTAAATAAAAAAACAAATAAAAAATCATTGCTTCAACCTAGGTTCAAACCTGGGTGGAGCAAGATTTGCTAAAAGGGAAATTTCGGCCCTCTCTACCCAAAATACCCCCCTCCACCTTATTAATTTAATAATTTATTACATATTTATGGTAATTACTATACTACCCTTATCCTGGAAAAAGACCATTTTACCCCTAGACCCTCCAAACTAATGATTTCCCCTTTTTAAGTTCGATAAAGACTCATCCCAGTAAATCTTCATATTCGGGATCCCTACATGGATGGGCCCAACCTTTCCTAGCTGAACTAACTCCCCAAGTTAGTTGGATTGAATGTCACAAGGGTTTAGAGGTTCGGTTCTCGCATCAATTCGTGTGAACCCAGTCTAATCATAGGCATTCTAGACACATTAAGCATTACTTAGCATGCCCAATTTAAGGGTTGTTACACTTTAAGGGGATGATGAAGCCGGTTACGTCTAGGGGGTAAACTCGGATGTGACACCATGGGGGTTAAGTAAGAGTGTGAAATACACTAAAAGGCCAAGTGCATTGGCGTATCACGAAATGAACATTCACATAATTGGGTTATTAATTATGAAGAGATAATATGCTAAAGCTAATAAAAATAGTGACAACATGATAAGAGGCTAAGATGAATGGTGAGGCAAGCCTCAACCAAGCCTAGGAAAATGTTGCCAGATGTACTCACCTATGGGAGTGTAGAATGATGTAGAGTCAAATCTCAAGCATACTCCAAAAGAAAGTGTTAAGAATGAATTCATAGTTAATAAGCAAAGAAAGAGTGACTACATGACTATAGGCTAGTGCAAGTGAGACAAGCTGCATCTACGCCTAAAAATCAATGTCACTAAATGAAATTTCTAAGAAAGTATATGTATGCTAAACGATGAATAAGCAAAAAAAAGAGTGGCTACATAAGGATAGGCTACTACAAGTGAGATAAGTTGTATCTTCGCCTAGAATCAATGTCCCTCAATGTAAATTCCAAGAGAGCATATGTATGTTAGACGATGAGCAAATAATGAAAGGTGAGTAAAGATGAAATGAAAAAATGTTAAGAAAGAAAAGGGTGGTACCACAATATGAGGCTAGTGCAAGTGAGACAAGATGTACCTACGCCAATATCAGGTCACCACAGGTACTCACCTAAGAGAGTGTTAAATATTAAAAGACAAGTCTCAATCACACTCTATATGTAAGTGTAAGTAAAATTCTCACTTAATACGTAAAGAAGAGATGATAAATCATCTAATGAGCTATGACTACCTCATGCTAGAAGCAAGCTTAGATGATGTATGACTTGAATGTAAATAGGAACTTTAAACGGAGCACCGATAGACTAGCTATGAGTGGTGATGCCTTCTTTCGGGAAGGGCGAAGGTTCACGTAATTCTCATGTGATGAGACTGTCCACCAAGGAAAGGTATAGGTCTCGCCCAAATATCCTAGTCTTTGAACTATGCTGCCAACATAGGGAACTAGCCAGTGGTTTTCCACCTAAGCGATCTAGGGATATTTTGGTTTCACCTTTGCCAGTGACTCCACCTCTTTTTGGTGTGGGGAAGATACCGGATTTCATGATGCTCACATGATCTATGTCGGTTAAAGATGAAGTTCCTAAAAGTATGAAAGATAATGAAATGAATGTTACCAAAGGTGTTTGGATAGGATAATCAAGAGGTGAAATAGACTGAAGTAATGACACTAGGTCATTCTTGGTCATTGCACAGTGAACCCAATGAGAGTCTTAAGCAACATCCTAAGGGCCCGTTGGATGGGCTTAATAAAGCAGCTTTAAAAAATACTTTTGGAAGTGCTGAAACTTATTTTTAAAATAAGAGTTATGCGTTTGGATAAAGGTTGAGTTGTTATGTCAAACGTGAAAAGGAAAAATGGAAGAAAGAGATGTTAGGGTTATAGGGTATTTGGAGATTGTATAAAAATATTAAGGGCAAAAAGATTAAAATGTGGTCAACTTAAAACAGCTTATAAGCTAAAAAAGAAAAAGCACCCATACCCAAACTTTTAACTTTTGACTTAAAATAAGTTTTTTTTAACTTAAAATAAGTTATTTGAGTATGCCAAACAGTTTAAATAAGTCAAAAAACCAGCTTTTAAGTCAGTTTGACAGCTTTTAAGCTGAGCCAAAAGGCTCTAAGTATAGCTGATGTTTACATCAGCCTACGAACGAATGAAAGTGATGTTTTTATGAATGAATGAAGCAAACTCTGGGTTTGCTAAAGAAGTCTCCCTAGTTGAGGTACCATTTGTTGAGTCCTCTTTATGGGAAGTCCTAATGTTAAGTCCGTGATTCCAAGGTCTCACGGCATATGAACGAATGATATGTAATATATGTACGTAATATATGAAATTGTGCAATATGAAAAGAATGATGATGTTTGTTACTCTCATAGCATGACTTTCCTAATCTGATTTGGCAAGTCCAACTGACTTGGCTTTCCATAATTCATATCTTTAGGAGAGAGCTCTTATTAATCATGAATGTCCTTGGTGTGTACTTGCATACACCCATACTTAGTACAGCGTGTGTACTAATCCCATACATTATACTATTTTAGGTGCAGGTTCAAGAGGGTGTTGATGTAACATTTTGGAAAATCATACGTTTAATGAAAAGACCAATAGGTTCTTAAGAATGTGTAAAACGGGTAAATAGGCATTCCAATGCCCAATAGAAATATTAGGCATATTAGAAAATTATGAGCATAGTAGAAAATGTTGGCTTAGAGAGTGTTAGTTTTCAAGTATCTATGAGTTTGTGTAATGTATGTACCTGAAATGAAGACCCTAAGATAATTAAAAAGTCGTCTTTACAAATCACATGAACTACTAGGCATCCAAGTGTCAAGCCTAGTACCATAACACATGACCATATAAAAGGATCATGTAGATTAAATAGTGCCCAAGGACATAGTGAAGATCCTTGGGACAATAAGTAAGCGTTCCCAAATGAACCATAATTAATATTTATTTAGGAAAGTGAAACCAACCCATGTGCAAGCACATGTTCAAGACATGTGAAGAAGCTTCCAAAGGAGGGGACCACCCAAACCGAATTCGGTTAGGCTAGTTAGGGACGAAAACGTGCACAAGGGACTACTCCATGTAGAGCCTAACCTCCCTACTAATTATAGACTCTAACCTACTGACTTAAATAACTAAATAACCTAGGACTAACAGAATTAGACCCATTAGTGCACCCGACAACCTATGACACAAAACTGGATTGACACTAACCTAGTACTAGTTAAAGAGACAACCTAGTACCTAACCTAGGATGGTCAAAAAGGTTAGTTATGGTCTTAAAAACTTCTGGGTACTTTATTAATTACACTAGGTTACATAATTAATTAATTTATCAAATTAATTAAATAATGTAAAAGGGATAAAACCGAAAATAAAGTGGAAATTTTCAAATTTCCGTTAAGACAAGAAAGGGACAACCTAGTACCTAACCTAGGATGGTCCAAAGAGTTATTTAAGATCCTAACGACTTAAGGGTACTTTAGTGATTACCCTAGGCTACTTAATTAATTAATTTAGCAACTTAATCAATTAAATTAGCAGCTTAATAAATTAATTTAGAGGGGCAAAACCAAAATCACAAAGCAATATCCAGATTCGGTTAAAACAAGAAAAGACAACCTAGTACCTAACCTAGGATGGTTCAAAGGATTGGTTATGGTTATAACGACATAAGGGTACGTTAGTAATTACCCTAGGTCACTTAACTAAATTATATATTTAATTATTTAAATTAAAGGGGTCAAACCAAAATTCTTACACTAACCTAGTACAACTCAAGAAACATCCTAGTACTTAACCTAGGATGGTCCAAAAGGGTAAATTTTTGTTCCAATGATTTAGGGGAACTTTAATAGTTATCCTAGGTACCTTAATTAATTAAATTAGACATTTAATTAATTAATTTAAAGGGGCAAAACGAAATTTTTAGCAAAAATTTCAGAGTTGAACAAGTATTGTGTTTTTCTAGATCTAGTCAATCTAGAAGTAGCTTTTTAGTAATTCGTTAATTATGTTTTTAATTAACTTATTAAACCCTAAGTTGAATGAGTCAATATTAGTTTTTAAACCTAAAAATCATAGACAAAGAGGACGCAAAAACAGTAAGCAACGAACGCAAGAAAAAGTGGGAAAATTTATCGATCTCTCCAGGGAGATTTCAAGGTTTCTTCTAGGTTTTTTTCAAGGTGGTCTTCGTAGATTAAGAAATACATAAGGTATGGGTTTATCTCCTAAACTTCTTTCTCCAAGAGAACTTTCTTTCAAATGATTCAAATATCTTGAAAACTAGGGGTGTTTCCCGTCGTTCTTGTCCAACTCCTATCCCTAGTATCCTTGTTACAATTTCAATGTTGAATAGGTTAGAAATCATGTTTTTTGTATGTGGTGATGGATGATCATAATGTGTATGGTTTTTGATCAAATAATGATTGAATGAACCTATTAATTGGTCTCGTTTGATGCTAAGTGTTATTATGTGAATTAAAAGAATGATACTATGTTAAAGATATGTCCGAAAATGTTATGTATGAAGGTGTTACGGTCTGTTGTGCATACTTGCTGTAAATATAACGTTATAAAGATGATATAATCATCAAATTCTAATATGATGCTGTCCGACATGTTTTAAAAAAATGTTATCCCTAAAGTTATGTTATAAGGTTAGCTAAAAAGATCTCCGTGAAATCATAATTTGAGTGAATGTTTGCCTTATGCCAATAAATTGGCTAACACTACATAGGGAATTGGCTATAATATTATGTTAAATAACTAAAATATTGGATAATGTATAATGTATAAAAATTTAAGCATGTTGAACATGAAAATTGGCTTATGCCAACAAATATGGTTATGAAATCTATGTCCAATTGTTTATGCCAATACTAATCGTATGCCAATAAAATGGCTAACGGTACATTGTCTAAAAGTTATGCATGTAAATGGATATAATATTATCTTAAATAATTAAAATATTGGCTAATGGTTCATACATATTAAATTTAAATATGAACATACGTAAAATTGGTACATGCAAACAAAAATGGTTATGTAGTTTAATATTCAAAGGTTGAGGCCAATACTAATAATATGCCAATCTTGTGTAGTTAGAGTATCAAATGATAATATAAAACTTATAAACTAATTCAATGAACCCATAATCAAGGGCATTCCACTCATTGGGACAACTCCCAACATACTCTAAAAGAATGACATATGAACTCATGAAACTCATTGAATGAAGTGCTCATCGTCCATAAACGATTATATGAATCTACTACACTAAAGTAAGTAAGTAACGTGAGTTATAACATAATTAAAGGGGTATAAAGTAAGTAAGTGACCAGAATGGGGAGTTAAAGGAAGTGACACAAGTCTCACTTACACCTAAGCTACTATGTTATAAAAATACTCACGTATGAAAGGGTTAGAATGTGTTAGTCAGTCTCATTAACACCAAAGGATGATATGTAAGGAAAATTCACATTTCATCAATGTAAAGTAAGGATGACCAGTCATCAATAGAGTAAGTAAATCTCAATCTAGAAGCAAGCCTCCACAATGCTTGAGTGAACACTAGAAGGTAAACAAGAAATGAACATTCACGTAATGAGATGAGTAATTATGTTAATCTATGATGCTAATGAAAATGGTGACAACATGATAAGAGGCTAAGATTAATGGTGAGAGAAGTCTCAACCAAGCCTAAGTAAAGGTCACTAAAAGTACTCACCTAAGAGAGTGTTGAATATCAAGACACAATTCTCAATCATACTCTATATGTAAGCGTAAGGACAATTCACACTTAATACTAATGATGAGATGAGAAATCATCTAATGAGAAATGATGACCTCATGCTAGAAGACAGCTTCCATGATGTATGAGTTGAATGTAATGGAACTTTATACTGAGCACCGATAGGCAAGCTATGAGCGGTGATGCCTTCCTTCGGGAAGGGCGGAGGTTCACGTAACTCTCATGAGATGAGACTGTCCGGCATGCCAGGTATGGGTCTCCTTATATATCCTAGTCTTTGAACCTATACTTCCAATATAGGGATCTAGCAGGATTCGACTCCCTATATACGCTAGCATGTTCGGCTCACTTTGGCCGGTGATTCCACTTCTTTTTTGTGTGGGGCAGACACTGGATTTCATGATACTCACATGATCTATTCGGTTAAGGTTAATGTTCCCAAATAAAGAATGAGGCCAGCCTCAAAGTGTGAAAGATAATTAAATGAACGATACAGAAGGTGTTTGTGCAAGACAATCAGGAGGTGAAATCATATTCAAGTACTGATATTAGATCATTCTTAGTCATTGCACTTCATAATCCCGTTTAGAGTCTTAAAATTCATCCTAGGTATAGCTGGTGTTTACATCAGCCTACGAATGAATGAAATGAATAATGTGAAGTACGAATGAACGAATGAAGCAGACTCTATGTTTGCTAAAGAAGGCCCTCGGGTTGATTCGCATATGTTGGGCCCTCACTTGAGATGTCTTAATGCTACATCAATGATTCCAAAGTTTCGTGTATATGAAATGTATAATATATAAAACATGAAATTAATGAAATCAATGGCATGATACATAGATAATTGCTTATGAAAGGTAATGATTATATAGTGTAAAGAATGACTCACTATAAGGTAGGGAAATAATTCCTTAGTCTTTGGATTACATACATCGATTCATTATGGGTATAGGACTACAATGAATCATTACACTTGTAAGTAAAACATAGGACCAAAAGAATTATTGAATTACACAACAAGAAGAAGTAACAGACTGAAAAATAATCTAAGTGTACAAAGAGGAGCTCTCGGCTTAAGAGGATCAAAAATCTCAAATCTTTGCCCGACTTGTTCTAAAATTATGTTGATGACACTAATGTTTTGTAATCATTTTGAAAATGATTTGTGTGCTTTGAATTCATTAAAATACATCATATTCATACAACAATTAACAACTAACTATTTAGGAAAGTCTAGTGAGTAGGCTTTCCAAAAATAACATGTTATTTAGGATGAGCTTCATTTGATCATGCATAGCCTTATGTTTATGTGTGCATACACCCATACTTAGTACAAGTGGTGTACTAACCCCTACTATTTACTATTTTATAAATGCAGGTTAAGGGACAGATTGACGACTCTTGCAACGGTTTGGACATCAGCGTTTCTCCAGGCCATTTGGTAGGTCCTCTTGATTTAGATGTTGCTACAGTTTTAGTCTAGCCTTAGTTTTAGACAAAGCTAGTGGATGTTGTCCCTAGCGTTTCTTTTGAACGTTCATTTCGAAGCTTTTGTAAGAAGGTCGTGTTTAGCAAACGTATTTATGATATATTCTTATTCTGTTTTGAATTAATTCTTATGATAGATGGTTGTTACATTCATGTAGAGCTTAGTATATGATGAATCCATGAAATAACTATATGAAGTCTATGTTTACTTCATACGTTTAAAAGTTTTAAATTTTTCGCTAAAATTAACCATATGAATGTTATGAATGCAAGATAAGGCTTGTATGCGACCTCTGATAGGTCAACGACGCCAGTCGCATTGGATTCCAGAATCCGAGTCGTGACAGTTGAAGACATTCATTGCAGCTGTTCAGACATCAGAGCTTTTCATCCGGACTTGGTAGGTCCTCATGCATTCGAGGTTGTTTGTTGTTATGTTTCGAGCTAAGTAATAGGTCTAGGCTAGTAGAGTATGTTCCACTAGTATTTCTTTCCTATTTTGTTCAGACTTATGTAATGGTGCCATTTTGGCAAATGTTGCTTATGCTATTAGACTATTTATTTCAAGATTGAATAATCCTTTATTAGATGGTTGATACACATGAGTAATGAATTTCTTTTTACGCGTATGCATGTTATAATTATGAAGTCTATGTACACTTCAAACAAAAGAATAAGTTTCAAATTTTCCGCAAAAATTAACCTAACGAATGTAATGACGACGTAAGTAGGCTTGTCTGCGAACTCAGAGAGGTCAACGACGCCGGTTTCGGCTAGGGTATAAACCCCGGTCGTGACAAACTTGGTATCATAGCATTAGGTTAACTATCCAAAACATGAGGCTCATATGAACCACGTTAAGTAATTTTTAAGTTATGGTAGTGAAGTGCACCACTATCATGAATTAGAGACTGCATGATGATTAGGAAATTTTTCCCTTCTTCTAATCTAATTGTGCCTTATGAAATTTTGATTTCTTGGTGTTAAGAGCGTATCAAACATCAAATCTGGTGTTTAACAAAGATGAGACCCCAGATTTAAAAGAAATAATGAAGTAGATACACCTCAAGAGAGGCCACCTTGTAAGAAGTGTGGCAAACTACATTGAGAATAGTGTATGATGGGCTCTAACTCTTGTTACAGTTGTGGCAAACCGGGTGACATGATGAAAGATTGTCCGAATAGGAGAGGTCAAGAAAAAGTGAAGGAGAAAGTTCAGCCTAATAGTCCAACTGAAGAGGCTCCAATGAGGCAACGATTCTTTGCACTCAAGTCTAGGGGTGCAGGGGAAGGTACTCCTGGTGATGTCTCGGGTGCGTAGCCTTAATTAGTCTTTCATGTGTTTGACTGTGTATGTTTTTATGCACTAGTATGAAGCTAATATGTTTGAGTCATCATGTTGGTTGCTGATTTGTGTGAATTATGTGTTTACTTATGTTGTATGCTTTGATGAGACTAGTTAGGAAAGAGTTCCTTAGTCTATTAATGTGAAGCTGCTAGTAGGTTTAAAGGATGTGCACCATCATGTTAATATGTGAATCAGATATTCACCAATGAAGAGTATTGAATTGCCTATGTATGCATATGTTCTACAGATGACTTACTTGTTGCTAGTAAAGATTAGTGTCATACGGGGATGAATGTTCCTAAAGGGGGGGATAATGTAACAACTCAAAAATAACTATGTGAAATAAGCCCTAAACGTACCTAGAATGCCTACATTAGACCGGGTTCACACGGATTGATGCGCGCGGAACTAGACCTTTCAACCTATGCATCATCCAAACCAACCAACTTAGTGAGTTAGTTGATCTAGTCAAGGTTGGGTCCAGACATGTAGGGCACCCGAATATTAAGATTCACCCGGATGAGTCTTAACCGAACTTGAAAGGGGTAATCTTAAGTTTGGAGGGTCTAAGGGTAAAATGGTCTTTTCCAGTCTAAGGCTACTATTGTAATTACCTTAAATATTTAATTAAGTAATTAATTAATAAAAATAGTGGACAATTTGGGTAGGGATGACCCGAATTGACTAATTTTCGCGAGTTAGGCTTCACCCGGGTTCGATCCTTGGTGGAAGCAATGATTAAATTGAATTATTGGTATTTAATGATTAAGTTGAATTAATTGGTATTTAACTTTCTGATTTAAGTAAGGAAAAAATCACATTTTTAATTAATAAGTAACAAGGAGTCCTAGTTTAACTAAGTCTTCAACTAAAACTCCTACGCTTACTCTCATCTCTCTCCACTCTCATTCTCACGTCTCTCACTCTCATTCTCACGTCTATAATTAAAAAAAGTAACAAAAAAGAATCAAATTTCATCACTTGAAGAACATGCACACAAAAACTCAAAAGAAAAACTAAACTAAAAACGAAAAGCGAAAGCATTTTTTCAAACGGTTTGCACGTGAGTTTTGTTGAAGAAGCATTTGTTTTTCGTGGGAGTTGGCAGCACTTGATATCATATTTTAAAGGTGTTAAACGACAAAAAAAAGGTATGGGTTTTCTTCCTCTTGGTCCTTTTCCCAAGAGACCCCTAAGTTTCAGTTAAATTCTAATCTGAAAACTAGGAATGTTCCCCTTTGCATGTCCCTCTCACTAGCTCCCATCATATTTTAGGTTGGATATGTTTTTCTGGTAGAATTTAGAGATGTGATGTGTTTTCGTGATGATTATGTTCAATTATGTATGTTCGGACTTATGTGAGTAATAAGCATGCTTTCCGAAACTATGTGTTAAACGTGTGTGTGTGCATTGTGTATGTCGTGGCTTTGGGCATGGGTTGAAGTGTGTAATATGCATGTTAAATTCTTGTGTTTTGTATGCAATTACTGGAAGTAAATTGTGATGTTCATAAGTGGTGTAATGTTGCTGAATTGAGAGAAAATCTTGATCAAATGTAACCACAAAAATGCACAAAATAAACGTACGAAATGTCCAATGAATTGTCCAAAAATCTAACGTATAAAATGTTGAGGAAATGGACTGGAAAGTGTGATCAAATTTCCAGATTTGCTGGAAATTTGGTTCGACCAAGTTACTAGAAAAATTTTGAGTTTTTTTTTTAAAAAAAAATGTATGAGGTCATTGGGGATTGAACCCAAGACCTCACCATATGCAAGCTATAAAAAATTCAATAATAAAAATGAGGTAAGGGGGATTCGAAATGGGGTAAGGCTCAAATGAAGAGTTCGGAGAAAAATGAAAGAAAAATAAAAATGAGTGGTGTGAGGATCGAACCCACAACCTCTAGGATAGGTGAGGGAGAGAGGATAAAAATGAAAGAAAAATAAAATGAAGTGTGTGGGGATCGAACCCACAACCTCTCGGATAGGTGAGAAAATTAGGAGAAAAACTAAAGGAAAATAAAATGATGTTGTGGGGGATCGATCCCACATCCTCTCGGCCTAAAACAGAAAAGTCAAGGAGAGAAAAGTAAGAAAAGAAATGTAGGCGTTGGGATTCGAACTAAATCAAAATTTAATATAAGACTAAGTGTTGCTCAAGGGATTTGAAATTGGGTTCCCTTGACCAATTCCGTATTGATACATAAGTCTTACGTGAATAAATATTTAATGAGTGATGCCCATAGGAATCGAACTCAAGACCTTGGCATACTTACAAGATGCATAAGTCTTGTACCACATAATCTTGGGTAAGTATGAGTCACTTAGACGAATTATGAATGAAGCCTCATGGCTTCTATGTATGGATTCATAAGTCCACCGTACGTTTAAAAGTAAGTGAACCTAAGATGTATGTGATGAATTGATGTGACTCCAAGGGGGTTAAGTAAGAGTGTGAAGCACACTAAAAGGCCAAGTACATTGGCATATGACGAAATGAACATTCACGTAATGGGGTGAGTAATTATGAAGAGCTAATATGCTAAAGCTAATGAAAATAGTGACAACATGATAAGAGGCTAAGATGAATGGTGAGGCAAGTCTCAACCAAGCCTAGGAAAATGTTACCAAATGTACTCAACTATGGGAGGTGTAGAATGATGTAGAGTCAAATCTCAAGCATACTTCAAAAGAAAGTGTTAAGAATGAATTCATAGTTAACAAGCAAAGAAAGAGTGATTATATGACTATAGGCTAGTGCAAGTGAGACAAGCTGGATCTACGCCTAAAAATCAATGTCACTAAATGAAATTTTTAAGATAGTATATATATGCTAAACGATGAATAAGCAAAGAAAGAGTGGCTACATGAGGATAGGCTAGTACAAGTGAGATAAGATGTATCTACGCCTAGAATCAATGTCCCTGAATGTAAATTTCAAGAGAGCATATGTATGTTATACGATGAGCAAATAATCAAAGGTTAGTAGAGATGAAATGAAAAGATGTTAAGAAAGAACTGGGTGGCACCACAATATAAGGCTAGTGCAAGTGTGACAAGTTGTACCTACGCCACTATAAGGTCACCAAAAAGTACTCACCTAAGAGAGTGTTGAATATTAATAGACAAGTCTCAATCACTCTCTATATGTAAGTGTAAGGACAATTCACACTTAATACGTAAAGAAAAGATGATAAATCATATAATGATCTATGACTACCTCATGATACAATCAAACTCTGATGATGTATGAGTTGAATGTAAATAGGAACTTTAAATGAAGCACCGATAGGATAGCTATGAATGGTGATGCCTTCTTTCGGGAAGGGCACAGGTTCACATAATTCTCATGAGATGAGACTGTCCAACAAGGTGGGTATGGGTCTCCCCAAATCTCCTAGTCTTTGAACTATGCGGCCAACATAGGGAACTAGCCAATGGCTTTCCACCTAAGCGAGCTAGGGATGTTTTTGTTTCACCTTGGCCAGTGACTCCACCTCTTTTCGGTGTGGGGGAGACACCGAATTTCATGATGCTCACATTATCTATGTTAGTTAAAGTTGAAGTTTCTCAAAGTATGAAAGATAATGAAACGAATTATACCAAAGGTGTTTGGATAGGATAATCAAGAGGTGAACTAGACTCAAGTAATGACACTAGGTCATTCTTGGTCGTTGCACAGTGAACCTGATGAGAGTAATAAACAACATCGTAGGTATAGTTGGTGTTCACACCAGCCTACGAACGAATTTAAGTGAAGTACGTACGAATGAATGAAGCAGACTCTGTGTTTGTTAAAGAAGGCTCCCTAGTTGAGGTCCCATATGTTGAGCCCTCATTTTGGAAAGTCCTAATGTTAAGTCCGTGATTCCAAGGTCTCACGGCATATGAAAGAATGGTATTTAATATATGTACGTGTTATATGAAATATGTTGTGTTGTGTGCAATATGAAAAGAATGATGATGCATGTAACTTTCATAGCATGACTTTCCTTCTGATTTGGCAAGTCCAACTGACTTGGCTTTCCATAATTCATATCGTTAGGAGAGAGATCTTCTTAATCATGCATGTCCTTGGTGTGGACTTGCATAAACCCATACTTAGTACAAGTGTGTACTAATCCCATACATTATACTATTTTAGGTGAAGGTTCAGAAGGGTGTTAAAGACATTCATTGCAGTTGTTCGGACATCAGAGCTTTTCATCCGGACTTGGTAGGTCCTCACTCATTCGAGGTTGCCCGTTGTTATGCTTCGAGCTTAGTAATAGGTTAGGCTTGTTGAGTATGTTCCACTAGTATTTCTGTCCTATTTTGTTCATACTTACATAATGGTGCCATTTTGGCAATTGTTACTTATGATATTAGACTTTTTATTTCAAGATTAAATAATCCTTTATTAGATGGTTGATGCACATGAGTAATCAATTTCTTTATACGTGAATCCATGTTAGAACTATGAAGTCTATGTACACTTCAAACAAAATAAAAAGTTTGAAATTTTCCGCAACAATTAACCTAACGAATGTAATGACGACGTAAGTAGGCTTGTCTGCGACCTCTTAGTGGTCAACGACGCCGGTTTCTGCTAGGGTCAGACCTCGGTCGTGTCATATATTATCAAATCTATCACAACTTTAACAACTATTTTATTATGATAATTAATTGCACAAAAGAAAAGTAATCAACTACACAATTACAAGTATAAAACAATTGATTAATTGATGTATTCTACACATAAGGTTAGGTTTGAAAGATAATGCACCGATCATGCTTCTGAAAAATTTAGACCCCTCGAATGGTTTATGCAATGGGACACGCTTGATCTGTAGAGTTTTTTACATGAATATAATATATGCTGAAATAACAACGAGCCAATATGCAACAAACCAAGTCTTTATTCCTAGAATACAACAATCACCATGTGAGAATGAGGGTAAACCATTAAAATTTATTCGGATTGTTCCTACCACAACATGTTTTCTCACATGGACAACTATATGTGGTACTATCTAAAGGAATATCTATGGTGGCAAAAAAAGTATTAGTCACAAATGAAGAAAAAGATAGCCACACAGGGACATACACAAGAAATATTGTTTACAAGGAAGTATTGGGTGAGATTTGATTACTACAAAGATATGAAGCTAATGAAACTTCAATCGGATGTATGCATTGGACACCACACAGCTGCAAAATAAGACATTGTTGTCCTGTATAGTAATGCATTTTTATATACAATACAGTACAATGCTTACAGACTATTTAAATGCAGTTGTCATTGATTTCACGCTTGACTATTTATGTTTGTATTATGAGTATTATAGAGGTTACAAGGATGAAAGACAAAAATAAAACTAAATACTAGAGTGGTTACACCAAGTAAAATGACAGCTCCTTCCCACTTTTGAAAGGATAGTCCGTCAAGGCTCTAAAACACGACACCTCCGGCAAATGCATTACGATCAACCACAAAAATTGACCCCACTATAGCTCCAAGACATTTCATACGTGCATCAAAATCAAGACAAGGAAACCACGTGCAACACACGTGTGGTCAGTTGTGTGTATGTATGTCTGTCAATTATGTGCATGATACGCAAAATTCATCAAGCACGTGATAGATTCAAAAGCAACAATTTGAACCCGTAGCCAATGATACATTGTGCATTTGGGCTAAAGAGATTTCACAAAAGATATTCCACCTACTAAACAATGTGTTGTCTGCATTTGGAAGAAGCAAAACCTTCAAAGTATCGTGGAAACAAACTTTGTAGACCAAACTATGTGTACTGGGTATTTCACGATGTACTCTAAGACATTGAAGCTCGTAATTACCTCTACCGAGAATTCCGCAAGCATTATGTTTGGAACTACCAATCCAAAATAAGAACAAAATAAAATATTGCACCATGATTGGACGCATAAATATTGGTAAGACAATTATTCTTTATTTCTATCTTATTACCTACACAAAACTTAGATACTAAACGAATCAACTGAATATTGCAACTAATCCTAGAAAAGGAGAAACATATTACGAAAGACTATTATTAAATCATGTCCGAGGGCCGACTTCATTTGAAAACTTACTCACTGTTAATGGAAAACATTGGCACAGTTTTAAAGAGGCAGCTAAAGAAAGTGGCTATTAGGATCTGATAATAGCATTTCAAAGTATTTACGAGAGGGTATCACCTTCAAGATGTCTGCAGCCCTGCGAAGTTTATTTGCTACAATCTTTACTCAACGCAACCCAACTGGTGTGAGAAATCTATGGGACGCATATTATGATGATTTCTCAAAAGACTTTCATAGGATCCATTCACACACCAGAGGCACAACTCTAATGAACCTTGAAAACCATTAATTATTACTTGGAAAGTATGGGACAAAGTGTTGATAAATATGATAACCCTCAAACAAACAACAATAACATCAAACAACCTCAATTTAATGTAGAGAAAGAATCAATGAAAGGTCTGTAAATGTTCCAACCGAAGATGTTGATGCTCAACCACAATTGAATCAACAACAAGCACAAGCTTTCAATACCGTTCTGGAAAGGGTCAACACAGAAACACTAGGGTTACTCTTTGTAGATGGACCTGGGAAACTGGAAAAACATTCTTATATTGGGCACTAATGTCTAAGGTGATATCAAAAGATATTATAGCATTGACAACTAATACCAGTTGGTGTAGCATCAATAATATTACATGGAGGTCGTACAATACACACAAGATTTTTTGGCATACCACTACAAGAAAATGAGACAACAATAACAAATATGTCAAAACAAGGTGGAGGTGCACAAGTAATTAGACAAGCTAAATTAATAATATGGGATTAAGCGCCCATGGCTAAGAAACACATAATTGAAACTGTAGACAGAAGCTTCGTGATATAATGGAGAAGGACGTCCCTTTTGGATGTAAAATCATGGTATTTGGAGGTGACTACCGATAAGTTTTACCTATGGTGCCAAAATCTACAAGAGCAGAGACGGTAAATGCAAGTTTGGTGAAGTTGTATTTGTGGCCATTAATGAAAAAAATACAACTCTCAACTAATATGCGAGTAAGAACATATCAAACTTTCAGTGATTTCTTGCTTCGTATTGGAAATAGGGAATAAAGCACGATATATGATAATTAATAGCACTTTCAAAACAACAGAGTGTCCAACAATTCGGGGATATTAATCTGGAAGAATCATTGGTTGGAGAAATATTCAGGAGACTCCAACAAAATTATAGGTCTGCACAGTTTATAACAAAGCGCTCAATCTTAGCAAGTAGAAATGAATTTGTAAATAAACTAAATGCACTAATGATTGAGAAATTTCATAGAGAAACAAAAACATGTATCAATTTTGACTCAGCCAAAGATGATACCATAACTACTATCAACAAAAATATCTCAACACTTTGACACCAAATGGACTCCCGTTGCATAGGTACATTATCAAATCTATCACAACTTTAACAATTTTCTTATTATGATACTTAATAGCACAAAAGAAAAGTAATCAACTACACAATTACAAGTACAAAACAATTGATTAATTTGTATTCTACACATTAGGTTAGTTTTGAAAGATAATGCACTGTTCATGCTTGTGAGAAATTTAGACCCCTCGAATGGTTTATGCAATGGGACACACTTGATCTGTAGAGGTTTTTACAAGAATATAATACATGCCGAAATAACAACAAGCCAATATGCTACAAACCAAGTCTTTATTCCTAGAATACAACTATCACCACGTGAGAATGAGGGGAAACTGTTTAAATTTATTCAGGAAACAATTTCCTATACATTTACGTTTTGAAATGACAATAAATAAAGCACAAGGTCAAGCAGTACAGAATATTGGATTGTACCTACCACAACATGTTTTCTCAAATGGACAACTATATGTGGCACTATCTAGAGGAATATCTATGGTGGCAAAAAAAGTATTAGTCACAAATGAAGAACAAGATAACCACACAGGGACATACACAAGAAATATTGTTTACAAGGAAGTATTGGGTGAGATTTGATTACTACAAAGATATGAAGCTAATGAAACTTCAATGGGACGTATGCGTTGGACACCACATAGCTGCAAAATTAGACATTGTTGTCCCGTATAGTAATGCATTTTTATAGACAATACAGTACAATGCTTACAGACTATTTAAATGAAGTCATTAATTTCACGCTTGACTATTTATGTTTGTATTATGAGTATTATAGAGGTGACAAGGATGAAAGCCAAAAATAAAACTAAATACTGGACTGGTTACACCAAGTAAAATGACAGCTCCTTCCCACTTCCGAAAGGATAGTCCCGCGAAACACGACACCTCCAGCAAACGCACTACGATCAACCACAAAGCTAATTGATCCTGCTATAGTTCCAAGACATTTCAGACGTGTATCAAACTCAAGACAAGGAAACCACGTGCAACACACATGTGGTCAATTGTGTGTATGTGTGTCTGTCAATTATGCTCATGATACCCAAAATTCATCTAGCACATGATTGATTCAAAAGCAAAAATTTGAACCCGTAGCCAATGATACATTGGGCATTAGGGCTAAAGTGATTTTACAAAAGATATTCCAGTTGTGTCCTTGTTTTTCTTGTTTTGTACACCAACAGTAGGCTTCATTTTCATAAATACTACGGAAGGTTAATTTTCTTAATAACATAACCTAGTACTTGCTCAAAAAATATAGCATAGATTAATACTTTGTATCGATAGGTTACATGTTTCTTTTACACATTATAGTACCGTCCAAAATTATCAGAAATGAACTTTATCATCAAGATAAGATTCACCAAACAACATTGCAAAGTTGGGTTTCTGCAGTTAGTGATTTTGATTCAACTCTAAGCTAGCAGCAACCCATTTTTCATCGCTGCAAGGCAAAACAGAAGCACCACTTGGAAGGTTCATGTTTGCTTTTCGGGGGAAAATGAAAATCTTCTCGCTTGGCAAAATACTGGTTCCAGCATATGTATCAGAATCAGCAGAATCAGCAACTGCATCACTTGAATCTGAAGCAACGAATGGGGCAGCAGGACGATGATCCCTAATAACAGAATATGTGTTGGGTGCATTTGAACATCTGTGTCTTTTTGCATTTGTGTCTGCCTCTTAAAATAAGTGGTCAAATAACGAGCAACACATTATATAATACGAAAAGACAACTGATGCTAGTGATAAATTGGTTGAAACACAGTCGATAAAATGCTTATATGACCATGTTGTTTAAGTTGTAAAGACTAAAGCTGGAACCAATATGCATTACTTCAAGACGAGGAGATTTGAGTAGGAAGAAACGCAACTCTGTAGTTCTAAAGAATTACTGTTATTTCAACTTGATGAAACTAACTAAACTGGTTGGTCCATATATAGAAATTCCACTATCTTGACCTCAATGATATAGAACCTACTAAAGAAAGCCTCATGCAACCCTGTTCTAAGTTATTGTGCAAAAAGAGATTTTGGTCCAAAATATGTAGAGCCACATTGCATTTCCCAACTTGATAGTGTGACGCATCATCTTTCAAACCTGATAGATATTACTTTAGAAAAGAGTGTTTGGCATTGTTCATTGTTCTAAAAACTGTTCTCTCTGACTACTTTTGTGGTAACGCATTAATAAATTATACTGTTCCGTAAAGACGTACTTAAACATCAGTGATACTCAGTTTAGCTCTATCAGCAATCTTAATTATGTCTTCTCCTTTTTAATACATGACAGTGGCAAAGCTAGAACCTGTGACACCTTATATATTTAGTTCAATTAAGAGCGTCCATATGCAAGATATATATCACAAAAAAAGTAGAAAACAAGTAAAAAAAATGGTATCAAGGGGTTGCAGACTTCAGAAAGCACCTTCATTTTGCAAACTTAGTTCTTCAATTATCAATTTGGTCTTCTGCTGAACAACTAGTTGCGAAACATCAGCAACAACACATTTTGAACTGACTGGAAGGACCTGAAGAGGTTCATCTAGTTGACCACCTGTAACACAAACGTATGAAATTGCACACTTGACTTGGAACTTGCCAATGAACCCAACCCTTCAAGGTTAATAATGTTGGTTTCGAAGAGAAACATAAGATGTTTTCTTTAGGTTGAAGTGGTTTCATCAAAAACTTAAAAAGACTGAATAATTCATCTAATATTTGAGCATAAATATTTGAAAAATGTCGTATAATTGAACTGTAAAGAGGGAAAATATACCTTTTATGTGATAAGCCAAGGATGTTCCAATGAAATGACAAGTTGATTAGAAGGAAATCACCTCAGAATCATCGGTTTCTATACTTATGAATTACTTCTAAAATAAATTTGATTCACCAACTCTCTAATGCTCCTACTTGTATGGGGAAAAAATGATGGATAGTAGCCATATTTCTTCTTCCGATACAAATGCCCAGCAATGAGGTTGCTTATACTTTCATAGTCAGCTTAGTATCTTTTTGCCGTTGTTTTCCTTTTTTCGAACTTCCTAATAATGCTTTTACTTGAGCCTAGCATTATCCGAAATAGCCTCCTTTTCTCCCAAAGATAGGGGTAAGGTCTGCAAATACATAACACACCCTTCCCTGACCACTTGGGAATTACACTGGGTATGTTGTTGTTGTGTGTTGTAGACAACTAGTAATTTTTTGAGAAATACACTCAACATAGCACTATAACTTTAGTCTCTCCAGAACCACAAAATATAAATAACAATGGCATTTCAATATTTGCTGATTAAACTAGGTCAATGTGTGGTCATTCTCAATGAAAAATTCTTGGATTTGAAGAGAGAATATTTTGCTTATTGAAAAAATAAGCTTTTAACTAATACAACAACATTCCCCGTGAAATACCACAAAGTGGGGTTTGGATAAGCTTTAGTAACAATAAAAGAAATATCTCTTAATAGTTATCAGTGTTCTTCTATTTCTTTTATCTTATCTCAAAGCTACTCCGAGTAAGAGTTACGTGATGCAACTACTCCCTACGTCAACAATAGTTGTTCACTATACTATTTTGGAATGTCCAACAATACTTGTCTACTTTATGAAATCAATGGATAATTTTACACTTAGTTCTTAATTTACCCTTATGATTAATTAAGTTATTTCCCTATTATATTCTTCAACAAATTATATTTATTATACTCAAAGGGTGATACTGTAAAATTACCCTTCTATTTATGTTTCTCAAGTGTGGAAAGTCAATAGTGGACAAGTATTGTCGGACAAAGGGAGTATCATTTTTCTTGAAACTCAACAATCTTATGTACACCTGGAAATGGTTGATGATGCAAGTACTGACCCCACTTTGTAAGAGTTAAAAATGATGCAACTATCATTTTTCTTGAATTTCAACAATCTTATTGTACAATATTGCAAAAGTAAACAAACAAGGGATTGAAAAAAAACTTATCTCATATAATGATGTAAAAGCAATTAGTATCTTGTTCACATAATTTCCAAACAAAACGACATTATCACATATTTATTCATGCAGATGTAGCCCAGTTCAACAAGTGGCAGCTCATGGGCACACTAGATATAACTAATAATGAAGAGGCAGTGATGGAACTTTTGGTGCATTTAACTGATCAGAAAGGAAAGAGTCAATAAATTAATTAATTATTCACGGATCTGCAATACGATGAAGCATATAAAGAAATAGTAAGGCTATAGCCAACACAGCTCAGGTCAGAAATGATTTAGAGATTGAAAGTGTGAATACTCTGATGGATAGGAGAAGATAGAGAAACTGTTCGACAGTGAAAACTATGGAATAGTACATGGGAATCAAGAGAACATGCTACTGAAAAAAAAAACCTTTTGATCCTACAGAAGGAAACAAAAGGAACACGCAACATCCCTATATATGTGTGTGTGTGTTGGTCCTATGCAACTTTTTGAGATCTTAGATATATCCATTTAATTCCAACTGGTGGAGCTATTGCAAGTTATGCATTAAGTGAGACATGCAACCACCCCACTTATAGGTTTTCTTCTTAGCAACAATCAATATCAGAACATCTAAAAATGTCCACAAAGTTTCAACTGGAAAAGGCTTATGTGCAACTCTCTACAGAAAATAGCAGAATCCATAGTCTCCTGAATGTATAGGATGAGTCGGTTGAATTCTAGTAGTTGATTCTCCTTGCCTTCATATTAAAATTTTCCTTAGGGGAGAGGGGCAATCCATAAAGTTTTGCTAATTGTTGGAATCTTTGCGAATATTTAGAAAATAAGTCAATATAGTAGGTAACTTAATTAACTCCTATTAAAATTTGTAATTAGGTATTGATTCATTTTCTTTTTTACAACATGGTATGGTTATTTAAACCCCAATAGCTACAACAACATACCCAGTGTAGTCCCACAGAGTGGGTCCTGGGGAGGGTAGAGTATATGCAGGTCTTACCTCTACCTTAGAAGTGAGATAGAGAGGTTGTTTCCGATAGACCCCCGGCTCAAGACAATTATAGTCTAGAAAAAGATAGAACAGAAGTAAAAGAGAAAATAGATAGTAACAAAGCAGTTTTACAACAAAATAATACGAGAAACCCCAACAACTACAGAACCCAAAAAAAGAAACAGCTTGAGGGAATATGAAGTTGAGTAATGACTCAAACTCTTTTGTTTCTCACACGGTGTCAGAGCAATTAGTGAGACAATAATTAGAATACAGAATTTCTGGTAACTAACATCGTTTTTTCGAGGTACCTCTCTACAAGGGTATTTTGCATATACATGTACCACTAAGAGGACAAGAAACCTCATGCGACCCTACCCAAGAAATCTGTTTCCTTCTTTTCACCTTGAGGACAAGGCAACTTTTCAAGAGGGATGCACTGATATGAATGCTCCTTTATGGACTTACTCTAGAACAAAATCTAGACGAGCATGTGGAGATAATCTATCTTAGTTTCTTTGTTTTAAGATGGATAAAATATATAAGCAGTAATTATCTATAGTAGTTATAAGTAGAAGTAATAACCAGCAATATTATCTATAGTAGTCATTGTTTCTATCTCTATCTATTAGCAGTTAGCAACATTATCTACAGTCTTTATGTTTAGCATCATATATATATATATATATATATATATATATATAGATATATATATATATATATGGAGGATTCTTACTAAGAAAAATATTAATATGGTCTTTTTTTTTATGACAAGGGAAAACCACAGCTGCTACCCTTTGGGTGCGCACAGGGTGAAACCCCCGCTCCTATGCAGTAGCTCGCAAACCACATAGGATAGGTAACCTGCACTAGGAAAGCCTAGTGCGACGAGCTCGACCCAGAAGACAAACCCCTTGCTTTCGCTGGCAAGGAATTTCGAACTCGAGACCTCCAAAATGAAAGTCCCAAGCTCAAACCACTGGGCCACTCCGAAGGGTTAATATTGTCTTTGTATCTTGAGATTTGTCCACTCAATACGGACAGAGTTATCGGTTAATACAGTGTATAATATTCTTGCACTTCATTTAACGAGTAAAGCATCATTTTCATCTTGTTTCATCTTAGTTTCTACCACAATACCTTAAAATATATATCCTCCAGTTTCAGCCGTTTATGACTCACCCAAGGAGTCATCCGCCATTTTGTTTGTACATCCTCAACAAAATGGGGTAGTATTGAGAAACAATAGACACCTCTTTGAGACTGCTCCCACTTTTCTCATTTGATTATATGTTTTAAATAGTTTTTGGGGCAATCCGGTCCTCACATCTTGCTACCTGATTTATCGAATGCCCTCATCTTCCATTTAGAATCAGGTTCCTTATTCATTAGTTTCCTCAGTCAACTTTTTACTCTCTTCCCTCTTGTGTTTTTGGGAGCACATATTTTGTTCATAATTTAGCCCTTGGAAAAGATAAATTAGCCCATCATGCTCTCAAATGTGTATTTCTTGGTTCATAGTTCAGAAAGGGTATCAGTTGATGTCACATTTCTAAGTCTCGACCTTACATTACATCTTCATGATATCTCACATGTCTTACCTAAACCAACTTTTGAGGAATCTATTATCACTTTACTTCTCCAGCCACAATATCACCATTCCTGATTGACCATCATTGCTTACGTCCAACATCAAGCTTAGATGATTCACGTCCTGCATGAGACTGTGCATCTACTACGGACTTGTCTCCCCCTAAGTCAGCTGATTGCCCTTTGAAAAGGTATACGATCCCCTAGTAGTACTAACCCCCATGGCCCCATTAAACGTTTTTAAGTTGTCAACGATATCATGCCTTTTTATCATCATTGAATTGTGTTTCATCCCTAAGTCTACAAGTGAAACAATTCCTCATCTAGAACAGTGACAAGCTATGATTGACGAGATATCTGCTTTAGATGCCAGTGGTACTTGGGAGCTTGTTTCTCATCCTTAAGGTAAATCTATTGTTGGTTGTCATTGGATTTATGTGGTAAAAATTGGTGTGGACTGTGGATGGCGCAACTTGATCAGCTTAAGACTCACCTTGTTGCAAAGGGGTATACTCAAATATTTGGGCTTAGTTACATTGATACTTCCTCCAGTGGCTAAAATATCATGTCCGTCTTTTTCTATCCATGGTTGTTGTCTGCCACTGGCCTATCATCTTTTGGATATTAAGATTGACTAGTTTTACCAGAAAGGAGATGCAATGTAATTCCATCAGACACTAAACTTTTACATTCACAACAGAAAAGCTACACAGGAAACAGCATATGTGAATCAATAAGATACTGGAAATATTGTTAGGTCTACACAACATTTCAGGTTACACTTAGATTTTAATGCATCCCGTTGAAAATTAGGAAGTCATGAAAGCACCTAGGTGCCCTAGGTGTAGATGTAGCTTCATGAACTATTTATTGTAATTTGATTTTTGTTTAACTTGTGGGGTATTTGCCCCGAGTGTTTTACCATAAATAGATTTTTCTTTTTCGAAAAGGATATCAGCATATTTGGCTAGTCATTTTTTTGTAGGAAAAGATTTAGGACTCTACAAATGGAGCTCGTTACTTCTAACTTAATCCGCATTCATAATGTCATCTTTGGGGCTTTGAGAGTTTTGGTTAGAAGGGAGAATTTGTGGGACACAAGTGATACATTATCACTTGTGTGAACCTCCTTATATTTTGAGTGAATTGGTTGATGTTATTTCTCTCCATATTTTGTACTCTCATATATATATATATATATAGTGGATTGCCATCTCTTTTATGGGCGTAGGTCGATTGACCGAACCACTTTGGTATATCTCTCATTTGTCTTCTTAATCGTGGTCTTTTGAAGTTTGCTTTGTTGCTTCTGCGTGACACCTAATTATTTCGGTCCTAACATAACCGGCTGTAATGAAACTCCAACAGCATTGATGTGCAAAGTTTTCCTTGATCTTTAGTTTATTAATTTCATTAGTTGGAAATACCATGTCCTCCTGCTTAGTTTTATATTGTCTTTTAAAAATATCATTTTTATTATCTAAATAAAATTCGGAAAACTCGCAAATTATGATACTTAGTGTATATCCTCCTTACCTTTCACAAGGGCATTGTAAGCAACCTTTGCAGCATTCATCTCTGCTTGTTTCTTGGTTTTAGCTTCTTGTCCTTGAAAAGTCCGATCTCCAACTTCCACCATTGAGCGGAATACTGGTGCATGAGGTGGGCCAGTTCTGGCTGTATCATAAACTGGAAAAAGTAAAGCCTCTTTTTGAGCCAGTTCTTGCAGAAGTGTCTTGTACAAACCTTCATCCTGATGTTATTCAAAAATAATTAAATAATTACATAGAAGAACAATGAAATGTACTCACATGAATGATCTCTCAGCACCGAAGTAAAAACTAAAATTATCTAAACATTCCCTCCTTCCCGTTTTACTTGATGGTGTTTGAACGGGACATGATGTTTAATGTACTAAATTGACTTGCACATTACATTAGTGAATAGAAAAAGAAAGTCTTAAAACAGTGGATGAAAAGTCAATTTGAAAGAGAAAATACCACAAGGAAGTTCAAAGATTTGGGCAGTTGAAAAAAAATTGAGTTTTTGAAGTACAGAAGTTGTATAGAAATAGAATGGATCAAACATTTGGAACCTCCAAAAAGGAAAGAGAGTTACATTATCAGGAAAAAAGGGAGTACTAACCTCCTGAGTGTCATTAAGTGCTAATGACTCAAAAGCAACCTTTGCAGCTGCATGTTCAGCTTCCTTCAATGTAGAGAAGAACTCCTGAGTTTCGTAAGTTACCCCGTCAATGGTCACTTTTGACCTAAAACGACGGGCATGAGGAGGGCCATCAAGTTCAGAAGAATACACAGGTAAAGTGAGATTTTGCTTCTGGGCATAGTGTTGTAATCGACTCTTGTACAAATGAAGCATGCCTGCAACATGGACAAAATTGTAAAGAATCAGAAACTTGTCTTGAAAGGAGTAGCTGATTAGAAATATCAAGAAGTCAGCAATCTGAATTATTCACACACTCTTGAAGGTTTGTCTAGAAATGAAGTCTCCAAGAAATATGAAATACTTCAACAATTTCGCACATTGCGTCCAAGCATATCAATTACTGTTTATCTGTGATAAGGTCTACGCATCTTTCTTATAATTTCATCCTTGTATGGAACTGCTTCAGTAGTTCTTTCACGAATTTGAAGCTCTGTAAAGATCCACAGAATATAATCACCTGCTAGATTCCCCCCACAGTTGAGATTCTTTTCATAGTGGCTTGCTTTACTTCGTTGGTAGCTAGATAAGCTTGTTTTACCCAGAAAATGGGCTTTCAGGTGAGTTGTGTTACCTTTGATATACTGAAGCAGAATCTAACAGCCACTTATTTTTTCACTGTCGACTCACTGTTCTGCTACGGCAACTATTCCTGAACACGGTTGGACTCAGATGGGCTATGCCTAGTTCTACAACAGATATTTTTAGGTGCCGCATTGAAATGGTGGAAGATGATCCTAGCTTGTATAAGGTCGACCTAATGGAGAGAAAGGAATGGAAGGTATTTTGAAGGAAGATACAGCTCAATTCAGAAGAACAAGATGAGCTGCTTACTGCTATTTCATTATTGGTGTAGAGAAAGTTATGTGCAGGATGCTTACTCACTTGTGGGATTTCACTGGGTATGTTGTTTTGTAGGATGGCAACTCTTTTTTCTTTTGAGGAAGTTAACATTTGATAGACAAATACACCAATAGTGTACTCTAGTAGTAGTTACATAAGGAGTTTATAGTAAGCAAAACCAAAGAAATCTATCACCTATATCCCTCCTAAACTATCTAGAGACTGAGTAATATCCTCCTTTTTGGGGAGTACATAGTTACACAAAAAATAAAAGGTTATAAGACAATTGAACTTCAGACTTTGCTAAAGGAAGGCTCTTGATTTCAAAAAATCTTTGGTTCCTTTCCCTCCATATTGTCCACCAGATGCAAACAGGGACAATCCTCCATCTCTCGCTGTGGCCGGACATATTTCCTTCTCTATTCCAGCGTGTTGGACCACAGGATGCTAACTCTTTAGACATCATAGAATCCTTGTAAGACGAACAAGGATATATCTAGCTTTTTGGAATCCGTAAATTGTACCAGCACAACCTTTGTACTGTTGATTAGTACAACGTTACCTTTCTCAAAATATAGATTCCCCCAACATGCCAACTATCATTTTTTTAAGAAGATGAACTATAACAAGTGTGGAGCGAGTAGTTAAGTTCACCAAGAAGAATAAAAAATCCTATAAATCACAACAGAAGGAAGGAACATCTGAACGGAACTTCCAAGAGATCTCATCTAAGATCAACTAAAGCTAATGGTTAAAAATAATGGACTCCCACAGAGAGAAACTCAGAACACTATTGTACTGGATAGGAAGGTCCAACGATCAACCATGTACTAATCTACATTTAAAAAGTTATACTGGTCTAGTTGGCAGATGGGTTGAACCTTCTACTCATCTGAACAAGAAGTAAGCGACATTTCCACAATTCATTTCCCAGTTAAGGCTGTATATCTAAATCTCAACTGCTTACAGGTGCTTTATCCAAGGTACCTATGAAGTAATCTCTCAAATCCAGAAGGAACAAGATTTATTTACCACGTGTCCTAAAGAATTTATGTTTCACTTCAATTATAGGTATATGCTCTTCTTCTCATAGAGATTTACGTCAGTTTTGAAGGAACATGTATTCAGCTTGAAGATGTTTAAGAATGAGGTGAAAAAATATACAACTGCTACACTAATAATAAACAAAAGCAGTATGAAATAGAGACAAAAGAAGAGAAAATAGATAGAAAGATACAACACAGCAATGCAAATAATCAACAATTTTTATGCCATGATACAAAAGCTTAGCACCAATACTACTATAACAACCGGTATCTCCATGCCAAAGAACTACTAATCGACGCAAATGAATTTGTTCAACCTCGGGAGGATAAAATGGGAAGTGGCTAAAAATATCAAGGAACCAACATATGAGGTATTTGAAGGGTTAAAATAAGATGAGAGGTCAAGGGAAGCTTAGCACAAAAGTCCAAGTTGAAGGTTACATTGCGGTAAATTGTTTCAAATCATCTCATATGTGGTCTGACTTCAAACGAGTGTGACTCCCAATCTACAAGGAATTAGAGGGCAGACTACTTATCAAACTAAAGCTCTGAGTCTTCCTTCCAGCACAACAAACCATTTTTCAATCCAAGTTCGGAGCAAAAAGTTAAAGATCTTTCAACTGAAGGACTGCAGAGCAGGACGCCGAATAGATATGCAACCGTATTAGCCCATATGTGAAGGCATACGCGACCGCATAAATTTACAGTCCTTCTGTTTTTATGTGCAGTATAGATGCGACCAAAGGTTCCCAAATGCAGCCAGCATTTAGCTCTGTATCAAGGCTCGTCCAGATGTTTATAACTTGATCTTCACTTCATTTCCCTTCATTTTGGGTGATCCAAAGCTATTCTTCACTCTTATTCTCTCTTCCATAGTATCTTAGCTATTCTTCACCTAATACGTGATTGTAACATAAATTTTTCTTCAGATTCTAGAGATTCATAGGGGTTTCTTCACTTGGGGCTCAAGGGATGATTTTTGGAGTTTCTCTTCATCTTTCAAGGTAAGCCTCCTTTTCTAAGTTTATGTATGGATGGTTCCTGATGTAATAAGGACGTTTTAGCAACGGGACTCATGGGGTGGTGATTGGAAGTTATGAACTTAAATTGTTGCTAGCTTTATGAGAATGGGGATTTGTTTTGAGGTGTTCTTGTGGTGTTACTGCCCGGATGGTTATGGGTGACCTCAGACTCGGAGGGAAGTTTTTATGTTGTCACTACCAAGGAGTAGGTTGGTTGTTGGTACACCATTGATGAAGGGCTTTTGCTCACATGTGATTGATAATTGACAAAGTGACATAGTCATGAATCTCTTCACTAATACTAGCTCCCTATCTTTATTAGCCTTGTAGATTAAGGTCGTAATGAAGTAGTTGCTCGTTTTACTAAGGTGCGCTGAGGTATATAATGGCTGACCCTCTCAATGTGGGAATTTGAATTTCCTTTGTTCTTCTTGATGTTATATCTCTTAAATTGATGCATCATTTTCGTAAATGATATGCTCCATGTATGCTTCAACCATGAAATGCTATATCACCCTAAAGCTCTAAATGAACATTTCTCTGCATGTTTAGTGTACTCAAATGATATGTTCTCTCCTCGAATGTAGTCCTCATTTATGTGTACCCGCAAGTGTGAAGTGCTAGTTATCCTTTATGTCATGCACCCCTCATGCATACAGTTTACTTTGATATGTACCCCAATGACATGTATTTCTAACAAACTAAGGTCTTGAAGCTTAGGGAATCCTAATAGGACCCCACGTACTCTATGTATTGATAATATGATAGGTAACATCGACAACCCTTAATGCCTTATGAACTCAAAGATAAGTACTCCTTGTTAGAGTATGAATAGGAACAAGAATAGTATATAGAATCCTACTTTAAAAAGGATTGTAATAATGTCTATAAATAAGGTTTCAGATACAATTCAATAATATTTTTCTCCTATAATTTCTTACAAGATATCAGTCTATCAGAGCAATTGAGAGAAAAGTATCGATATGAATCATTTCAACGAATTCAGCTATCCCTCTGCAGCTTTCTGGTGATCTAAGCGGCTGTCTGAGTAAATAACATTTTCTTTTAGTGATTTTCAAAAGCTAACACCACCACTAGGTTTAGAATTCCCCGACAAGCAAGCTCTAGTTAGACTAGCCAGAAACAGGTGTCATATGCGCCTTCACACGCCGCCAGAAGCAATACTCTGACGAGCTCATCAGATCCATGAAAGGCGTGTGCATCATTTTCTGGCAGCTTCTTTTTCCAGTGGAGTCGCCACTTCATTCTGAAGCTGTCCATATAATTATTAACTGGTTTCGACCAATTCTTGGCGATCAGATTCTAATTTTCCAGCAACAACCCTGTTTCTTTCTGATTCCGTCATTCTATTTTTTTTTTCAAATTCCAGGAACATTTTCTTTTACCGATTCCAGCACATATTTCCAGATTATTGGCAACAAAAATCTGATTTCACAAGATGTCTTTCCCGAATAGATATTTTTGGTTCCAAAAATACAGGAATTGGAAGTGCAAGCCCTATGATCACTTTGAACCATTAATGAGAAGCTCAAAATATTTACCTTGGACTTCCTCGGTTTAGTTGTGATGCAAGGGTCAAGAAGTCCAAAACCACTTGATAAACAATGCTTGTGTGATAGATTAAAAGGCAAAGGTTAGTGAGGAACATGCAAAAATCAAAGTAGAACGGGAGAAGGTTGATGGTCAATTATGTGGTCTCCAATGGCGATCTTTTGATTCCATGTTGGACCCTTGTTTCGCCTATTACAGACATGTTAATCAGTTTGGGAAAAGGTTAGTGCTTTATACACTACTACATTTCTTGATTTTATGATGTGATATCTCAGATGATAAACCTAAAGAAACAAGAATCCGACATATCTACTTACTTGGGACAGGTACAAACAGTCATGGAAGGAATTTGAAATGTTGATGCCAGTCACTACGAACGTGGAAAAACAACAAAAACATAGGCAGACATTGTTTATAGTTCTTACACTTGTTGGACATTCTACTGACCGTGATTTAGTGCATCATCAGATTTTAGCTAGTCCTATAGTTTTTTTTAAAAAAAACAAATGGGCCATGGCAAACTTTTATTAATAAAACAATAATATCTAAAAGAGAATAGGCCAAAAGAAATGGCCCAGAATGGCTAAGAAAACCAGCAAAATATAGAGCAAAAAAATTGTAGCGAACACAAATTGGAAAGATCTAGAGAAGGGAAGTGGAAATGTCTGTAGAGATTCCTCCAATATTCATCTTCAGCCATCATCAAGCTTAGAGATCAGGTAATTTCAGCTTCGTTACCAAATTATTCTTTTTTATAGTATGATTTTCAGTGCGCTGAACCTTAAATAGGTTGAAACACCTCTAATAGAAACTTTGAAACTAAATAACTGAATGTTCGAGCTGTAACCTGTCTCCACAGTTACTTCTACTAGGCTTCTAGATCCCCAACTTCAACGTGATAATTCGTCATCACTTGCTACTGGAAATAATAGCTCTACAACTTAAACTGAAATTTTGCTGAGCATTTTCAGAAGTCACCTAAAGGAGCTGAGCTAAGGTATAATTATTATACTTCCTCAGATCTAAACTCTAATGGGTTGGTTGAATACCAACTAAGGAATTAACACCACCATTATTATTTATCTCTTAATTAATCACTAATTTACACCTTTTTCTGCTGTTGAGAACCTTGCAGTGTTGAATACTATACTCAACAACAACGCCGTAGAAAAAGCTCCAATTCAACACAAGGTACCACTGACCTACTGAATGTCAACCCTGTTTACTTTCATTTCTATCATCTCTTCATTGATGGTGAACCAAATAGATAATACAACCATCAAAGTTAGGATTAAGGAAAGTACCACTGAATGCCATCATTGTTAACCTTAATATATATTTTCTCTTCCTTGACGGAATGAATCCAATTAGATTAACACCACCATCCAGGTTATGATTACAGAAATTAGTGTAAATAATGATGAGCTTGATATTGTAGCTAAATATAAAGCAACAGAAGAAAGAAATTCTACTTATACCATGCGAGTCCTGGATTCATACCATATGTAACATCTTAAATATCTCACAAGATGCATGGTATAGAAACCAACAGAACCTACTTCAGACATCACTTGATAGATGAGCAGATCAAATTCTCTTTCCATGCTTCAGTATTCATACCATAACATTGTATCAGCAAAAAATGAGCTAAGTTGAACTTGTAGAACCTGCCTGTCTAGTATTTCTATTGTAATGTTATGTATTAGAGATTTAGTATTTAAGTCATGTATATATTTTAAAATCAGCTCAATTTGTCTTAAATATGGTTTTCCAGCTTTGTTATGTTCAAAGGAGATCTTATGCTCTTTAATGAAAAGAAGACTTTAAATTACCTTTGCGCTCCTTGACATAGAGTTGTTCTTATGTGACTCATGCCTACTATTCCGCTTTTTGATGTGGTATCATATAAACGGTGTATCTTCATGTTCATATAGAAAGGTTCTCTCAGTTAGGTTAAGGCATTGAGTGTCAGTCCGCCCAGGACAAGGTTTGAGGGGTGACAACTAGCTCCAAAACCTCCAAGATCACAAACCAAGCAATTGTCATTGTCCTACTAGTATGATCGAAAAGCAGGAATCTAGTATTCTTTTTAAAATTTTCATCTTTTTCCTTCTTTAAGTTCCTGGTAGCTCGATTTTTAAGACATTGAAAATATATATTGTTAGAATAATAATAAGTTTATACAATCTCATTAGAATAGGAATAGGTTTATTCAATCCCAATAGAATAGGAATAGGTTTATACAATCCTATTTAGAATATGAATAAGAATACAAATAGAAATAGGAATAGTAAATAGTATCCTACTTGGTAAAGGATTGTATTCTAGTGTCTATAAATAGGGTTTCAATATATTATGTAGACATAACACAACTCAATAATATTTTTCTCCTAGATTTCTCACATGGTATCATCTTTCATCTTTCATGTGACTATTTTCTCATATCTAATTTGTGTAGCACCATGCCATCATTCCGGTGACTGCTTTCTTATATCTAATTTCTGTAGCACCGTCCCGTCATTCCGGTGACTACTTTTTCATATATAATTTGTGTAGCACTGTGTCATCCTTATGGTGACTACCTTTTTTTGCATATTTAATTTGTGTAGTACCGTGGGTTTTTTTCCAAACTACTTTTTCGTATCTGAGTTGCATATCACCTTCTGTCTTTTCGTTGACTCCTCATATTTGATTTGCGTGGTTCCATTCGTCTTTCCGGTGACTCCTCAAATCTTATTTGCGTACGGTTGTGCCATCATTTTAATCCTACCTATATAATTTCTCTTTTTCATTAGGGTTGTGCCATCATTCTGACCCTGCCCATATTATTTCTCTTTTCAATGGGGTCATTTCATCAATTCGAATTATCCTATATAATTTTTATTTTCTAGTTGGGTCGTGACATCATTCCGACCCTACCTATGTAATTTTATTTCTTAGATTGTGATCACTTTTAGCCATCAAATCTAATACTCCGGCATATGAGCCTGTTCTGGCCAGTTTTTTGGTGACTTAATTAATACGGACTTCCGACATGATTCATATACTTTATGTGAGAAATATTGGAGAAAATATTATTGAATTGCGTATCTAAATTGTTACATGAAGACCCTATTTATAGACACTACATTGGAAACCTTTTCCAACTAGAATTCCTATTCTTATTCCTATTCTAATTCCTATTCTAAGTAAGAAATACTTAGTCCTATTCTAACACTCCCCCTCAAGATGGTGCATACAAATCATATGCACCTAACTTGTTAGAAATGTAATTAATACAAGGACATGTGAGAGACTTGGTGAACATATCTGCAAGCTGATCATTTGACTTCACAAATTTTGTAACAATATCTCCTGAGAGTATCTTTTCTCTGACAAAGTGACAGTCAATCTCAATGTGCTTAGTCCTTTCATGAAACACTGGATTTGATGCGATATGAAGAGTCGCTTGATTATCACACACAAGTTCTATCTGATCAATTTTGCCAAATTTTAGTTCTCCAAGTAATTGTTTGAGCCAAACTAACTCACAAGTTGATGTCGCCATTGCTCGATATTCTAATTCTGCACTAGATCGAGCAACCACATTTTGTTTCGTACTCTTCCACGACACCAAATTACCTCCAACTAAAACACAATATCCGGATGTCGAAAGTCTGTCAGAGGGTGATCCTGCCCAATCAACGTCTGTATATCCAATGATATGCTCATGACCTTGATCCTCAAAGAGTAGTCCTTTGTCGGGGGCTGACTTTATATATCGAAGAATACGAACAACTGCTTCCCAATGACTATCACAAGGGGAAGTCATAAACTGACTTACAACACTCACGGAAAAGAGATGTCTGGTCTAGTCACTGTGAGATAATTCAACTTTCCAACAAGTCGTCTATACCTTTCAGGATTACTAAGTGGCTCCCCCTGTCCCGGAAGAAGTTTAACATTCGGATCCATCGGAGTGTCAATAGGTCTACATCTCATCATTCTTGTCTCCTCAAGTATGTCTAAGGCATACTTGCGTTGAGAGATAACAATGCCTGATCTAGACTGAGCAACCTCAATACCTAGAAATTACTTCAATCTGCCAAGGTCTTTAGTCTGAAAGTGCTTAAAAAGATGTTGCTTTAAATCGGTGATACCATCTTGATCATTACCGGTGATAACAATATCATCAACATAAACAACCAAAAAGATACATCGACCTGGTGCAGAATGTCGATAAAACACAGAGTGATCAGCTCCACTACGAGTCATGCCAAACTCCTGAATTACTGTGCTGAACTTCCCAAACCAAGCTCGAGGAGACTGTTTCAGACCATAGAGTGACCTACGCAATCGACATACAAGGCTACTAGACTCCCCCTGAGCAACAAAACCAGGTGGTTGCTCCATATAGACTTCTTCCTCAAGATCACCATGCAGAAAAGCATTCTTTACGCCCAACTGATAAAGAGGCCAGTGACGAACGGCAACATAGATAGAAAAAGACGAACAGATGCTATTTTAGCCACAGGAGCGAAAGTGTCACATAATCTAGCCCAAATATCTGAGTATACCCTTTGGCGACAAGACGAGCCTTAAGTCGATCAACCTGACCATCTGGACCAATTTTGACTGCATAAATCCAACGACAACCAACAGTAGATTTACCTGCAGGAAGGGAGACAAGCTCCCAAGTACCACTTTTATGTAAAGCAGACATCTCATCAACCATAGCCTGCCTCCATCCAGAATGAGAAAGTGCTTCTTCACCTGTAGTCTTAGGAATGGAAACAGAGGACAAAGACGACACAAAGGCATAATGGGGTGATGATAGACGATGATAACTTAAGAAGGTATAATGCGGGTTAGTATTTCGAGTAGATCGTATACCTTTTTGAAAAGCAAGCGGTGGGCTAGGTAGAGGCAAGTCCACAGTAGGAGCAGGGTCTGGCGCATGACATGAATCATCTGGGAGTAGGGTTGGACGTGGACGGCGATGATAAGTTAGTAGTGGTGGCACTGCAACTGGAAATGTAGACGAAACTGTAGATCCCTCAAAGGTTGGCACAGGTAAAACTTGAGGTATGGGTAAGACCATAGAGACATCAATATGATCAGAAGATGTATAGTAAGGCTGAGACTCAAAAAATGTAACATGAGCGGACATAACGTATCGATGAAGATCATGTGAATAACAACGATACCCTTTTTGAACTCTAGAGTAACCAAGAAAGACACATTTGAGGGCACGAGGAGCTAATTTATCTTTCCCTGGGGCTAAATTATGAACAAAGCATGTGCTCCCAAAGACAAGAGGGGGAATAGGATAGAGATGTGATTGAGGAAACAGTATGGAATGTGGAACTTGATTCTGAATAGACGAAGAGGGCATTTTGTTAATTAAATAACAAGCTGAAAGGACTGCATCGCCCAAAAAACGCAGCGGAACATGGAATTCAATGAGGAGAGTGCGAGCAGTCTCTATCAGATGCCTATTCTTTCTTTCTGCGACACCATTTTGTTGAGGAGTGTATGGACAAGATGTTTGGTGAATGATTCCATAGTGAGACATAAATTGCTGAAATTGGGATGATAAGTATTCTAAGGCATTATCACTACGGAAAGTACGAATAGAAACACCAAACTGATTTTGTATTTCAGCAAAGAAACTTTTGAAAATAGAAAATAACTCAGAACGATCTTTCATTAAAAAACACAAGTACATCTTGAATAATCATCAATGAAACTAACAAAATAACGAAATCCTAAGGTGGAACTGACTCTACTAGGACACCAAATATCATAATGAACTAATGAGAAAATAGACTCTGAACGACCCTCAGTACTAGGAGAAAACGTAGCACAAGTGTGTTTCCCAAGTTGAAACGACTCACAATCTAATGTAGATAAACTAGACAAACTAGGCACCATCTTTTGCAGTTTGGATAGACTCGGATGTCCCAGACGTTTGTGAATTAGATCTGAGGAATCTGTAACAGAGCATGCTGTCAAGGAATTTGAAGAGGTAAGACAGTAAAGGCCTTGTGATTCATGTCCTGTTCCAATCATATGTCCCGTACTGCGGTCCTGTATGAGAAAAAAATCATTGAAAAAAGTTATGCTACAATGTAGGGATTTCGTCAAACGACTAAAAAATGCTAGATTAAAAGGAGAACCAGGAACATAAAGAACAGAGTCTAGGGTGACAGAAGATAGGGGTTTAGCTTTTCCAACCCCTTTTGGTTTTGTCTGGATCCCATTGGCTAAAGTAATAGCTGGAAGAGATTGCGAATAAACAATATTGGATAAAAGTGATTTATTACCAGAAATATGATCAGAAGCCCCAAAGTCCACGACCCATGTTCCAACAGTACTAGTTTGCGACACACAAGCAAACGAATTACCCGTTACAGACACATCAGGTTGTGCAATCGAAACTACTTGTGGAGAGGTTTGCTTATTTGCACGATACTGAAGGAACTCATCATATTCTATCTGAGCAATATGAGCATTATTGGATGGTTGATTAGGTTGAGCACCATATGTTACTAGTGGAGATGACTGTTTACTTGCGCGATTTCGAAGGAACTCATTATATTCCTTTAGAACAAGAGGATCATAACTGGTTGGTGGACCATGCAAAATATGACATATGTCACGAGTGTGTCCAGACTTATGACAATGACTACACTTGGATCGAGGTTTCCAAAATGTCCTCCCCCTCGCGGCCGATTCTCCGTAGACTGATATGTACGCTTTTCAAAGGTTTGAGATCCGAGAATAGAGGAGTCAACAATGGGTGATGAAACAACTTTGTGACTAGGAGGTGCCGCAAGACGAAGGAGGCGAGAGAATAATTCATCGATTGTAGGAACTGTAGGGCTAGCTAAAATCTGATCACGCACATAATCATTATTAGGAGGAAGTCCAGCAAGAGTAAGAACTAGAAACAATGTTTGTCTATGTTCTTGTTGTTTTTCCACATCCGTAGTTACTGGCATCAACGTGTCGAATTCCTCCATGACTGTCTGTACCTGTCCCAAGTAAGTAGACATATCGAATTCTTGTTTCTTTAAGTTGGTCAATCGAGATATCACATCATAGAATCGAGAGATGTCATTAGTGTATACAGCACGCGCCTTTTCCCAAACTGTATTACACGTTTGGAATGGGCGAAACAAGGGAATCAATTTGGAATCAATCGAATGCCATAGCAAACAGACTACATAATTGAGCATCTACTTTCTCCCAAAGTGCTTTGACTTTTGCATCTTCCTCACTAGTCTTTGCCTTTACATCTACCACATAAGTCTTGTTCGTTAAGTGATCGTGCACACCTTGACCCTTGCACCACAATTCAACTGACGAAGCCCAAGATAAATAGTTTGAACTTCCCAATAAAAGATCTGAAGTGATTGTAGGGCTAGAATTTCAAATCCCTATATTTTTAGAACCAAAAACATCACATCCAAAAGACATTATGCTAAATTTGTCTCGGGAACAAAAAAATCTTGATAATTGAGATCTGATCGTCAAAAAATTCAAATCTCGAAAAAAAAATTGCCAGAAACAGACTGAAAATAGCCGGAACCCTAAATCCGGCGATCGAATCTGGTCGGAATCAGAAAAAATAATTAGATAGTCAGCCTCGGAAGGAGGCGACTCAGATAGAAAAAAAATTGTCGAAAAAACTGGCCGAAAAAAGTCACACGCGCCGGCGTGGGGCTGACAGTTCGCCAGCGAAAATCCTACCGGCGACGCGTGACAGCGCGTGTAGCACTGATTTCAGGTGGGGATGACTGGGCTCTGCTCGCCGGGAAATTCCGCAGCTAGTGGTGGTGTCAATTTTATGAAAACAGTGATGGAAAATAATAATTATCCGGACAGCAACTAGGTTACCAGAAAATTTTAATTTCTTTTTCTCATAATTGCTCTGATACCATGTGAGAAATATTGAAGAAAAATTTACTGAATTGCGTATCTAAATTGTTACATGAAGACCCTATTTATAGACACTACATTGGAAACCTTTTCCAACTAGAATTCCTATTCTTATTCCTATTCTTTTTCCTATTCTATGTAAGAAATACTTTTTTGTAACGACCTGTTTAGTCGTTTTGAGCAACAGAGTGCATTTCTGGAAAAACTGCCAGAGACGACGGATGGAACGACGAACCGTCGTGGTCACGACGGCCCGTCGAGGGAGTGTCGTCCCATGGCACTTAGAATTTTGAAATTGGGTACTGAAAATCGACTCTCTGTAAATTGTGACGGACCTGCAGGACGTGCCGTCACATCCACGACGAACCGTCGTGAGTCCCGTTGCAAAACACTTCAACTTTTGAGAATTTGGTGCAAGAAAACGAGTTTCTGACCGTCATGACGGAGGAACAGGACGGACCGTCACGGCTGTGACGGGCCGTCACAGCCACCTGGAACCTGGGGAGGTGCGACGACCACCGTGACGGACCGTCGCAGGCACGACGGCCCGTCACAGGTCACGCATCCCAGGCAGTTAGGATTTCTCCACACGTTTTAAGGGTCGTTTTTGACTATTCTTTCCTTAATTATAAAGATTGAGGGGTAACATTAATAAGTCTAATTACTTAGGGGTTAAAAGGGGTAACCTTAAGTTATTAGAGGGGTTTATTGTCCTTTTTCACACTTAATTATATGATAATTAGGGTAAAAGAAAGAGGGTTTGAACATAAGAAAACAAAAGAGAAAGAACAGAAAGAGGGATAGAGAGATCGATCGAGAGGCTGAGGAGAATAACAAAGCTTGGGAGATTTCTTGTCGATTTCAATTCTTCGGTGGAGGTAGGTTATGGTTTTCATGCTATTCGTAGTAGACTCTTAATAGCGAATGATATGTATTGGTAGTATTGTAAACCTGTCTATATGCTTATTGTATGCTTGTATGGATATGATTATGTGATGTTGATAAAACAAGCATGATGAAAACCATTGAATCCCAAATCTTGAAAGAAACTTTAATCTATGATATTAATGATAATGCCTTGGTATAAAAGAAGGCTTGATGAAGTAAAGTGATTGGGATTGATGATGCCTTGGTTTAGAGAAGGCTTGATGAACGGATATAATGAGATTAGTGGATCGGAGTGTCACGTTCCGACACATAGAATTAGTGGATCGGAGTGTCACGTTCCGACACATAGTATTAGTGGGACGGGTGTCACGAACCGACACGTAGATGTAGGGGATCGGAGTGTCACGTACCGACACATATAGGGGATCGGAGTGTCACGTTCCGACACATATAGGGGATCGGAGTGTCACGTTCCGACACATATAGGGGACCGGAGTGTCACGTACCGACACATAGTAGTAGGGGATCGGAGTGTCACGTACCGACACAAGAGGAAGAAAGATAATGAATCTCGAAAGATGTTAATATACTCAACATAATGAACTTAATCCCCAAATGAGTATGGTATTGAGGCTTGAGTCCTCATGGATGAACTTGATGGTAATTATTGACGATTATACTACTTGTTGCTACATGTTGAGTTTATAGATGATTTATAATATTACTTGATATGTATTATCGCCTATTTTGAGTTAACCGATGATATCTACTCAGTACGTGTGGTTGTACTGACCCCCTACTTTTATGTTTTCCTCTTGTTATTTGTGTTATGCAGCAAATGTTCCGTCAACTTCGACTCAGCAGTAGATCAGCCCGTCTTCACTCCATCGGAAATCAGGGTGAAGCTAATGCGTCTAGCTTGGACTGGGTCTCCTTCTTCAAGTCTTGATGCCTTGAACTTCCGGCATGGACTAGCTTTTAGTATTTGTTCTTAGACAGTTTTAGTTTAGAAATTGAGATAGATGTGTTCTTGTGATGATGACTTCCAGATTTGGGGATAATAATAATAGGTTTTGATTTGTTTTTATTAATGAGTTAAGTCTTCCGCATTTCTTTTGTTGATATTGTATTAAAATGTTAAGGGTTAAATTGGTTGGTTCGCTCACATAGGAGGGTAAATGTGGGTGCCAGTCGCGTCCCGATTTGGGTCGTGACAGACTTGGTATCAGAGCATTAGGTTCATTGGTCTCATCACACAAGAACAGGTCTAGTAGAGTCTTAAGGAACGGTAGGGGGACGCCTTTACTTTTCCTTGAGAGGCTATAGACTTTAGGAAAATTCCATTCTTTCATTCTTTCTTTCGTGCTACTACTTGAGTCCAATTGGTATCTAGGTGATACAAATTGGTATTTGACCATCTTCATTCTATTTCGCAGATGGTTAGAACTAGAGCAACGACCGCACCAGCAGCGACAACGGAAAGACATGAAACTACTGAGCCAGCCACTGGGGCTGTGACTCGAGGAGGAACAGCGGCAAGAGGCCGTGGAAGAGGTCGTGGGAGGACGTCCTCTAGAGGAAGAGGACGAGCCCCTAGCCCATCTGATACTAGGGCGGTGACTCCTCCACCGACTGAGGATGCAGTAAGAGAGGGTGAGGAAGGGGAAACCGAACAAGGGCAGAATGAGGAAATGCCACCCCAACCTACCCCAGAGATGATCAACCAAGTACTTGCTTATCTTAGCGGGTTGTCTGATCAGGGTCAAGCACCTCCAGTGGTTTCTGCACCAACACCTCCGGTTTCAGAGATACGACATGCGGCTACTATGGCTCCCCGCATGGATGCAACATTAGGAATAGGCACATTTCCACGTCTGACTACTGGGCCTATTATGACAACGATCAACACGAACTTTTCAGTAAATTCTTGAAATTGAAACCCCAGGTCTTCAAGGGTGCAGAATCTGAGGATGCTTATGATTTTCTGGTTGATTGTCATGAGCTACTACACAAGATGGGGATAGTAGAGAGGTTTTGTGTCGAGTTCGTGAGCTATCAGTTCCAAGGGAACGCCAAAATGTGGTGGCGTTCACATGTTGAGTGTCAACCAACGGAGGCACCACCTATGACTTGGGAATCATTCTCTAGTTTGTTCATGGAAAAGTATATCCCCCGCACTTTGAGAGATAGGAAGAGGGATGAGTTCTTGAGTCTTGAACAGGAAGGATGACAGTAAACGCGTATGAGGCTAAATTTCGCGCACTATCCAGATATGCCACCCAACTTTTTTCAGTCCACAAGAACGGATCCGCCGTTTTGTGAAGGGGTTGAGGTCAGAATTGCGGATTTCAGCCTTACAGATAGCGGCAACAGCAACATCCTTCCAAGAGGTGGTAGACTTTGTGATAGAGGTGGAAGGAGTGAAACCGGATGACTTCACCACAAGTCTACATCAAAGAGGTTTCGAAGGGGAGGAGAGTTTAATGGTTCTTACTCTAGAGGACAGAACTCTGGAGGTCACTCAGTTCGACCAATTCAGTCTTCACTACAGACTGTAGTTGGGGGTCCACCTCAGAACGGTCAACACTACTCCGAGAGACCCATGCCTGACTCCAGAGAGTGCTATGGATGTGGGGAGATTGGACATATTAGGAGGAATTGTCCAAAACAGAGTTACAGAGCCCAATGGCTAGAGGAAGAGGTGGTAATGGTAGAGGTCGTTATTCTGGAGGGCGTGGTGGCCGAGGTAATGGTGGTCACCAAAACGGCAGAGGTGAAGGGCAAAACGGAGCCACTACTACGAAACATGGTAGGGGCAACGGACAGACGAATGATAGGGCCCATTGTTATGCTTTCCCTGGGAGGTCTGAAGCGGAGGCGTCTGATGCTGTTATCACAGGTAATCTCTTGGTTTGTGATTGCATGGCATCTGATTATTTGACCCTGGCTCCACGTTTTCATATGTATCTTCCTCATTTGCTAATGGTCTAAATTTACATTGTGAATTACTTGACATGCCTATTCGTGTTTCTACTCCGGTGGGTGAGTCTGTGATAGTCGAAAAAGTGTATAGGTCTTGTTTGGTGAATTTTGTGGGGAGCAACACTTATGTAGATTTGGTATTTTAGAAATGGGTGACTTTGATATAATTCTGGGTATGACTTGGCTTTCTCCAAATTTTGCGATTTTGGATTGTAATGCTAAAACAGTGACGCTTAGCCAAGCCTGGGGCAGATCCATTAGTGTGGGAGGGTGACTACACTTCCAATCCGGTGCGTATAATCTCCTTTATCGTGCTCAGAAGATGGTTAGTAAGGGTTGTCTAGCTTTCTTGGCACATCTAAGGATGGACCACTACTACTCACTACATCTTCAAGTCAGTCGTTTCAGTCGGTAGTCTGTGAGTTTTTGGATGTTCCCTGCAGATCTTCCGGTATGCCACCAGATAGGGATATAGACTTCTGCATTGATTTGGAACCCGGTACTCGCCCCATTTCTATACCCCCGTATAGAATGGCTCCCGCCGAATTAAGAGAGTTAAGGCACAACTTCAAGAGTTGTTGAGCAAAGGCTTCATTAGACCAAGTGCATCTCCTTGGGGTGCTCCGGTGCTATTTGTGAAGAAGAAGGATGGGAGTTTCCGAATGTGCATAGATTACCGACAGTTGAACAAAGTAACTATTAAGAACAAGTACCCAATTCCTCGCATTGATGACTTGTTCGATCAGTTACAAGGTGCTTGTGTCTTCTCAAAGATTGACTGAGGTCTGGTTATCACCAATTGAAAATACGAGCAACGGATTGTTCCAAAGACTGCTTTTCGAACTAGATATGGGCATTATGAATTTGTTCTTGTGGTAATGTCATTTGGTCTTACGAATGCCCCCGCCCCTTCATGAGTTTGATGAACGGGATTTTCAAGCCATACTTGGACCTCTTTGTGATTGTGTTCATTGATGATATACTGATATACTCCAAAAGTAAGACGGAACATGAGGAGCATTTGAGAATGGTGTTAGAGTTGTTGAGGAAGAAAAAGCTTTATGCGAAATTCTCCAAGTGTGAGTTTTGGCTAGATTCAGTGTCCTTCTTGGGGCACGTGGTTCTAAGGATGGAGTGATGGTGGATCCATCTAAGATTGAGACAGTGAAGAATTGGGTAAGACCTACAAACGTGTCAGAAATAAGGAGTTTTGTGGGGTTAGCTAGCTACTACCGCCGATTCGTCAAGGGATTCTCTTCCATTGCTTCCCAATTGACGAACTTGACTAAGCAAAACGTCCATTTGTATGGTCGGATGAGTGTGAGGAGAGCTTCCAGAAACTTAAGACTTTGTTGACTACGCGATCCTCACCTTGCGGTAGATGTTAGAGGGCAAAAACTTCATTGTTTATTGTGATGCATCCTATTCTGGGTTGGGTGCAGTGCTAATGCAAGAGAAGAATGTGATTGCTTATGCTTCGAGGCAATTAAAGGTGCATGAGCGTAACTATCCGACCCACGATTGGAGTGGCCGCGGTAGTATTTGCACTAAAGCAATGGAGACATTACTTGTATGGGTTTAAGTGTGAAGTCTACACGGACCATCGTAGCCTACAGTATGTATTCACTCAGAAAGACTTGAACTTGAGACAGAGGAGATGGATGGTGGAACTACTAAAGGACTACGACATCACTATCTTGTATCATCCGGGGAAGGCGAATGTTGTGGCAGATGCCTTGAGTAGAAAGGCCGGAAGCATGGGAAGTCTAGCTCATTTGCAAGCTTCTAGACGCCCATTGGCTAGAGAAGTGCAGATTTTGGCTAATGACCTTATGAGGTTAGAAATAAACGAGAAGGGAGGACTGTTAGCTTGTGTAGAGGCAAAATCCTCTTTTCTTGATCAGATTAAGGGGAAACAGTTTGATGATGAGAAACTAAGGCGAATCCGAGACAAAGTGTTGCAAGGAGAGGCTAAAGAGGCAATAATTGATGAAGAAGGTGTTTTTGAGAATTAAGGGAAGGGTATGTGTACCCCGCATCGATGATTTGATCACCACTATTCTTACCGAGGCTCATAGTTCCGGATATTCCATACATCCTGGTGCAACCAAGATGTATCGCGACCTAAAGCAACACTTCTGGTGGAGTAGAATGAAGCGGATATTGTTGATTTTGTTGCCAAATGTCCAAATTGTCAACAAGTTAAAATATAACACCAGAGGCCCGGAGGAACACTTCAGAGAATGCCCATTCCTGAATGGAAATGGGAGAGAATCGCGATGGACTTCGTGGTTGGTCTTCCCAAGACCTTGGGTAAGTATGACTCTATTTGGGTGATTGTTGATAGGTTAACTAAGTCTGCTCACTTCATTCCTGTCAAGGTGACTTACAATGCAGAGAAATTAGCAAAAATCTACATCTCAGAAATCGTTCGATTCCTGTCTAGTGTGACAGAAGATAGGGGTTTAGCTTTTCCAACCCCTTTTGGTTTTGTCTGGATCCCATTGGCTAAAGTAATAGCTGGAAGAGATTGCGAATAAACAATATCGAATAAAAGTGATTTATTACCAGAAATATGATCAGAAGCTCCAAAGTCCACGACCCATGTTCCAACAGTAATAGTTTGCGACACACAAGCAAACGAATTACCCGTTACAGACACATCAGGTTGTGCAATCGAAACTACTTGTGGAGAGGGTGAGCTAATGCGTCTAGCTTGGACTGGGTCTCCTTCTTCATGTCTTGATGCCTTGAACTTCGGCATGGACTAGCTTTTAGTATTTTGTTCTTAGACAGTTTTAGTTTAGAATTTGAGATAGATGTTTGTGATGATGACTTCCAGATTGGGGATAATAATAATAGTTTTTGATTTGTTTTTATTAATGAGTTAAGTCTTCCGCATTTCTTTTGTTGATATTGTATTAAAATGTTAAGGGTTAAATTGGTTGGTTCGCTCACATAGGAGGGTAAATGTGGGTGCCAGTCGCGTCCCCGATTTGGGTCGTGACATTTTTCCTATTCTAACACTTTACATTAGATTTTGAGCACTTTGTTGCTCAGGGGGAGTTTAGTAGCCTTGTATGTCGATTATGTGAGTCACTCTATGGTCTGAAACAGTTTTTGCAAGTTTGGTTTGGAAGTTCAACACTGTAATTTTATCACTATGTGTTTTATCGGCATTATGCATCAAATTCAATATTTCATGAGAAAGACAAGCACATTGAAATTGAAGGTCAATTTTGTGAAGTCGAGTGATCAACTTGGAGATATCTCACCAAGCTCCTCATCAATCCTCATATTAATTATATTTGTAACAAGCTAGATACATATGATTTGTATGCACTAACTTGAGGGGAGTCTTAGAATAATAATATGTTTATACAATCCTATTAGAATAGGAATAGGTTTATATAATCCTATTTAGAATAGGAATAAGAATACAAACAGAAACAAATAGTAAATAGTATCCTACTAGATAAAGGATTGTATTCTAGTGTCTATAAATAGGGTTTCAATATAATAATGTAGATATAACAACTCAATAACATTTTTCTCCTATATTTCTCAAATATATGATCCATTCGCAAAACATATACAAAATGCATCATGGACAACCAACACAATCACACAAATAAAATAAATTGCTTAGCCAGTAAAGTTACTGTGTAGCATCTCGGAATCGGAATTAAGTTTATTAGTTTCAGTATATAACTCTTAAGCTATAAAGGGTTACGTGGTGCACTATATACCAAATTAAGGATTTTTGAGTGTGCCTACAGGTTATTGATGAACATGTATATATATTGTTTTGTAGTTAGTTGTGTTGGATTGATTGGCTGCAATTGAGTGGTGGAAGCGAGTGGTTGGCTATGTGAGGCTGCATTTATGTGAGTTTAGTTATTGGGGACCCGCGATAGCTAGGAAGGTACTAAAGGTATGTGAAACTAAAACTCCATACGCCTTTAAGGCAGCACCTATGTCATGTGTTTCTCATACAAAGGTCAAGTAAGTTCACTTGAAGTATGAACGTAAAACTTTCATATTTTATGTGTCCCACCTATATGATTAATTTTTTAAGCTTAAAGGTATTCATGTCACTCCCTGCAAGTTGAGTTCTATAAAATTTTGTTTTATCACAAGTAGTTTTAATTGGATTTCTTATGAGCTAAATGGTATATATAATTGTGTTAAACGAGAATAAACAACTACAGGATAGTCGTGTTTAAATAGGTGAAGACGTAGATGACATAGCCATAAGCTAAAATGAGAATAAGTGTTTTGACAGTTGACATCATATTTCGGAAGCTAGGTACGATATAGAGATATTATTAACACATTCTTGATGCTTAGCAATAAAATCCACATTCTATCCAAGAAAAAATTGAAAAGAAGATGAATGTGTCATTCTAACCTTTAGAGGTATTAGTGTCCACACTAGCCAATGCAGTTCCATTGACATGAGAAAGTTGTCCAATGTTATTTTGTCTTTGCTGAAAAATATCCATATTTGGAGGTCTATCCCCCACCTTACTCTTTGATGTCGCAGCACCTGCACAACTAAGTGAAATGTAACAATATCAAGGCAATTTTCCATATGCCCTAATAAGCATTCCCATTAAATCAAATAACTATGTCATTGTTCTTCTCTTTTTTACTGTTTTGCGTATAAACTTGATCATCAAGGATAGAGACGCAGCACATCATTTGACTTAAAACGATTAGACAAGCAGCAAACGAACAAACAACAATAGTACAATTATAAAAAATTGTGTTCATATTTAGTTAATTTAATTTATTCTTTGGTATAGGAAAAGTTATGAATATATCAAAAAGAAATGGGAAATGTGTCCCCCTTTTCAAACAGAATAATGTGACTAGGAGGTCAAGGGTTCAAGCAGTGGAAATAACCTCTTCAAAAAATGCAAGGTAGGGATAGAGATGATATCATGACCCTTCCCAAGTCCTTGTACTGCAGAGGTCTGCATATATTTCTTTTACGATGTATTAAACCTGTTAGGTAACAACTTATCGCTCCAATATCCCTATTTTCTTTCAGCAATAAACTTGACCATATTCCCAACAAAAATTATGATAACAATAACTACACCTCAAATTCCAAACAAGCCGAGGTTGTCTATACGAATCTTCAAATCATCATTTAAGCTTAATTCATGTCATCATCATGCCATATTAAAAGAAATGAAAAATAAGTTATATATATAATAATATTAAAAGTTCTCTAACAAGACTAAGAGCCTTTTGTGTTAGCTGAGTTTAAGTAATTATCTATATCTATATCTTCTATACTATCTTTAAAGCTTGAACTCCCAAACTTAAATGTTGAATTACTATAATACCCCTGACTAAAAATACGCAATTTTTGTATTTATTAATTTCATTAATTTTGTTATATTGAAAGTAGATACCTTTTCAAATAAAAGGATTGTGACTATTCCGAAGGGTTGTGATTTTTTCAAAGAGTTGTGACTTTTTATAAAAGGTTGTGTCTTTCTTGACGAGTTGTGCCTTTTGCAAAGGGTTGTGACTTTTTCAACAAGCTATGATTTTTTCAAAAGGTTGTGACTTTTCGGATAAGGCACAATTAACACTTATTCATACTATTATTTTGTAGGTATAAATAGAGGGGTTTCCCTACACTTTTAAACTACAATTTTATTAAGTTGTCTACTCTTCTTCTCCTTAAAAATCTCAAGTGTTATTTGCAAAATTGATCAAGTTCTAAATTCAAAGAAATTTGAGGTACCTTAGAGTTAGTGAAAAAAATGTAGCAAATCATTCATCGATTCACACTCGGATTTTTTCTTACCATTTTCATGAGTTAAGAGTGACGAGAAGTTGTGGGAGAGACAATAATATTAAACCGATAACAAAATGCCATATGATTGGGTAAGATATTTCTTCTTTGTTTCTTTGTTTTTTGTCTTTTTGTTCTTTTCCCTCAAACGAAGGAGTTTCTTCGTAATTTTTCTAAAACAATGGGTATCAACGTAGTCCATTGAATTATTATTTTTGATGTTAAATTCACACTATTTCACAAATAGATTTTCACTTTTACTTGTATTATGATAATATAGCTATTATAATACTTATTTTTGATAGATATGTATGTAAAAATGAACGGAGAAAGTAAAAAGTGTTGGTGGCAAGAGATTTAAATCAAATGGAACACTAGAGTGAGTATAGCATGACCATATATTTTCGTCTTCCTTCTTCATTGACTATGTATAGTTCCATATAATTTTTCTTTATGTCACGGGATACACTCCTTACTTGCTATATAAAAATAGGTAAGCAAGTAGTGATTGATCATAAAATGATCTTAAATCAAATTAATGATTCTATAAATAATACTTTAAATTTATTTATCTATTAATTTTTATTGTTGAAAGATTTAAAATTTTATATCATGATACAACTTCGATAAGATACTAGATACTTTCATTAAACAACAACTATATGATATGTATGCGGCAGAAAAAAGGAGAAGACTACAATTCCATTAAGATAAGGTAGAAACTTAATGAAATGAAATATTTTTCCTCATAGGTGATATTATTCATATATTAAAATTAAATTATGCTTCGGAATTATATATCACCGCCATTCATGATAACAACCAAGTACACTTTTTTGGTAAAGTTACCTCTCTATGATAATAGCCTTATTCATATTAATTGAGTAATAATATTTTATGAAAGATATGTTACATATAAAGATAAAATATTGAAATACTTAAGGTAATCCCTATTAGTGTCATGCACATACTAAATTTCAAGTATGAATATTTAAGACAATTGTACTTAAATCGTGTACATCATTTATGTTCATAAGCTCAAGAGGGAAGGCTATTGGTGACATTTTCTGAATGGATATTTTTTTTTCTATTTTGTTGGTTAGATTTGTTTACAAAATTGAGTGAAGTAAGAAATAATATTATTAAAGAAATGTTACTTTCTCCAATATGTAAATTTTGAATGTATTTTGAATGTTTTAACGACATTTGGTCATTTTGATCTCAAAATACAAGTAAGTCTATGACAATATGCATTAATAATTTAAAAACAATTGTCCTATGTTCGTTCAAATATAATTATTTACTAAAAAACTATAATTTAGTAATATTAATTCTATTTTACAACATCATAATATATATATATATATATATAATAGACACGTGCAATGCACGTGCCGTGAAACTAGTTAAGTAACAAAAGTTTAAAAGCAATTTTTAAGTGTTGGAGCAGAAAAGAAGCAATTGATGTGTTTGGTAAAGAAGGGCTGAAAAGCTCTTTTCTACTTAATTGACTGAAATACCCTAATTTTATTTAAAGTAAAAATAAGCTTGTTATTTCAACTTTTTAACTTTAAATTAACTCAAAAATAAATTATTTTGTGTCTCAATTTACATTTAAGTTATAAATTACTCTGATGAGATTACTATGAATAAATATAAGTTATTTTATTTAAATAACTATTATGCTGTAATTTGACTCAAGTTGTATATAAAAAAAAAATATTCCAATACTACAAAAAAAATTAACATATAAATTAAAGAAAGTTATTTTCTCTTGAGAAAATCTCCTAAAGAAAGACTCCTGGAGATAGATGACTCAAGAACTCTGAATTAAAGAGTCCTAAATAGGGCTTCTATAAAGGGAGGGTATTTGGATATAGAACATATCAGAGAACGAGTAATTCTTTTGGTCAAACTAGAAAAGTTGTTAAGTAAAAAAAGTATTAATAAGTTGAGGGTGACCAACTTACAACTTTTAGCTTATTTTGGCTTAGGAAAATACATGTAAAGCAAACACCAAATTAAGTTAAGAAGTGCTTAAAAGCAGTTTTTACCAGCTTTTATTCCCTCCCAAACAACCTCTAAATCCTATTCACCATTAGGGAGCATCATCTATATGGATTATTTTATTGTTCCCGATTTTTAGCTAAGTCTACATTGAACTCCAGAATTTGTAACTTTCGAAACAACGTTCTTGATGTGATTTTAGGTCTACTTCATCCTCTTTAACTTTTTCAGTCACCATAGTATCATGCTTCTAGATCGGTGCATCTGTAAGTTAATATAAGATATAACCAAGCCATCTCAAGCGACCTTTAGGAGAATGTGGTCATTTTAATCAACTCTAATCGTATATGACCGTACCTCCATCTTAGCATCCCCATCTCTGCAACAATCATCTTGTGGATTTGTTGGATGTAAGTGACCCAACATTCACTACCACATAATATTGCAGATCTTGTAATTGTTCCATGAAACTGTGCTACCTTTACATACATGATCATTTAGATATCCTCCCTACAAAGATTTGTTGGAATCCTAGAATCCCTTAAATCAAGTGTCCATGTCCTGCCAAAACATGGCTTTAGCTTCTGCATCTTATCCTATTTGCAGAGTACATGCACTAATAACTTTGATTATCTCCTTTCTCATACAAGTCTTGATGCAATAATCATATCCCAAACTCATTTTACTTCTACAACCATATCTTTAGGTCTTGGTTCTACAATAATCTCACACCATTCCTACTTTTATCTATCTCAAAATACCATGACTGTTTCTTACCAGGTAATTACTATTAATGTAAAACCACCAGCTCTAAGGTGCTGTCATTATAATCCAAAAGAAAGAAAGATAAAAGAAAAGGAGAATCCCAATTGTCGATACAAATATTATATGAGCTACAATAGGGATTCAGCATCACAAACCAGCTCCAATTCACACCAAAATGACAACATCATGATGCAATCAGATATAACTTTTAAAATAGAATTTTCTTGTCCTTCAAAACGTCTTATATTTCTCTCGTCCCAGATACACCACCATATACTGTACAGACGGGTATGGTGTCCCAAGTCTTTTTCAGGTTCTTAGACAATCCTTTCCTCTTCCAGCATGACTGAAATTCAGCAGCTGTTCTTGGCATGCTCCATCTCATAACTAAAAAAATTAAGAGATATCTGTTGGATCAAAGAAGTTGTAGGGCAATGTAGAAAAAGGTGGTTGACTGATTTAGATTTCTGGTCGGAACTGGTCGGAATGGCTGGACGACTTCAACGGACAAAAAAATTCTCAAAAAAGATTGATCGGAACAGCCCTCACGCGCCGGCACGTGAGCCAGATCTCACCGGAAACTGCCACCTTCTATCGGCTCGTCAGAGCGTGTGGGGTGAGATTTTCCGGTGATTCTGGCTGGGGTTTGGTCGCGGGAGCTTTCCGAGCCTCGTGGTGCGGTTGGTTTTGCGCAACACCCACAGAAAGAAAAATTAAAAATAATTGACACAAATCAGACCCAACAGCCACCGGAAATTGACCAATAATGACTTGTTTGTTCTCACCAATGCTCTCATACCATATGAAAATATGGCACCGGGGCCTAACTCAATCTCAAAAGCTAGCTCAAGAGGGAGGATTGCCCAAGTGCATATACAGAGATTACCGGTCCATTCCCCAACCAATGTGGGACTTTTACCCACTCTAACACAACACATGTAGCATCTATTTGTTACATGTATTCCTCTTCTTAGCAGATTATCTTGAGTCAAGCATGATTCTTTCGTAATCAAACACATAATTTGTTCTTTACTTTTCCTCATTTTCTTAGATGGACCATAAAAAATCTGATTAGAACATGTGACTTCTGAGCAGCATATCATGAATGGACTATGAATGAACCATTACCATGTCCCCCTCCACAACACTTGACCATTACTGTTGTTGAAACAAGAAAAAGTGGAAAGAACTAAGAAGTCCGAAAATTTTTGCAAGTCTTCTATTCTGAGATAAGGGTAATTTTGTATTCACAAAAATACATCATCCAAAAAATGATGAGATGTTCACTTACAACCCACATTGGGCAAGACAAAAACCATCCGGACTAGTCTATAAACTTTACAATTTCCCTATGAAATCAACTAACATTCCTATATCCCACCATATCTTGTTTACACTTTACATAAAAAACAAAGAAGGATGATGCAGTTCAGTTTAATTTTCCTGATGTTGTTACTTTTTCCTTCAAAACATCTTGCTTTTCTTACTTTCCATACAGTCCACCAAATATAGGCTGGGGTCAACTTCCACCAGTCTTCCTCTGTGTCTCTTCTTCCAATTGTTTCCCAGTTTTCAGCATTTCCAAAGTAGTCTTGGGAACTGCTGAAGTGTGTGATCATCTCATCTAAAAAGTTAAGTTGTTAGCAAGAGCACACTTTATTATATGATTATTTTCTCAACACGCCTCCTCACATGCGAGCCTATTTTTTTTTCATAGGCCAAGCAAATGTTTTTTTAAAAAAATTAATAATGGTACGTGAAAATGCTTTTTGATTTGGGTGGCAGTGAGATTCGATCTTAGGACCTTTGTATCAACTTGGTATCAGAGCAAGGTCTGTCTCAATGTTGGAGCCCCCAAAATCAAAATTGTCCACGCACCAAATGCTAAGCACTGGGCGTGAGGAGGGGTGTTAAAGAATGACAAAAGTCCCACATTATTGGTGGTTAATGAGATGGGTGAACTCCTTGTAAGGCTTAGACAATCCTCCTCCTTTGAGCTAGCTTTTGGGGTGTGAGTTAAGCCTAAGATCTAATTTAACAGGAACTATCCAGCTCAATACTAGCATACACAAGAACACGTTCCATATAATTGCAGTTGTTTTACCGTGTAAGAAAAGATAATCATTAAATCCTACTTCATTGTCACACAAAAAACACCTTGAGCAATCTGTAAACCTCTTTGCTCTAAAACTTCATGGGTTATACAAGCTATTCTGATCACCCACCAAGCAAAACAGAAAACTAGGGGAATTTTGATCTTCAAGATGTTGCAAGGGCCAAGTTATTGTGAAAAACAGACTAATGCTTTTGTTCCAATAACAAAATTTAGCTATAAATACACCCTAACAATGTAGCTTCCAAGGGATTTTGTCATGACCCGAGGAAACACCTGGAAAAGAGTTCAGACTCCGTAGAATTGCTCTTTCGACCCATTCATACCATTCAGAATTGCTCGAGTTCCATTTAGTGATGTCGAAAGACTTGAACCCAGCATTGAAATAAATTTTGTTCTCTTTCATCCTAGGCTAAGGTGTGTAGCAATTATCACAGTGGGTGATAATTGTTGGCTTAGAAAGAAAAGGCTAAGATTCCGGTGGTTGTTGCCGGAAAGATTGGTTTCTACTGCCCTAGAAAAGTAAGACAGAGAAAGTGCATTGTTATTCGTGCCTGGGAGTAAAAAACGTTGTATAAAGATTTAAACGTTGTATAAAGATTTAAACACTGTATAAAGATTTAGTAATATTTCACTTTATGAAGAAAAGAAACTAAATAATTGATATTTCACTTTATCATAAAAAAATTCAATTTTCTGCGAACCCAGGATTTCAAGACTTTGGGTGCACCAATATTACCTTATCTCAAATATGAAACTTAAAATAAAAACAATGAAAATAGGTCATTTAGCTGGATTCGAACCCAGGTCTTGCGGTTGGTTCCTTTCGCTAGTACCAGTTAGCACAACATCGCTCTTATGCTCTTCATGGGTGCACTACTAATCATAGCCAATTTCTCAATATAGATATGCAAATATACACATGATTTTTTATGAAGTTAACAGGTGCACATGCACCCCCACCTTATAGTGTGGGTCCTCCTCTGTTTCTTTGGTCATATATTTGTCATTCATGTTTATAATTGTTATTCTTGGACTAAACATATATATTTGTATTTTTTTTCTCCCTTTGCGCCTTTTTTTCATTAAAGCCCACTCTTTATTTACACTTTGCGCTTAAAGCCCCCATACACCTTAGAGCTTTTTATGCTTTTCTTGCTTTGATAACATTGTACCCTCCTCCATGAAAGATGCCTATGCGAGTTGGTTATAGTGGAGAGGTGACAAAACTGTCAAAAGAATCTGAAGAATGATTCCAGCTGTTAGTTTTTGGTGTCTCTGGAAAGAGAGAAATAGCAGATGATTTGGTGGAATCTCGACTCCTATTAGCACCCTCAAGGCTACATGTTTGGAATGCTTATTCAGTTTGGCACTTCCTCCCCCCCCCCCCTTAAATAGTGTGGATAACTTTTTGGATTTTGTTAGCTCCCTGACTTTAGCTTAGTAGAATATTCAGGGAAGTTTTGGCTGTTTTACAGGTAAGTTTGCTTCATGTTTTGTTTGAAGCAGTTTCTTTTGCTCTCTTGTAACCTTGCATCTTCTAGATGCTTTTCTAACATCATTTGATTACTTTAGCCAAAAAAGAAAAGATTTAACAGTAAAGATACGCTTACAATGTAGCTTCCAAAAAGGTTTATCATGGACGAAGGAGGCACCTGGGAAAGAGTTCATAGTCCATAGCAGATTTGCTATTCTACCCACCTCCCAGTCATTTAAAGCTCTTCCACAAGTGAGATTCCAACATGTGGATTCCATAGCAGGAAGAAGTGTCACTTTTCTGTAGGGTCTAGGAAAGTGGCCTTTAGATAGTCTTCACATATCCAGCGCTCAAACCAGAACTGTGTTTTCATACCATTCTCCATTTTGAAGGATATGTTAGTGTTGAACTGGATCCATAGCCTTCTGATGATTATCCACACACTATAGCCAAAAGTTCTATAAACTTCCTCAGTTGTCCAGAGGTTAAAGAGCCCAAACATCTCTACGATGAACCTTATCCATAAAGTCATATCTTCTATGCAAAATATTCACAGCCATTTTCGTAACAGATAATTGTTGTGCAAGCTGAGTTTCTTCATGCCTAAACCCCCTTGCTTTCGTTTAAGAGTTATGCCATCCCATTTCACAAGGTTGAAGCCCCCACTCTCTTATTTCCCTGCCACAAGGAGGTCCTTCTCAATTGGTTGATCTTCTTTTCAATGATCTTTGGTATCCGGAACAGGATCACCATATATGTGGGTAGTGCATCCATCACAGATTTGATAAGTGTCAATCTGCCTCCTAAGGTAAATATTGACTCTTCCATCTTGCTAGCTTCTTGTCACATCTCTCCAACACTGAATTCCAGACTTCTAGCTCCTCATTCTTGCTCCTAATGGCATTCCCGAGTAGCTTGTGGGCTGGGAGGCAACTTGGCATCCTAGATTCATAGCCAACATCTGCATTGTGTGGAATTCATTTGCCCATACTTTGTTGTGATGACACTACTCCATAAAGGAATTTCTTCACCATTGAATCTCAATAGCCATTTCATTAAGAGGCCCCTATTTTGCTTTTTTGTGTGTATGAAACGGTAACATGGCTCCTATTTTGCATTTTTAGATTCTTGATACCCAAACCTCCTCCTTTCTTTGTGATGACAGAGTTCCATCTGACTCAGTTAAATGTTCTACATTCTTTGTCCCCTTGCCATAGAATCACGCATCCCCTGCGGCCCTGCCATATAGGACCTGCCTTATGTTTTGCTCCTGATGGCAATCCCAGATAAACTGTGGGAAGACTCTCTATCGCACTTTGTTTGACAACAAAGACTAGCTGCTAGGTTCTATCTTTTTTGCAGTTCATTGACCAGAAGTTTATAACCCGTGTCACCTATTTCTCTAGCCTTTTTTTCTGTCCATTTGATTTCCTGTAGGCATGCAATATCAACTCTCCTCCTTTGTAGGGTATCCACTAATTCCATGGCTTCCCCGTCGAAGTGTCTATGTTTTAGCTACCTACCCAGATCCCACTCTCATGGACTAGTTTTTTTAACCTCATCTGTCTATGATGCGAGAAACCTTTTATATTTTGCACCACATCGGGCATGAATAAATTCCCCAATAAAAAACAATAATTAGAGATGTAGAAGCTACATGATGTTTTAACTTGATTTCTGTTTCAAAATATCAGCAAGCTACCAAATACATTATTGTCAAAGTTCCTTCGGTTAATATACAAAAGAAAAAAATAAAAAGAAAACAACTTGGTACCAGAAGTAATCACAATCACAAAAAAGTAATCCCCAATTAACATATTCAACTCTTGTGTCAAATATTAATTACATAATAAAATAAATAAAGATACTCCCATCTCACCCAACTTACTATATGTCCTTTGAATTTGGTTACAATTTGTTGTTTATTATACTTTGATTATCTTATTATCTTGTTGTGATTCCTGTTCAAGATGATTTGTCATGTTGTCCATAGTATTTTCCATGAGTACTTCACTTCTGTTTTCTTTTTGCCATACTGCTTTGGACTATTTCTTTCTTTGAGTTGTAGGTCTATCAAAAACAGCCTCTTTACCTTCCTACCCTCCCATACCCCACCTTGTGGAATTACACCAGATATATTGTTGTCGTTGTTGTTGTCATCATCTCACCCAACTAAATATCCTATTTCTATATCTGGGATTGTCCAAAAATTTCCACATTTCTCTCTACTAGAGCTCCTCCCCTCCCTAGATTCGTGGAAAGCGGAGGTCCGACTTTTTACCATGTAGATATTTCCTACAAAATTCAAATTATTTTTCAATAATGGTTTACTGATGAAACCCCCTTGTGACTAAAAGATTCAAATTTTTCAAAAACTAATTTACTTGCAGTATTGAACTCAACCAGTTTAAATAGAGTAAGTAAATTGTTGAAATAAAACGAGTGGTCTATATTGGGAAATAAAAGTTGGATGTTCAATAAGTTGAGTAAAAAGTACAATAACTTATGCATGAAGTACAACAGCCAAAAGTTCATCAGAGCAGTTCAAAAACAAAGAAATTTGCAGGAAATCGGTGATAAAAATAAAAAAGGGTATGATTAAGGAACTAACCAGGAGCAGATGAAGGAAGGTTGCGGCGTTGAGGAAGATTGAAATGATCATAGGCGATATGGGCAGCATGATTTTGGGCTTCTTTGGAAGAACGGCATTGGTCCTTGGGCGACTCAAAGGAGACTCCATTCACTACAACAGTGGCTGTGAAACGAGGGTTGTGATCAGGGCCGTCTTTCTCCGTCGCGTACTCTGGCAAATTCCATTCGAATTGATGGCAAAGCTCTTGTAGCTTCGTTTTGTACATTTTTTCTCAGTTTACAGTAAAGGCGAAAAAATTGAGGGAAGGTATCAACTTCTCTTCTTACAATGTCCCAGCTTCAGACTATTTTTACTTTTTTTTTGGGAGAGAAAATATTTTTAATTTGATATATAATTGGCTAGTACTAGTAATTTTGTTTTATTTTTTTGCTGAAGTACTTGTAAATATTTATTTCTGCTTTGTGCGGACATAAAAAGTGCATAACATATGACTGAATAACACGTTGTTAATATTATTGCTCTATTGTTAAAGAATTACGAAAGAAGATGGAAAAATGCAAAAGAGATCTTATATAAGTTATGCAATAAGGTTCTCATATATGTAAGGTATGATTTATCTTTATGTTATAATTATTTATGTGACAGATCTGCGTTACCATTTGGAGTAAGTATTTAAAGAAACTTATTGACTTTTTATACGTTTAATTTTATCCGATTGAGAAGAGAATTTCTTGATTTATTTTAATAATTGAATTTAGTGAAAGGTATGTTTTCAATCTTTATATGAGGTATGTGATATGTTAAGCTATATTTATTAACTACTAATGTTGATTATAATAAATCAATAATCTCAACTTTGTGTGTAATTTTATAATATACGATCATATTAATGATCATCAAAAGTGATAAAATTACAATTATTTTGAAGCTTGAGGTTGAGCTTCATTGTGGGTAAGAATGTAGATTTATGTTTTATCGCATCAAAAGAATAAGATGATGGATTCATGTCCAATCGCACAAAGAGGGTAACACATTGGGTTAAAGTTCTGATGCGCCATAATGATAGAATATTGGGTTCAAGACCCATCGATTTATGACCTAAGACACTTTTATATGGATAAGACATTAAATATGAGTCTCTAATGACTAAAGAAAAACTAATGTATTTTTGATGAGAAGTCGTGAAATTTACTGAATTTACTCCATTAGTTAAAATGAATGTGGTAGTAGTGCATAATATGTCTGAAAGAAGACAAGTGATTTAATAATGCACATAAATATGGAATGAGGTACTAAAGCTATCATAATTTGATATGCTCAGATTTTTGTGTTTCATTCATGAATAATGAGAACTTTTTATAAATGCTAAAGATGTAGATACATTCTCTAAATAGAATGAGGTGAGAGTCACCATACAAGGCATGGAAAAGATTGCGAAATTTGGTCAATGATGTAGTATCACCAAGAATTTCTCTAAAAAGACATGTATTATAGAAAAGTTTAATACTCTATCTTCAGATTTGTATTGGACAAGAATTAGTGCAATTGAGGCACATTCTATGATAAATAAGAAGTTAACTAATTTCAATACTTTCTTAATTTGACATGATTGTCTGGGACATCATTAGTCTATAATGTTTAGAAGAATTATGGAAAATTAAAATGGACATCAATGAAGAACCTAAAAAATTCTTTTAAATGGTGAATTTTCAGGCAAGTTAATTGTGAAACCATCATCAATGAAAGTTGAGATTGAATCACATGCGTTCTTGAAACATATACATACGGATATTTGTGGACCTATTCACTCACCTAGTGGGTTGTTTAGATAATTCATGGTCCTAATAGATGATCCTTCTATATGGTGTAACGACCTGTTTAGTCGTTTTGAGCAGCAGATTTTATTTCTGGAAAAAATGGCTGAGACGACGGAACCCACGACGGACCGTCATAGGCACGACGGACCGTCGAGGGTGTCTCGTTCCAAAACACTTAGAATTCTGAAATTTGGGTACTGAAATCGACTCTCTGAATTTCGCGACGACATGGCAGGACGGACCGTCGTGGGCACGACGGACCGTCACAGACCCTTTAGTGAAATTGAGTCTCTGAACTCTGTGACGGAAGCAGCAGGACGGACCGTCGCAGGCACGACAGGCCGTCACAGGCTGCGTAATCCCAGGGTGGGTCGGATTTCTGTTAATTGTTTTAAGGGGCGTTTTGGACTATTCCTGCTATAATTATAAATTTAGTGGGTTAATGTTAATAATTTAACTACTTGAGGGTTAAAGGAGATAACCTTGAATTAATTAAGGGGTTAATTCATCATCTTTTATACTTAATTATATGCTAATTAGGGTAAAAGAAAGAGGGTTTGAATAAGAAAAATAGAAGAACAAGGAGGGGGAACGATCGATCGAGAGAGAGAAATGCAGCTTTGAGGATTAGCTTGCTTGATCACAATTCTTCGGTGGAGGTAGGTTATGGTTTATGCTATTCGTAGTAAACTCTTAATAGCGAATGATATGCATTGGTAGTATTGTAAACCCTTCTATATGCTTAATTGTATGCTTGCATGAATGTGATTATATAATTGTGATAAAATAAGCATGATGAAGCTATTGAATCCTAAATCTTGAAAAACCCTAATCTACTTTGTCAATGATGATGCCTTGTATAAAAGAAGTTTTGATGAACGAAAGTAGTGAGATTAGGGGATCGGGTGTCACGTTCCGACACCAGGATAGTAATAGAGGATCGGGTGCCACGTTCCGGTACCAGGATAGTATATGAGGATCGGAGTGTCACGTTCCGACACCAGGATAGTATATGGATCCGGGTGCCACGTTCCCGGTACGGATAGAATGAGGATCGGAGTGCCACGTTCCGGCACCAAGATAGAATATGGATCGGGTGTCACGTTCCGACACCAGGATAGAATATGGATCGGGTGTCACGTTCCGACACCAGGATAGTATATGAGGATCGGAGTGTCACGTTCCGACGCCAGGATAGTATATGGAGCGGAGTGTCACGTACCGACACGAGAGGAATAAAGATAATGAATCTTGAAAGATGTTAATGTACTCAATTTAAAGAACTAATTCAAAAATGAGTATGATGGGGAGGCGTGAGTCCTCATTGATGTGCTTGGTGTTGTGACCAAGGGTTATGGTAATTGTAAATGCTGCATGCTAAGAATATTAGTTGATTTTATGATGTTATCTGATATATACTGTTTTCTATTTTGAGTTGGCCGATGATACCTACTCAGTACTTGTGTTTTGTACTGACCCTACTTGTATGTTTCTTTCTTTGTATTTGTGGAGTGCAGCAAAACGTACCGTCGTCTTCAACTCAACCGCAACTCTAGCCAGTCTTCATTAACCCGGATTTCAGGGTGAGCTAATGCTTCTAGCTTGGACTGGGTCTTCTTCTTCGTGTCTTGATGCCTTGAAGTTCCGGCATGGACTAGCTTTTCATTTATTTTAGCTTCTTAGATACTCTTAGATTTAGTAATTTGAGGATAGATGTTCTTATGATGATGACTTCCAGATTTTGGGAATAATAAATGTCAGTTTTTAGAAGTTATTGAATTGGTTTTTATTAATGAGTTTTAAGTCTTCTGCATTGTATTTTGTTCATTATGCTTGAAATGGTGGAGTTTAGATTGGTTGGTTCGCTCACATAGTAGGATAAGTGTGGGTGCCACTCGCGGCTCGATTTGGGTCGTGACAAACTTGGTATCAGAGCATTAGGTTCGTTGGTCTCATCACACAAGAACGAGTCTAGTAGAGTCTTAAGGAACGGTAGGGGGACGCCTTTACTTTTCTTTGAGAGGCTATAGGACTTTAGGAAAATTCCATTCTTTCTTTCTTTCCTTCGTGCTATTACTTGGATCCAATTGGTATCTAGGTGATACAAATTGGTATCTGACCATCTTCACTCTATTTCGCAGATAGTTAGAACTAGAGCAACGACTGCGCCAACACCAACATCGGCAAGACAAGAAGCGTCTGAGCCAGCCACTGGGGCTGTAGCTCGAAGAGGAGTAGTGGCAAGAGGTCGTGGAAGAGGTCGTGGGAGGACGTCCTCTAGAGAAAGAGGACAAGCACCTAGCCCATCTGGTACTAGGGCGGTGACTCCTCCACCAACTGAGGAAGTGGTAAGAGAGGGTGAGGACGGGGAGAATGAACAAGTGCAGAATGAGGAAATGTCACCCCAACCTACCCCAGAGATGATCAATCAGGTTCTTGCTTATCTTAGCGGGTTATCTGATCAGGGCCAGACACCTCCAGTGTTTTCTGCACCAACACCTCCGGTTTCGGAGGTACAACATGCAGCTACTATGGCTCCCCGCATGGATGCCTCATTGGAAATAGGCACGTTTCCTCGATTGACTACTGGGCCTATAATGACTAGTGATCAGCACGAACTTTTCAGTAAGTTCTTGAAATTGAAACCTCCAGTCTTCAAGGGTGCTGAATCTGAGGATGCCTACGATTTTCTGGTTGACTGTCATGAACTACTACACAAGATGGGTATAGTAGAACGATTTGGTGTTGAGCTTGTGACTTATCAGTTTCAAGGGAACGCCAAAATGTGGTGGCGGTCACATGTTGAGTGTCAACCAACAGAGGCACCACCTATGACTTGGGCATCATTCTCTAGCCTGTTTATGGAGAAGTATATACCCCGTACTTTGAGGAATAGGAAGAGAGATGAGTTTCTAAGCCTAGAGCAAGGCAGGATGCCGGTCACTGCTTATGAGGCTAGGTTTCGTGCACTATCCAGATATGCCACCCAGCTCTGTTTCAGTCCACAAGAACGGATTCGCCGTTTTGTGAAGAAGTTGAGATCAGAGTTGCGGATTTCAGCCTTACAGGTAGCGGCTACAGCGAAATCCTTTCAGAAAGTGGTAGACTTCGTGATAGAGGTGGAGGGAGTGAAGCCAGATGACTTCACCATGGCATCGACATCAAAAAGGTTTCGAAAGGGAGGTGAGTTTAATGGTTCTTACTCCAGAGGGCAAGGCTCAGGAGGTATCCAGCCCGACCTATTCAGTCTTCACTACAGACTGTAGTTGGGGGTCCACCTCAGACCGTCAACATTCTCTGAGGTTGGAGGTTATCCCCAGACTTCGTCATTCTCACAGAGACCCATGTTTGACTCCAGAGAGTGTTATGGATGTGGGGAGACTGGACATATTAAGAGATATTGTCCAAAACAGAGTTACAGACCCCCAATAGCCAGAGGTAGAGGTGGTCATGGAAGAGGCCGTCATTCTGGAGGACGTGGTGGCCGAGGTAATGGTGGTCACCAAAACGGCCGGGGTGACGGGCAAATTGGAGCCACTACAGCACTACATGGTAGGGGAAACGGGCAGACAGGCGATAGGGCCCATTGTTACGCTTTCCCTGGGAGATCTGAAGCAGAGACATCTGATGCGGTCATCACAGGTATCTTTTGGTTTGTGATTGCATGGATTCTGTATTGTTTGATCCTGGATCCACATTTTCTTATGTATCTTCCTCATTTGCTACTGGTCTTAATTTACATTGTGAATTGCTTGACATGCCTATTGTGTCTGTGTTTCTACTCTATGGTGTGGGTTGAGTCTGTATGTCGAAAAGGTGTAAAGGTCTTGTCCTGTGGCTTTGTAGGGAGCAATACTCATGTAGATTTGGTTATTTTAGAAATGGTTGACTTCGATGTAATTCTGGGTATGACTTGGCTTTCTCCGAATTTTGCGATCTTAGACTGTAATGCAAAAACTGTAACGTTGGCCAAGCCTGGGACAGATCAGTTAGTGTGGGAGGGTGACTACACTTCCACTCCGGTTCGTATCATCTCCTTTCTTCGTGCTAAGAGAATGGTTAGTAAAGGGTGTTTAGCTTTCTTGGCACATCTCAGGGATGACACTACCCAAGTACCTTCGATTGAGTCGGTTTTGGTAGTTCGTGAGTTTCTGGATGTGTTCCCTAAAGATCTTCCTAATATGCCACCAGATAGGGATATTGACTTCTACATTGATCTTGAACTGGGCACTCGCCCCATTTCTATACCCCCTTATAGAATGGCTCCCGCGGAGTTAAGAGAGTTAAAGGCCCTACTTCAAGAGTTGTTAAGCAAAGGCTTTATTAGACCAAGTGCATCTCCTTGGGGTGCTCCTGTTTTGTTTGTGAAGAAGAAGGATGGAAGTTTTAGGATGTGCATAGACTACAGACAACTGAATAAGGTAACTATTAAGAAGAAGTATCCTCTTCCTCGCATCGATGATTTGTTCGATCAGTTACAAGGTGCTTGTACCTTCTCAAAAATCGACTTGAGATCTGATTATCATCAATTGAAAATACGGGCAACGGATGTGCCCAAGACTGCTTTTCGGACCAGGTATGGACATTATGAGTTCTTAGTAATGTCTTTCGGGCTTACGAATGCCCCTGCCGCTTTCATGAGCTTGATGAATGGGATTTTTAAGCCATATCTGGATCTCTTTGTCATCGTATCATTGATGATATATTGGTATACTCAAAGAGCAAGAAGAAAACATGAGGAGCACTTGAGAATTGTATTGGAAATGTTGAGGGAGAAGAAGCTTTATGCCAAATTCGCCAAGTGTGAGTTTTGGCTAGATTCAGTGTCCTTCTTGGGGCACGTGGTTTCTAAGGATGGAGTGATGGTGGATCCATCTAAGATTGAAGCAGTGAAGAATTGGGAGAGACCTACTAATGTTACAGAGATAAGGAGCTTTATTGGTTTAGCTAGCTACTACCGTCGATTTGTCAAGGGATTTTCCTCTATTGCTTCCCAATTGACAAATTTGACTAAGCAGAGTGTTCCATTTGTATGGTCGGACGAGTGTGAAGAAAGCTTTCAGAAGCTCAAGACTTTGTTGACTACTGCACCAATTCTCACCTTGCCAGTGGAAGGTAAGAATTTCATTGTCTATTGTGATGCATCCTATTCGGATTTGGGTGCAGTGCTAATGCAAGAGAAGAATGTAATTGCTTATGCTTCGAGGCAATTAAAAGTGCATGAACGTAACTATCCGTCCCATGATTTGGAATTGGCTGCGGTAGTGTTTGCATTAAAGCAATGGAGACATTATCTATATGGGGTTAAGTGCGAAGTCTACACGGATCATCGTAGTCTACAGTATGTTTTTACTCAGAAGGATTTGAATTTGAGACAGAGGAGATGGATGGAACTACTGAAGGATTACAATATCACTATCTTGTATCATCCGGGGAAGGCTAATGTTGTGGCAGACGCCTTAAGTAGAAGGGCAGGAAGCATGGGAAGTCTAGCTCACTTGCAAGTTTCTAGACGTCCATTGGCTAGAGAGGTTCAGACTCTGGCTAACGACTTTATGAGGTTAGAGGTAAATGCTAAGGGAGGATTGTTGGCTTGTATGGAGGCAAGATCTTCCTTTCTTGACAAGATTAAGGGAAAGCAGTTTACTAATGAGAAATTGATCCGGACCCGAGATAAAGTGTTGCGAGGAGAGGCTAAAGAAGCAACAATCGATGAGGAAGGTGTTTTGAGAATCAAGGGAAGGGTATGTGTACCCTGCGTTGATGATTTGATCAACACTATTCTTACAGAGGCTCATAGTTCAAGGTATTCTATACATCCGGGTGCAACCAAGATGTATCGTGATCTAAAGCAACATTTTTGGTGGAGTAGAATGAAGCGTGACATTGTGGAGTTTGTTGCCAAATGTCCAAATTGTCAGCAAGTAAAGTATGAACATCAGAGGCCTGGAGGAACGCTTCAGAGAATGCCCATTCCGGAATGGAAGTGGGAGAGAATTGCAATGGACTTCGTGGTTGGTCTTCCAAAGACAATGGGTAAGTATGACTCCATTTGGGTAATTGTTGACAGGTTGACTAAGTCTGCTCATTTTATTCCGGTCAAGGTTACTTACAATGCAGAGAAGTTAGCCAAACTTTACATCTCGGAAGTTGTTCGATTGCATGGAGTTCCACTCTCCATCATATCAGATAGAGGTACGCAGTTTACTTCTAAGTTTTGGAAAACATTGCATGCAGAATTGGGTACTAGGTTGGACCTTAGTACTGCGTTCCATCCTCAGACCGATGGTCAGTCTGAGCAAACGATTCAAGTGCTGGAGGATATGCTTCGTGCATGCGTGATAGAATTTGGTGGTAATTGGGATAGCTTCTTACCCTTAGCAGAGTTCTCCTACAACAATAGCTATCGCTCAAGTATTGATATGGCCCCATTTGAGGCACTGTATGGGAGGAGATGTAGGTCTCCCATTGGTTAGTTTGATGCATTTGAGGTTAGACCTTGGGGTACTAACCTTTTGAGGGATTCATTAGAGAAAGTGAAATCTATTCAAGAAAAGCTTTTAGCGGCGCAAAGTAGGCAAAAGGAATATGCAGATCGAAAGGTTAGAGACTTGGAGTTCATGGAGGGTGAACAAGTTTTGCTGAAGGTTTCGCCCATGAAAGGGGTGATGCGGTTTGGTAAAAGAGGTAAACTAAGACCAAGGTATATTGGACCAGTTGAAGTACTTAAGCGAGTAGGGGAGGTGGCTTATGAATTAGCCTTGCCTCCTGGGCTGTCTGGAGTGCATCCGGTATTTCATGTGTCTATGTTGAAAAGGTACCATGGGGATGGAAACTACATCATTCGTTGGGATTCGGTTTTGCTTGATGAGAATTGTCTTATGAGGAGGAACCTGTTGCTATTTTAGATAGAGAAGTTCGCAAGTTGAGGTCGAGGGAGATTGCATCCATCAAGGTTAAATGGAAGAATCGTCCAGTTGAAGAGTCCACTTGGGAGAAGGAGGCGGATATGCAAGAAAGATACCCACATCTGTTTACAGATTCAGGTACTCCTTTTTTCCCTTGTTTCTTTTCTTGTGATCGTTCGAGGACGAACGATGGGTAAATTGGTATCTATTGTAACGACCTGTTTAGTCGTTTTGAGCAGCAGATTTTATTTCTGGAAAATATGGCTGAGACGACGGAACCCACGACGGACCGTCATGGGCACGACGGACCGTCGAGGGTGTCTCGTTCCAAAACACTTAGAATTCTGAAATTTGGGTACTGAAATCGACTCTCTAAACTTCGCGACGACATGGCAGGACGGACCGTTGTGGGCACGACGGACCGTCACAGACCCTTTAGTGAAATTAAGTCTCTGAACTCTGTGACAGAAGCAGCAGGACGGACCGTCGCAGGCATGACGGGCCGTCACAGGCTGCGTAATCCCAGGCTGGGTCGGATTTCTGTTAATTGTTTTAAGGGGCGTTTTGGACTATTCCTGCTATAATTATAAATTTAGTGGGTTAATGTTAATAATTTAACTACTTGAGGGTTAAAGGAGATAACCTTGAATTAATTAATGGGTTAATTCATCATCTTTTATACTTAATTATATGCTAATTAGGGTAAAAGAAAGAGGGTTTGAATAAGAAAAATAGAAAGAACAAAGAGAGGGAGAACGATCGATCGAGAGAGAGGAAAAATGCAGCTTTGAGGATTAGCTTGCTTGATCTTAATTCTTCGGGGGAGGTAGGTTATGGTTTATGCTATTCGTAGTAAACTCTTAATAGCGAATGATATGTATTGGTAGTATTTTAAACCCTTCTATATGCTTAATTGTATGCTTGCATGAATGTGATTATACAATTGTGATAAAATAAGCATGATGAAGCTATTGAATCCTAAATCTTGAAAAATCCTAATCTACTTTGTTAATGATGATGCCTTGTATAAAAGAAGGCTTGATGAACGAAAGTAGTGAGATTAGGGGATTGGGTGTCATGTTCCGACACCAGGATAGTAATAGAGGATCGGGTGCCACGTTCCGATACCAGGATAGTATATGAGGATCGGAGTGTCACGTTCCGACACCAGGATAGTATATGGATCGGGTGCCACGTTCCGGTACCAGGATAGAATGAGGATTGGAGTGCCACGTTCCGGCACCAGGATAGAATATGGATCGGGTGTCACGTTCCGACACCATGATAGAATGAGGATCGGAGTGCCACGTTTCGGCACCAGGATAGAATATGGATCGGGTGTCACGTTCCGACACCAGGATAGTATATGAGGATCGGAGTGTCACGTTCCGACACCAGGATAGTATATGGAGCGGAGTGTCACGTACCGACACGAGAGGAATAAAGATAATGAATCTTGAAAGATGTTAATGTACTCAATTTAAAGAACTTATTCCCAAATGAGTATGATGGGGAGGCGTGAGTCCTCATTGATGTGCTTGGTGTTGTGACCAAGGGTTATGGTAATTGTAAATGCTGCATGCTAAGAATATTAGTTTATTTTATGATGTTAACTGATATATACTGTTTTCTATTTTGAGTTGGCCAATGATACCTACTCAGTACTTGTGTTTGTACTGACCCCTACTTGTATGTTTCTTTCTTTGTTATTTGTGGAGTGCAGCAAACGTACCGTCGTCTTCAACTCAACCGCAACTCTAGCCAGTCTTCATTACACCGGATTTCAGGGTGAGCTAACCCTTCTAGCTTGGAATGGGTCTTCTTCTTCGTGTCTTGATGCCTTGAAGTTCCGGCATGGACTAGCTTTTCATTTATTTTAGCTTCTTAGATACTCTTAGATTTAGTAATTTGAGGATAGATGTTCTTGTGATGATGACTTCCAGATTTTGGGAATAATAAATGTCAGTTTTTAGAAGTTATTGAATTGGTTTTTATTAATGAGTTTTAAGTCTTCCGCATTGTATTTTGTTCATTATGCTTGAAATGGTGGAGTTTAGATTGGTTGGTTCGCTCACATAGTAGGATAAGTGTGGGTGCCACTCGCGGCTCGATTTGGGTCGTGACATATGGTCTCATATGTGACTATTTGTCATCTTGCAACTTGAGGTTTACAAAATTATTGGCACAAATAATATGATTAGTGACACAGTTTTCTGATTAAGTTCATTCGTCTTGATAATGATGTAGAGTTTTCATCCCAAGCATTTAATGATTAATGCCTATCAATTAGGATTGAACAAACTCAATACTAAAGTGAATGTGATAGTGAATAATAAAGTTCATTAATACATATATAATTTTATTGTGATGGAATCACGATTCACCTTTAGAAAAGATAGAGAAATTGAGAAAAAATAAATTTGAAAATTACTCTCGGAGTAGTAAAATTGAAATTTTCTCATATAATAATAAAGAAGAAATTCAATAAATCAAAATGCACATGCCATAGTAAACTTGGAGTTACAAGTACTAATAATTTTATTATTTGGCATGAATATCTTGGTCATCCCAAAGATGTGTGTATTGTGTAAAAGACATATATTGAAGAACTAGAAGATTTTTCAAGAATTCTTTTTGTTGCTCATTCTCATGTAAGTTGATTAGATCAACTAAAGTTGGGACTAAATTCATATATTCTGAAAAGTATGAAAGGTAAATATGAGTCTGTTCACCTATCATGTGACATGATAAAAAGAGCTATCGATAAGATAATCACATGTGTGTTTGTTGTCAACCTGTAGTTTGACATTCGCAAAATTGTTTGTGCAAGATAACTAAGTTAAGAGCACAACTTTCAGAATATAAAATCAAGATAATTCATCTTGATAATTTGATAAATATCCAAACTATCTTTGATACAAGTAGATCTGACATTAAATTCCTCAAATAAATAGTCAATCGTTGCTTATGAGAACAAAGTTTCACGGTCTGAAATATAATGTAGTTGTATGCATTAAAGTTATGATCAAATTTTCTTTCAATTGATTTATGGTCAGGGACTAGATATTTTTCATCTGATTATTTTGATGTGTAATATATAATCAATGAATATATCATGATCCATAAAGATAGACTCTGCAAAAGATTGAGATATATGTTAGTTTGTCTAACATAAGAAGGAGATTAGAAGCAACACAAAAGTTGTAAATACTCTTATTGAATGTCCCTTAAGGATAGAGTCTATGACATGCATAAAGCATGATAGACTAATCAATTCTAAATAAAATAATCCTTGAAAAGGGGAGGATCAAAGAATCAAAATGATCATAATAAGGATACAATGTGCTCTTGGAGAACTTACGACATAACACTTTATAAAACCTCATGAGAGGGATAGCTACCTCAAAATAATGAAGTGATGAGATCTCAATAAATTATGTCTATTGTGAATCGATACAAAATGATATATTGTTGATGATATCTTTGATACCATAGGGCGTATATTGTAAAAGATTATGAGGATATAAATTCTACATCTATTAAAACATGCTTGTGTAGAAATAATTATCAAGTGAAAAGTGAAATGATGCATCTTGGTAAGCGTAAAGCTTATTTGACTTGCAATCTAGGCACTAGAAGATGTCATACATCTAATATTGAATGTTGTCACTTGAAAATTTTGATATGAAAAATATAATGGGTTCAAAATTTAAAGCATATACAAGTTTTTGAAAAACTTGTCTATAATCCTCATAAGAATTAAATAGATTCAAAATGCATAGAGTATAAACAAGTATTACTGCTAGTTGATAACTAGAATTGAAACTCTTGAAAAGTTTTCAAAAGACAATAAATTATTTGCGTAAAGAAGTAAAGTAAGGTATTTGCAGAAATCTTTGATCCTGAAGTGAAGATTCATAAAATGAGATAGAAGAAAACATATTTCGTCAAGGTTTTTCTACACTCATGAGCTCCCAAGAATGGTAATATCAACATGCAAGAGGTTTGTTCAAGTAATATTATTGTTGATTTATTCACCAAGTCTAACCAACTACAACTTTCAAGAAGATGGTGCACAAGCTTGAAAAACGAAGATTCTGATCTCTGAATTGATGTTGTCATTAGGTGGAGTTAATACGTGATGTACTCTTTTTTCCTCACAAGGTTTTGTCCCACTGAGTTTTTCTGTGTAGGTTTTTAATGAGGCATCCGTAATGTGTATTATTAGATATTTGTACTCTTTTTACTTCACTAGATTTTTTTCCACTAGGTTTTATCTAGTAAGGTTTTAACAAGACACATAATCTACCGACATTCAAGGGGGAATGTTATAAACATATTTGTATTATAATGAATGTCTAATTATTTAGAGTCCTTTTTCGGATATGGTTAGGAATCATACTTGAAGACCAAGTTAGGTTTCCCCTATAAATGAAGGGTTTCATTCATTGTAAATAAGATTTGAGAAAGATATATGAATCCTGAATATACTTCAAGATGAATAAGAAGTCTTTTCTCTTCTCCCTACATTATTCTTCTTCTAAATTTATATAGTTTCATAACAATGAGAGTATTAATTAAAAATATCTTTAACACTTTAAGATGAATTACATTATTTATAAGAGTTGAGTAAATATATTTACATATCAATTTTTCATATATATTTTCTTTAAACTAGCTTTTAACATGTTCGTTGCACGTGATTACCAATTCAAAAAATACATGTATAATAAATAGTATTGCTTATTTAAGCGAAGATTTAAATAATAAGCTTTGCACAAAATATTATTACAGATTCTTTTGTGAATATTCGATGTGAGTTATTATATATATCTCTTATTCAGGCCAATCTATGAAGATGATCAATGAAATTTTTTATTAGTTAGATGCAATACCGTATAGAGTTATTTCAATTTGATGAGGGTCAATCATGTAATTAGTCTTATCTCACTAATATTACCTTATAGACAATATTTGTATGTATTTTCTTTTGTTATCTAACCAGATGTGTTTTGCACGTGTATTTCACGGAAACTGTTTAGAGGTCAGATGAACATGGGAACAGAACAACTACAATTTATTTTTTAGAATTAATTTTTTTATATTAACTTATATTTTACAAGTCACAACATAATAGACGACATTCTTCTTGTTGGCTCTCATATTTGATTTCTAAATTGATTATGTAGATAAATAAAAAATAGTTATTTTGACTGCACATAGTTAAATGAGAAATGTTTCCTCTTTTTGTTAATCGAAAAAACTAAAAATTAAATTTAAAGAACATCTATCGGTGAAATCATATATATAATCACATGTTTATGTTTCGCCCAACATAGTTAATTCATATACTTGTAAACGATTCAATTTATTGAACCATGCATGATTCATCCTAGAAAAATAACAATACCGTGTTATCACATACATAGGGGTGGTATAATAATATGAAAAATTATTGATCATTTGTTAATATAAGGAAAGATGAAAAATATAAACAATTAATGTAATAACTATGGGAATTCATAATACTATAACTAAACGGAATAGGTCCTAAAATACCCTCGAAGTATTGAAAATGGTATAAAACTATCATCCATCCACCTATTGGCTCAAAAATGCCCTTCTCATCCACGTATTGGCTCCAAAATAATCTTGTCATCCACCTTTGTGTTCAGAATTGACTACTTATTTAATGATTTTAAATGTAAACTATTTAAATATTTTTTTTAAATACTTGCATTCAACTATTGAATATAATTTAATTTATTAATATCATTTATAAACCAACACACTACCCACCATTATTAATTAAACCCCACCCAACTAATAAATCAATTTTAATATCAAATCGCCCTAGACACTACTAAAACACGATGAAAATACAGATTCCTAAAAATTACAACCAAATTATTTGAGTCCGAATTGAAGTCCCAATTAAATTTACCTCGAGCTACTTATTTAAGAGGACACTTTCAATAAGATTCTCTTTCAAGCTTGAATTTGAAATTTATGATTAAAAGTAAAGAAGTTGTACATCCTTAATTAATTCATGCACTTTTTTCTAATATAAATTAATAAATATTCATTATTTGTTTTAAATATTTAAACTGTAATAATATTATTTTTTTAAAAGTTATCTATTAAGTAATATCACATGTATGAGACATAGTCGGACTTTTAAATTTATTGGTAATTTTTATTTAGACACTTGATTTATACTATGTTACGATTGAGGACTTTAATGTATGATAATGTACTTCTATATACATTTACACCTCAAATTTTTAGAAACACTCATTGGCAGTAGTATTCATGTTGTTGCATTAGTAATGGGGTGTATTTGTTAATTCGGTGAGGTTTAATTAGTGGGTAGTGGATTAGTTTATAAATTATATTAATAAGTTAAATTATTAAAAAATAGTTGGGCGCCACGTATAAAAAATAGTTAAATAGTTTAACTTTAAAATCGTTAAATAAGTAGTCAATTTTGAACCCAAAGGTGGATGACAAGGGTATTTTGGAGCGAATAGGTGGATGAAAAGGGTATTTTAGAGCCAATAGGTGGATGAAGGATACTTTTATACCATTTATAATACTTCAAGGGTATATTAGGTATTTTTTTGATAACTAAAAAATATAAAAGAGTGTCAATAGTGTTTGCAATAATCAATATATATATATAAATGAGGACCATAGACAAGGTGATGTGGCACCTCTCTATGGCCTCCATTCCTTTTATTCTTTTTTCTCTCTTTTTTGACATTTTTTTTCTTTCTTTTCATGAAATAATTTGTTTATTAATTAAAAAAATTCAAGTATATTTATTATTGTAGTTATATATAATGAGTTACAAAAAAACCTCCATCTATTGATATTCTCACTTAAATAGCATGTCTTTTCAATTTCCTTCTAACTATTTTTATGACTTATCCAATCTATAAATACCTATCATCTATAGAGATGTTGAATGTTCATTTTCTTTTTTTCATTCTTTCTTTTTAGTAGTATAGGTTTTTAATTTTCTTTTCTTCGTCTTTTTATTCATCAATCATGTACATAATAAAAAGAAGACATAAATAAGATGATGTCACAATATGACCTTCACTTTGATGAAGATCATAGATATTCTTCAAAGATTCATCACATTATTTGGTATAAGTTCAACAAAATGAAGAAGGAAGCATAATTATCTTGGAGATTCCGGAAGATAGAGTCATAGTAGTATAAAAGTTTGAATGATTTCCAAACATTTTGAAAGTTCATTGTTGTATTATTTTGATTTCAATTAATATTATTCTATTCTCTTTTATTTATTTCTTTGATTTGAACAAAAAAATGAATATTCTATTCATTGTTGTTGTCGTTGAAGATGAAAAGATGCACATTTTTTTTATATTTATATATACGTCAATTTATAGCTAATTAATATTTTAAATTTTGCCATGATTGAATTAAAAGTATTTTACCTATGGTACATTTCTTTTTATATCTATCGGATATTGTTGCCTCTTATAATATATGATGTGGTCTATCATATTAGTAATCAATTACAAAATAAATGAATAAATCTTATTTTTAGCATTAAATTTTTCCATTTGTTTCTTCTTTTTTTTTTTTGTCTTTTTTTTTATTCTTTCATAAAATATTTTTTTATTAATTATAAAATTCAATCATATTAATATTGTAATCATATGAAATGAGTTACAAAAAAACCTCATCTATTGATATTCTCTACTTAAATAGCATGTCTTTTCGATTCCCTTTTAATCATTTTTATGACTTATTTTATCTATAAATACCAATCATCTATGGAGATGTTGCATGTTCATTTCCATTTTTTCGTTCTATGTTCTTAGTAGTATAATCTTTTAATTTTATTTTCTTCATTAATCATGTAGTTAAGTAATCAAAAAAGAAGATATAGAAAAGATGATGTCACGATATGATCTTCACTTTGATGAAGATCATTGTTATATTCTTGAATGATTCATCACATTATTTGGTACAAGTTCAATAAAATGAAGAAAGAAACTTATTATCTTGGAGATTCATGCATAGAGAGTTGCAGTAGTATAAAAGTTTAATTGATTTTCAAACATTTTGAAGATTCATTGTTGTATTATTTTGATTTCAACTGATATTATTTTGTTCTTTTTTATTATATTTCTTCATTTGAACAAAAAAAACTGATTATTCCATTCATTGTTGTTGTTGAGATGAAAAAAATGATTATTCTCTCTCTCTCTCTCTCTCTCTCTCTCTATATATATATATATATATATATATATATATATATATATATAATATATATATATATATATATATATATATATATATATATATATATATAAATTATATTTTAGATTTTTCCATGGTTGAATTAAAGGTATATTATCTATGGTACACTTTTTTAATATTTACTGAATATTTTTGTCACTAAAAATATATGATATGGTCAATTATATTAGTTATCAATCACAAAATAAATGAATAAATATTTTTTTTAGTATTGAATATTTTTAATGATATAATCTAATTGACCCGGTATCACTTTGTAAGAATACACGACATTGTTGTTGTTTTAATTAAGGGAGAAGGGTCAAATATGCCCCTAAACTATTTGAAAGATATACCCTCTGTTTAAAGTTTGGTCCATTTATACCCTGACCGTCCAACTTTTGGTCTACATATGCCCTTTTGGGCGTTAGTTGGCCAACTCGGAATATCCAACTCATTTTACTTTTATTTGAATGTCAAATGGATTTTCCACGTCATTTTTATGTATTATCACTTGACATTTATATTCAAGGGAAAAGGGTCAAATATGCCCCCTAAACTATTCGAAAGGTCTAGATATACCCCCGTTTAAAGTTTAGTCCATTTATACCCTCGCGTCCAAGCTTTTGGTCTGCATATGACCTTATGAGTGTTAGTTGGTCAATTCGAAATATCCAACTCATTTTACTTTCTTTAAATGCCAAATGGATTTTCCACATCATTTTTATATATATTACTTGACATTTATATTAAAAGAGAAAGGGGTCTTTTATGCCCCTAACTATCCTATCTAATTTTAAAAAAACATATCATCATTCAAGGTTTAATATATTGAAACTTAATAATAGCCTAACATTTTGGATAACATTCTTAAAAAACAAATTTGACAAATGATAACAATTATCTTTGATATAGATGCAACTAAAGAATCTAAAATACCAATAGATGTGATTCATGCAAAAATCATATAAATTTAAATTGTATATTTGAAAAAGGAACAAAAACGATTGGAAAACGAAATATTCAAAGGAGTTTTATCATATCAATATGTAATTTTTTCTTATTATGATAAAAACTCCTTTGAATTTTTCGTTTTTCAATCGTTTTTGTTCCTTGTTCGACGAGGAAGGTGTTTTGAGGATTAAGGGAAGGGTATGTGTACCCCGCGTCGATGATTTGATCAACACTATTCTCACAGAGGCTCATAGTTCAAGGTATTCTATACATCCGGGTGCAACCAAGATGTATCGCGACCTAAAGCAACACTTTTGGTGGAGTAGAATGAAGCGCGATATTGTTGACTTTATTGCCAAATGTCCAAACTGTCAACAAGTAAAGTATGAACACCAGAGGCCCGGAGGAACGCTTCAGAGAATGCCCATTCCTGAATGGAAGTGGGAGAGAATCGCAATGGACTTTGTGGTTGGTCTTCCAAAGACAATGGGTAAGTATGACTCCATTTGGGTGATTGTTGATAGGTTAACTAAGTCTGCTCATTTTATTCCGGTCAAGGTGACCTACAATACCGAAAAGTTAGCCAAAATCTATATCTCAGAAATTATTCGGTTGCATGGGGTTCCACTCTCCATCATATCAGATAGAGGTACGCAGTTTACTTCTAAGTTTTGGAAAACATTGCACGCTGAATTGGGTACTAGGTTGGATCTTAGTACCGCATTCCACCCTCAGACCCACGGTCAGTCTGAGCGAACGATTCAAGTGTTGGAGGATATGCTTCGTGCTTGTGTAATAGAATTTGGTGGTCATTGGGATAACTTCTTACCCTTAGCGGAGTTTTCATACAACAATAGCTATCACTCCAGTATAGACATGGCTCCATTTGAAGCGTTGTATGGGAGGAGATGTAGGTCTCCCATTGGTTGGTTTGATGCATTTGAGGTTAGACCTTGGGGTACTGACCTTTTGAGGGATTCGATAGAAAAAGTGAAATCTATTCAAGAAAAGATTCTAGCGGCGCAAAGTAGGCAAAAAGAATATGCAGATCGAAAGGTTAGAGACTTAGAGTTCATGGAGGGTGAACAAGTCTTGTTGAAAGTTTCGCCAATGAAAGGGGTGATGCGGTTTGGTAAAAGAGGTAAGCTAAGTCCGAGGTACATTGGGCCATTTGAAGTACTTAAGCGAGTAGGGGAGGTGGCTTTTGAGCTAGCCTTGCCCCCAGGGCTGTCCGGAGTACATCCGGTATTCCATGTGTCTATTTTGAAAAGATACCATGGGGATGGAAACTACATTATCCGTTGGGATTCAGTTTTGCTTGATGAAAATTTGACTTATGAAGAGGAGCCTATTGCTATTTTAGCTAGAGAAGTCCGTAAGTTGAGGTCGAGGGAGATTGCATCCATCAAAGTTCAATGGAAGAATCGACCAGTTGAAGAAGCCGCTTGGGAGAAGGAGACTGATATGCAAGAAATATACCCACATCTGTTTACGGAATCAGGTACTCCTTTCCACCCTTGTTTCTCTTCTCTTGATCGTTCGAGGACGAACGATGGGTAAATTTGTATCTATTGTAACGACCTGTTTAGTCGTTTTGAGCAGCAGATTTTATTTCTGGAAAACTGACTGAAACGACGGACCCCACGACGGACCGTCACAGGCACGACGGACCGTCGCAGGGTCTCGTTTCAATATACTTAGAAATTCTGAAATTGGGTACTGAAAATCGACTCTCTGAACTTCGTGACGGATTTGCAGGACGGACCGTCACAGGTGTGACGGACCATCACAGACCCTTGGTGGAAATTTGGGTCTCTGAACTTGGCGACGACCTGCAGGACGGACCGTCGCAGGCACGACGGCCCGTCACAGGGTGCGTAATCCCAGTTGGAGTCGGATTTCTTTACACGTTTTAAGGGACGTTTTGGACTATTCCTTCTCTAATTATAAAGTTAGAGGGTTTAACGACCTGTTTAGTCATTTTGAGCAGCAGATTTTATTTCTGGAAAACTGGCTGAATCGACGGACCCCACGACGGACCGTCACAGGCACGACGGACCGTCGCAGGGTCTCGTTTCAATATACTTAGAAATTCTGAAATTGGGTACTGAAAATCGACTCTCTGAACTTCGTGACGGATTTGCAGGACGGACCGTCACAGGTGTGACGGACCGTCACAGACCCTTGGTGGAAATTTGGGTCTCTGAACTTGGCGACGACCTGCAGGACGGACCGTCGCAGGCACGACGGCCCGTCACAGGGTGCGTAATCCCAGTTGGAGTCGGATTTCTTTACAAGTTTTAAGGGACGTTTTGGACTATTCCTTCTCTAATTTTAAAGTTAGAGGGTTTATATTAATAAGTCTAATTACTTGGGGGTTAAAAGAGGTAACCTTAAGTTAATTAGTGGGTTATTAATGCCATCTTTCAAACTTAATTATATACTAATTAGGGTTTTTGAATAAGAAAATAGAAAGAGAAAGAGAGAGAGAGAGAGAGTCGAACGAGGAAGAAGAAGAAGAAAGCTTGGGAATTTCTTGCTTGATCACTAGTCTTCGGTGGAGGTAGGTTATGGTTTATGCTATCTTGTAGTAAACTCTTAATAGCGATGATGATATGTGTTGGTAGTATTGTAAACCCTTCTATATGCTTAATTGTATGCTTGCATGATTGTGATTATGAAATTGTGATAAAATAAGCATGATGAAGCTATTGAATCCTAATCTTGAAAGAAACCCTAATTCACTTGTTAATGATGATGCCTTAGTGTAAAAGAAGGCTTGATAAATTATATAATGAGATTGATGATGCCTTAGTGTAAAAGAAGGCTTGATAAATTATATAATGAGATTGATGATGCCTTAGTATAAAGAAGGCTTGATGAATTAGGGGATGGGTGCCACGTTCCGGTACCAGGATAGAAAATAGGATCGGGGTGGGTGCCACGTTCCGGTACCAGGATAGAATGAGGATCGGATAGGAGTGTCACGTTCCGACACCAGGATAGTATATGGATCGGGTGCCACGTTCCGGTACCAGGATAGAATGAGGATCGGAGTGTCACGTTCCGACACCAGGATAGTATATGGATCGGGTGCCACGTTCGGTACCAGGATAGAATGAGGATCGGAGTGTCACATTCCGACACCAGGATAGATAGTATATGGATCGGGTGCCACGTTCCGGTACCAGGATAGAATGAGGATCGGAGTGTCACGTTCGACACCAGGATAGTATATGGATCGGGTGCCACGTTCCGGTACCAGGATAGTATATGAGGATCGGAGTGTCACGTACCGACACGAGGGGAATAAAGATAATGAATCTTGAAATATGTTAATGAATTCAATCTAATGAATCTAATTCCCAATTGAGTATGATATTGAGGCTTGAGTCCTCATGGATGAACTTGTTAGTACTTATTGATGATTTTAGTACTTGTCGTTACTACATGTTGAGTATTATAGTTGATTTATGATATTAACTGATATATACTGTTTTCTATTTTGAGTTGGCCGATGATACTTACTCAGTACCCGTGTTTTGTACTGACCCCTACTTGTTTGTTTCTTTCTTTGTTATTTGTGGAGTGCAGCAAACGTTCCGTCATCTTCAACTCAACAATAATCCTAGCCAGTCATCAGTATACCGGATTTCAGGGTGAGCTAATGCTTCTAGCTTGGACTGGATCTCCCTCTTCATGTCTCGATGCCTTGAACTTCCGGCATGGACTAGCTTTTTAGTTATTTTGTTCTTAGACATTCTTAGTTTAGTAATTTGAGATAGATGTTCTTGTGGTGATGACTTCTTGATTTGTGGGGAATAATAGATGTTGAATAATAATAGTTTTTGAATTGATTTTATTAAGGAGTTAAGTCTTCCGCATTACTTTCTGTCGATATTATATTGAAATGTTAAGGGTTAGTTTGGTTGGTTCGCTCACATAGGAGGGTAAGTGTGGGTGCCAGTCGCGGCTCGGTTTTGGGTCGTGACAGAGAGAGAGAGAGAGAGAGAGAAAGGGAGAGAGAGAGAGAGAGAGCTTAGCATTAATGAAAATATTTATCTCATAAAAATTAGCTATTAAATAAATACTAAAATTAAACTAATACAAACTTCAATTTGCGTTATTATAAGTTATTACTTTTCTTGATCTAAAATACAGAAATACTAAGAAATAATAAACAAGTAAAATAAAAGGGCAGTATTTATGTAGTAAATAATATTTTGAAGCAAATTTCCTAACAATCTAAATCACATAAGTAGCGTTTATATGTAAAGTCAATTTTTTGAATTGAGTATATAAAAAAACAGATTGTGACAATTCTCTAATTCTTAAGAAGTTTAATAATGTTGGAAGAACATATTCAGAAGTATATATCTATATCACAAGAGAAATTATTAAGAAAAAGACATTGGAAAATTACATACTTTTATATTTATTAAGCAAAAAAATATTTATTATATCATCAAAAATATTTTCCTCAAGTACTCCAGGTTATGGAATATATACCCTCTTAGTATAGAACAATTTACTTCATCAGAATAGTTGTAACTCATATTCCGCTATACTTTGTACTCAGTTAATGATAATAAATGATGCGATAATTTTTAAAATACAAGAAGAAGAAGAAGAAGAAGATTAAAAAAAATTGTTATTGAAAAATGAGAGGAAACTGCTCTATTTATAGACAACAAAGTTAGTATGAAAAAATATTTTTTGTGTCTTATGTTTAAAGTCATCATCTTCCAAGAAGTCACAACCCTTTGAAAAAGATACAACTAATTGAAAAACTCACAACATTTTGGACAAGTCGCAACTCATCGAAAAATCATAACCCTTTGACAAAAAAAATACAACATATCGCAAAAGTCACAACTCAACTAAAAATTCACAACTTAAATTAGAGAGAAATATCATAGTAATTTAACATTCAAGTTAGGAGTTCATGCTTTTAAGGTAATATAGATATAGATTGAACTTTTAAACATCAGATGTAATACAACATAAATGGTAATTTCATCTCTGTTTAAGAGACTCCTTCATATTGTTATATTATTTAAGAAATAGGGGGAAAGTCGGAAAATATTTGAATTTCGATCGAAATTGCTCTAACAGTCTCAAACTTTGGGCAGGACATGTTACCTCATGCACTATTTAATACTTATTTTGAAGATATACAAGTGTCCAGTTGGACAAGTTACTATTTATAATTATACAATACTTATGATGTTCACATGACCACCTATATATCATTAAAATACGCTATTAAAAGCGGAGTAATAGGTCCTGCCAAAGTTTGAGATCGTTACAACAACTTCAATCAAAGTTTAAATATATATTGAATAATTTTCCCTAAGAAATACTATTTTTAATTAAAATTAAGTTCCCCACCTTAATTAATGTGGCTTCAAAATTGTCATTGTTTACTTCAATAAGAATGTGCTTAGTAATATATTCCAATATTCCATGAGTCGACAAATTATTTTCCGTTTTCATATAAAGTTTATAACAATGTGGCATAGGGATAAAGTTACAAATCAATTTCATAAGGTCTTCATTGGTATTAACTTCTTCCAAAGTAAACATTAAGGTTGTTCTCAAATTCTTTGGCTGCAACAAATTAGTGAAAGCACTATCCCTAGCTCCAGTAGCTTACAATCTTCGTTAGCCTCAATCGAATTTTCAATGTCTTTCTATACTATTTGTACATCAAATGAATAAAGTCAAATAAAGGTAACATATTAACTTGACTTTGAGAATCGATACACATTTAGGAACTACTTGTCATGATCCAAATCATCGTAATTGGCACCCACACTAATCCTCCGATGAAAGAACCATTACCACAACCCAAACTAAGAAATTTTATGAAAACTAAGGCATCTAAAGATACAGAAGAATATTTAAATGACAATAACAACGAAGTCCCCATAAACTCCAAAGGTTTAAACAAATAACTAACCAAACTAATGCAGATGAACAACCCCTAGACTTGGAAGTCATTGTACCAAAACTCTACTAACGACAAGCCTAAGAGCAAGGGGTACAACCTCAAAACTAAACAACACCTTAAACAAGAGCGGACTTAAATAAGAAAGATCTATGGCAGATTGGAAGAACTGGGTGACCATAGAATTCAGTCACGCTCAATAATCACCTAGTTGAAGTATATCAATAGTCACCTGAAGATGCCATATACTCAACAAAGAATAAGCAAGTGCAGAATTGCTACAAATCACAGTGTACTAGTAAGTATCACGCGACTATTCCAGTAAACACAACATATATCAGAATTACAACAAGGTAAACACATATATGCACAAAATATATATCTACACATCGATTATCACTTACAAACAACGTACAATTTCACAATTATCAAGATATAAACTTATATTAAGTTAATAGTTCTCTCATGAAACACTATTCAATGGTCCTCTCGTAGAACCCATACCCAAACTGTTAGCATGCTGGATCGTGTCACCCGTTCCAATGTTTATGTCAGTATGTGACATCGAACCCAATTAGCGTGTCAGAACGTGACACCCATTCCAATGTTTATGTCGGTACGTGACAACCAGTTCAGTTATTGTGTCGAAATCACATAATATATTCTCACAATCATACGACAAGAGGGGACTCATGACATATAGTTCTTCGTTCATACTTATTTACATTAGATGTGATTAATAGGCTTCATTCACATACATGCATGCATTAAAATGAAGCAATTACTAACATACATCACGTAAAACATGAAATCACAATCATCACCTACCTCAAATCTAAGCTTGAATCCCTTAAGACACTTGAATTTTTCCTTTCAGAATTCTTTTCGTTTGTTCTAGGTCTACAAACAACAATTTATACGCAAGAATCAACAATCAAATGTCTAATTATCCGGATTATAACAAATCTAATAACCCTGACCCTTGATCCTCATGCCCGTATTATGCCTTTTTCAACCACAATTTCCATATCATACCCTCTCCCTTGATAATTACCCATGAATTTACATTCTACGAATTGAAAATGAATTCGGAGAGTGGAAACCTTACCTTTAGCCTCAAGAATAGTGAAAACGGTTAATAACTCACCTAGGGTCGTTCCTTAGCTCTCAAACTCGAAAAGTTTAGAATAGAACATATTGGGGCTTATTTCCGACTTAAGATACGTTTATCCCGCCACAACGGTCCTCACCCCGCTACAACGACACTGTCCTGACAGAAATAATTCTACCATAGAGGCTTGCATGAAAACAATGAGCAAATTTAAAAATTTCAAACTCCCATTTAACAACACACCTTCATCCCCTGACACTCAGAAAATATCTTTTCATGCTAAGATCAGTTGCGAGAATTCTATGTTGCTTCCAATTGTACAAGCAAGTGTATGCAGTCGCACAAGTAATATAGCGACTCTTAAAAGAACCAGATTATCGAACCCAAAGGACTTGTCAATTAATTATTCTTACTAAGTTATATTAATTCTAATTATTTACTTAAGGGGAGGATTTCGAAAGATGAATATATTAACTAAACAAAAAATAAAGATAAAATAACTAATAAACAATTAACTAAGAAAAGATAGATGTTTACACAATCAATGAATGAATCGATCTAGGATTATAATTTAACTAACAATCATGTTTAGCATCAATTTAATCAATTTATTTGATTATCTGGATAGTTATTGAATCACAGGGTGTACGATCATAGTCTCCGAACCTCTAATCTCCTACAATAAATAACACTCTAACTACATCATTGAGTGGGGATATGATGAATTAAGTATCGAGCATTACAACTTCTTCCTATATAGTGACCCAAGCATGGTTTCTATCTATATACCTATTCTAGATACAAATTAATCCTAGCTATTTAGAATTAATCATGCTCCTTATGCCTTATGTTCTATCCTCTTATTCCTCTCCCTAGTGCAATTTGAATGATATGTTTATTTCAATGGTGATGAAGCATCAAAATAGTAATTACAAGAATATAAGAACAACTAATAAGATAAACAAATCATGACAAACTAAAATCATTGAAAAATCATATTGTTAGAATATATAATCCAAGAACGAGAAGTTTAACTCCACATAGACATAGAGCAATTACAATGAATCATTCAAAAAAAGATGTAAAATAAAATAAAAGAGAGAAAAGATAAGAACCCTAAATCAAGTTATTTTCTACATTATATCCCCCTCCCCTAATAATTATACTTATGGGCTATTTATAGATTAGGAAACCTTGAATGAAATAATTGAATTCAAAACCAATTAGGAGCTCAAAACCCAAAAAAGAGTTGAATTTCACGTGAATAGTGCTTTGTCCGCCACCACATGTAATTGTGGTCCTTTATATCGTTGCCACGTTGCAGCTTGTATGTTTCAATTCTTTACTTTCTCCATTTCTTCATATATATATATAAATAGGGAGGATAATGCCCAATACCCCCTCAACCTATGTCCGAATCTCAGAGACACACTTATACTATACTAAGTTCCTATTACCCCCCTGAACTATTTTATTAATAATTTTTTACCCTTTTCGACCTACGTGGCACTATCTTGTGGGCCCAACGATGGTTGACTTTTTTTTCAAACTAGTGCCAAGTAGGCTAAAATTAGAAAATTACTTATAAAATAAGTTCAGGGGGGTAATAGGACTTTAGTTTAGTATAATGTGTCTCTGGAATTTCGGGCATAGGTTGAGGGGGTACTTGTGCATTATCCCATATAATATAATAAAATATTCATTTTAATCCATTAAACTATCTGTTTGATTTCTTTGGTCAATCCTCTATTTTAAATAGTTTTATCTTTAAATTTTTTTATTTTTATACTAATTTAATCTTACAAATAAAATATACTATTTAGGACATTTCATAAAATTCATGCTCAAAAAGGATAAATATAATTAATAAATGTGAGAGAAATAATGATTAAAAATATGTATTTTGACCTCAAATCACTACCCCGCACTTAAATTTTTGTTCGTCCTCGAGCAAAATTAAAACTCATCTCAAAATATTCCTACAAACACTTAAACCATATACAAATTTCAAAACATCAAGTACACTTCTCAATCATTATGCAAGATATACAAATAAACGATCAACCTCTAATCTCCTAACCTCAAGGAAAGATTTTGAACTCATCAAATAATTTAAGCTTGCTCACCTACTATCATCAAAGAAAGTTAATAAAATCACCTATCTATCATGAAACAAGTAACCTCACAAGAAGAAATAGTCCACACACTCAAATCAAAAGATTGAATATAAATTAAGGACTTCGCATCAAAGAACTACTCTCACACTCACAAATAAAATTCACATGTATGCATAAAGAACCATAAGCTTACCCATTATGTAAATCTCCACTAATTAAGCATGCTTGAATAGAATCAAATAGGACTTTAATGGGTTGTAATGTAGGCTAGGGGACGGGTAGGAAAACTATATAATAGTGACTTACACTCCCTTAAGCTTTTTGCAATTTTAGACTTCATCGTTTCTTATTTCTTCTCTTTATTTTCAATCCACTCTTCAACAATTATTTCACAAGTAATTCTCATCATCTCTAGAATGCTTCAATATTTTTTATTTTTTTTATTTTTTTCTTTTTTTTCTTTTCCTTCATAATAGGCACCCCCAACTTACGTATTTTACATGCGTTAAGGTGCACAGTGTCCTTGGAAGGACCATGGTCATCATCAAGGTAACTTATTTTATTCATATCATTTTTTTCACATCACATTCTTTCAAATAGGGATGTTTAAGCACTTTGTAGCTATCATTGATGACATTTTCACTCAACCATCTCTTCTTCTCAGAATTGATAATTAAAATAAGTCTATGCTATAATGCTCAAGGAAGCAAGGTGCAAAAAGTAGAGATTCAAAAAAATAGTTTATGGTAAAATATGACTATACAACAAAAGGCTACAGGCTCAAACGGGCTAACTAATGATATAATATCTGAAAAGGCTAAAATATACCAGACAAATCAAAGAAAATCTATTATCATCTCCAAGACAAAACAACACTTTTTATTTCGTTTCAATAACATACAAGGCAAGTTCTAGACTAAGTTGTAAAACGTGGAATAAACAAAATCTCACCACACATAGCACAAGTATCAATCAATATGAATCAATTCCACTTCTAAAAGAGACAGAATCATAACAAATTACAAAATAAAATAAGTTATATACAAAGTCATAACCATGACCTTAGGTATGAAAGAGTCTGCAATTTCCTTATCAATCAAGCATTCCCAAGAAATCACTATTGAAAAATTAGGCCTAAATAGCAAGTATCACACCATCAAACCCTTCTTTCTTTTCTCCCAAAAAATAAAATAAAATTTTACTTCCTAAAAAATAAAAGATATTCGGTTCAAAGGGATTATTCTCAGAAAATAATCGAAAACAATCGCCAAGGAACCTATTCTAAAAAAAGAAAAGACTCAATAAAACAATAAAAACTAGAAATTCATTTTCCTACCCCACACTTAAAAAAGATGTAATGTCCCCAAAGCATCAATTAAAATTTAGAACAAGGGTTAGGAAAACTCCCTGAGGCCTTTAGGCCTAGCTAGTAGCATGTTCTCTTAATTTTCATCAAGGGTCGTACGCATCCTACACAGAAGCTCAAACGTACTCATTCACTTCAAATTCTTGGGTACTCAAACTTCCCCTAATCTGCGAAAACAAGATCAAAAGAAGAAGAAAAAAATGATACTAATAAAATAAGAAATTATTTTTTTTTGTTTTTTTCTTTTTTTTTTTTTTAAATATTTTTTATTTTATGAAAACTTGAATAAACAAAGAGAAAAGTTTAACGTAGAAAAATAATTAATTTCGAAGTCCACAGGATCGACACCAAAATCTTGTTGCTTCCAATTGTACACATAAGTGTACATAGTCGTACAAGTATATAATGGCTCTTAAAGAACTGGTTTTATCGAACTCAAAAGATTTGTCAATTAATTATTCTTTCTAAGTTATATTAATTCTAATTATTTATTTAAGCGAAGATTTATTTCAAGATGAATATATTAACTAAACTAAAAGTAAAGATAAAAATAACTAAAAAATAATTAACTAAGAAAATATAGATGTTTATACAATCAATGGATGAATCGATATAGGATTATAATTGGACTAACAACTATGTTTAGCATCAATTTCATCAACTTATTTGATTATCTAGTTATTGAATCACATAAATGTATGATCGTGGTCTCCTGACCTCTAATCGCCTACGATAAATAACACCCTAAATACATTGTTGAGTGAAGATAAGATGAATTAAGTACCGAGCATTATGATTTCTTCCCGTATAGTGACCCAAGCATGGTTCCTAGATACATCCCTATCCTAAATACAAATTAAAACTAGTTATTAAAATTGATCATGCCCCTTATGCCCCACGTTCTATCCTCTTATTGTTCTCCAAAGTTCAATTCAGACAATATGAGTTGAATTTCACGTGAATAGTGCTTCATCGCCGCCTCACGTAATTAGGATGTCTGCTTGATTTCCTTCTTCAATCCTCTATTTTTTTTTATTAGTTTCAGCCCCAAACTTCTTTATTTTTTTACCATTTTAATCCTATAAATAAAACTATTATTTAGCACATTCCATAAAATTCATGCTAAAAAAGATAAATATAAATAACGAAAAAGGGCCTAGAATACCATTGAAGTATTACAAATGGTACAAAACTACTCTCCATTCATCTATTGGCTCGAAAATACCCTTCCCACCCACCTATTGTTTCCAAAATATCATTGTCATTCACCTTTGAGTTCAAAATTGACCACTTATTTAACAATTTTAAATTTAAACTATTTAAATATTTTTTAAATTATGTACCGCTCAACTATTTGTTATAATTTAACTTATTAATATAATTTGTAAACCAATCCATTGCCCACCCATTAATAATTAAACCACACCCACTTAATAGACCCGCCGTATTACTAATGCAACAATAGGAAAGCTACTGGAATGAGTATTTCTAAAAATTTGAGGCGAAAATGTCTATAGAATCACATTATCATACATTCAAGTTCTCAATAAAACATATTATAATTCAAGTGTCTAAATAAAAATTACCGATAAACTTAAAATTTGACTATGTTTGTCTTAATTATTCTTTCGCCTCAATTATGTGATGTTACTTAATAGATAACTTCTTTTAAATGATATATTAAAGTTTTAATTTTTAAAATAAATTATAAATATTTATAAAATTATATTTAAAAAAACACATGAATTAATTCGGGATGTACCACTTGTTTACCTTTAATCATAAAATTTTACTTTAGCTTGAATGAGAATCCTTATTGAAAGTGTCCTTCTAAATAAGTGACTCAACCTAAATTTAATTGGGGCTTCGATTCAGACTCGAACACATTTGGATTATTTTTTCAGAAATCTTTAATTTCGTCGTGTTTAGTAGTGTTTAAGGAGATTTTAATATTAGAATGGTTTATTAATTGTGCGGGGTTCAATTAGTAATGAGTGGGTAGTGGGTTGGTGTAGACAATAAAATTCGCGTCGAGAAAATAATTATCAAGAATGAGAAATTATAGCAACAATCGTTTTATTATTTTAAAGTGTGAGTGTTACAATCTCTATGATTCCTCTGAATTTGACTTTTCAAATATAAATACAAGGAATTTAAATCTTGATCTTGAACTTGAGATTTATCTTGATCTTGATCTTGGACTTGAACTTGAACTTGGACTTGATCTTGATCTTGAATTGTATCTTAATCTTGACTTTCTAGTTGAATTTAAGGGCTTCGATCTTGATCTTGAATCCGGTGGTCTTGATCTTGATCTTGATCTTGACATTCTAGTTGAATTCAAGGACTTCGAGCTTGATCTTGTATCCGGTGGTCTTTATCTTGATCTTGACTTGAACTTAATCTTGATCTTGACTTTCTAGTTGAATTCAAGGGCTTCGAGCTTGATCTTGAATCTGATGGTCTTGATGTTGATCGTTCTTGAACTTGATATTGACTTCTTCATATCTTGAACTTGAACACTTGAATTCTTGAACTTGTAGAAAATTATGACTTTTGATCCACG